>CM038045.1:31555000-32755000 GCA_021397845.1 Areca catechu
AAGTGCAGGAGAAATTCAAGGCCATGCAAGCACAGATAGCAAGAATTTCAGATTTGAGAAGAAATGATGAGGTTGTGATCTTCAACTCTCAACCCCCTTTTTCTGATGACATCATGGATGAAATTATCCCTAGGCACTTCAAGATCTCACAATTGGAAGCCTATGATGGGATTTCGGACCCCCTCGACCATCTGGGGAGTTACAAGGCACACATGATGGTGCAGGGAGCAACTGACGCTCTCTACTGCATTGCATTTCCTGCTACCTTGAAGAAATCCGCCCGAATGTGGTATTCGAGCTTGCCTCCAAATTCAATTCATTCTTTTGCTGAGTTAGAGATTCGTCTTGCACTTCGAGACATGCTAGAAGATGCCGCGTAACACAGACACTTTATTTCTTCAACAATAAGAAGGAGAAAGTTTGAAAGATTTCGTCCACCGTTTCAATTCAGCTACTTTGGAAATACCTAACTTGAATGAGCATGTGGCCATGTCTGCCTTAAAGAAAGGCTTAAAATCGTCCAGGTTCACTTTTTTCCTGGACAAAAGATTCCCAACGAGCTATGCTGAACTGCTGACAAGAGCTCAGAAGTATGCTGCCACTGAGGAGCAAGCGGCAAGCCGAAGACTGGCAGAGGGGAGACCCCCCAAAAAGAAGAGCACCAGAGAACTAAATGCACCAACATCCTCTAACAATGCTTCGGCTTCCAGGCGCAGCCCCAGGCCTCGATAACAGAACAGCCGGTTTGACGCCTATACGCCTCTCAACTTACCCAGGGAAAATATTCTACTGGAGATAAAGAAAGAGAAATATTTCCAGAGTTCACGTCCCCTGAAGACACCAGCGAAAGCCAGGGACAAAAGCAAGTACTGCCGGTATCATCGAGACTATGGCCATAATACTGAAGAATGCTTCCAGCTTCGCGATGCCATTGAGGATTTAATAAAAAGAGGATATCTGGAAAAATACGTCAACCGCCCAGAGTCTCATGCCGAAGCAACTGCCCTCCCAAGAATATTCGAAGAAGCTGATTTGCCTCACCAGAAACCAACGGGAGGAGATGTTGGGATGCTTCACCGGTCTTCGGCATGGAATAAAGAAGCCGAAGAGAATGTGCCGAAGAGGCTCAAAGGAAAGAACTCTATTACTTTTATTGATGAAGACATTCAAGATGTATAGCTTTCGCATGATGACCCTGTAGTGGTCTCGGCAGTAATTGCCAAATTTGATGTAAAAAGAATATTAATTGATAATGGAAGCTCAGTTGATGTGTTGCTCTATGATGCTTTTCTTCGGATGAGATTGCCTGGACATGAATTACAAAGATCCCTCATTCCAATAACTGGTTTTGGTGGAAATCAGGTCGGAGTTGAAGGCGAAATGGTCTTGCCCGTGACCTTTGGGTCCGAACCATTTCAAAGGACCCTTCCAATCAATTTTATTATGGCCAGAACATCTTCAGCTTATAATGCAATCTTAGGGCGTCCGGCATTGATTAAGTTCAGAGCTATAGTTTCGACCTACCATCTGTTGGTCCGTTTTCCTATCAGGACAGGCATAGGAGAAGTGAGGGGGACCAAAGGATCGCTCGCCACTGTCTTATGATTCAGGACAAGCAAATATCCAAATCCGTGGCACTTGACCAACTCGATCCAAGAGATGAATCCGATGACTCTGGAGAACCATTGGAAAAGACTCTCTATACCGTTATCCGAAGACGAGCCAACCAAGCTTCTGCAAATTGGCAGTTTGCTCGATGAGGAGTCAAAGATAAGGTTGATTTCCTTTCTTCGTGATAACGTTGATATTTTTGTTTGGACAGCTTCGGACATGCGTGGAATCCCGCCTGAAGTGATTACCCATCACTTGGAAGTATCCCCCAATTACAAGCCAGTACGGCAGAGGAAGAGAAATTTTGCTCCCGAAAGGCAAAAGGCAATTGATGAAGAGGTTAACAAACTCCTTGAAGCAAACTTCATAAGAGAGGTCCAATATCCGAAGTGGCTAGCAAACGTAGTCATGGTGAAGAAATCAAACGGCAAGTGGAGGATTTGTATAGATTATACGGATCTCAACAAACAATGCCCAAAGGACAGCTTTCCTTTGCTGAAGATCGATCAGCTGGTTGACGCTACGGCTGGTCATCAAATACTGAGTTTTATGGATGCCTTTTTAGGCTATAATCAGATCCGAATGGATCCTGAAGATGAAAAAAAGACTGCTTTCATTGCAAAGAAAGGACTCTACTGTTACAAGATGATGCCGTTTGGATTAAAGAATGCTGGGACAACTTTTCAAAGGCTCATCAACAAAGTCTTCAAAAACTATATTGGAAGAAACATGGAAGCTTATGTTGATGATATGATTGTGAAGAGTTTGCATAAGTCAGATCACATCACAGATCTGAAGGAATCCTTCTATGCTCTCAGACATCATCGGATGAGGTTGAACCCAACCAAATGCGTTTTTGGAGTAACTTCTGGGAAATTCCTAGGATACTTGGTTACCAAGCAGGGAATAGAGGTTAATCCAGAAAAAATACAAGCTCTTCGGGACCATGAGGCAACCTACTTGCAAGAAAGAAGTGCAAAAGCTAACTGGGAGAATAGCCTCTTTGAGCCGTTTCATTTCCCGCTCTGCAGAAAGGTGTTTACCCTTCTTCAAGGCTCTTCGTCAAACTCAAGACTTTGAATGGACAGAAGACTGTCGAATTGCTTTCGACAAGCTGAAGGGATATTTAGAAAACCCACCATTGCTCTCTAAACCCCATGAAGGAGAAACACTTTATCTATATTTATCAGCCACAGATGAAGCGGTCAGTTCGGTTCTGGTACGAAAAGATGCCAATCATTCGCAGAAACCGATTTATTACACTAGCAAGGTGTTACATGAAGCTGAAGTTCGATATCCTAGAGTACAAAAGATCATTTTCTCTTTAGTGGTTGCGGCGAAACGGCTTCGACCTTATTTTCAAGCCCACTCTATTATGGTTCTAACGGATCAACCCTTAAAGGCCATACTTCGTTGTCCTGATACTTCGGGGAGAATTGCTAAGTGGGCTGTTAAGTTAGGAGAATTTGATATTGAATATCAACCCAGATCGTCAATGCAAGCACAAATTTTGGCTGATTTTATAGCTGAGTGCACATGGAGATCTGAAGAAGACCAATCAAAGGCCGAAAGGGAAAAAGCCGAAGACGATCCAAAGTTTATTTGAATGTTGCATGTTGACGGTGCTTCAAACGCCAATGAATGCGGTGCGGGTTTAATTATTGCTGGACCCAATGGGTAGGTTATTGAATATGCTTTTCGGTTTTCTTTTTAAGCATCAAATAATCAGGCAGTATATGAAGCACTAATTGCTGGACTTAGAATCTCCCAGAAGTTGGAGATCAAGAGGGTCAAAGTTTTTTCTGATTCGCAGCTGGTAGTAAATCAAGTAAAAGGTGATTTTGAAGCTCGAAATCCAAGTATGATCCAGTATCTAGAAAAGGTCCGAAGCCTGGCATCTGGTTTGGAATACTTTGAAATTGTTCATGTACCAAGAACAGAGAATTCTGGGGCTGATGTTCTTTCAAGACTTGCAACCACCGTACCAGATTTTCTTGGAAGAACTTATGTGGAATATCTTGAAGATCCCAGCATATCGGAATTTCTGGCTGAAATCTGTCAAGTTAAACATAAACCTTTATGGATGAATCCAATTCTCAAATTTTTGAGAGAAGGTTTTTTGCCTGAAGATAAGTTGGAGGCTAAACGGCTTCGGTGGGCAGCCTCTCAGTATGTAGTCTTGGACGGAACTCTGTATAAGAGGTCTTTCACGCAACCTTTGCTGAAATGCCTAGGCCCATCCGATGCAGATTATGCGCTCAGGGAAGTGCATGAAGGGATATGCGGAGACCATCTGGGGGGCAGATATTTAGCATACAAAATAATCCGTCAAGGTTACTATTGGCCAACTATCCAAAAAGACTGCGGAATTTGTTCGAAAATGTGATCATTGTCAGAGATATGCCAACGTGCAAAGACGACCTGCCAACCAGCTGACTCCATTAACGGCCCCCTGGCCTTTTGCACAATGGAGAATGGATATTCTAGGTCCATTTCCTCCAGCTTCCGGACAACGAAAATTCCTTATCGTGGTCATCGACTATTTCACTAAGTGGGTCGAAGCTGAAGCATTAGCACAGATTACTGAGGCCAAGGTTGAAGGTTTTGTAAGAAATTTCATCATCTTCCGTTTCGGGATTCCGTATTTTATTATAACTGACAATGGGAGACAGTTTGACAATCCGAAGGTCAAATATTTTTGCACTCAGTAACACATTCTGCACACTTACTTCGGTAGGGCATCTTCAGTGTAACGGAGAGGCCGGAGTGACCAACAGAACTATCCTGCATGGTTTAAAAACCAGATTAAATGATGCTAAGGGATCATGGGCTGATGAGCTGAATTCGGTTCTTTGGGCATATCGAACTACTCCCAGAACAGTCACTGGTGAATCTCTATTTCATCTTTCTTATGGCACTGAAGCAGTCCTTCCTGTAGAGGTATCTTTGCACTCTCTTCGGATTGATCACTATGAGGAACCTGAGAACTCTGAATGCCGAAGAGTTGACCTGGACTTATTACAAGGCACACGACTCCAGCAACAATTAAAGATGGCTATGTACCCGCAAAAAGTTGCAGGATACTATAATGCTCGTGTAAAAGAACGGGTCTTTCTCCCTAAAGATCTAGTTCTATGAATGTCTGAAATGTCAAAGTCGACAGAACAAGGTAAACTCTTCCCTATATGGGAAGGACCATACCGGGTCAAAGAGGTCGTTCGGCCTGGAACTTATCGGCTAGAAACTTTGGAAGGGATTTTGTTACCTCGACCATGGAATGTACAAAACCTTCGAAAATATTATCAATAAAGGCTTCATTCAAGGTCATTGATACAGATTCAATCTGTTTCTCTTCATTCTATTTTTCTTAAAGGTATCATGGTAATCTCTGTGATCTACTATGTGAACTGCCAAGGTAAGCATGTCTAGCCTATCTTATTTCTTTGAAAGGCATGAGGATGATCTCCGAATCTACCTCACGAAGTGCCGAGTTGGGTTCAAAATAGTTCATCTTAATCTAAAATGCATGAGGATGATCTCCGGATCTACCTCACGAAGTGCCGAGTTGGGCTCAAAATAGTCCATCTTAATTTAAAAGGCATGAAAATGATCTCCGGATCTACTTCACGAAGTGCCGAGGTAGGCATGATCAGCCTGTCTTAATCCTAATGCTAAAAGGCATGAAGATGATCTCCGGATCTACTTCACGAAGTGCCGAGGTAGGCATGATCAGCCTGTCTTAATCCTAATGCAAAAAGGCATGAGGATGATCTCCGGATCCATCTCACGAAATGCCGAGGTAGGTCCGATCAATCTATCTTAATCCCCAAGTGATTCACGGATTTCTTTTATCCTAAGTCTGAAGACTTAGTATAAATTCAAGTCCGAAGACTTGATTATTATTTAGAATTCTCATATCTGGATTTCTTTTATCCTAAGTTTGAAGATTTAGTGTAAATTCAAGTTCGAAGACTTGATTATTATCTAGAATTCTCATATCTGGATTTCTTTTATCCTAAGTCTGAAGACTTAGTGTAAATTCAAGTCCGAAAACTTGATTATTATCTAGAATTCTCATATCTGGATTTCTTTTATCCTAAGTCCGAAGACTTAGCGTAAATTCAAGTCCAAGAGACTTGATTATTATATGGAATTCTTATGTATCTAGATTTCTTTTATCCTAAGTCTGAAGACTTAGTGCAAATTCAAGTCCGAAGACTTGATTATTATCTAGAATTCTTATATATCTGGATTCCTTTTATCCTAAGTCTGAATACTTAGTATAAATTCAAGTCCGAAGACTTGATTATTATCTAGAATTCTCATATCTGGATTCCTTTTATCCCAAGTCTGAAGACTTAGTGTAAATTCAAGTCCGAAGACTTGATTATCATCTAGAATTCTCATATCTGGATTTCTTTCATCCTAAGTCCGAAGACTTAGAGTAAATTCAAGACCGAAGACTTGATCTTTATGTATCTGGATTTCTTATGTCTGGAGTCCGAAGACTTAGCGTAAATTCAGATCCAAGAGACTTGATTATCATTTGGGTTTCTTTTATCCTAAGTCCAAGGATACGATTTTTTGCATTAAGTGCTTCGAAATTTCTATTCGCCCGAAGACTTTATATTTAAGAAATTTCTATCTTATCACATGCAAGTGGAAATTTCAAAAGAAGTTCTTTCATTAACAATGACTTTCTTACATCCCAAAAAGAAAAGGAAAAGTTACAGATTTTCTATTGGAGCCTCATCGGTCAGATCAATTGGACCCGTTGCTTCTTCAGCCATTGTTGGTGCTTCGGGGTTCGTTTGGAGTTCAGGCGTAGTTGGACTCTCAAGATCAAACAGTTGGATGCTTGAAACGTCCAAGTCTGGATAAAGCTTCTACACCTCCTCAACTTCGTCGTTGAAGCTTCCTCGATAACTATGAGTCCCGGCTTTAACCATTTCAGCTTCGAAGGCCACCGATGCTTTGTAGTTTTCTATTGCCTTTTCCAATTGATCTTTTAAAGATCGATTCTCTTCGAGGACCTCTTCCTTTCTTTTGGAAGCATCTTTGGAACGCTCGTTTGCTTCCTTGAGTGAGGCCTCCAAGGATCGAATCTTGGCCTTCTTTTTCTTAGATCTTGCCTCCTGTCTAGCACGCTCTGATCGGATTTTGTCTATTTTGGCTTTCAAATTTTGAACCGAAGCATCATTTTGGGCGAGGTTTTCCTCCATAGCTTGTCTTTGCACTTCAGCTATGGCCTTCTCAGTTTTGGTTGCTTTTATTTCTTCCTTCATCTTTCTGTAAGTTATTCTGAAGTCGAAAATACTCTCCTCCATATGCGTAATCTAAGTCAACATGGCAAATAAGTATTTACCTTCAAAGCGGAGGAGAACACTGAGTCCGAGATCTCTTCGATACATCGGGACTTGACGTTGTCCCAGTCCTTTGGGAGAAGAGTGTGCTTCAACAACTCTCTCGCTAGTTCAGGATTTTTTAAGCCTTCTCGATCTGAGAAGGTAGTAAAGTCTACATTGCACCCTCCCTCCGAAGTGGCGTTCCATCTAGGACCCTCTTCGGATCGGTACTTCCACCTCTCTTGACTTCTGTCTTCCAGAGGGGCAATCACAGATTCTTTATTGAAGTTTGTATCTCGTTGACCCGTGGATGGCGCATGTTGAGGGCTCCGTGGAGGAGACACCCTTGGGGATGAGCTTCTAGCGGGATCAGCAGGAATCGGAGAAGCAGAGGGAATGTCTTCATCTGGTACGGGCCTCATCGGAGGTGCGCTAGAACTCTCCTCCGCCCTTCTCTTTTTGCGGACTTTGGTCGTTATAGGAGCAGCCGCCACCCTTTTTCTGGAAGCCTGCCGAACTTTCTCAAGTTGGGGCTTCATTTTCTTACCTGCAGTTGGAAACAAAAAATTTGTTATGCATATACATATAGAGAAGGAAAGCAAAAAGACTCTGAAGACCATTTATTCTATACCTAATGTTGAGACTTCGCTGATATGAGCGCGGTGAAGATTCTCTTCCCTCAACAGCTCCTTAAGGGAAGGGATCTCCGGTTCCGACAAGGTCTCAAAATCTTTGTCATCGGCCTTCAATATCCTTTAACCGGCGTTTGCATCCAAACGCGGAGCCGACCACTCAGTGTTGAAATCCCAGTGGGTATAATACACGAAAAAGAAGCAAGGCTTCCATCCGTATATCGCATTGGGAGTTCCTTTTAGTAGTCTTCGGCCTGGTCGATGACCTATGACCCACCATCCTTTGCCGTGAAAATCCCTTTTCAGCATGAATAAGGAAGTAAACAGGGATGTCTTCGGCTCTACGTTCCTAAGTTTGCAAAGTACAAGGAACCCGCAGATGTTCCTAAAGCTATTAGGGGTCAGCTGAGCCGGAACTATCTGGTATAAGTTAAAGATCTTCGTAAAGAAAGGATGAAGAGGAAGCCGAAGACCCGCTTTGAAGTGGTCTTCGTATATGGCTATGGATCGGATGGGAGGCTTATTTACCCTCTCGTCGGGTTGTGGAAGAATCATGTGGAAGGTACGTGGAATATGGTAACACTGTTTAGTCTCTTCTATTTTGGCAAGGGTGAAGGAACTTTGAACAAAATTCGGTGATCGTTCCGGGCTCCGCTTCCTACCAGAACTCCTTCCCCTACTAGTTTCACCCTGGGGTTTCTACTAATTTCACCTCTCGGCGGGATCCTAGCAGTCTCTCTTTCGGGCGATACTCTACCCGCTTCGCCTACTGATGAATCGTTGCTAGAGTGAGAGGAAGGACTCCTAGAAGACCCCGACATTGAAAGGAATAAGGAAATGGGAGAAAGAAAGGGCCTCTAACCTGTGAAAGGACAAAAATGGTGGACTAGACCACTGAAGAAGACGACAGACAACAGAAAAAACTGGAGATCCAAGAACACAGGCGTGAGAAAAATTTCTCTCTCAAGGTCTATCCCCTTTTTATAGGTGAAGGAGATAGGTCTTCAAGGCGGTTCGGAGATCTGCACGATCGTGCATCGTACCGGCAGTTTCGATCATGGGTACGGTCTTCTAGAAAGATCACTAATGAGACAAGTCAGGGCGATCCACGTGAAATTCCACTACTGGATAGGATCACATTGATAAAACATCCATACTTCGGATGATTGCCACGTGTCCGATCCCCATTAATTAAAAAGTTTTCTCTCAAGAATTTTCCAAGGCTTTTCCGGAATCGAGGCGTTTCTTTTGAGGCAGCCCATGGGTGAGTGACACGTGTCTTTGCCACGTTCTGTTGCGCCACCAAGCAGTTAAGGCGAAAGGATGTGTTAGAACACAGTGTTATTAATACTTGACAGTTATCACTAAAAGACGAATTTAATTACTCCCATTATTCGAAATTTAATCATTTCGAACTTGGAGTTGGGGACATCTGTTATGATATCCCTATTTAATTCCAATTAATTATGTATTCTTTATTTTATTTTATTAGTTCTACCAGATGGCAAAAGGAGTTTTCGGCTTCACGCTGTTGTCTTCTCGTTATTAACCCTGAGTCTTCGGCTTCGTATCATCATCTCAATCCGAAGACTATGCCTAAGATCTATGGTTTTGTATCCAGGATGTCTCTATGCCTAATATTTATGGCTGTATATTCATTTCGGGAGATGTCAGCTCCGGGTCTTCGGCTTCGTATTATTGTTTTAGTCCGAAGACTATACCTAACTCTCTGGGAATCAAGCTTTGTTTATTGTCTTCGTCTTCGTGCATCTATCTTGATCCGAAGACTTGACCTCTTAGGCAAGTGTCTTCGGCTTTATTTTTCCAGCATAATCCGAAAACTGTAAGTATTTATTTTAGCTATATTTAAAAGAATCCAAAGTGTTAATATTCTCTTCAGGAGCGCTACTAAAGAGAATATAAAGTTCACTTAGGATTCACCCTTAAAAAGAAAGAGGGCTCTGGAGCAGGTGGGTTTCTTGGACAAACGGTTATTCTGTTTTGGGTTGTTATAACGACCCACATGATCCGAGGCCTCAGATTGAACAAACCCCGAGTATAATGACTTTTCCGACAGCCACTACTTACAGTTATGAAGTGGTTACGTTCGTCAACCTCCATAACTGCAAGTAGTTACGTTGAAGCCTATAAATGCTGGTAAGAGGGGACACTCAGGGGACTTTTCTCCCTTTTTTCTTTCTTGCTCTCGAAATTCTCCATTCTGCTATTGCCTGGGCTTTTTTCTAACTTAGGCATCGAAGTGTCCATCGCCGGAAAACCTCCGGTCAGGGACTTCTTGCAGGTACCGGTCGACGGCGATCCGGCGGAAGAACCACTCCATCCGGTCTATTTGGTCCAGCATCAACAGAGACCTTTCCAGGCTGTGCTAAGGAGGGTATCTGTTCTCCTTGATCGTCTACTGACTTGATCGTCGAAATGCCCCCGCCGGAATTCCTGACCTGGGTCTTTCCTCTTTTTTGCAGGACTGACCAACATCGGAGGTCTTCAGGTGGGAAATCCGTACATCCGCGCCACGTTGGAGCTGTAGACCACGGCGATCTAGGCGGCAACAATTATCATTATAGGTATCTATTGTGACTATGCTATTAAAATGACGATGAGGATTTTTCTTCTCCTCAATTACCAATTATCAAGGATAAATTTATTTGAGTTTTTATTGACCATGGATATTTTGTTCCAAAATAACTTTGGCATATCACCATTACAATGCAGTGATGCTATTACCGAATTTATAAGTGGATCCCTCGGATAAGTTTTGGCAATACTAAAGAAAGTGATCACATCACTGGGGTGATGTGAAATATCACCCCTACCAAACAGCACCTTAGTGTGTAAGGTATTCTCTAATGGTAAGTTCTGTGTATCTGATTTATACAGTCCTTCGTGGGCTTACATGAATCATCATAAACCCATGAACTGGCAGATTCTGTACAATGGTTTGCACTGCTGCATCATGCCTGAAAGTTGCCAGCGTGGCTTGTCCTCTTTTCTGTTGCAATGGGACAGTATGTCCTTTGGGGATGGGCACATATAGAGGCAGTTGCTGTGCACAGCAGATGCATAGCCTTTAATTATAGCGAGACACAAGCCTACTTGAGGTGGGAAGTCTTGAATCCTGCATTGGGTTGCTGCATGAAGATTTGTGTATCAAGGATAATTGTGTGCATAGATTAATGTGAGGAAGTTTGACACTGCAATATTTGTAAAATTTGATTTATCTTAGTCTTTCTGTGTATCTTACTGCTACACTTACATATGAACTTCCTGTTTGATAAGAGAAATTTTGAAATGTGACTTTATTATTACTTGTGTTATATTTGTCTTGCTTTAAAGTCCAGCAAACTGCGCAGCCAAATCTTTTGGAAGTTAACAGAATTTTTGTCTGCATGTTTGAACCTGTTTGACTAATATTCTGACAATTTTCACAACCTAAGCAGTAATGCAAGGAGTTTTTTCTCGAACTGATAAATTCGATGCTAGCTCGCTCATCCTTACTGTTGAAGATGTGCAGAAACAAGCTAGGCCACCAGCCCTTTGGTTGAATATACAGGTATTTTGTGGGTAATGTTGTAATGTGATTCCTTGAAGTTTCTTGCTAATTAAAAATATATGTTGCCTCTTATTTTGCAGCATGATATGTTCTACAGGCAGCATAATTTGAGTATGAGAAGCTATCTTCTTTCTCTATCGAAACGTGTTATTCTGAACTACGTCTCATCGGCAGAAGTGGTTTTTCTTAGCAGCATAGCACAAACATTCAAAGGAACCAAAACAAAGTTCATTTTCTGCTTTCCTGATGAAGCTACCATTGAACCGTCTACAAACCAGACATATGGTTCACTATTAAAAAATCTAACCTTTATCAAGACATTTGCCTCTGGAATTCTCGTTCCCAAGCAATATATTTGGCCTGTAACATCTGATCTCTATCTACAGCCTCACAGCTCTTTTGTCCTGGATGCCCATAAAGAAGGCCTGGAAGTATTTGCATCAGGCTTTGCAAATGATGCGCTAATTAGCTATAATTACAGTTATGATCCATTAGCTGAATATCTTTCTTTCATTGACAATGGGATCTTCTCTGTTGATGGTGTCC
The DNA here is from genome assembly GCA_021397845.1 of Areca catechu. Classification (NCBI taxonomy): domain Eukaryota; kingdom Viridiplantae; phylum Streptophyta; class Magnoliopsida; order Arecales; family Arecaceae; genus Areca; species Areca catechu. The sequence goes on from CM038045.1 coordinate 31,566,706, forward strand.
TGACGGACTTCCCTAAAACTGCATCAGAGGCCATAGGTGATGTTTCTTGTTACATGCATAAGATTCATAGTCTTGCTCAAATCAGTATTCTCTTATCTAAATGATTTTAATGGAAAATTAGATTCCTGACCGTGTAAATGTTTTTTTTACATAGCAAGATAATAGGAAGAAGGACATTTTGATTACACCTTTTAGTGTCTAATGCTATCTTTAGGACTGCTTGCAAATGACTCTTGATTTTTCATATATTGTTGCTCTGCGATATTGTTTGCATGTTTCTCATGTCTACCAAATGTTACGTCAGTTATGATGTGTCATTTGCCATAGCAGAGTATGGAGATAGTTCCATTCAAAGGCATGTAGTTTACTTTAAATTGTTATGGTATCTTAGTTTATTTTACTTGTTATGATCTAAACATGGTTGCCTAGATGTCCCTTCTAAAGTCAGGAACATGCACTGGAGGAACTGTTTTGTCCTGTTATAAACTTCATTTCTCAAGTAAGAAAAGTCATATTAATTTCATAAAAAAAATATGGCTTTAGACATGTATCAATTTTCATGTGAAATGAGTTTTCCAACCATTGATTTCCTTTTGATTGAAAAAATAACAGCTTTTCTTACTTTTCCTAGCACATGAGAAGTCACACTTAAAGCAAATTTGAAAAATAGTTATTTTGAGTTTGAAATTTTATCTATTGATTTTAATAATGTGTCTCTGGCACATTCAAGCAACAGACCACCTACACAAAAAGACATCTGGTAGTTCGGTTTTTTATTTATTTAAAGTTTTATGTACTGACAAATTAATGGATCTAGTGAGGTTATCATGCATGCGAGATTGAATTTTGGAAGGCTGTGTGGTCTTATTAACTTGAAAGAGGAAGTCTGGGGAAAAATTTTCCCAAATATGAGAGGGATCTTGTACAGTTGTACTGTTGTAGTAGGGAATGGTGTAGAGGTATACATACATGCAATATGCATGCATGTACATATACGTACTATAATAAGCAGTGCCTTTCCTTCCACCTAGAGTTGGTACAAGCACTCAATTTAAGCTGCCTATCAAACTCACTGCTAAAGCTAGATGTGCTTTTTCCCACATACATAAGCTGAGATCAAGTATCCTTTAGTCACCCCCCTCCCACCCCCCCCCCCCCCCCCCCCCCCCGCCCCCCAAAAAGGGTGAAGCTGAGGCAGACTCACATGTCTCATGACTAGCAATTGAGATTTGCTAGATTTTGAAAGACCTGTACAGACATTTGGCATTACAAAACAATCAGATAATGAAACCTGGATTTGAAATGCTGATAATATGAAGTACCTTTCTTAAAATGGTTGGGATTTTTTAAAAAAAAATTATTGGTGAGGAGAAAAGAAATTGTTTATGAATGTTAGGATTCTTTATGAATGATAGGATCAAGGCCACACACAATTCAAATGCATGTCCTATCAACACCAGAACTTTGGAAAGAGTAGTAGAAAAAATTGACTAGCAACCTAAGCAGCAGGAGATTAAGTAGACTAATCTAGACTGACATGCAGGGAGGATGGTATTATAATTCATTTCGAATGCATGTAAAATATTAGGCTGTTTCTATTCTTGAAATTGTTTAAATTCAGAAAACATAATTAATTCTATTAGTATATATTATTGGATATTTATATTGTACAGTTCTCGTTTAAGTCACTTGTTTGGAGACAATTTGAATTTAGATTACAAGAAAGATGGATACTTGGAAGTGTTTGCATGAAGCTTTCCTCACCGCCTAGGGATGAGTGTGCCGAAAAGCTTGTTTGACAAGTTAACGGCAAGATGGATGGATAAGTGCAAGTATGCTACCGGTGTTAGTATAACTGGAAAGGGGGTGATCAAAGGGAAGATACAAGAGTAGCATGGTCTTGGTGCTTTGACCTTCAAGGACTTTTGTCACCTTTACACAACCATTGAAAGAAGATGGGTTGGGATAGATTATGGCTTGGGCTATGGTAGGAAAATTCTAAGTAATACTACTCCTAACTCCTAAGGGACTAGAAAGTAAAGGTAAAGTAAAGCTAAGATAAAATATGATTCATTGATAGAGATGTCAGAATTTTTTTCTTAATAGAGTACAATTTCATTTCTTTATACTAAATATAATAATCATCTACTCTCAATGACAATCCACTTCTCGCCTCCATGTTGAGCGGTTTGGGTGATTGATGCTAGTTATGCTCCACTACATACGTTCATTAGCACGGATGCTCGGCTCCAACTATCAGACCGATAATCACATCTTATCGTATTTGGCTTATCCAAACATGGTTTACATTGGCTCTCTCTCTTTGCTTCAGCCTATACTGTGGTCTTCTACACTTGAAGTGTCTTTGAGATCGATTTGATTGCATTGATCTATTCCTTCTTCTTGTCATCCAACTTCGTACACCTTATATTTTGGTTGATCATAGCCAAGTTTTGATCTTTTAGCCTGCTTATCAGCATTGGTCGAATTTTGCCTCTTTGGTCTATACCTCCAATTTAAGTGGGATTTATCGTAGCTGAACTTTATCCAACCTAGTAAGGGTCATGTGACTTCCATCTACTTTTACTCTGGTTAACCTTGTTTGCATGGCACTTAAGCCTTTGCCGAGGTTGTTGGAATGGGGTGTTAATAGAAAGCTTTTGGTTTCATCTATTCCAAAATTATTATCTTTTACTTCCACATCTTCTTATCTAGCTGCTTTGATGTCAGTCTATAGGCATAATTTTTTGGTGTTGATATAGTTGTAAAAGATTTATACTTTGTGATTAATGATGTGATCTCTACAATATGTGTTCTAATGTCGATACATTTCATTATATTTGCAGGTTGCTTTTCTCATATCAAAGCAAATAATTCCAAACTGGGTAGGCCAAATTTTATTTATTTCCTTGACTTACTATCTATTTTCCAGGACTTTCTGTCGCTGTATGCTTCAATATTGCCATACTCGTCCCATATTCTAACACATTAATATGTGCTTCAGGAAATCCACTAGTTATCTCACACAATGGAGCTAGTGGAATGTACCCTGACTGTACTGATCTGGCTTATCAGCAAGCTGTTAAAGATGGTGTGGATTATATCGATTGTCCTGTTCAAATAACCCAAGATGGCACTCTTATATGCGTGAGCTCTACAAACCTAATTGATGTTACTACAGTCACAACATCACCCTTTGGTTCTCGTTCTTCTGTTATCCCAGAAATGCAGGGTGCTCCTGGAATTTTTACCTTTAATTTGACATGGGAAGAGATTTCAAAGAACTTGAAACGTAAGTTGATGCTTTCCTTTCTGCCTGCTGATTATATGTGAAACTTCTAGCTGTTCCTGTGGAAAAAGAGTGATGACATGGCTAGAATAGAAATATATGAAGAAGAATACCATTGTTGGATTATCTCATAAACTAGCAAGATTAGACTTTGGTGCTGCATTGCTAAGTTTCCCTAGGAAAATGCAAATAACCTCATCTACCATGTTCACTTTTCTTCACTCTCTCTCTCTCCACAAGTGCTGTATTAATAGCCTATCAATGGTTAAGAGGTTCTTTGTAAATTATTTGTGTTTCCTAATTTGTGCCAAAAATTTCACAACTTGGAAGGGTAATAAGCATGACATCTGTCTGATCTAGATTCTCTGGTTCCTAAACAATATACTTTTATACTTAAAAGCAAACTCCCCAAGATGTTCTTCCGTTGAAAGTGGACATTCAACAATATCTCCAGTTAGAAGGGAAACAAGGATCCTCAAAAAAGACAATCTAAGAAAGAAAGAAAGAAACTACAAAAAAAGGAAAAATGTATTTCAGGCTTCAAAAAAGGTTCTGAGTCAATGACAGTGATGACCTGTGAGTTTCTTGAATTTCATTTTATATAGATAGATTCTGCTCCCCTCAGATGCGCTCAAATAAAGGATCACCAAAGTTTTTATAAACTAAAATGGGAGTATTTATCAAATCTATTTCAATTTATGCAACACCGCCATCCATCAAATGCTCTTTGTTGAACGAACCACAGATACTTCACATGTATAAACATCTACATCAAGACTTATACCATCAGTTGTGAAAATAATATTACATATGGAGCTAGGGGCGTGCAAAAACTGAGCAAATTGTGAACCTGACCGAACTGGTCACTTCATTTCGGTTTAAGTCAATTTTTTCTGTGGTTGGTTCATTTTAACTCTGAAAAAATTTCAAACTGAAAAAATCGGTTCGCTTTTGGTTTGGATTTTTAAGAACACTTGAAAAACTGACCTATATATATATATATTTTGAAAAATATTATTAGGTAAGAATACCAAGTGAAGCCTATACAAGTGTAAGCCCAACAAAATTATGAGTGTTCTGAAATTTGACAGTGTATGGTTCGGGGAATGTTATTACCTGATCTGACCTGAACAGAAGATGGCATCTTCTCAACCCAATAAACCAAACTGAAGCTGAACCAAAATATTTCGGTTCAGTTTCATTCGATTTTTATAAACCACTGGTTCTGTTACGGTTTCAGCTGTTTTAGTTTTAAGAAACCGACTTAAAGCTGTTTGGTTTCAAATCTACCCTCAACTGAACTGACCCAACCTGTGCACACCCCTACTATAAAACCAGGTGCATGAGGTTTGCCACTATAATTGAACTAGTTTCTCTTGGCTAACAAGATCATTGTTGTGATTTATGTATGTATGAACCAAAACAACAACCAAGAATATGTCCCTCAAAAACAACCAAGAATATGAAGGCACATATTTTTTTCGTTTGTTTCACCTGCTCTGTGATTATATTGATGTGCTAAAAATAGTCCAAGAGTGATTTCCATCAATTGTAAAGGGAGAGGTCCAGGATACAAAAGCCTTGAAACTGCTAATGCTAGTCCTAGTTGTGTATGGTCTCAACATGAGTTGCCAAAGGCACATTCCAGGCTACCTTCAAATGCTTAAACTTGATGACAAACAAGACATGCTATACTGTTTTCAGCATTGCTGGCTAAAATATCAGCCAGCAGAAAGAGATGATAGCAAGAATAACTTGTGCCCTAACCTTGGGAGTCTCCCAAGGTTCAAACCCAGAACCCTGGTTAGAGACAAATCTCAATGTAGTTAAAGGCTTCCAATCTTCAACCAGACAAGAATTCACAAGAATCAAAAAAACTATCTTGATGAGATGGAAGCAGTTCTTCGTGATGTAGAATTTATATTTTCTACTGGATGTCTTGATTAGTGCTTGTCTAAGTTTGCCGGTATTAAAATTCCAAGAACAATTTTCAATAGTTATTCTTGAAAGTATTATCTTTTCAACTTATCAGTTATCACCTTCTAAGTATTTAACTTATGTTTAAGCCTGTTTTGTGGCTCCTTGGATCTCATTATTCTCAAGGACTTTGTTTGTCTATGCCTTGTATATGGTAATTGCATAATTTTCGTTTGCATAAAGATTTTTTATAACATGTGAAAAAATGATTTATAAACCATTCTTTCCCTTCTTTTAAAGAATGATTCGGTAACAGCTTTTTCTCTCTGTCTATTGTAGCTACAATATCAAGCCCAGAAGCAACGTACCGATTGTATCGGAACCCTCGATATAAAAATGGAGGAAATTTCATGAAGTTATCTGATTTTTTGGTTTTTGCAAAGGACAAGGCTTTATCTGGAGTTTTGATCAGCATCGAGGTAATAATATCTGCATGCTCTTTCATGTTCAAAATCGATGAAATAGACCTAAATGCTGCTGCTTGCTGCTGGCTGCATCAAAGTTGCTTTCTATTTACTGGGTTTGTGCCATGAACTTTTTTTGTTTGACTATGGTCAAAACTTTTCAACCTTCACTATAAATGGTCTGGGCATGTGTCAAGGCTTTGAGCTGGTTCAGGTCATGAGATTAGAGTATTATTTGGGCCAAGACAGCAGGCTTTAAGCTCAGTCATCACCCTGAGGTAAGGATTTTTAGAATGGTGAACCTCCTTTTAACATTTGTTCAACTCACATTTGCATCACCAAAAGTTGTAAGAGTTGGGTGGGACAGACTAGGCTGTGCTGGTTTAGGGTTTGGTCATGTAGAGTAGAGTAGGTTATGGGTTAATCAGGTTTGGTTGGTGAGGACTCGTGCAGGTATGTGTTTAGTTCCATATTAGTTTTTTACCATGAAGATCTTGGGTACTTATATAGGATTAAGGAACCCAAATAATATCTTTTGTCTAGCTTTTAGATGAGGTCCTGGGTTATTATAGTTGGGTTGTCGGGGTTGGTCATTCCAATTGGTTATGCTTTAAATGGTTCTAACATGATGTGTTGGGTCGGGTCAACTATGGGTCAAGATTTTATTTGCCATTTAGTCAATTGACCTGACTAGGTCGTTACCACCTTTTCATCAAACTTATCTTTTTTAATTTTGTTTATATTTTAGGTTGTTACAATAATGTGAGCTGCAAGAAGTTTCTGTGAAACCCAATTTTGTAGAAAATTGTATTCACTTGATGTGGACATCAAAATTTCAGAAGCTGAGATCTATGAATAATTACATTAATACTGATTTCTGCTTAGTCTAGATAGAAGAATAACATTACAATCTTATCACAAGCATCGCCAACTTGTGAACCAACATGATGCAAACTTCCAAGCCCTCTGCTTCTGTCTAACCATTTTTCTTTTAGGTACTCCCTTGTACTACACCATACACCTTGGTCCAGGTCTTAGAGCAAGAACAATAGAAGAGAACGAGGAAAAAGGGAGTGCATTTTTAATTAATATAATTAGTTTAAGCTAGGAAGCATGGATATTTTAAATTGTGTGCCATGCCTGTATTGGACACATACTGAATACTGATACCTATTTCTAGGATACATGTTGGATACCTAAGTACCCTATTTTCAAAATCTAAAATAGGTTTCAGATTCTTCATGGATATTCATATTCATAGGCTATTTCCTATATACACCTAAGGTACGTACTTGATGTCTCTAGGGATGAAAGAGTGAGCCTTGTTTTCTTTCATTTTTTTAATAATGCTAACCTTTTAATAATAAATGATTTACTTTGAAGGCATGCTATGTTGATATTATTATACAAGTTATGGTCTATTAGTTTGAAAGATGTTAAAGTTTGTGGATGTCAATACTGCATATAAAGTATGACTACGTCATTTTGATGACTAACTATTCTTTATAGAATTTTTTTTCACATATATTCAAAAATATATGTACATATTTGTTGATGTACCCTATCCATATCATATCCTGCATTTAAAAGCTTTGTATCGGCTATGGCCTCAAGTCAATCCATCTCCCTCTCACATGCATGGCACATGCCCAGCATAGTTCATTTTAGTTACAAATCCTGGTCCATGTGTATGTATCCTTACATAAATACACATACATGCATTGCATATATGCATCTATAAATATCTTGACATGTTTATGTATATATCCTTGTAGCATGCATTATATCAAAACAATGTTGATATATTTGCATTTGTGGTTCAATATTTTTCAAATTCATTAACTGTATCATAAAGACAGTCCCTTTTAAGCATATGACATTTTGCTTCATCTGATTTTAGACCTCTGCTACACAAAACAAGCATATAATTTGCAGTGCCCCACTTAAGGACCTCACAAGTGGGTAGCATAAGGAAAGCAAATAATGCTTTTTTGTTTTCTTGTCTGAGCCCTTGTGAAATTTTTGTGCGGTTAACCATATATGTAATTTGACCATTTGACAACCTACCACCAGACCCCCATATCTATCACTCCTTAAAATCATTATTTTGTCTTGTCATCTGTCATCCATGCAATGGCAGAATTCTTGTATTATGGTGCTTGTTGCTAAAGAGTGCAGCTGTGAAGTAGGACTTGAACCTTTCTTGGGGTATGCAGGTCAAGCATTTGACCAGGTCAAGCATGTAGTCTAAGCCCGAAGCCTTTAGCCTCTCATGGATGTGCATCTAAGTGATCAGATTTAGAGTTTTGCAGGAAAGGAGACCAAACTTTCTATAAGAAATAAATATTTAACCTGACTGTTAAGACTTGAATGAACATATGAGGGATTTTTGCATGTAAACCTTCCAAAAAGTTCTTATTTGCTTATTTACCACTTTTGAAGTGAAAGTAACCCCTTTAAAGTCTAAAAATTTACATGTGTACCCCTTCGTAAATCTGAAATACATAAATATGCCCCCCCTCTTCTGATAGAAATATGTTCCTTTTGAAATTTAAAATTTGCAATATAGGCCCTAATTATTAGATAACATCAAACCAAGGATTCAAGTCCCGACAGAACATCCCACAGGACACCGGGACGGGGTATTATCCCATGTGTCGAGACAGGACATCCCGCAAACATCCCAGTGTCCCAATCGGGATATCTTGGGACATTTCCTATCCCGAGTGTCAGGACGGGGCGGGACGCCGACGTGTCCCGTTCCAGGAAAAAACCTGGACAACCATGTCCCACGGGATTTAAAACCTTGCATCAAACAAAAAGTAACTTTACCATACCATGTAATCCTCATAATTGCTTCTATCAATCAAAGAATGAAAAACACACATATCTGATGCAAGCTGGTGGCCTAGGGCAGGCTTCAAAGTTACCCATCAGAAAACCAAAGCAAGCGATGCAAGGAAAATAAAAGCCAAGAATTTTCATATATATATATTAAAAGCTTATGTCAAGTTTCAAACTATAAGGTAAAGGAACTATATGGATAACTAAGGAGATTCTTCCCCTACTATCAAGAAGGTCTTCTAAGGACTTCACCAACCAACACCTTTAAGTCACTTTGCAACCAAGGACTCCACCAGCTAGCTACTTTGCCAATCCCTAGAATCCAACCACATAGACAACATCAGAGTGCGCCCAGTAAAAGAGATGATTTATATTTTTTCAATGATTGAAACTTGGTACATGGATGGTTTTTTGTTTAGGAATGGCTTTCTAAGACCCACAAAAATCCTATTTCCACACGGATACATTTTTCCTAAAAAAATTATAACAAAAGTAGCTTTTAGATTTTGGACATGTAAACCAATACTCTAGAAGAGAAAAGCAAGAAAAGTTGACCAAAAATTTAGACAAAATCGTCCTTAATCTGAGAAGGCCATGGAGTGCTATTTTCGTAATTAAGTTGAACTTTATCTGCAATGCGTCATTATGACAGGTCTTCAATAGAATGGCTATAACTTTCTTGTCTGAACTTCAATTGAGGTGATTCAAGATATTGGAAAGTTAACTTAATATCGAATGTCTTGGAAGTTGTTTGGGCTTAAAAGTTAACTTGTGTTGATCATGGTGATGCCATCTTTGAAACTGATTTATGTTGGGCTGCAACTTGACCTACTTTTGATTTATTTGTAAAATCTAAGCTCATTGGATGCTTGCGAGTCAAGTGTCACCTCATATATTTCCTTTGTCAAGCCTAGAGAGGTTTAGAGGCCTCCTGAGGGACTTGCGGCAATGAAGGGTGCAGGCTTAGCCCTCAAGTTTATTCCAGCACAGTTTCCTGTGCACCCATCTCTGTCTCTCTCCGGTTTGATGATGTTTGTCCATGTTTACCCACCTTTCAAGGCCTTTGATCATGGAACTTGCTGCAAGAGGGTCCAGGGGTGAATAACCATAGGGTCCTGCATTTCTGATCTGCTTAAATATCATGGCAAGAATTTCAAATATGACCTTCAGTTTTTTTTACAAAATTGTATAATAATGATAGCTAATGGCGATGTTGAGTTATTTCTCTAATCCAGCCAGGGTGTGCTTAGAATGTTAAAAATCATCAGGACATGATAGGAAGGGTATATGATGCAGGCTGGAGATGCTTGACCTTATGATCTTATGACCTTGACTCTTTGAACATCAAACCTTGTAACCAAATACTTAAATTGAAGGCTGAAATATTCCAAATACCACCAAAGATCCAGAAGAAATTAGGGATGCATCGAGAATCATGCTGGAACAAGGGTTGAAGTCATACTGATGCGGACATCGAGATGAATATTGAACCTGATCAACTGACTCATATATCAGGACAGCCCGGTGATAGTTCGGCGAAGCCCAACCCAGACGTTTCGGTTCAGCTTCCGGTCCATGACGATTTGGGGCCGCCAGCCTCGCCAGCAGGAAACGTGCGCAGGTCCAGACGCCATCAAGGGAAACAAGTTTCAAATCTGACCCGTTTTTGGGATGAAAACAATTAATTGGAATTGGGCCGATGGCCCAATACACTAATTGCGTCCGTGAAGTTTCGGATCCGGGAAAACACCGGAGTCTTTAGTTTTATTATTATTATTATAATTTTATTAGTGGCGCGATCTCTTGATTTTTTTAAAAAAAAAAAAAAAAATCCGTTTGAAGAGTTTCACACAAGAGTCAGCATGTTTTGTTTTGGGAGAAGCGTGTTGATTGTGTTGGATTGTTTACATTAGTGTTTTTTTTATATTTTTATTCCCTCCCTGTTAGTCACGTGGGGACAAATACACTTTGTTTTATTTTTTTTTCTTAAAACCCGAACCAAGGAAAGCGTGTTGATGGTTTTTGTTTTGGAATAAGATTTTGCACAGCAACGTGGTGTTGTTTTGTTTTGGAAAACAATTGCACGGTGTTTATTGGTGGGTGTTTTCTTCCGTGGAAGGCCGCCGGCCACTTGTTTTCCCCCTTGCGCACACCAGGCCAAAAGCCTGGTTGGGAGAAGACGATTCCATGAGGAATCTCTTCCTTCCGTTCCAAGTTCCTGATAAAAAAAAAAAAAAAAAAAGAAGAAACAGGGACTCACGGTGAGAAACCCATCGTTCGTCCCTTCCAATCTTGAAGACCCGGATTGAAATCCGGTAGAGGGCTGGCAACGTGAGGAATCACGCTGCCTTCCAGCGCTTGATCGTTGCAGGTTTCAAAGGATCTTCCCCATCTTGCTCAATCCTAGCATCCAAGAATTCCCAGAACACGTTCTCGTTGATTCGGGGTTTTGGTCGCTGCAGGCGTTTGACAACCGCCCTGCACCAGCTTGGTATCAGAGCCTTGATCCGTTCTTGTTCTTGATCTGTCCTTGATCCGTTCTTGATTTAAAAAAAAAAAAAAATTTCTGCCGGCAACCATGGAGCGGAACAACGAGGAGCCTTCTCTTCGTGACGTTGTGGAGACCCAGCAGCAGATGATGGCTGTTTTGCAAGCAATGATGGCACGGTTGGAGGCGCAAGATCGTGCTATACCTCATCAAGATCGCGATGTACCTGACGAACATCGAGAAGGTAATGCCGACCCTTTCCAGAATATTGAAGATCCTCCACCATTGCAAAGAGGGCAGCAACCGCGGCGTGATGTAGCGCTTCTCAGGGATTTCGGACCGCCGCCTATGCATGACAATCAGACTCGTTGGGAGTCCGGGTTTCGGATTGAGATACCGGAGTTCAGAGGTGGTTTGAATCCTGATGAGTATGTGGATTGGACCTTGCAGGTAGATGATGTTTTCCGGCTGAAAGAAGTGCCTTTGGACAAGCAAGTGCCGCTTATCACAATTCGATTCCGAGATCGAGCAGCGGCTTGGTGGCATGCACAGCACTACCGGAGGTATATGGATAGGAGGCCACCAATTGCATCATGGGCAGCCTTGAAGCAGGAGATGAATCGGGAGTTCCTTCCTCAGAACCATGAACAGGTCCTTTATTCTAAATTGCATGGTTTAACACAAGGAAATCGAAGCGTGGAAGATTATACTACAGAGTTCTACCGACTGGTGGCTCGAAACCGATTGATGGAGTCAGAACCGAGGTTGGTAGCTATGTATTTGCTTGGACTGCGATTCCCGATCCAGGATGCGTTGGCTCTGCATCGGATTGACGGTATTGGTGACGCGCACATGCGGGCGCAAGCAGTGGAGCAGAGCCTGATGCGGAATAGAGGGTTCCAGAGTAGAGGAAATTTATCTGGTCAGTTTTCGGGGCAGAGTTCTGGTAGTAGGAGTGCACCTCCTGTGGTGAGGTAACAAACTTCGGCAGTTCCTCCGAGACCTACAGTGCCGAGTGGGGCTTCAGGTACCTAGCAGAGGGTGGGCAGCAAATTAGCCAATGTTCGCTGCCATCGGTGTCATGACTTAGGACATTATGCCAATGAGTGCCCCAAGGCGCGTACCCAGTTACTTTGGAGGAGGAGCAGGAAGTTGAATTTTCCGAGGATGAGTTCGAGGATGAGATGTATGTGATTGACCCAGACCACATCCAGGGAGAGAATCTGATTATTAGGAGGATGTGTCTTGCACCAAAAGCTAGTGGAGATTGGCGTCGGCACGATATTTTCTCAACAAAGTGCACTGTAGCTGGTAAAACTTGCAAGGTAATTATTGATTCTGGAAGTTGGGAGAATGTGATTGCTGAGGAAGTTGTGAAGAAATTGGGGTTGATGACAGAGCCCCATCCTCAACCATACAAGCTCGGCTGGGTGAATCGGGATGCAGATATTCAGGTCAGTCGACGTTGTAGGTTGGCCTTGTCTTTTGGTCCTCAGCTTGAGACGTCAATAGTAGCTGATGTTGTACCGATGGATGCGACACACATCATTTTGAGACGATCCTTGGCAGTTTGATAATAAAGCAGTGTATAATGGTTACACTCATACTTATATGCTGCAACCAGATGGGAGAAAAGTGATCTTGAAACCGCTACAGGACATGGCTGAACAGAAGGTAGTAATTTGTTTGCCAAGCAGGGAGTTTGAGGCGAGTTTAGAGGGAGAAGATTTCTGTTTTGCCCTGATTAGTAAGCCAGATGAGTTTGGCCAGAATGGGGAGCAGGAGCTACATGATCTTCCTCAGGAGTTGGTGTCAGTTTTGGAGGAATTTCGGGATGTTGTACGAAGTGAGCTTCCTGCGTGTTTGCCACCACTTCGAGATATTCAGCATGAGATTGATCTGATTCCGGGTTCTGTGTTGCCGAATAAGTCTCATTATCGAATGACCCCACAGCAGCATGAGGAGCTGCAGAGGCAAGTTCAAGATCTTTTAGACAAAGGCTTTGTCCGGGAAAGCATTAGCCCGTGTACGGTACCAGCACTTTTGGTGTCGAAAAAGGATGGTTCATGGCGTATATGTGTTGACAGTCGGGCAATAAACAGAATTACTGTGAAATATAGATTTCCAATACCGAGGCTGGATGATATGCTAGATCAGTTGAGTGGTGCCGTGTTCTTTACTAAGATTGATTTGAAAAGTGGGTATCATCAGATCAGAATGAAGCCAGGTGATGAATGGAAGACAGCCTTCAAGACAAAGAAAGGCCTGTATGAATGGTTGGTGATGCCATTCGGCCTATCTAATGCGCCTAGTACGTTCATGTGAGTAATGAACCAGGTTTTGCGTCCATTCCTTAGTTCTTTTGTTGTTGCATACTTTGATGATATATTGATATACAGTAAGACAGCACAAGAGCATGTTGAGCATGTTTCACAAGTTCTAATAGTATTATGTGAAAACCAGCTTTTTGCTAACCCAGAGAAGTGTATTTGGATGGTAGACAAATTAATTTTTCTGGGTTATGTTGTTACTGGTGATGGGATTCTTCCAGATGAAAGTAAGGTGCGAACGATAGTGGACTGGCCAGCACCTACAACTTTAACTGAATTGAGATCCTTTTTGGGTCTTGCGGGTTTTTACAGAAGGTTTGTGAAGAGGTATAGTGAGATTGCTGCACCCTTAACAGACTTGTTGAAATTAAATCAGTTTGGATGGAATGACACTGCTTAGGCAGCATTTGATGAGATGAAAGTCAAGTTGACCCAAGCACCACTGTTGGTTCTTCCAGATTTTGACAAGGTATTCGAAGTGGATTGTGATGCTTCGAAGGCTGGGATTGGCGCAGTACTCAGCCAAGATGGGAGACCCGTAGCTTTCTACAGTTAGAAGCTTGGAGGTGCCAAACTGTTGTATTCGGTTTATGATTTGAAGCTATACGCCATTGTGAGGTCATTGCAACATTGGCGACATTACTTGATCCAGCGAGAATTTGTGCTGTACTCAGATCATCAAGCATTAAAATTTCTACAGGGACAGCATAAGTTGAGCTCCAGACATGCAAAATGGGTAAGTACTCTACAGGAGTATACTTTCAGCATCAAGCATAAGTCGGGCACTTTGAGCAAAGTAGCAGATGCTTTAAGTAGACGGAGTTTATTGATTGGTGCTATGCAAGTATATACCCTTGGGTTTGAAAGCATGAAGGATGATATCCGTGCAGATGAGCATTTCCAGAGCATTGTGATTGAATTGGAAGCTGGAGGTCGATTTGACTTCGTCCTACATGATGGATATTTGTTCCGTGGTAATTGTCTCTGTATTCCTAACACTTCACTGCGTGTATTGATTATTCAAGAGCTGCATAATCAAGGACATTTTGGAAGAGACAAAACTGCATGGTTAATTCGTCTAACGGTTTTATTGGCCTGGGCTTGACCGAGATGTCAAAACCTTTGTGAAGAAATGCCGTTTGTGTCAGGAATCCAAAGGATCAGATACAAATCAAGGTTTATATACCCCTTTACCGATTCCAGATGAGCTGTGGCTAGAGGTATCTATGGATTTTGTTGTAGGTTTACCGCGGACAGTGAGAGGTCTAGATTCAATTATGGTAGTCGTAGATCGGTTCAGCAAGATGGCTTGTTTCTTGCCATGCAAAACAATATTTGATGCGTCGAAAGTAGCTGATCTTTATTTTTCTGCAGTTGTCCGACATTATGGGTTACCATCGTCAATAGTTTCGGACCGAGTTAGCAAGTTTATGGGGCATTTCTGGCGTGAATTATGGAAAAAGTTGGGTACAAAATTAAAATTCAGTAGTCTCTATCATCCTCAGACCGATGGGCAAACCGAGATTGTCAACCGAAGTCTTGGTAACTTGTTGAGAGCCAATGTTCAAGAATTTAAAAACTGGGATGTATGTTTGCCAAAGATTGAGTTCGAGTTCAATTCTTCGGTGAACCGTTCTACTGGTTTTGCACCCTTTCAGGTATTGTATGGATTTCTGCCAAGAGGACCACTTGATATTTTACCTGTTGATGTGCCAAACAAATCAAGTAAGAAGATAGAAGATCGAGTGGCTGATCTCCATGAGGTGCACGCAACTGTTAAAGCCAATCTAGAGCAAAATTATGCCAAGTATAAGGCTAAGGCTGATCAGACGCGTCGACAGCAAACTTTTGAGGTTGGTGATTTGGTATGGGTCTTCTTGCCAAGAGAACGATATCCACAAGGGCCTACACCAAACTCAAACCAAAGAAAATTGGTCCTTGTCAGGTGTTGGAGAAATTTAGTGACAATGCCTACCGAGTTGAATTACCAGACGATGTCCTTATTTCTGATGTATTCAATATTCGACATCTAACCCTTATGCAGGTGATAATTCAAGCTTGAGGACAAGCTTTTCAGAGGAAGGGGAGAGTGATGCGGACATCGAGATGAATATTGAACCTGATCAACTGACTCATATATCAGGATAGCCCAGTGATAGTTCGGCGAAGCCCAAACCAGACGTTTCGATTCAGCTTCCGGCCCATGACGATTTGGGGCCGCCAGCCTCGCCAGCAGGAAACGTGCGCAGGTCCAGACACCTTCAAGGGAAACAAGTTTCAAATTTGATCCGTTTTTGGGATGAAAACAATTAATTGGGAATTGGGCCGAAGGCCCAATACACTAATTGCATCCGTGAAGTTTCGGATCCGGGAAAACACCGGAATCTTTAGTTTTATTATTATTATTATAATTTTATTAGTGGCGTGATCTCTTGATTTTTTTTTTTTTTTTTAAAAAATCCGTTTGAAGAGTTTCACGCAAGAGTCAGCGTGTTTTGTTTTGGGAGAAGCGTGTTGATTGTGTTGGATTGTTTACATTAGTGTTTTTTTTTTTTTTATTCCCTCCCTGTTAGTCACGTGGGGGACAAATACACCTTTGTTTTGTTTTTTTTTCCTTTAAACCCGAACCAAGGAAAGCGTGTTGATGGTTTTTGTTTTGGAATAAGATTTTGCACAGCAACGTGGTGTTGTTTTGTTTTGGAAAACAATTGCACGGTGTTTATTGGTGGGCGTTTTCTTCCGTGGAAAGCCGCCGGCCACTTGTTTTCCCCCTTGCGCACACCAGGCCAAAAGCCTGGTTGGGAGAAGACGATTCCGTGAGGAATCTCTTCCTTCCGTTCCAAGTTCCTGATAAAAAAAAAAAAAAGAAGAAGAAGAAACAGGGACTTACGGTGAGAAACCCATCGTTCGTCCCTTCCAATCTTGAAGACCCGGATTGAAATCCGGTAGAGGGCTGGCAACGTGAGGAATCACGTTGCCCTTCCAGCGCTTGATCGTTGCAGGTTTCAAAGGATCTTTCCCATCTTGCTTAATCCTAGCATCCAAGAATTCCCAGAACCCATTCTCGCTGATTCGGGGTTTTGGTCGCTGCAGGCGTTTGACAACCGCCCTGCACCACATACCCACACCACCACAAGGCCCATGAATCACCTTTGGGCCTAAGGTTTGAGAAATGAAGTACAGAAGGGTGGCACTTGATTCACAAGTGTCTAATGATCATAATTTTTGTAAAATTTTTGAATTGTAGGTTAAGTCGCAGGGTCAAAAATAGTCCAATGCACATCTGTCCAGAATATTGCTTCACCCTAATTAGCATAGAATGAATTTCAAGCTCAACTACCTCCATTACATGTGGCACTACGTTTTCCACGCAACTTGAATTGTGTCAATCAGAACTCAGATGAGGAAGTTGTGGGCAAAATACTGAAGCACTATCAGTGTAGTCCAGGACCAAGAACCGATGGCAAGGGCAAAACCATCCAATATTTGGATGGCAGTCGGTATGCTGTCCAACTTATTCTGATGGTGGGTATTCTGACGGTAGTAAAGCTAGTGTCAAATCCAAATTAAGTCCTAGAAAGTCATCACTGTTTGAGTCCAGATCAAACTTGAAGGTATTTGACTGTAATTAGTGTTCTGTTAGATTATATCAGATGTTAGTCTGTTATCAGATCTATTTTGCTTCTCTAAGCATCCTATGATGAGGTTACTTGTTCTAGGGGTCTTAGGACTTATAATTTTTGAGTTTTCTTGAACTCTGTGAATACCCACTTGGCCCCTATCAATTTAAGAGGTCCCAGAGCTTATAAATTTCCCCTATGTACCCCTTGTTTGCACATCATGAAGTTTGCTTTCTCTGGGGTGCATATTAACTAGTGTTTGCTCTTAAAGGTTTTCTTTTTTTTGTATGGAGGATTTTGCATAAGTCTTGGTGGATTCCAGGGATCAGCGGTGAGGCTAGTTGAAGTCCTTGGAGGCAGTGGAGGAGCCCTCTTGGTAGGGTGGCGGTGAGTTATTGGTTATCCATGAATGGTTTGGTTCTATAGTTTCCCTTAGCCTTTAAATTTTAAAAGTTCTGCTCTCCTAGTTCTAGGTTTAGTTAAAATCTTCCTAGGTTTTATTGTTCTTCACTTTGAATAGATTGTCCTTCCACTGTTTCACTCTGAAGATAACTTCAGGCCTTCCCTTCTGCAGCAGTATAGAATACAAATTTCAGATTTTTGGATGGGTATACATGCACTTTTAACTTTCTGAAGGATAACTAAGCAATACGAAAATTTGAGTGGTACATATTTGTCAATAAATCATTGTTTGAATCAAGTTTTTAGAAAGGTGAAGTTTACCATGATGTGAATGAGTTCCATGGGCGAGCTAACAAATGATACCTGCTTTGGTCATGCTCTCTTGAAGAGTCACATAGAACACTAGACAAAAAATCCTAGGTTTCTTTTAAATTTGAGGTATTTGGAAAGTGCGATTTATCAGGATATGACATATGAAGAATCCCATGAGCAAGCTGATAATGAGGGATATCAACTTTGATCATGTTCTCTCAAAGAGGCACATAAATACTCGATAAAAGTCTTCTAGCACCCCCACCGCCCAAACTAATTGTCTAAATTACACACGAATATATTTTTACGGATATTTTCCATCTATGTTTAGAAATTTTCCTGCAAACTGAAATTCCATAGGCAAGTTAATAGTCTTGTTAATATCTTTTAAATTCAGCAATGCTCATCTCATCAATACTGGCTTTATTCAAGCATTAGAAATCTATCTTCATGGAAAAATCTGGAGATTTCTGATTGTTTGCTGTAATGACATTCACTTAGTGCATTTGAGGCTTGTGTATCATTTGTGATCCCTGCTGATTTCTTTTCCACAGAATGCCGCATTTGTTGCAGAGAAACTAGGATATAGTGTCACAGATGGTGTTATCAAGGCATTAAAAGATTCAGGTTATAGCAATCAAACAGTTCAAGAAGTTATGATTCAGTCCTCTGATAGCTCAGTTCTGATCAAATTCAGGCAGCAAACGAAATATAAGCTTGTCTACATGGTTGATGAATCAATTAGTGATGCTGCACCTTCCTCAATAGCAGACATTAAACAGTTCGCTCATTCTGTGGCGGTAAGCAAGCAATCCATATTTCCTGAAAGCCAGAAGTTTGTTGTACGGCAAACTGAACTTGTGAAGAAGTTGAAATCTGCTGGCCTGAATGTATATGTATATCCTCTAAGGAATGAGTTTGTATCTCAACCGTGGGACTTCCTCTCAGATTCAACAGCAGAGATCAATCAGTATGTTCAGGGAGCTGGTGTTGATGGCATCGTTACCGATTTTCCAGGGACAGCTACAGCGTATAAAAGTAAGTATTGTCTGTTCACTATGCCCTCTCTCTCTCTCTCTATGTTTTTATTTTTTTTTTGGGGGTGGGGTGGGGTGGGGGGGGGGGAGGGTGACTTTTGCTCTTATCTGCAATTATACTTATGGTTCTACTTGTAAGAGAGAGTTAAGAATAGCGGTCTAGTTTTGCTATCAACGTAAGGGCTAAAGAGGCTTACACCCATTTAGATTAGAAACTGTCATTAACTTAAAAATAATGTTATTAAACCCGGTCCGGACATTGACCCGGACAAGATACCGGGTCACCGGTTCAACCGCCAGGTCAATGATAGAACCAGCGGGTCAATGTACAGAACAAAAAAATTAACGTTCATTAACTGATTTATGTTTAGTAATATAATAATGACCTTGATAATACATATTTCAATATTATAAACATCAAAATACCAATAAAATTCAACTATAATCCCATAAATATAAACAATTAAATTGAAACATTAATGAATATAAAGATTTAATTACATAAAGTTACAAACTAATAATAAGTAAATTAAACTTTAAAATATAACATTCCATATTTGCTAGCAAAATAAAAAGTTTTAATAAACAAATAACTATTTTATGTCCATGTCCAACAACCATAATCAATGTCTATTAAAAAACTTTGATTTGACAAATCAATATCTATTAAAGATTCAAGTTCATGGACTAAAATTTATGTCAATATTTAGAAAATTATCTTCTTGAGTTGCGATATTCCCATCTATTCCATCTTCCCTTGCATTGAAATCATTTCTATTACTTTCACCATCATCACCCTTTAAATCTTCGAAGTTCAATATATCTACAAAGTTAAAAAGATAAATCACATTTTTTAAAATTAAAATAATAATTTATTCATAAACTATATAATAAAATAATTTGTTCACCATCATTATCATTTTTTTGAATAGAACATGATGCCAATTCACGATGAAAAGTCTCCAATTCCTCATATATTTACTCTGATGGCTCATCAATTAATACCCATGCATCATTGTTACCAAACAATTCAAAGTCAATAGGATCATAGTTCCGACCCTTGAAATAAAACTTGCGTTTAATATTTGTTAGTTTGAAAATTATAAAACAAGTAAATAAAACTAATTATATATCATTTATAATAAAATTATCTTTGTTGTAGTCTTAAATTGTAGTATACAAATACTAGATCATTAAACCTTTGATGCTCTAACCTATTTTTCTTTTTAGAATGAATATGTTCACAAATGCTCCAATTTCTCACACCCAGATGCACTACAAGTTTGGCTTAAGACACGAATAGTCAACTTTTGTAAATTAGGTGCATAACTTCCATAGGTAACCCATCATTCATCTTAATACAAAATATTGTATTTGTTAAAATAGAATGCAATTGAATAAAGACAATAAACTTTATATAAATGAAAGCATAAAGATAAAACTAATGAAAAAGCTTACCTGGAGTCAAGTGATTTCGATCATTTATAGCTGATGAGCGTCCAAAGTCATCCTCTGCATTTCTAAATAATCTCATCTCATCCGTTAATTTTCTTTGTAAAGTTGGATTACCAAATGAATACCTCTCTATAACATCTAAAAGTCCAAAAATACTGTGAGTGTGTTTCTCCATAAGCTCTGAATCATATTGAAAACATGGATTCAACCAAAATCCAGCTGTATGAAGATTTTGGTATAATTGCAAATCTCACTGGAAATTAATTATCCTTAAATAAGGTTCCACTGTAGCCTTTCTCCTTCTAAATCTCTTGATCATTTCATTTCTAGCTTGATACATAGCATAATATAAGTAATCCATTGAAGGTCTATCATCACTATCAACAATTCTCAAAACTCGAATTAAAGGTTCTATTAGTTTAACAATGGTTGCACATTTATTCCAAAAAATGGAATTAAGTATATCATCAACAAATATTTTTTCTTTACGATAGCATAAGCTAGACTTGTCTACACTCTAGAAGTCACCATTGTTCTTAATGCATCTTTGTGGCCTAATATGCTTTGTAAAGTAATAAAGTTTGTAGCAAAATGTGTGGGTGTTGGGCGAATTATCTCCTTTCCATCAGTAAATTTTCTTATCAAATACAAATGATAACAATTATTATAAATATATTTTGTAATACCTGTAGCATGGGCTACTATATCCTTGATTGAAGTTAATTTTTCAATATCTTGCATGATGAGATTAAGGCAATGAGTAGTACAAGGTGACCAAAACAATGTAGGAAAGTCCTGCTCTAATTTTTTACCTGTAGCAACATAATTTGCAGCATTATCAGTCACTATATGAATCATATTTTCATGACCAACATATATGACAATTTTTTTAAATAACTTATACAATATATCAGCTGTCTTCGAGGTATCTAAAGCATCCACTCTTCAAAAATACGGTCCCTCAAGGATAATAAACTAAAAAAATTAATCAAAGTTTTCCTACATTGATCTGTCCATCCATCAGTCATAATTGTGTATCTGGTTCTCTTCCATGTGGCACGAAAACTTTCAACATACTTTTTCACCTCATCAACATTCTTGGTTAATAAATAACCACGAATAGAATGAAAAATTGGAGCTTTGTAACCAGGGCCCATACTAGCTATGGCATCTATCATGGATTGATAATACTTGGAGTTCATAGCATTAAATGGCATGCATGCATCTATCATCCATTTTGCCACTGCAAGATCACACCTTTCAACTGCTTTTTTGTTTTGCAACAAGCTTTTTATCAAGGTTCCCGGTACCGGTACCGAGAGCCGTACCGGTGGCCTGCCGGTACCAGTATCGTACCGTGAACCAATTTTTTTTTTGTGATTTTAAGGTTTTTATTTTATTTTTTAAGGGTTTAGGGAGAATTTAATGTTTAAGAGTTCTAAACGCTCGAAATTTTAAAATTTAAGATATGTCAAATTTCAAGATTTAGGACTAAATACTAATATTTAAGACTATTTTTAATTGAAATAAAATAAAAAATGATAATTAAACTAAGATTATTAGCAATTAATGAGAATGAAATGTAACATAAACATATAATTACATACCAATGTCTAGAATCGGATAGAGTGACGATGTCCATAAATATAAGGATCATGTATATACTCTGTAGAAAAATCGGTATATCCCTCTTGTCAGGCAGCATGATACTCAGCTCATCCCAGAAGGTATGCATGATGGATCATAACTAATCGCAGATCCCTCTCTGATGTCCCGACTCTAAGAGTTATCCAGAGACTGATGATATGGCAGTGCAGGTGCCCATCCAAATATACCAGCAGCAAAATCAGATCCATAAGATGCTCCGGGCTGCATTGGATAATAACCACTGAATGATGACGTCTCAGATGCACCATATGGATCATATGGACCAGAAATTGCCGGTAGCTGCGGATAAGAGGATCCTGAATATGAGGATGATCCAGATACATTCATGGATACTACTTCACGTGCAAGAGCTGCAGTTGTATCGTATCCTGAACGACCATGCGGAGCCCGTCGTCTATATGGAATCGTATCATCACGGGATCTATCAGATGGTAATCCATGATCTGTATCCTGCGTGGCATGGCTAAACTGCGACTCCCCAGTGAATTGAATATGAATAGGTGGCTGCGACTCCTGTCCTGCTCTTCCCTGATCATTAGATCTTCCACTATCTGAAGCATTATCATCACTGTCTCTGGTATCTGAATCTGAGTGGACTGAGTGCTCCGATGGAGATGCAACTGCCTTTCCTTTTCCTCTGTCTCCGAGTCTACTAGATGGTGGGGAGGGATGATGTGCTGTATTTGCTGGAGCCCTGTGAGGAATATGATTTGTTGTCCATTGTCCAACATCCACCCCAGCCTCACTAGCTACAAAACTGGCTGGTCGAGGAAGCGATCCTGGCTCATCAAGCTCTGGCTGCTGCTGCTGACTCATGACCCACCCAATCATTGGATCTTCATCCTCATCAACATATGAACTTGCAGTGGGATCGGGATATTTCAATTCTACTTCTTCCTGAATACATTTTAGCCTCAACCTTAAATTATAGTGTACATATACAAGATCGTTGAGGCGTTTCTGTTTCAGACGGTTCCTTTGCTTGGAGTGGATAAGGCCAAATGTAGACCAGTTGTGCTCACATCCACTGGATGACATCATTTGGGAGAGGATCTTAACTGCAAGAATTTTCAGATTTTTAGCAGATCCACCAAAATGCATCCACCATTCAGCTGTAAAAGATATTACATCATTTAGAATTTTAGATTTGGCAAAATAAAAAATTTAATCCTGATATAATATTACACTTACTCCTTAGTAGTACCTACCAGGATTCATCTTTGATTTACTTCCGATCGCTACAGTGGATCCAAATGAATCTATGCCATTCCTAAAAAATTTCGTTTGCCAGGAAAAAAATTTGTTAGCTTGTTGAAATTAATGCTCTTAAAAATCATTCAATAATTTCAACTTAACTTCTTCAAGGTACATAGCAGCGATATTTGGATCGGGCTCCATCTTATATATAACATTGCGTAAGGCAGACATAAGATTCTCATCCATGGCAATGTCCGGTACGAAGTACTGAAATCTCGGATTTAGATAGAAGCTGCACATATATTTTAAGAATTAGTCAACGTACTTGTACAAATCTAATTGAAACTTAATTTTTAAGGACTTCATAAATTACTACGTACCTGCTAGATGCAAAGCCGAACTCATTTGATAACTCCATCGTCCATCAATGATCCGGATATACTCAGATGCATGTGATGGATCCGTTTCCTGGATCTTTTTCTTTGCCCTTTGCATCATGAAATATAAGAAGCCCATCTGAGCATACCTTTCGGAGTTCATGGCACGAAGTACCTCATATAGAGGCTTGATAGCCTCCATTATCCTCTCAGCCCGCTGCCAGAATGTCTGTCTCGTCACTAAATTTTTCATATTGCTTTCCTCAGTATTTGCCCTGGCATATCTGCTCTGCTGCCACTCCTGACTGACAAACATCTGATACAGCTCTACTTTCTTGCCAAGAAGATTATCAAGTGCAATATAATTAGTAGTAAACCGTGTGACCCCCGGTCTTAATATTTTCCCCCATGTAAAGCTCTTCATCAATTATAAGATCCATGTATGGTTATATATAAATCTGGTGATAGACTGTGCTAGTTCAACAATCTTCTGCACCCTATAGATTTTTTCAATATCCATCAACATGATGTCTATACAATGTGCAGCACAAGGGGTCCAGAAAATATGCGGCTGCTGCTCCATCAAGATCTGCCCTATGGTCCTGTATAGTGGTCTATTATCAGTGATGACCTACACGACATTATGCTCTCCCATCTGATCAATCACCTCCTTCATCAATCTGAGGATATAACTGGTATCATGCATCTGATTTGAAGCATCAATAGACTTCTGAAAAAAAGTCTTCCCATCACAATAAGTCAAGAAATTGATGATGCTCCGTCTAGCAGGACCAGTCCAACCATCGCACATCACCGTCAATCCATACACGGGCCACTTGCTCTGATATGAGGATATCCATCCTTCTAGTTCCTTATTGTTGTCCAGAAGCTGACCATAGATATTCCTCGATGCTGAAGGATCTACACTTGCATCAGCAGCCTGTATAGATGAAATAGCAGAGCGATAATATGGATTGTCTGCTGCATGGGCTGGGATATGACTGAAATGAAATCAGGAGATGGCCCCCACATATCCTTATCCTTTTTCAGTATTGTCAATCATCTGTTGCTTGGAATCTCTACTGGAAAATGCATGTGGATCGACATCATGGATAGTAGCTCTCTCTGGAATGTCCTTGGAAGACTTCCTTCTACTGCCAAATGCTTCCAATATGGATGCAATACGGTCGGTGCCTCTCCTGACGGGCTCTCTAACTGAGGAGGTCCTTCTAAACTGTAACTCAGACTCTCCTGCAGCACTAGTAGAACCGGATCCCGATCCTGACTCAAAAGCTGATGGCCCGAATCGCTGTCTATGCCTGGCTGCCCCTGCTGCTGCCTTTGCTCATACAAGCTCGCCTGAATAGTAGTCTCCATCTATGCCTCCTCATCAGAAGGAATAGATGTTCCCTCTGACTCCCTAGAGTAATAAGGTGGTTTTGCGGCTCTGCGGTCCACCTCTGCCTTCTTCTTTGCTGCTCTTTTCTTCTCAGCTTTAAAATCAGTAAAGTGTTTTTTCATCAACTGATGGACCTTCTGTGGACACTGTCGGCATGCAAATACATCAGGATAGTCGCCAGTCAAGTCTGCTTCAACCTTATTACCCCTATCTTTGAATTCAGTATTGCACCATTTACATTTCCAGTGATGCCGACCCGAGAGCATCTCTCCATATTACCAGCCAATGCCCGCTCCGGATCCTTTTTCCTTCTTGATGGATCCATACATGAATATTTAAATTACATATAAGGTTAATAATAATGTTTATTAATTAACACTTTATTAACCTAATTTTTAAAATTTAATTTTTTTAATTTAAAAAACTCAAAAAATAAAGAAAAATTAAAAAAAAATTAAATTTTAGATTAATGTAGGATTCTATCATACATGTTACATATATTTTTTTACGATCCTAAGAATGCATTAAAAATTATTTTTTTTTCAATTTAGGACCTACGGCACTATTCATGAGATGTATCAAAACTTGAATAAATCGATATGAAATTTATAGTGATAGTAGCTTACGAGCCTCTAGATTAATAATTTATAATTACAGTTTTTTTTCTAATTATTTTTTAATTAATTTATTAATCCAAAATTAATTTTTAATTTAAAAAATTATATACTTAACAAAAAATCAAGGTTTTAGTATCATTGTGTAGATCTATCCTACATCTACCACAATCTAAAATCATAGCCACCAAATAAATTTTGATAGCATTTTTTCTTAATTTTCTATTTTGCACGAATTTTAATAAAAAAACGATACGAAAGAGGGAAATACGGAAAAAGAAAGGTATACGTACCTTGATTCTACCTTCTTCTTCGATTTCTGCAGGTTTGATTGGGTTGAAAAGGATTAAGGCAATTTTTTTTTCAATCGTTTTTGTTTCTGCAGCTCTGCAGCAGAGAGCTCTCTGCCTTTTCATTCATTAAAATCCAAGGCAGCCCCCTTTCCCAAAGTAAGTCACATGGCTACAATAGCCATGCGACAAAAACAAAAAAAAGCCCCCACTTGCCCCTTCTTGCCCGTACCGAGCCGAACCGGTCGGTTCGGTCACATTTCGACCGGTTCAGCACCGGTTTGACCCGGTTCGGGTCCAGTTCGGTGCGGTAAAGAATTTTTTTTAAAAAAACTTTTAAGGGGTCGTTTCGATTTATATGGCCGAACCATGCCGGTCGGCCACCGGCCCGGTTCGGTATGCCCCGAACTGGCTGGTTCGGCACGGTTCGGAAAACCTTGCTTTTTATAGTTGGTTGAGCACCAGGTATTCTTCTTGGCATGAAATAATTTCCAATTATCATTGGTTGTTTTTCTTTTCCACTTGTATTTGTCACTTGACCTTGGCTACTTCCACCAACTATACTTTTTGCATTACTTGTACACTTGTTTGATGAGGTTGGATATGGAATTTCTTGTATGTCATCATCATCATCTTCCCCTACTTGCCTATATACTTCTCATATTTCCTATGCCTTGTACTAAAGGGATTGTAATCTTCATCCATTTTCTTTGCTCTTTTTTTTTCTCACCAACAGTTTGAATATTTTATATCATTTGATGGCGAATATCTGCCGGTACCTTACGGCATGGCTCTACTTTTTCTTTTATTCCTGCAAGATGTTTGAAGCGATTGATCCCACCACCAGCAAATACCTTTGTACAATACAAGCATGCTAACTTCATCCTTTTATCATTACCACTAAGTTCAGGAGCTTCTCTACAATGATTCCATGCAGGATCATTTTTTTCTCTAACTCCGGTTGTTTAAGAAATTGAATCATCCACGGATGGTATATTTTCTTGAGAGGCCATTTTCATAATCTATGAAAGGACAAAATACAAAATACAAGATGAAGGTACAAATAATTAAATAAAAAAATTTAGTGCAATAAAAATTACAAACACGGATCAATACTTTAATTACTATTTATTTATTATAAATTAATTTTTTTATTCCTTTTTCCTATTTTTCATTAAATAAAGTTTAAACATTTAAATTTTTTATTGGTTTCTGCTTGATTTCTCTCCCTTTTCTAGTTTTCCTAATAAGTCAATCATGGTGGCAGTGGCACTGTGACAGAGTCGGTTTCTTGACTTTCTTCCCCAGTTCCCCACTTCCCAGTTCCCCTAGCCTAGGCCCTAATTCTCTTCCTGTCTTCCGGTCTTCACAGTTGCCTCCGGCCCTCCAGCATGATAGGAACCCTCGGGCTGGGGATCGAATCAAGAGCCCAAGCCTCAAGGTATGGTTTGATCCTCTGGACCTCTTCTTCTTTTTTTTTTTTTTTTTTTGGTGTTTTGATCGGAGATAGAGGAAGGCCGGAAGGAGGGTGAGAGAGAGGCCAGGAGGGAGTGGGGGAGGCCGGGAGGGGATGGGGTGGAGGAGCCGAGCCTGCCCCCTCCTGGCGAAAACAAAAAAAAAATAATCGATCATTGACTTACCTGAACGATGAACCGGAGGAACCGAGGAAGAAGAACGGTGGAGCTGTGGAGTTACCGTTGCTGCCGCTGTCGTTCCCGCTAGCCGCCGCTTGATCACCGGTCCAACTCCGAAAGGAAGAGGCAGCCGAAGTGGGATTTGGGCCAGGGGAAGCTAGAACGACGGGAGGAAAGGAAAGATCGGGACTTTGGTTTGGACTCTTTGGGTTTGGGGGGTTTTTGATTTTCTGGTTACCTTCCCTTCACCGGGTTTCCGCCGGGTTCGGTCTGGGTGCGCCGGTCCGCAGTTGAACTGGCCGGGTCACCAGTTTTCTGCCAGTTTTTAGGTGGGTTAATTCCAAACCTGAACCGGCTTCTTGTCCGGGTCACTGGGTTGAATTGGCCGGGCTGGGTCGAGTTTGATAACACTGCTTAAAAAGCCCTTTACATGATGCTGTTGGTATGATCCCTACTTGCTCACAAATTACAACATTAATTTGTAGGCTTTTTGGGATTTAAACTATTCCACAGTATCCTCCCAAAAATTTTATATGGTCTCTCCTCTATTTCAATTTAATGCAATTTATTTCTAAAATTGAGTTGTATGTAATGTAGTAATTCGATATACAGGTAGATGGTAAATTTATATCAGTGATTTATCAAGCAGTTTCCTTGAAGCATTAAATATGCCTTGGCTTCATGATATCCCAAGTGTGTGCATATATATTTGGCGGTTTTGCTGACAAATACAAATATATGTAGATGGGGTTTTGTGTGTATATTCTTCTACATGTCTGGATTACTGCAGTTTATATTTATTTACAGTGATCTTTCTGATTGCCATGCTTCTCCCAAAAAAAGCTTTCTATGATTGACTTCCGATACAGGCATCATGAGGCTACGTACATATTACCTATTTATTTTAATTAGAACAATGTTTGATATTTTTAATGAGATCATTATTTGATACAAGGGCCCTCAGTCCTCAACCCAAAGAGCTCCTTGTGTGCTGATTCACTTTAAAAAAAAAAAAAAAAACAAACGGTTGTTTGATGACATAGTATGGTAGCAGTGACATAGATTTTGAAAGAGTGCAACTGACTAATAATTCTTTTGCACCAATGTTCCGTGTGTACTAGCTGTTCTTCTTCCTCGTTGAACCAACCTGTGCTTTGGATTTGTGCAGGAAATGCTTGTTCAAAACAGGGTGATAAAGCACCAACATATATGCGTCCAGTTCAAGTTGGTGGCCTGTTGGGGCTCATGGCTCCCGAGGCACAGCCCCCTGCAGTAGCTCCTATGCCGGTCCTGGAAGTTTCTGATGTGGTTGAGCCACCTCTACCACCTGCTTTGCCGAAGCTATCGACTGGTGGTAAAGGGAATGCGGGGTCACCTGCTTCACAGCCTTCTGGGGGGCCACCAAGATATGTTGTTGCGTCGCTTGTATCTTTAGCAATGCTCTGTGGATCTCTTCTGCTTATTTGAGATGAAATGGACGACCATTTTGACAACAGCATCTTATATTTTGACTACAGCATCTAGGGACTTCTTATCACAGATCAAACAATGGATCCAGTTATTTTTACTTTGACTGCAATTCTTTTTTCCTTCTAGCATTTTTTGATTACCTTTTGCTTGCTCATCCGATGTTCATTCAACCCTTCTTAGAACATCAAGGCTCTCTGTATCATGCGAACATGAAGTGAATGTAATATTCTTTTCACAAATTTATGGTTTTATGAGTGGTTGTATAGGTATTGTCTGAATATACAATTCACTTTTTTTTTTAATCCGAAGCAACGATTCAACAATTTGGTTATGAATAGATGAATGCTTTTTCCCGGCCGAACAGATACATACCTTGTGGTGGTGAAACCCGCCAGATTCTCTCATTTGCAGCAACCTCCATGGAGGTTGATGATTTGACATTGGAGCTTCCACGATTATGGTAGAAACAGCCTGATAGCAAAGACATTACCAACGTAGAAACAAACATTTATGAGCAGAGAGGATTGCGAAGCAGGTTTAATTTCAGCCTGCGGGTCACAGCCTGTGACCGGAAGTGATTAAAATTTGAACGACTCATCCTAAACAAAGTGATAAACGAGAATGAGAGCAGCTGTTAACTACAAGGTTGTATGTACCCGGACGAGGCCTATGCTTTGCCGCGGCAGAATGATAATGGTGCCTTTCTACTAGTAACCATGCTGGTAGCACTAACTAGTGATTGTAGTAAAAAGAAAGCAGAAATTACCCTCGTCAGGTAGGGGCTTGCCAATGCCTCCCACTATAGTCCATACTCCTCGGATCGCATAAGGAAAAAGAAAGATGGTCGTCACAACTATAGTTCTGAAATCATATGAGGCATCAGTTTAGTGTCAATGGAACTGAATATCCAAAGTTACAACTAATGTGCAAGTCGGCAATAACATGATAGTGGAAGCAGATCAGATTATATTATGCGGATAACTCGCTGTTTTTTGCCACAGCAATAACTTCAATATCCTCACCGTCAATGATCATAATTTTTAAGCTACGAAACCTGAAGATTTTAGCATAATATACACAATTGGTTGCTTGCATTATGAACATCACATTAAGCATTAATAGCAATTCATCAGTATCCAATAAATTTAATCTGTACAACTCCTGAGTAACATAGAATAAAGTTTACATCATTAACAGAATGAGAAATACAAGTCCTTTTTCCCCAAATTTGCCGTCAGTATTCAGAGTATTTTGACCCTCCAACCCCCAACGATCCAACGATAATGACACCACAAAAACATAGACATCTTTTTTCACTTCCTATGGAAAATTCTTTGTACTACTACACCTGTAAATAAGTTTTAAAAAAAAGAACGGAATTCTTATTTTCTATAAAGATAACTGACATGAAATATATAACAACTGCTTACATAACCTGATGATGAACACAATTTTGTGATCACATTTCTGTACAGACATCACTGATTCCCTTTGTCATCCATCAGCTACCAGAAACCAAAACCACAGCTCACATGTTCTCGAGTTATCAGCCGAAGCCTGTCTTGCATGCTGGGTTTGGATTTATATGGAGGGAGGCACAGGCGGTAGAAGCATGTGTGTGATGTGGGCAGAGAGTCTTGGGAAGTCAAAGACCTATAAATATACAGTTTAGAAGCCAAGCCACGAAAACCATCAACCGGCAAGTATTTCACTGATGTCCAGAAGAAAAGAAGTATCCTCCGCTGCTCCTCAGACATCTCTTCAACAATCTGCAGGATGCCCAAATTAGTCATTGGTGATCTTATTTGGTGAAGGGAATGCAAAGATCCCAAACATTCAATAATGCAACATTTTCCATCATCATGCCTGGCAAATCATGTATTTAGGGTTATACATAAACTGCATCAGTCACCAAAGCCAAGAGTTCAAGATCCCAGGTGATTTAAAGAGCCGAATAACAGAGAATAAATTAAGTCAGTATTCGAAAGGACATGACAAACCTAATGCACCTGTCCACACACCATTGCTGTCAAGCTTGTCGTTACTCAAACTATTTGAGTTTGGTTGCATGAATGCTCATCCACCAAGCATTCCTACACACATCTATCACTATTTCAAGCTCCTCCATTCCGTTCTCACAGCTTTCAACAGTGTTAGCTTACGTCTTCCCTACATCTTTCTACATCATTCAACAACAAATATTTTCCATCTTAATGGAGCCACTTCATATCTTTGTACTACATTTAACCATCCAAGGGCCTGTTTGGGTTAATCCTGCAGGACCCAGATGGATGAAGTGGAAGAAAGCATGGGGAGAGGGGGGAGTGGGGGGGGGGGGGGGGGGTTGTGGGAGAGAGAATAGGGGGTTCAAGGGCCCCAATCCCAGGGTAGGAAGGGAAAAAGAGAACCTTTGAGGTCCCTTTTTTCTCCTCTGGCAAGGATCGGGGCCCATGACCTCTATACACTTCCTATCCCTTTCCTACTCCAGTTTTTCCTTCATGCTCATGCTCCCTCCAGGCCCATGCTCCCTCCAACATTTTGTGCTTAGTTTCTGCAGCTTCTATGGCTGTTATAACAATACCGATTTCTCACCACCCTTTCTAGTTCTTCCATGCATCTATCTAAAACTCACTATTCCCCTATATTTTGAGCCGCACAACATTCTAGGACAATAATAGCCTTATTGTCATCTTATCAACTTTTTCCTCTGAACCCTTCGACACACTAAAAACCAGAACTATCTACGAGAAATCTGGCTCAGTTTGATGGTCATATGACACCAACTAATTCATCTCATAACACTAGTAGATGTACCTAACTATTAAATCATATGTTTAACCAAAAAAATGAAGAAAAGAAAAGAAAACAAGACCTCTATAGAGCTGGAATATCAATTTAGAAGCTTAGTCTCAAAACAAACCATCCCCAAAGAGTAAATGGTTGTAGAACCACATATACCATTAAATATTACTAAGATGACATATCATAAAAACTTGTAGGACAATATATCAAAACATGTTCATGTCCCTTGTACTTGATGGGATCATCCCCACTAACTCTCTCATAATACATTCCCCGCAGCATGCCACACCCCTTGAAAACTTGTGCCTTCTTGTCAGTAATATATTTCACAAATTTAAAGCCTCACAAGAATTTGGTCATTTAACCAATTGATCATTGTGAAAACTTAGGTCCCTTCTAGCAACTTTAATGGTACAAATTTCAGGCTATGTCCAATTTGTAACTGCCTTCCCAAATTGGGATACTCGCAACAGGCTCTTCTGATTCTTGACATCTTTGTCCTTCCTCTCCATCATGATGCCAAAATACATTAATTATTTTGAAGCCTTCAATCATGGATAGAAACAACTGAAAGTAAGGACACTGAAACCACATTTCCCTTCTTTTCTAAAGCCTTTGACCTTTCTTAAAGCATCTCAAAAACATCTTATTGGCAACCTAAGGGGAAGTTAAATATATCCTGAAGGTTTGCAAGATACTAGTTTGAGCAAGTGATTCTGTTGGTTGAAGATCCTATAGGAGATTTATATTTAGGCATGGCAGAAAAATCCACAAGCCATTTTATGATCAAATTCCAAGTGGCACAAAAGGTACCTCCCAAAAATAGAGTAACACTATAACTCAGCAGGTAAACAGCTTAAGACAAACCTTTAGATAAAAAGAATTACATGTATCTAGGGAACTGCCTCATCTGAGTTCAATAAAAGACAGCTTAAAATTTTATCAAAATTGGAAGTTTAACTTTTCAGCCCAAGGACAAGTCCAAATAGGGATTGGGTTAAAATAGCATTTTAAATGCTAAGGAATTTTTCAGATCCTAAAAGCTCATAAAATTTATTATATCCAATCCTTTCCAGGATTCAAGAGTCCAATAAAAAAGGGCTTCTAATTTGCTCACAAAGTTTTTCATACAATATGACATATTATACATGCTTTCATCTTTTCAATCCAAGTCTTGAAAAATGTTCTCATCCAAATTTTTATGAATGATTATTGTCTATTTTATTAAGGACCGTGCAAGAAAAAAATTACTAAAGCATCATTAACTTAAGAGACACACTGCTAAATACTGAACATGCATGCTTGCCTTCTATCCAAATGTATCACCATATAGCATGAAATTATTGCTCCAGTACATGAAACAACTCTAAACAGCACCAGATATATTGAAAAACAGAGACCAAAAATGACTGTCCTCAACTATGTCACACTGTGTTTTTGCAGCTAGACCCATGCCCCTAATGTGCCAGCTTGTGCCAATTGTTGGCAAGGAACGAGGCACAGCAGCATGCGCTAAGTCTGTTCTAGCCTAGCACAAACAGAACCTGCAATACCTAAAACCTTGAAGCAACTACTTGGAAACATATAAATATGAACATTTTAGTTTCTGAATTAATAGCTCCATTGTTATAAGGCAGTTTAGGCCCAAAGGAAAAGATATTGGAGGAAGATTATCAGTAAAGAAATCTTTTTTGAGATAAGTATTTGATTATGGGTACAAACCAAATTATCCATAAGGAAAGCAAAAACCCATAATCGAACTCAATTACTTCATTTGGTTTATATTTGGATCTTGCTTGGATCCAATCCCCTTTCTAACTATTCAGACCCCTGGTTGCAACCACTACTTTACTTCCCAAACCCACCAAAGGGAGGTGAAACATAGTAGCCCTTATTCCTGTAATAGTGAAAGTGAAGCTTCCGTGTTAGAGGGGGTCTGTCATTTAAGGGTATCAGATTTATCGAAACATTAGATCTAAAAGACTAAAAGGCCAATTGAAATCATGACCCGACACTCCCCACCCCCTAACAGAAAAGGCAAAGGAAAAGAAAATAGAATACATATGCAAACATAAATGAAAAAATAGGGAAAGAAAGAAATGGTTTTAATCATTTTATTCCAATCCTTTCTAGGTATGCAATTTGTGTTTGAACATCAATTCTCTATTCTCGAGAACATACTATGAATCAAGGTTTTAAATTCCGTGGGACAAGGCTATCCCAGTTTTTTCCTGGAACGGGACGCAACGGCATCCCGTCCCGTCCCGATACGCGGGACAGGGGATGTCCCAAGATATCTCGATTAGGATACTTGGATGCTAGTGGGATGTCCTGTCATGATACATGGAATAATACCCCGTCCCAGTGCCCCGTGGGATGTCCCGCCAGGACCTGAATCCTTGCCATGAATATTTGCAAACCCACCGTGCCTCTATGTACCAAGTTCCATACCCTTTTCCACCAACCAAAAAAGTGTGATTATTTCTAAGTTAATAGACGTTTTGAATCTGTCCATGTCTTGCTGAAACAGAAATCTGTGAAATTCACTAAGATCCTCTACACCCATGTCTGCTAAAAATTAGTTTTTCACTTGCAACCATCCTCCAAGCATCTCTCGAAATTTGTAACAGTTGCTAGTGTATTCTCACATCTTACCCAAGGTTTACATGGATAAGCATATGGAGATTGGTCAAGAATGTGAATGTGTATAAAATACTAGTAGTTTTAACATTATGAGATCTAAAATCCCAAAACACAATATGACTAGTAGAGCACAATGCATCCGAAAAATGTCAAACCAGAAACTGTAAGTGAAAACAACTTTTAATAGTGTTTAATATACGTTCAATCTGCGTATAGATTGACTCAAAATATATTAATGATTATTTTTTTGGTCTAAAAATGTCAGGTTTGACATCAGGTAAATTGCAAATTGTCCCACCACCTATACTCAACACATACTGGATCTTGAAGCATCCAATACATCTCTGTATCATACAATACATACTTCATAACCAACATGAGGACTGCATCACATCTCAATTCTTATAAATTGTGCATGCCACTTGCCAAAAGCCTTGGATGAAACATATACTACACTCTCTAGCTTGTAGAGGTAATACAGATACCATATCTAAGTTGTCTTCAGTTCTATGACATCAATACCAATATCTACATAATTAATCAAACATGAACTATCAAGAAGGATTCCTAATAACACCTATTAGGATGATAAACAAAGACCTATAAATGACTGTATTTTGTAGTTGAGAAAGAAATCGATGCAGCAAACTCTTTTTCAAATCTATAACTTCAATGCAACATTTCCAGAATTTAGTTTTGAAACATCTACTTTGCTTTCCTGTATTTTCCATAATAATAGCAATCAGTTTGTCTAAAATACTTCCATGTGCAAAGAAACATCACATGCCAAGAATTCAAGAGCTCACTAAGACAATAATCTCTTCTTTGAAGCATACATAGATGCTCTACCATTTCTGTCAAACATGATTCTCTAACAACATCTAACATGATGAAGAGAACAAAATATTTCCAATGGACCGCCCAATATTCCATACAATCAGATATATTCAATCATGAAAAATGCTAATCAGGACAGCATAGGAGCATTGCAGTATCTACAGTTCTACATAATATAGTAGAAAAGTTTGGTTGCTCTTTTTATATAAGGGACAAGGCCAATTTTTTGGAGTCATTCTTCCTTTTTCTTTTTATTTTGCCTCCTAACACCTCACCACACATTACACGTAGTATCATTTAGCAGCTTGCATCAACATGCCAGTGTCAGCTGTATATAACAAGCAATTGTATATGTGCAATCAAATGTGTAAAATAGAAGCTTGAACTATTTAACAATTCAAAGAACGATAGAGAGGACAACTATTTCTCTAAGAAATAGTAAAGAATATAATCATGCTGAAAATGGACTGCAACATAACTTCCCTTGAGATAGAACATGATATCATGGTGTCAATCATGGCCAAGTGATAATCAAGGCTAAAATGAATGGTGCCAGAATTTCATTTTTTTAACTACTACACAAATCACAAAAAGCAAAAACTCTATGGTAGATTAGAAAATAATACATTAAATACATCTTCCAGGTCCCAGTACCACTAGACAAAGTCGACACTAGAGACATGATAAAATTATTCATCTGGAATATAGAACTAGTTGTGCACAAAAAAAGGTTCATATAAAACTTTAAAAAAGGTTACTAGTTATACTTCAATATAATATGTACCTACCTTCCAGAACCAACAAATCTGGCGATCTTTTGCCTTGTAGCCATTATACTCAGTATGTGCTTTCCATTCCTTCACATTAATGACACTATCACTTCCGCCTATCATTTGATCAAAATCTTCGAGGTCCAAACTTTGAAAGAAAAACTTATGGTGCTTTGAATTGGAAAGGATATCAGCAAAACCTTGAGCAAAATGAGCCACTTGTTCAGAGATAGATGTAACAAAATGATGTTGAATCAGGAGGTTGACATACTCCTCTCTATTCTTGCTATTTACAACAATATCCTTCCCCTTAGGACAGAGCTCAATAGTCCTCTGAGAACCAAGTTCATTGATTTCTCTGACAAATGTTAACCCCAAAGCATCTGAATCAATAAGGTCGGCATCCATATCTAGAATTTGTTTACAACTAATATACAAGCATGGGTCTGCATTCTTTATATCTTCAAGGGTAACTGATTTCCCAGCTAGTTGTAAGAAAAACACACTATCAAACACAATGCCCACTTGCACTTTATGCATCAAGGCTAATGCAATCACCCGTCCAGTGAAGCTGAAATATTTGAGGTGCAAAGGATCCACAGCAGATGCTGCATCACATATAAATATATTCTTCAAGACCATGATTAAAGTCCTCTAAATGAAAAGGCAAACAGAACCATAAAAGTATTCCTTAATAATAATGAGTACGAAGCAGAAAAAAATAAATAAGAACTATCATGAAACTAACTCATAAGATGACAACTTAGAATGAGACAGTGATTTTAAACTTTTTCCTATGAGGAGGGGATCTATCCTTCTCCAAGCTAAAAGGCCTCTCTTTTTGAGATGAGTACCATGGGGTTTTCAAAAAATATTTCCTGTTGACCAATAATCATATATATTCAGTTCCACAGGCTAGAAGATTACACCAAGAATATACTAATATGATTATACACCAGGAAATTTCAAGAGCTATTAGTGCACACTTGATCATAGTAGTCCAAGAGGTCATTATGACAGATCAGTAGTCCTACAGCTTTGTTTTTAGAAGGAGATAATTGATTTTTCGACTTTATATCATCTAGAAAACCTATTAGAGAGAAATATTGGTTGAAGCAAAAGAGGGAAAAAGAGGCAACCTAGCACTTGAGAATGCCCCTTAAAGATTCTAGTACACTTCCCGAGATGGAAGACACCGAGAGACCAAAATGTAACAATATATAAACTAGCGAGGGGAAAAAAATCAATGCCAAAATTGTCCTGCTTCAAGTGACAAAATCTACAATTGTGGTAGACATGCATCAAAACCACTCAATAGTTTCAAGTAATTGTAGAGGATGAGCATCAGGTTAAGGTTTCTTAGAGGCTAAGGAGACTACAATTCTTAAACTTACTATTGTTAGAGACAAGTTAGTCAAGATATTTACTTCTTACTACAAAAAACCAAACCCACTCAGCTACAACCAGATCTAGATTGATGACATTCTTCAACCATTCACACCAAGGCCAAGGGACCATATTACTTGATGGAGTGAGAGTTACAAACCTTGCCTCCCAAACCTTCATCAAGAAGTTGGATCTTAGGGAGACTAGTATTCCCCAACATATTCTGTTTCTTATCTAGGTCAAGAAAGTGACATTACAATGCGATCAGATGTCCATTGTGATTGGAGAGCTAATGGCTAGGCAGATTTGGTGCAATGAGTGCAAATTAAAATGATCCACATTAAATTTGGATGATAGACATCTGAAAAGAAGGTGTATGATGAATGCTAGAGAACACCATTCTACACTATTGGACACCAAATCACAAGCATGATGTACCAAAAGAAAAGATCCAAGTGGAAGGGGTTCTCTCAACTGATATGGACCAACCCATGTGTAAAACTCTAGTATTAAAGTCAAGAGAGACCATCTCTTTATTCCCCTTTGGGTACAGATTGGTTATATGCTAGACTTGGAAACCTACAATGAAGGAGAGAAGAGAAAATAGGATAAAATAGATCAAAAAGGAGAAAGAGGTTTTTTTTAAAAAAAAAAAAAAGAACAAGCAAAGAAAATGGAGCAAAGAGGGAGGAAAAAACACAAGGTGAGGGGAAAAAAGGAGTAACTGGCATCTTCCAAATGTCCATTTCTTTCACTCTCATAACTGGTACGCTGAATTACTTTTTTCTTATTTATTTTCTCTTTTGGGATCTATCTGGGCTTTATCTCCATAACTATTTCAGTAGTTTTGTAGTGTCTTAAAAGGAGAGTTAAAGGTGTGGCTAGATTTTGCAGAAAAACAATAAATGTTTTAGTTTATCTTCATCAGCCAAGTTGTCTTTTATTTATGTTGTCTCTTTCCTTTCTTTCTTTCTTTTTGGGCCAATTGAAGTGTCCCTGTATGCTCAAAATTTTGACCAAATAACTGAAAATTTCAGATTCCATTGTAAAAAAATCTATTCATAAGTTAGAAATTCAGAGATAGGCACATTAGGGTTCTAACATGATCGGATGCAACCTACTTGGAACTGCCACAGCTAAGCTAGCACAACTACATTACCCCGATTCCCAGCCAATTCAACTCAGTAGCAATGAGATCTGGCCCAATTGGAGCCAATATGACTTTGGCATTGCAACTTATCTAACCAAATATTTCATATAGCTGTACTTCATCACATAAGCAACCTTTTGAGTAAGGATCCTCTACGGTGCATGTTTTACGTCACAGATATTTGTACACCTCTTGATGACTGCCGCGTCATCTGATTGTGGAGACGGACACTTGTCAAACATTCAAGGGCGACATGCCATGTAACCTATTGTGACCCATCATGCCTTATTTGACAGTGTTACGGCCGTAATGATGACGTGGTCGGTCTCAGATCCCGTCAGGCATGATTCGAGCCACGTAGAAGTTTTCGGCCGAGTCAGCTGCGGCTCCCACACGTCCGAAGTCGAGCTCGGCCCGGGCTCCCCCGCTCCCTCGCCAGGTGGCAACCTGAGACGGTCCCACCTTGGCCGAGGTCGAGCCGAGCCCCTTCGCTCCTTCGCTAGGTGGCCCCCGGAGACGGGACCACCTCGACCGAAGCCAAGCATCCTTCTGACCGCCCCGCCAGGTGTCCACCCAGGAGGGGTCCACCTCGGCCAAGGTCGGCTGCTCCCCCGCTCC
Organism: Areca catechu; assembly: GCA_021397845.1. Taxonomy (NCBI): domain Eukaryota; kingdom Viridiplantae; phylum Streptophyta; class Magnoliopsida; order Arecales; family Arecaceae; genus Areca; species Areca catechu. Next base: position 31,605,719 of record CM038045.1, read on the forward strand.
CTCTCCAGGTGACACCCTGAGACGGTCCCACCTCGATCGAGGTCGAGCCGAGCCCCTTAGCTCCTTCGCCAGGTGGCCCCCGGAGACGGGACCACCTCGGCCGAAGCCAAGCGTCCTTCTGCCGCCCTGCCAGGTATCCACCCAAGAGGGGTCCACCTCGGCCAAGGTCGGCTGCTCCCCGCTCCCTCGCCAGGTGGCACCCTGAGACGGTCCCACCTCGGCCGAGGTCGAGCCGAGCCCCTTCGCTCCTTCGCCAGGTGGCCCCCGAAGACGGGACCACCTCGGCCGAAGCCGAGCGTCCTTCTGCCGCCCCGCTAGGTGTCCACCCAGGAGGGGTCCACCTCGGCCAAGGTCGGCTGCTCCCCCGCTCCCTCGCCAGGTGGCACCCTGCGACGGTCCTACCTCGGCCAAGGTCGAGCCGGGCTCCTTCGCTCCTTCGCCAGGTGGCCCCCAGAGACGGGACCACCTCGGCCGAAGCCGAGCGTCCTTCTGCCGCCCCACCAGGTGTCCACCCGGGAGGGGTCCACCTCGGCCGGGGTCAGGCAGCTCGTACAGAGAATGTCCCAAAGAACGGAGGCGCAAGTTCCGAGGTTGGCCCTCGAGCCGTGCGCGCCGCACCTCGAGGAAGGCGCCCCGTACGGATGGCGGCGGCACGCGAAACATCACTTACGTCGGCCCGACAGGTTCTGCAGTCGAGAGACGCGGTTCTAGCAAAACAGGGCCCGTTAACGGACAGCGCCGGCACCTGGAAGGGAGAGCGCCCACACTCGGCCCAAGGTCTGGCCGGCGCCCCCCTCCTTTACCTTTTCCCCTCTAGGCTCGGCAAACGAGACCGGAAAGCCGTCTGGGCCTCAGAACCAGAAGGGAAAAGAGAAAAGGACAGAGAGAGGGCGACGAGAGCGACAAGGGGAGCCTCCCGAGAGCAGAAAACGAGCAGGCAACGGGAGGAGATAAAAGGAAGGAGAGAAGAGACGACCAGGTAAGCGGAGACAAGTAAGAAACAGAGGCTGGAAGCTCCGCTCCCAGAGCAAGATCCAAGGTCCCGAGAGGGGATCGCTTGGCATGAGCTCGGCAAGGGAGTCCAGCCGGGTTTCTGGTCTCTCTGGCATCTTTCTTGCTAGTAAATTCTCTGAGTCTGGGACTCCTTCGGGGGCCCGACCCCGAGAGTCTGTTCCCTCTCGTCGTCTACTAACTTGATCGTCGGAGCTCCCTAGCCGGGGATCCCGGCCAGGGTCTTCTAACCTTGCCTTGCAGGTCCGGTCCAGCCAGGAGGCCCCAGGAGCAGGACGGTCTAGTCGGACCGGCGATTCCGAGGCCACGGGCGCGGCGGCGAGATCGGCAACAGATTGGCGCGCCAGGTAGGGGGGCAGGACAACACCCCTAGTGGGAGCTAGCTTTCTGCAGACAGAGCGCTCTCCGACAATGGTGGTCACTCGTGGGCGCGAGGCGTCCACCAGCCATGTGGGGGAGATTCCCTCCCCTCAAGGGGCCCACAACCCGGAGAGGGAGCTCCCAGCTCCCCCTCCTCTTCCACCACAGCCGACCTCGGCGGACGGGCCCCTCGCGGCCGTCATCCAACAGCTGCAGACCTTGACCTCGGCGGTCCGGCAGCTACAACATCAGCAGCGCTCCCTGGCCACGCAGCCACAGCCAGGGACCCCCGCGGCTCGGGCCGCGGGGCCGCGTGGGAGCCTGCGCTCCATTCAGGGCAGGCCATCCCACCCGAGGGCAGTCTCCAACCCCCGCGGGAGCCACCAAACTCCCGCAAAAAAAACTACTCCGGTTCGGCGGATCACGAGAGTCGATCCCCGGCCGATGAAGCCGAGACGGCGCATCACAGGAAGCGACGCCGAGGCGTGACTTTGCGCCGAGACCGATCGGCGCCCCCTTCACCAGCAGCCTCGATGGAAGATTCCACCGACGAGGCCATCAGGCGCCAGGCCGAGAGCCGCCTGGAGGAGCACGAGCGCAAGTTGGCGGAGTTCGCCCGCCGATTTGCCGACCTGCAGAACTCATCCGCGGACCCGGCGGGCTACGACTCCCATCCCCCCTTCTCTGAAGAAATCCAGGCGGAGCCGATCCCGAACCGGTTCCGCATGCCGCAGGTGGATCCCTACGATGGGACCACCGACCCTCTGGACCATCTGGAGAGCTACAAGGCTCTCATGAGGGTCCAGGGGGCCACTGACGCCCTTTTGTGCATCGCCTTCCCCGCTACCCTCCGGAAGGCCGCTCGAGTCTGGTTCACCCGCCTCAAGCTCGGATCTATTTGCTCCTACCAGTTGGAAGAGAAGTTTGTGGCGCACTTCGACGCTTGTCGGAAGGTGCCAAGAGAGGTGGATAGCCTCTTCTCCATCCGTCAGCAGGACCAGGAGCTGCTCCGAGACTACATCACCCGGTTCAAGACCGCAGCCCTGGAAATCTACAATCTGGACGAGCCCGTCGCCATGCTGGCCTTGAAGCGCGGGCTCAAGACGTCCCGCCTGACCTACTCCCTAGACAAAAAGCCCCCCAGGATGTACTCCGAGCTCCTCCTCCGCGCCCACAAGTACATCCGAGCGGAGGAGGCCGACCGCACCCGTCGAGAGCTAGACGGGAAGACTCTGAAGAGGCCATCCCCGAGGGATATTCCAGGAGCTCGGAAGCCCGGGCCATCTGCCGACCCTCGCCCGAATCCGAGGTCAAAGGGCGAGGTCATTCCGGAGCGGAGGTTCACCCCTCTCCTCGCCCCCCGAACAAAAATCCTCATGGAAATTGAGGGCGAGCACTACCTCCGCCGACCTCCTCCTCAGAACCCAAGAGGTACCCGGGACAAAACAAAGTACTGCCAGTTCCACCGCGAGCACGGCCACGACACAGAGGAGTGTCGCAACCTGAAGCGGGAGATCGAGGAGCTGATCAAGAGGGGCTACCTCAGGAAGTTTGTCAGGAACGAGGTCCCGACGGAGGGACACCCGCTCGCGGCCTTACCCCCAGTTCCTGCAATCGACAACCGCCCGACGGGGAAGCCAGTGGGCATGATCTCACTTGGGGTCGGGCGGGCGGCAAAGAGAGCACGAGAGATCGAGAACCCGGAGAATGTACCTCCTTCTGAGAAGGGGAAGGAAAACGAAAATGTAAACAATGATGCCGTGGTGGTCGAGATGACCATCGCGAAGCATCCTGTACACCAAATTATGGTAGATAGCGGAAGCTCAGCTGACATGCTTTTTTACGATGCTTTCTCTCGAATGAATTTGTCCCATGATCAGCTGAGGCCGGTGCACGCCCCCTGGTAGGCTTTACCGGGGACTCGATGGGGGTCGAGGGGGAGATCACTCTCCCAGTCACCGCTAGATCCCCACCTTGGCAGACGACCGTCCTGATGACGTTTACCGTCGTCAAGCTCCCTTCGCCTTACAACGCGATTCTCGGGCGTCCCGGGCTCAACCAACTGGACGCCATGATTTCCACGAAGAGGTTGTTGGTGCAGTTCCCCACGGCTTCCGGGCTCAGGGTGATGAAGGGGACGGCCCAGCCAGTCCCGCATTGCCTCCAGACGGTCCCGGACGCCCGGGGCGCGGAGCTCAGCCCCGACGTTGACAACCTCGACCTAAGGGAGAAGGAATCCAGGAGAGGCCCCGTAGAACGCCTGTTGACTTATCCCCTTGGTTCGGACCCGCTGAAGACGGTGCAGGTCGGGGCGCAACTCCCAGAAGAAGAACGGACCCGCCTGCTGGAGTTCCTCCGCGCGAACGCGGACGTGTTCGCCTGGTCAGCGGCCGACATGCCGGGCATTCCCCCCGAGGTCATTACGCACAGGCTGAACGTGGATCCGAGCTGCCGCCCGGTCCGCCAGAAGAAGAGGAGCTTCGCTATGGAGAGACAGAGGGCCATCAACGAGGTGGAGAAACTCCTCGCCGCCGGCTTTGTGCAGGAAGTCCAATATCCCAGTTGGCTGGCAAACGTGGTCATGGTAAGGAAGAGCAGTGGCAAGTGGAGGATCTGTGTAGATTACACCGACCTCAACCGAGCTTGCCCGAAGGACAGCTTCCCCCTTCCAAAGATTGACCAGCTGGTCGACACCACCTCGGGGCATCGCCTCCTATCCTTCATGGACGCCTTCTCCGGATACAATCAGATCCGAATGAACCCGGAGGACGAGGAGCGCACCGCCTTCATCACCGACCGCGGAACTTTTTGCTACAGGATGATGCTGTTTGGCCTCAAGAACGCCGGGGCCACGTACCAGCGTCTGGTCAACAGAATCTTCAAAGACCAGATCGACCGCAACATGCAGGTGTACGTGGACGATATGCTGGTGATGAGCAGGCCCGATTCGGACCACGTGGCTGACCTGGCAGAGACATTCGGCAACCTCCGACGTCATCAGATGAAGCTGACCCGGCAAAGTGCGCCTTCGGCGTCTCCGCTGGGAAGTTCCTGGGATTCATGGTGACCTAGAGAGGAATTGAAGCCAACCCGGAGAAGGTCCAGGCCATCCTAGACATGGAGCAGCCCGCCTCCAAGAAGCAAGTGCAGCAACTCACCGGCCGGGTTGCAGCCCTTAGCCGTTTTATCTCCAGGTCGGCCGATCGCTGCCAACCCTTTTTTCAAGGTGCTGAGGAAGATGAACGACTTCGCCTGGACCAAGGAGTGCCAGGAGGCCTTTGAAGAGCTGAAGAAGACGCTCGCGTCGCCGCCACTGCTTTCCCGGCCCGAGGAGGGGGAGGAGCTCATCCTCTATCTGGCGATCACCCCGGAGGTCGTCAATTCGGTCCTGGTTCGGACCGACGACCAAGGAGCCCAGCGGCCCATGTACTATACCAGCAAACTTCTCCGCGATGCGGAGCTCAGGTATTCTCGGTCCGAGAAGCTCGTTTTTGCGTTAATAGTGTCTGCTCAGCATCTCAGGCCTTATTTCCAAGCACATCCCATCGCCGTCCTGACAGATCAGCCGTTGAAGGCGGTGCTCAGCCGACCCGACACATCGGGGCGATTAGCGAAGTGGGCACTGAAGCTCAGCGAGTTCGACATCGCGTACAAGCTAAAGTCGGCCATGAAAGCGCAGGTGCTAGCCGACTTCTTGGTCGAGTGTGCAGGTATAGACAAGGAGCCCGAGGAAGGCCCCTCGCGCCAGCAGCTGAAGACGGGCCCCGAGGAGCCCGGAGAGGACGCGTGGATCCTCCACGTAGATGGAGCCTCGAACTCTGTCGGGAGCGGAGCCGGACTCATTCTCGCCAACAGCGGTGGGGTCGTCGCCAAATGCGCGCTCCATTTCCAGTTCGCCGCGACAAATAATCAGGCGGAGTACGAGGCGCTCCTCGCCGAGCTGAGGGTCTCTCGCGAGCTGGGCGTGGCTAACCTCAAAGCCTTCACTGACTCCCAACTCGTGGCGGGACAGGTCTCCGGAGAATATGCCGCGCACGACCCTCAAATGGCGAAGTACTTGGAGCTCGTCAAGGCGGGCACGGCCGGTTTCCGGCGCTTCAACATCTTCCACATCCCCCGCAGGGAGAACGCCCGTGCGGACACTCTTTCCCGGCTGGCGACCCTACCGGACTCGATGCTGGGCCGCGCTCATGTGGAGCGCCTCAAGGCCCCAAGCTACGAGACCCCAGTGGAGGTCCATCAGGTCAACCGTGAGCCCAGCTGGATGGACAAGTACGCCGAATACATAACCAGCGGCACCCTGCCAAAGGACCGTGTAGCAGCCCGCCTCATCAGAAAGAAGGCCGCGCGGTTCGTCCTGATGGATGGGCAACTATATCGAAGATCCTACTCCTACCCCCTCCTCAAATGCCTGGGACCCGCGGAAGCCAGACTCGTGCTCCAGGAGATTCACGAGGGCATCTGTGGGAACCACGTGGGGGGCAGAGCATTAGCCTACAAAGCCCTCCGTCATGGCTACTTTTGGGAGACGATGAAGGAGGACGCCGTCGATTTCGTGAAAAGGTGCGATCGGTGCCAGCGGCACGCCATGGTGCAACGGCAGCCCTCCAATCCAATTTCCCAGCTCTCAGCTCCGTGGCCATTCGTCCAATGGGGAATGGACCTTCTGGGCCCATTCCCACCGGCGTCTAGACAGCGGAAATTCCTGATCGTGGCCATCGACTACTTCACGAAGTGGGTAGAGGCCGAACCCTTAGCGCGGATCACCGAAGCAAACATCGCCAAGTTCTTCTGGAAGTCGATCATTTGAAGATCCTACTCCTACCCCCTCCTCAAATGCTTGGGACCCGCGGAAGCCAGACTCGTGCTCCAGGAGATTCACGAGGGCATCTGTGGGAACCACGTGGGGGGCAGAGCATTAGCCTACAAAGCCCTCCGTCAGGGGCTACTTTTGGGAGACGATGAAGGACGCCGCCGATTTCGTGAAAAGGTGCGATCGGTGCCAGCGGCACACCATGGTGCAACGGCAGCCCTCCAATCCAATCTCCCAGCTCTCAGCTCCGTGGCCATTCGCCCAATGGGGAATGGACCTTCTGGGCCCATTCCCACCGGCGTCTAGACAGCGAAAATTCCTGATCGTGGCCATCGACTACTTCACGAAGTGGGTCGAGGCCGAACCCTTGGCGCGGATCACCGAAGCAAGCGTCGCCAAGTTCTTCTGGAAGTCGATCATTTGCCGCTTCGGCCTCCCCCACACCGTGATCACTAATAACGGGCGCCAGTTCGACTGCCGGGAGTTTGAAGAGTTCTGCAGCGACCTCGGCATCCGGCATCGCTTCACCTCGGTGGCGCATCCTCAGACCAATGGCGAAGCCGAGGTCACGAACAGGACCATTTTGCAGGGCCTCCGCACGCGGCTGGACCAGGCCAAGGGCAGGTGGGCCGAGGAGCTCCCCAGTATCCTTTGGGCGTACCATACCACCCCGAGGACGGCGACCGACGAGACCCCGTTCAACCTCGTCTTCGGAGCCGAAGCGGTCATCCCGATCGAGCTCAGCCTACCCACACTGCGTGTGGAGCAATATGACGAGGTGGAGAACCCCGCCAGAATGATGCTCAACCTCGACCTTCTTGAAGAGACGAGGGACAAGGCCCGAGTTCGGATGGCGGCGTATAGGCAGCGAGTGGCCAGGTATTACAACTCCCGAGTGCGGCCGAAGTCCTTTCGTCCCGGAGATCTGGTCCTCCGGCGTGCTGAAGCTTCTCAGCCACGAGAGTGCGGGAAGCTCTCACCGAACTGGGAAGGCCCGTACCGGGTAGCAGAAGCCCTCCCCCACGGCGCCTACTATTTGGAGGAATTGGGAGGGGCCAGGTTCCCCGGACGTGGAACGCCTCGAACCTAAGGATGTATTATCAGTAATGTAAGGTTCCCCACTCCTACAATAAAGTTTCTTTGCTTCAAACGCTCTTTCTCACCTCGTAGGGAAACCGGCGCATGGCTCTGAGTTCGGCACGCACGACCGTGGCCGAAGGCCAGAGGAAGCGAGAAGTCCCGGACTTCGGTCTGGAAGACGGGGCAGAACCCAATTCGCCCACGCGAGCACGGAGAACAGCTCGGCAAGCCGCGCAAGGCTTGAGAAAGCCTGCGGCCCCGGGGTTCAGTCCGGAAGTCCCAGACTTCGATCTGGAAGGCGGGGCAGAACCCAGTTCGCCCACGCGAGCACGGAGAACAGCTCGGCAAGCCGCGCAAGGCTTGAGAAAGCCTGCGGCCCCGGGGTTCAGTCCGGAAGTCCCGGACTTCGGTCTGGAAGGCGGGGCAGAACCCAGTTCGCCCACGCGAGCACGGAGAACAGCTCGACAAGCCACGCAAGGCTTGAGAAAGCCTGCGGCCCCGGGGTTCAGTCCAGAAGTCCCGGACTTCGGTCTGGAAGGCGGGGCAGAACCCAGTTCGCCCACGCGAGCACGGAGAACAGCTCGGCAAGCCGCGCAAGACTTGAGAAAGCCTGCGGCCCCGGGGTTCAGTCCGGAAGTCCCGGACTTCGGTCTGGAAGGCGGGGCAGAACCTACTTCGCCCACGCGAGCACGAAGGCAAGCCCAAAGAAGGGCCCGCTCAAGGCCTACTCTGAAGCCACCCAGTCCGGAATGCCCCGAACTTTGATCTGAACGCCGGATGGGACCAGGTCCACCCTCGTCTCGGCACTCCACATCAATATCTCAAAAAGAAAAAAGAGGAAGAAAAAATGAAAAAGGAAGGCGAGTTCGAGACATGGCCAAACCAGATTTTCATTGATTCAAGGGAAGTACAAACTGGGAGTCCCGACAGGCCGGGAGTCCCCAAAAAAAAACTACAACAAAAAAGAAGAAGATACATGGTTCAGTTTGGCGCGGTGGCGGGGCCCTCAGCCTGGGTCGCGCGCTCCACATCCTCGCCGTCGGCGGCTGCTGGCTCAGGGGGCCGCTCCGGAGCCACGGCCGTGTCGCTCGCCGGGACCGCAGCTGTGACGTCGGCCGCACCGGAAGCCCTGCTGTCGGGTCCCTGCCTCCAACCTCCGAGCACCACCCCACTGAGGTCGAGCTCGGGGTAGAAGGACCCCACCTTCTCCCGGCACACTAGGAACCCCTTCAGGAAGGAGTCCACAGCGGCCTCCCGGACCTCCGAGGTGTACTCGTCGGAGGCCCGGAACTTCGGGACGGCTTCCTGTGCCTCCCGCTTCGCGGCTTCCAGGAGCCCGTTGACGTAGGCGCTCTGCTCCTTCGCCGCACTCACCTCCCGTCTAGCCTCTTCCAGCTGGCGCTCCAGCCACCGAGAATGGGCCTGGAGGCGAGCCTTCTCGGCCGCGTCCTCCGCGCGACGCTGCTTGGAGATCCTCTCCTCGGACAGAGAGGACTCCAGGTCCTTGGCGCGCTCCTCGGCGCGCGCCAGGTCCGCCTGGAGGGCCTAGTTGTTCGCTCGCAGCTCGACCCCCTTCTCCATGAGGTCTTTGATGTAGGCCGCGAGCTTGCCGAGCTTCTCTTCCTTCTCGGCATCCTTCTTCGCGTACCCTACGAGGAAGTTCCTCAGCAGGAGCACGTCGTTCCCAATCTGCACAGCAAAAAGATCGGGTTAGCGAAAAGGCTAACCGAGGTCACAAAAGACAGAAGAATCTGAGTTCGGACTTACCATGAAGAGCTGCGGGAGGATCCCGAGCAGGGCATCGGCGTAGTCCCTGCCGCCTCGAGATCGACAGTCCCGGGAGGTGGAGGCGTACTCCATCACTTTCTCCGCAAGCCCCTTGTCGCGGATTACCGAGCACCGGTTGGTGATCACCGGTGGCAGAGCCGTCAGGTCGGCTGCGACGGCGACTGACCCTCCAGCAGGAACCGCCGTCGACGAGGCGGCTGAGGTCACGGGCGGCACCGTCGGCTCTGCGACGATGATGGGGCCGGCGCGGGGCGGAACTGCTGACGGTGGGGCCCCCTCGTCGGCAGCACCGCCGAGTCTGACGGCTGGAGCATCGATGGCCCCGCCCCGAGGCAGCCTGGGCGGGGGAGCAGCAGCCACCGGACTGGGTACGGTCGCCGGCACGACCTCCTGGCTCACTTCGGTGCGAGCCCTCTTCGCCGCAGGTTCATCCACCTCGATGACGTCCCTCTGGGCCGCGCCCTCCAGGAGGTTCTCCAGCGAGAATTTCATGCCTGCAACACAGAGGAAAAAGAGGTCAGTCAGCTCGGCTAAAAAAGAGGAAGAACATGGAGGTCAGGGGAAGATTGAGTCTCACCCGGCTCGCGGATGGGACTGATCCCAGCCTCAAACAAGTTCTGCTCTGAGAGCAGAACCTCGAGCGCTGGGACCACATCGCTTAGGAGCTGGGAGTAGGCCTCTTGGTCCGCCGACTCGACCTGGGATTTCCGGTTCGGAAACCGATCCGGTTTGCTCCAGGCCCAGTCAACGTCCTCGACCGAGGCAAAAAAGAACCGGTTCTTCCAGCCCTTGATGGAAGAAGGGAGGTCGAACCGGAGACACCTGGGCCGGGGCGAGATGTACCACCAGCCATCATCAGTGGAGTACCTCTTCAGGGTAAACAGAGTCCTGAAGAGGGAGAAATGGGCAACAAACTCGTGGAAGTGACAAAAAACAATGAAAGAGAAGATGACCCAGATGGCATTGGGAGCCAACTGGGCCGGGACGAGACGGAAGTGGCTAAGGAAGGAAAGGAAAAAGGGATGCAGAGGAAATCGAAGACCCCCGAGAAGGAAGTCCTCGTAGAAGGCTATGCGGCCGGGGCCACTCATGGTGACGCGATCCCCGGGCCGCGGAACAAGCAGACGGATTGACCCCGGGATGCCATAGACCTCCCGGAGCAAGGAAAGGTCGCCTTCGGTCATTGTGGAAGTATGACCGGAGGGACCGGCAGAAAGAAGAGTCGAAGGAGGAAGGGAAGAAAGTGGAAGAGCAGAAGCGACGGGAGGAGACCGGACACCCCTGGGGGTGCCAATAGTGATACCCCAGGGTTGCAGTCGCCTGCGGGTCTCCTCCGGGATCACTTCCTCCTCCGAGGAGGAAAAAGATGGAGTCCTCGGCCGGGACGGACCGGCCGAGTCCGAATTGGAGGAAACATGGCGACGGCGCGCCATGACAAAGAAGAAAGCAAGAAAAATTCACCGGGAGAGAAGAGGAGGACAAGGAAGAAAATGGAGGCACTCACCAAAAATGCACTGTGCAAACGCGGGGCAGTGGAAATTAGACTGCAGCAAAACCGCCCACGGAGCAAGGGAAAAGGCCTCGTTCCGAAAAGTCCCCTCCTTTTCAAACTCAATCGACAGCCGCCGTACCCGTCATTCCGCTTCGGGCCATTGGATGATCGCCGCGTGGATGCACGCCCGACACTGTCGCCTCGTTAGCAGAGAAACGGCCCCTGCTTCGAAGCGACGCATTTATTGCGGGCGAACAGGCGACGCATGGCGGCCTCCTATAGGGCTTCGGGCGCACCGAGAAACGGCGACGAGGATCGTGGCAATTATGATGCAAGATATTCGCCTTCCTACGTCATATCCGTATTTAATCCCAACGTTCCGTCCCACGACGCCCCAACGGAACGTTGGATTGGGGGGCAACTGTTATGGCCATAATGATGACGTGGTCGGTCTCAGATCCCGTCAGGCATGATTCGAGCCACGTGGAGGTTTTCGGCCGAGTCAGCTGCGGCTCCCACATGTCCGAAGTCGAGCTCGGCCCGGGCTCCCCCGCTCCCTCGCCAGGTGGCAACCTGAGACGGTTCCACCTCGACCGAGGTCGAGCCGAGCCCCTTCGCTCCTTCGCCAGGTGGCCCCCGGAGACGGGACCACCTCGGCCGAAGCCGAGCGTCCTTTTGACCGCCCCGCCAGGTGTCCACCCATGAGGGGTCCACCTCGGCCAAGGTCGGCTGCTCCCCCGCTCCCTCGTCAGGTGGCACCCTGAAACGGTCCCACCTCGATCGAGGTCGAGCCGGGCCCCTTCGCTCCTTCACCAGGTGGCCCCCGGAGACGGGACCACCTCGGCCGAAGCCAAGCGTCCTTCTGCCGCCCCGCCAGGTGTCCACCCAGGAGGGGTCCACCTCGGCCAAGGTCGGCTGCTCCCCCGCTCCCTCGCCAGGTGGCACCCTGAGACGGTCCCACCTCGGCCGAGGTCGAGCCGAGCCCCTTCGCTCCTTCGCCAGGTGGCCCCCGAAGACGGGACCACCTCGGCCGAAGCCGAGCGTCCTTCTGCCGCCCCGCCAGGTGTCCACCCAGGAGGGGTCCACCTCGGCCAAGGTCGGCTGCTCCCCCGTTTCCTCGCCAGGTGGCACCCTGCGACGGTCCCACCTCGGCCGAGGTCGAGCCGGGCTCTTTCGCTCCTTCGCCAGGTGGCCCCCAGAGACGGGACCACCTCGGCCGAAGCCGAGCGTCCTTCTGCCGCCCTGCCAGTGTCCACCCGGGAGGGGTCCACCTCGGCCGGGGTCAGGCAGCTCGTACAGAGAATGTCCCAAAGAACGGAGGCGCAGGTTCCGAGGTTGGCCCTCGAGCCGTGCGCGCCGCACCTCGAGGAAGGCGCCCCGTACGGATGGCGGCGGCACGCGAAACATCACTTACGTCGGCCCGACAGGTTATGCAGTCGAGAGACGCGGTTCTGGCAAAACAGGGCCCGTTAACGGACAGCGCCGGCACCTGGGAGGGAGAGCGCCCACACTCGGCCCAAGGTCTGGCCGGCCGGCCGGCCGCCCTGCCGGCGCCCCCCTCCTTTACCTTTTCCCCGCTAGGCTCGGCAAACGAGGCCGGAAAGCCATCTGGCCCTCAGAACCAGAAGGGAAAAGAGAAAAGGATGGAGAGAGGGCGACGAGAGCGACAAGGGGAGCCTCCCGAGAGCGGAAAACGAGCAGGCAACGGGAGGAGATAAAAGGAAGGAGAGAAGAGACGACCAGGTAAGCGGAGACAAGTAAGAAACAGAGGCTGGAAGCTCCGCTCCCAGAGCAAGATCCAAGGTCCCGAGAGGGAATCGCTTGGCATGAGCTCGGCAAGGGAGTCCAGCCGGGTTTCTGATCTCTCTGGCATCTTTCTTGCTAGTAAATTCTCTGAGTCTGGACTCCTTCGGGAGCCCAACCCCGAGAGTCTGTTCCCTCTCGCCGTCTACTAACTTGATCGTCGGAGCTCCCTCGCCGGGATCCCCGGCCAGGGTCTTCTGACCTTGCCTTGCAGGTCCGATCCAGCCAGGAGGCCCCAGGAGCAGGACGGTCTAGTCGGACCGGCGATTCCGAGGCCACGGGCGCGGCGGCAAGATCGGCAACAGACAGCATCTCATGATCAGTGGTGGCCATCAAGGATTGTACAGTTCTTAGCAGTGCAAAACATGTACTGCAGAGGTCCGAACTTGCAAATTGTTTAATTTCTATCAAACCACCCAGGCTAAAATTAATGCAGGTGTTCTAAATTTTGAGAATATTTATTCATGAGAATATTTCTACTTAAATTAATTCAAAAAGAAATTATTATTACAAAAATGGTAGATTAATGATCAACAATCCTCAATGCTTTGAAAGATTACAGATGGCAAATGGGTTGGTGCCTAGTGGATGCCTAGATGCCCTTAAAATAACTTTAAGAATCTAACAGATGTAAGGAGATATCTTAGAGAGGAAAAAATAATTCAAGAAGTAGATATCCAACATCAGAGAAAGTGTAGCAAGTTGATTGGCAGTACCAACCAAGTGATGTTCAATACTGGTTCATGCATCAGTCCCATTCTCGATGCTCAAATATGATGTGAAAACATTATAGCAGTGTCCAAGATAGCAGTTTTTTAAAATAGTGGCAGCACCAAATGCTGCTGACAAAATGACAACACAGCGCACCATATGGAATTAAAGGAGTGCATGAAGGCATGAACTAACCAGGATTTGGAAAGAATCGCCGACGATCATCGGGGCATGGCAAGAATAGGACATTCTGTGGATTGAAAATTGCTTGGCATAATAAACAAAACCATTCTCTCAGAACACCAGGGCCAGTAGCCTCCTCGTTCTTGAATTCCAGGAAAAGCCCGCCATGCAATGCCATGGGATCTGCTTGGTTGATGTATTCGAAAGATTCAGCCAGCAACTGAGACCTGTCAATAAGCATTTCATGCAGCTCATCCTCATCCTTCCATTCGGGGAGCAGCATCAGCACCAAATTCCTCCTCGACTCGAAATCAGTCACATCCTTATACTTGAGAAACCAGTGAAGCTTATCGTTCCTCTTAGCATGTTTAAGAAGAAAGTTCACCGAAATTCGCCGCTGCAAAAGAAGCTCATGGAGCAATTGCTGGGCATCCTCAAACATCTTGGCAAAAACATTCGCTACGGACAGAACCGCCACCATGTCGGGCCACATGGTCAGAAAGGACTCGCACCCCTCTAGCCCATCCTGGTTTATACAGTTCTCTACCCTCTTCAGTCCCTGGTCGACCATCTTCAGGAGCTCTATGAATAGATGATGCAGCGAACCAATCCAATCCTTGTACTCCGGGTTCTCGTTGTTATACAAATGCCTCGCAATCGGCCCTTCCGTGCCCATCCAGTCCTGGATTGCCCACCGCATGGCAGAGAGGAAATTGGAGAGATCCTCGAGAACAGTCTGAGCGATGAACATGAACTCCTCGGACAGCCCGGAGAGCACCAACTTAGTGAGCTCGCTGATGAAACCGAGAAGCTCGAGGATTATATCGAGAGGCTTCAAATGGGTCAGGTACCTCCGTACCGGATGTACTGCAGGTCCATCTTCAGGGCCCCCTGCTGTCTCCAGAAGAGAGGCCAGCGCGCTTCGGCATAGGATGTACTGCAAGTCCTTCTTGCCGACCGTTCCGGAGAGGATCTTACAGAACTTGAGCACGATCGGGACGCACTGAACGTGGATGTACTCTGGGAGAAAGTCGGGGTTGGGATGGAGAAACATCTTGATAGCGTTGGTGGCGACGAGGCGATTTTCCTGGATCCGGGAGAGGTACAGCTTGACGAGAGCGGAGGGAGCGCCAGACAAGGTGAAGACATCGAGGTGGGCGGCCACCTCCTCGCGATTGGTTTCAAAGATATTGCAAGTTAGGGAAAGGAAACGCTTGATGAGACCCTCAACGTTGGTCCTGGTGGCGTGGACGCGGTCGTCGCCAATGGTATCGAGAGAGCAGATGGAGGCGATGAGGTCGTCGGCGATCTGCCAGGCCCTGGGATACTTGGTGCTGCGGAGGCGGCCGGTGAGCTGGAGGCTTGCATCGTTTTCGACGGTGCAGGCGGCGAGGGTCGCCTCGCCCCGGAGCTGGCGGCCGCGGTACAGAAGACGCTGCTCCGAGGTGGGGATGCCGGTGATGGATTGGAGCTGGTCGATCACGGAGTCGACGGTGTCGTCCGGGTGGGCGTGGATCACGACCGTGTTCCGGGACATCAACCGGACGAAGAAATGGAGAGTCGAGGAGGAGGAGGAAGAGGAGGAAGGGTGAGGCCTAAGCTGAGAGGGATGATCGTCGCTGGCGGCGGAGGATGAGGAGGAGGTGCCGAGCTTGTGCATCTTTAGAAGGGGGAAGGAATCTTGGTCGTCGTCGTCGACGGAGTCGGCGGAGGGGGAGAAGAGGGGAGCATAGTCGTCCAACTTGCGCTTGCGGTGCTGGTCGAAGCGCTGGCGGAGGCGGGCGATGGCGGCGCAGAGCTCGCCAGAGCCGAGGGAGGACATCGCCGGAAGCGGCGCGATCGCGGCGGCGGAGGGAGGAGGCGAGAAGGGTTAGCCCTAAAATTTCATGGCGACGGAAATGCCAAGGAGAGGTAGAGGAAGAAATATTTTAGGAATTCTTTTGATTTCATTAGGGCAGAGGGATATAGAAAGAGAGGAGTCCAGGGGAGGGGGAATTCGTCCGTGCCGCCGCGGGGTGGAGAAAAACAAGGTTCGGCTTGAGAGTTTCCGAGGCGTCTGATCAACGGATGGCACTGTTGTGTGTTCTGTAAATACTGACACGTATAACGTACAGGATCATAACAAAAAAAACCCTATCAGATTTTATAATCTGATAGAAGATCATTTTAGTAATTTTTCCTTAGAAATATCTATTTCGTAATAAATTTTACAATAAAAAATCAGTTTTATCTTTCAATCCCATCATCCATCCATCCGATAAATTTTGCAGAGTTCTTTTGTTTTATCCACGGTAGCCAGTTGATCGAGACTTAGTCTCATCTTTTATCGATCATAAATTCGAAATATGATCCTAGCAAATGATTCATTTAAATTCAAAAATTTTTTTGAAATAGATAATCAAGATGAAAAAAATATATTAAAAAATTATGATAGGAATTGAACATAACCTGATAGGATTGGAGTCCAGTAAAAATAGTTACACCGGGATTTATCTCCCCTCTCCATTTTGTTTTAGTAAAAAAAAAAATTTTTTTTTTTTATAAAAAAATTCCATCCATAACCATGTCATTTTTTTTTTTTTTAAATTTATACAGACAAGCTAAAACATATACGGTGGTCATAACTCTAAGCAAGCTCATCGAAAAGGGGCTGCAGTTGGTAAAATTGAAGCAGGGATCAAGGACAAGGGTAACAATATATATCTATATATGGGCTTAAGTGTAAGGATAACATTTTAGATATGGTAGAGAAGAGGGAGCTAGTTTAAAAGATGAAATGCGACTAGAGAGCGATTCATGAATGAAGGAAGGTGGCGACATTTACAAAAGAGCCAAAGTGGTAGGAGTGGAAAAGAGAAAAGTAGTGTTCTCATGGCTTCAATTGCCAGGATCGTTGAAAAGGATGATGATGTCTCCTAGCCTTTTAGGGGTGCAAGTAGACGAACATCAAAGTCAGAAGAAGAAGGGATGGAAGTTCTGATGTGTTTTCAAGGATATACGATCTACAGTGATACATCATCATCTACATTGATGTACATTTTTTTAGACTGTGCGCATATAATATACAGCAAACACGTATATCTTTTTTTTAAGTCTATCTATTTTTTTTGCTTATTTTTTATTTATCAAAATAGACTAATACAAGCACATGTCACATTAAACCTATGCTCGATTGGGATCATGAAAGAGAGAATAAATGAAGTTGAAAGGATGAATGGCTTTCATCCGTCGTCTGGCTTAAAAAGTTTAGAAAGAATGAATAAAAGGAAGAAATTATCCATTTATTCAAGTCCATCAATTTATATTTTTTTAAATTTGAATGATATAAGAATAAATAGAGCATATAAGGGATGGATTTCTGTATTGATAATATTATCGTTTATTAATTTTTCTAACAAAAATATAATACTTTATCATTTTTCGTGTATTTTATTTATATATATATTTTTTATTTATACTATTAATTATATACTATTAAATTTTATTATTAATTATTTTATTTTTAGTATATAATTTCCATAATTATAAGTAAATAATTAAACTTATTTTCTATTTTTCTATTTATATTTATCATTTTTAGTTAATTATTTGTTGAAAATTAATTAACTATTTAAATTAAATTATATACTACTTAGTTATTTATATGATTAATATATAAAAATAAATTAATTCATATAAAATTAATTTAAAACATCATTAATTAAATTAAATATTTATATATTTTTAATATAATTTTAAAGTATAAAAATTATAAGTTTATACATTGATATTTCTTTAATATTAATTGATATAGCTACATCGCTGACGTGGAGCGTGTGTCAGGTCCAGCTGGATGCTGCCGGTGTCACGTAGATTTTTCTTTCAAAATTCCTGCTCCTTCGCCAGGTGGCACGCCAAGACGGGTCCATCTCGACTGAAGTCGAGTACCTCTCTGCCACTCCGCCAGGTGTCCACCTAGGAGAGGTCCACCTCGATCGAAGCTGGCGGCCCCTTGCTCCCTCGCCAAGTGGCACCCCAAGACAGGTCCACCTCTGCCGAGGTCGAGCAGGGCCCTCCTGCTCCTTCGCCAGGTGGCGTCCTAAGACGGGTCCATCTCGGCCGAAGTCGAGCACCTCTCTGCCACTCCGCCAGGTATCCACCTAAGAGGGGTCCACCTCGGCCGAAGCTGGCGGCCCCTTGCTCCCTCGCCAGGTGGCACCCCAAGACGGGTCCACCTCTGTCGAGGTCGAGCCAGGCCCTCCTACTCCTCCGCCAGGTAGCGCCCCAAGACGGGTCCACCTCGGCCGAAGTCGAGTACCTCTCTGCCACTCCGCCAGGTGTCCACCCAGGAGGGGTCCACCTCGGCCGAAGCTGGCGGCCCCTTGCTCCCTTGCCAAGTGGCATCCCAAGATGGGTCCACATCTGCCGAGGTCGAGCCGGGCCCTCCTGCTCCTCCGCAAGGTGGCACCCCAAGACGGGTCCACCTCGGCCGAAGTCGAGCACCTTTCTGCCACTCTGGTAGGTGTCCACTCAGGAGGGGTCCACCTCGGTCGAAGCTGGCGGCCCCTTGCTCCCTCCCCAGGTGGCACCCCAAGACGGGTCCACCTCTGCCGAGGTCGAGCTGGGCCCTCCTGCTCCTTCACCAGGTGGTGCCCCAAGACGGGTCCACCTCGGCTAAAGTCGAGCACCTCTCTGCCACTCCACCAGGTGTCCACCTGGGAGGGGTCCACCCTGGCCGAAGCTGGTGGCCCCTTGCTCCCTCGCCAAGTGGCACCCCAGGACGGGTCCACCTCTGCCGAGGTCGAGCCGGGCCCTCCTGCTCCTCCGCCAGGTGGCGCCCCAAGATGGGTCCACCTCGACCGAAGTCGAGCACCTTTCTGCCACTCCGCCAGGTGTCCACCCAGGAGGGGTCCACCTCGGCCGAAGCTGGCGGCCCCTTGCTCCCTCGCCAGGTGGCACCCCAAGACGGGTCCACCTCTGCCGAGGTCGAACCAGGCCCTCCTGCTCCTTCGCCAGGTGGCGCCCCAAGACGGGTTCACCTCGGTCGAAGTCGAGCACCTCTTTGCCACTCTGCCACTCCGCCAAGTGTCCACCCAGGAGGGGTCCACCTCGACCGAAGCTGCGGCCCCTTGCTCCCTCGCCAAGTGGCACCCCAAGACGGGTCCACCTCTGCCGAGGTCAAGCCGGGCCCTCCTGCTCCTCCGCCAGGTGGCACCCCAAGACGGGTCCACCTCGGTCGAAGTCGAGCACCTCTTTGCCACTGCGCCAGGTGTCCACTCAGGAGGGGTCCACCTCGGTCGAAGCTGGCGGCCCCTTGCTCCCTCGCCATGTGGCACTCCAAGATGGGTCCACCTCTACCGAGGTCGAGTCGGGCCCTCCTGCTCCTCCGCAAGGTGGCGCCCCAAGACGGGTCCAGCTTGGTCGAAGTCGAGCACCTCTTTGCCACTCCGCTAGGTGTCCACCCAGGAGGGGTCCACCTTGGCCGAAGATGGCGGCCCCTTGCTCCCTCCCCAGGTGGCACCCCAAGACGGGTCCATCACTGCCGAGGTCGAGCCGGGCCCTCCTGCTCCTTCGCCAAGTGGCGCCCCAAGACGGGTCCACCTCGGCTAAAGTCGAGCACCTCTCTGCCACTCCGCCAGGTGTCCACCCAGGAGGGGTCCACCTCGGCCGAAGCTGGCGGTCCCTTGCTCCCTCGCCAGGTAGCACCCCAAGACGGGTCCACCTCTGCCAAGGTCGAGCCGGGACCTCCTGCTCCTCCGCTAGGTGGTGCCCCAAGATGGGTCCACATCGACTGAAGTCGAGCACCTCTCTGCCACTCCGCCAGGTGTCCACCCAGGAGGGGTCCACCTCGGTCGAAGCTGGCGGCCCCTTGCACCCTCGCCAGGTGGCACCCCAAGATGGGTCCACCTCTGCCGAGGTCGAGCCGGGCCCTCCTGCTCCTTCGCCAGGTGGCGCCCCAAGACGGGTCCACCTCGATCGAAGTCGAGCACCTCTCTGCCACTCCGCCAGGTGTCCACCCAGGAGGGGTCCACCTCGACCGAAGTTGGCGGCCCCTTGCTCCCTCGCCAGGTGGCACCCCAAGACAGGTTCATCTTTGCCGAGGTCGAGCCGGGCCCTCGTGCTCCTCCGCCAGGTGGCACCCCAAGACGGGTCCACCTCGGCCGAAGTCGAGCACCTCTTTGCCACTCTCCAGGTGTCCACCCAGGAGGGGTCCACCTCGACCGATGCTGACAGCCCCTGCTCCTCTGCTAGGTGGCACCCCCTGACGGGTCTACCTCGGCCGATGTCGACAGCCCCTGCTCCTCTACCAGGTGGCACCCCCTGACGGGTCTACCTCGGCCGAATCAGCCCTACTCTGCAAAGCCTCGGGGAGGCAGAGACACGGGCCACAAGGTCGCCACTAGAGCCGACACGCGCCGCGCCCCGTACCAGGTGCCAGTACGGCATGCAGTGATACACGAAATCTCGTTTACATCGATTAAACAGGGCCCTGCAACCGAGGAATGAAATCCTTGCGGGCAGGAGCCTAAAACGGCTAGAAGCCCACCATCAACGCCCCGAAAGGAAAGCTTCCGCACTTGGCCCAAGGTCTCGCCAGTCTTTCCCCTTTTCATGATGCACGACGGACGAGGCGTGCCGGCCACTTAACTCCCGGGCTTGAAAGAGAAGGAGGGGGAGGATCCAGAGATCTCGGGGAGCCCCCAGGAGGGGACGTGGACTGAAGGCGATCCGGTGGTATAAAAGGGACGGAGAAAGCGGACGGAAAGGCAAGTGGGAAAAGGGGAGAGAACATCGAGAGAACAATCCGGGGACCCCCAAGAAGTCCTCAGGCGCGAGCTCGATGAACCCAGCGCAGGAAGCCGGGCTTCAACCCCTCTCTTCCCTACACTTCTTTCATCTACTTCTCCTCTAAGCACGGGAATCGTTCGGGAACCCGCCTTAGAGGTCTTGTTCCATCTTGCCGCTCTCTAACTTGACCGTCGGAGTGCCCCCGCCGGAATCCCGGCCCGGGTCTCTGACTTTGTTTTGCAGGTCCGGAAGCTTGGAGATCTCGAAGTGAGAGAGTCCGAGAACCGGCGCCAGCTCACGAGCTACAGGCCACTGCGATAAGATCGGCAATATTAATAAATATTATAAATTCATAATAATATTTTTTTAATCAAATATTAGTTTGGTAAAAATGTTACGAAAATATCTTCTATTTTTATTATTATTTTTTCTCTACCAAAATAAAAAGGAGGAATCATTTTGATGTTTCATCAAATATACTAAATCATTCCTCCGATCTATCATCCTTATCAACCGGAGGATAAATTTTTCTTAGTGGAGTTTCCTGTAACATTTAATCCATTCTAGGCATCAGCTTCTAAGGCTTTCAAGAGGAGCTAGGGTTCAAGGAGCTGGAGTTGTCCAAGGGGAGGGGAATTGTGTGGTATCAAAAGTTGAATGCCAGGTCATCTCATCTTCAATGGATATCAGTCATCCCTAAGAGGGTTGAGATGTTTGTTGCTCCAGCTTCATCGGAAAGATGAGGAGAATGGAGTGCGGGATAGACGAAGAGGAATGTTTTATCAAAAAAAAAAAAAATCATGCCTTTTATCATCTTGTCAGCATTGAGTTAGCTCAGTATCAAGTTACTTCTATTAACTAAAAATTACAAATAAATTTCATTTGTGCATGTTCAACTTGCTAGTCTTGCTCCAACGGTATGGCTGGAACAGCGATGAGTTTTTATATATTTTATTTTTTAATGCTCACAGATGTATTCCTTTTAGATGATATAACCCATCCATGATACGTTGCCATTGCCTCAAGTGTAAAAAAAATAAAAAATAAAAAAAAGGGCCGGGTAAGAATCTCGATGAATGGTAATTAATACTAGTCACGTTCAACTCCCATCCCGTCATGCTATAGTGGATATATTTAGACTAATAAGAAAACGCGGTGCGGGCCATGTTGGATTTACTGCACCGCACGCGGTGCACAAAGACTTTTTCTTGGGCACCGCGTGCGGTGCAGTAAATCCAACATGGCCCGCACCGTGTTTTCTTATTAGTCTAAGTATATCCACTATAGCATGACGGGATGGGAGTTGAGCGTGACTAGCATTAATTACCATTCAGCTTTTATTTGAAATTTTCGTCCAGACCAAAATATCCTTCCGTCTAGTCCCTTTTCTGCATGGGTGTCGTAGGTTTTGAACTAGGATATCGTAGTTTTTGAACTAGGGTATCGTAATACTGTTTCAGGTTTTATTTTATATTTTTCTGCAGGGGTGTCGTAGGTTTTGAACTAGAGTGTCGTAGTTTTTGAACTAGGGTGTCGTAATGCTGTTTCAGATTTTATTTTATATTTTTCTGCAGGGGTGTCATAGGTTTTGAACTAGGATGTCGTAGTTTTTGAACTAGGGTGTTGTAATACTGTTTCAGATTTTATTTTATATTTTTCTGCAGGGATATTGTAGGTTTTGAACTAGGGTGTCGTAGCTTTTGAACTAGGATGTCGTAATACTGTTTCTGGTTTTAATTTATATTTTTCTGCAGGGCTGTCGTATGTTTTGAACTAGGATGTCGTAGCTTTTGAACTAGGATGTCGTAATACTGTTTCTGATTTTAATTTATATTTTATGCAGGGGTGTCGTAGATTTTGAACTAGGATGTCGTAGCTTTTGAACTAGGGTACCGTAATACTGTTTCTGGTTTTAATTTATATTTTCTGCAGGGGTATCGTAGGTTTTGAACGGGGTGTCGTAAGTTTTGAACTGGGTTGTCGTAATACTGTTTCAAGTCATTTTTATACCAAGGTGTCGTAGGTTTTGAATTAGGGTATCGTAGCTTTTGAACTAGGGTATCGTAATACTGTTTCAAATTATTTTTTGAACCAGGATATCTTAGATTTTTAACTGGGATGTCGTAGCTTTTGAACTAGGATGTCGTAAGTATATTTTGGTCTGGACGAAAATTTCAATTAATGCTAGTCATCTCAGCTTTTGTCCCATCATATTACAGTGAATATTTTTGGACCAATAAAAGCATGCGGTGCAGGCCACGTTGAATTTGCTGCACCGCACGCGGTGCACAAAGAATTACGTGCACAAAGATTTTTTCTGGTGGAATATAACCTGCCCCAAAATGGGCCAGATTTAGAATAGAATTTGATCTAGGTCCGAAGCAAATGGTAATCAGGCCAGGCCAAGCCAAGTCTGGTTGAGTCCGTGCCAAATGAGATTAATTAGGGCTTCCCAGATC
Organism: Areca catechu; assembly: GCA_021397845.1. Classification (NCBI taxonomy): domain Eukaryota; kingdom Viridiplantae; phylum Streptophyta; class Magnoliopsida; order Arecales; family Arecaceae; genus Areca; species Areca catechu. Next base: position 31,628,187 of record CM038045.1, read on the forward strand.
AACCTGAGGTTAGACCGATCCAACATGACCCAGATCTAACAGACGCGTCTAGCTCCAAAGTTGGGTACAAACGAGGTAGGAACTTGGCTCAGCTCCACCTGGAGCCATGTTTGTCGAGTGCAATAAGAGTTGAGAGGCAAAGGGGAAGAGGAAAATAATTAAGTAATGTGGGAGGAGGAGAAGCTTGGATGTTATAGAAGGGTGGCTGTCTGTGATGCAGGATCGGGCCAAGTAAGTCAAATGCTGATCCAGCCTAGCCCCATATTATGTGGGTCAGACTACATTTGGTCGGGTAAGAAAGAGATGGAAGTAACGTAATTTGGATCAAATCATCTAACATGGTACGAGAGATCAAATCAAACCACATCTGGTCATGTCTTTGGGTTGAGTTAGAGATGGGTGACATGACCCTGTGAGCGAGCATGGAGCACTAGTATTGTCTAAAAAGCATGGTCAATTGATAAGCATATCTTGATATAAGAATTATTGGTTAGAACTATTTTATCATATATATATATATCTTAAATTATTTAATAAAAAATTATCATATCATTTATTATATTGAACAAAAGTGCAATGATGTCCAAACTTGTTTAAAAATTTTGAATGGAGAATAGTTTCATTATTAATTATGATCGGCTAACTGACAACTTTTTTTATTTTAAATGATAATTTTTTTTTCTTGAATAATATTGATGTGATCATATCGCTGGCGTGGAGCTTCTATCAGATCCAGTCAAATGCCACGTCGACGGAAATTGCCACGTCAAACCATTCTCTTCGAGCTCCTTCACCGGGTAGCTCCTCGAGGTCGAGCCCACCTCGGTCGAAGTCGAGCTCCTGCTTTCTTCGAGCTCCTTTGCTAGGTGGCTCCCTCGAGGTCGAGCCCACCTCGACTGAAGTCGAGCTCCTGCCCTCTTCGAGCTCCTTCGTCGGGTGGCTCCCTCGAGATCGAGCCCACCTCGACCGAAGTCGAGCATCTGCCCTCTTCGAGCTCCTTTGCCGGGTGGCTTTTTCGAGGTTGAGCCCACCTCGGCCGAAGTCGAGCTCCTGCTCTCTTCGAGCTCCTTCGCCGGGTAGCTCCCTCGAGGTTGAGCCTACCTCGGTCGAAGTCGAGCTCCTGCTCTCTTTGAGTTCCTTCGCCGGGTGGCTCCCTCGAGGTCGAGCCCATATCGATCGAAGTCGAGCTCCAGATCTCTTCGAGCTCCCTTGCTAGGTGGCTCCCTTAAGGTCGAGCCCACCTCGGCTGAGGTCGAGCTCTCGCCTTCCTCAGGCCAAACTTTCCCTAGGCAAGGGGTGGGTCCGACAACCGAAAGTCAAGGCCTCGCGGTGCCGCCTCCCTTGGGTGGCGGACTGCCGCCCAAGGACTACAGAAGGGCACCCTTCGGGATGCCATTATCATTCCCGTTGCCGCTTACACCAGATAGAAAAAAGCGCCCCGACCGAGGCATTACACTCCCAACCAACCTTCTGCGCCACCCGAAAGAGGAAATCGCCCCGGAGGATTCAAATCCAAGGGGTGGCTGCCCCCCGATCGAGGCTCGGCCAAGTTTCCCAAAGTGGGATGACCAGGAGGGGGGCCAGAGCCGGCAACATAGCTACTTATCACAAATAAGGGAGGTACTTGAGTGCACGGAACGAAGCATTGTCAGAAGTTGACCTTCCGAAGCCTGCAGAGGGGGAAGATCCCGAGGTAAGCTGCTGGGAGGAAACCTGGCTTAAAAGGACTCTCCTAAGGTTCTCAGGACAAGATAAGCAAGTCTAATCCAAGCGAGCAATGGAGAGGGCAGCACACAGGAGAGCCACCAAGACATCAAGTGCTTTGGGCTACCGGAGACTCACCGGAAGGGCCTTGATGGACATAACCACAAGGTTCGAGTTCTCCTTGGCTGCTCCTACCCCAGCTCTGTTCTCTTTATTTCAAACAAAATCTCCTCCTCCAAGTGTGGAGTTCGAGCAAAGGGGCCCACAGGGAAGGATCTGTTCCCCTAGATCGTCACTGACTTAATCGTCGGAGTGCCCCCGCCCGGGTCTTCCTTGTTTTGCAGGTTTGGGCGTGCAGGCAGGCTCCTGTGCGACGAGGTCAGTATTCAAGGTCAGCTTCTAGCTACAAGCCATGATGGTGTATGAGGCAACAGATTGACGCACCAGGTAGGGGGACAGGACAGTCTCATATCCAAGCCAATCCCTTTACGTGCAACTCCACCAGGAACATGGTGATGACCCATGCACGGGAGGTCTCCACTAGCCGTGCGGGGGATCCCCATTCTCACGGGGGCCCGCACAGTCTAGAGAGGGAGCTCCTCGCACCATTGCAACCATCTCCAGCAGACGTCCAGTTGGTCGCGCTTGCTTAGCAGATACGAATTCTGACTGCAGTGGTGTCACAGTTGCAACATCAACACCGATCCCTGGCCACCCACCAATAGCCAGGAACCCCTGCAACCCAAGCCGCCGCACCCCGCGATAGCCTGTGGTCCTTCCAAGGAAGACCATCGCTGCTACAAACCACGACAGTCCCTCGGGGAAGCCACCGGACCCCGGTAAAGAGGCGGTGGACTGGGTCAGTCGACCAGGAGAACTGGTCTCTGACCCTTGAGCAAGCTGCTGTTAAGCGCCATCGAGGTCGTAGAGGCAAGGCCCCCCGTCATGACCCCTCTCAGCTATCACCTTCATCTCCTCCGTCGGCCTCAGTGGAAGGCTCCACCGACAAGGCCATCAGGCGCATGGCTGAAAGTGGCCTGGAGGAGCAAGAGCGCAAGCTGGCGGAGCTATCTCGCCAGTTTGCAAACTTGCAGGGCTCCCCCCGCAAGTCTGCAGGCTACGACGCCCGTCCTCCTTTTTTTCGAGAGATCCAAGAGGAACCGATCCCGAATTGGTTCCGCATGCATAGGTGGATCCCTACGACAGGACCACCGACTCTCTAGACCACCTTGGGAGCTACAAGGCCCTCATAAGAGTACAGGAGGCGACCAATGCCCTCTTCTGCATCGCCTTTCCAGCTACTCTTCGGAAGGCAGCTCGAGTCTGGTTCACCCACCTTTGAGCCTAAAAGCATCAACTCATTTGCTCAGCTGGAGAAAAAGTTCATGGCCCACTTTGATGCTTGCTGAAAGGTCTCACAAGAGGCGGACAACTTTTTCTCCATCAGGCAGCAGGACCACGAACCTTTGCGGGACTATGTGACCCGCTTCAAGGTTGCCGTGCTGGAGATCTACAATTTGGATGAGCCAGTTGCTATGCTGGCACTGAAAAGAGGGCTCAGGACTTCCTGCCTGACCTACTCACTGGACAAGAAGCCATCGAAGACGTACTCCGACCTCCTCCTTCGTATTCATAAGTATATCTATGTCGAGGAGGTGGATCGTACGAGAAGGGAGCTGGACGGGAAGCCCCTGAAGAAGCAACCTCCTGGGGAGACGTCCGGGGTGCGGAAGCCCAGACTGGCCATCCCGAACTTTCGTCAAGGGTTGAAGCTGAAGGGCAACCCCATCCCAGAACAAATATACACACCTCTCTTAGCCCCGAGGATGAAGACCCTTATGGAGATTGAGGGCGAACACTACCTATGCCGCCCTCCCCCGCTGAGGTCATCTAACGGTCGTGACAAGATGAAGTACTGATAATTCTACCGCGACCACGACCACGACACCGAGGAGTGCTGGTACCTCAAGAGAGAAATTGAAGATTTGATAAGAAGGGGCTACCTCAGAAAGTTTGTAGGGGGCAAGACCCCGGCAGAACCTCAGGCGCTTACTGCTCTTCCTCCTGTCCCCGCAGTCGACAATTGGCCCACCGACTTGCCTGTGGTGATGATATGTTGGGGAATCGAGCACGCCACCAAGAGGACCCGGGGGAACGAGAGTTTAGAAAATATACTCCCCTTTATGAGGGAGAGGGGATCTGAGAATGAAAATATAAACAATGATGCCATGGTCGTCGAGATGATGATCGCCAGACATCCTGTAAAATAGATTATGCTCGATAGTGGAAGTTCGACTGATATCTTTTTTTACGATGCTTTCTTCAGGATGAATCTGTCATCTATTCAATTGAAGCCTATGCACACTACCCTTGTCGATTTTATTGGGGACTCAATGGGAGTTGAAGGGAAAATCACTCTTCCCGTTACTGCCGGGACACCATCTCGGCAAAGCACTGTCATGATGACTTTCACAGTTGTTAGGCTTCCTTCAGCCTACAACGTGATCCTTGGCTACCTCGGGCTCAATCTGCTCGATGCGATCATCTCCACCAAGCGGCTATTTCCCCACTCCTTATGGCATAGGGGAAATGAGGAGGGCACCTCAACCGATCTAGCACTACCTCCAGGCTGTCCTAGGGGCCAGAAGCTTTGAGGAGGACCCTAGCACGACAACCTTGATCAAAAGGCCGCAAGATCCCAAGGGCAGCCCCGTCGAATGCCTGCTATCGTATCCACTCGGAGCCGATCCAACGAAGACGATGCAAATTTGGGGCCAGTTGCAGGAAGGAGAGCAGGCCCACCTGTTGGAATTCCTTCGCACGAACATGGACATGTTCGCTTGGATAGCAGCAGACATGCCTGGGATCTCCCCTGACATCATCATCCATAAGTTGAGCATTAACTCGAAGTATCGCCCCGTCCGGTAAAAGAAAAGGTGTTTTGTCCCGGAAAGGCAACGAGCGATCAACGAGGAGGTAGATCAGCTCCTCGTGGTCGGCTTCGTCCGTGAGGTACAATATCCTAGCTGGCTGGCGAACGTGGTGATGGTCAAGAAGAATAATGAAAAATAGATGATTTGTGTGGACTACACCGACCTCAACCGAGCCTATCCGAAGGACAGCTTTCCATTGCCGAAAATTGATCAGTAGGTAGACGCCACATCGGGGCACTACTTGCTCTCCTTCATGAATACGTTCTCCGGATACAATCAGATCTAGATGCATCCAGAGGACGAGGAGCACACTGCCTTCATTACTGATCAGGGGACATATTGCTATCGGATGATGCCATTCGACCTAAAGAATGCTGGTGCCATATATCAATGCCTCATCAACCGGGTCTTCAAGGACCAGATCGGTCGGAACATACAAGTTTATGTGGACAACATGCTCGTTATGAGCAAGCCGAAGTCAGACCACGTTGCTGACTTGAACGAAAGCCTTCCAAAACCTTCGCATGTACTAGATGAAGCTGAATCCGGTGAAGTGCGCCTTTGGCGTAGTAATAGGAAAGTTCCTTGGTTTAATTGTCACCCAGAAGGGAATAGAAGCAAATCCTGAGAAGGTCCAAGCAATTGTTGACATGGAATATCCCACCTCGAAGAAGTAGATCTAGCACCTAACAGACCGAATTGCCACCCTGAGTCAATTCATCTCAAGGTCGGCTGACCACTATTTACCTTTCTTCAAGGCACTGCGTAAGGTGCACGACTTCGTCTGGACGGAAGAGTGCAAGGCGGCCTTCGAGGAGCTGAAGAAATTCTTGGCATCATCGCCATTGCTCTCCAAGCTAAAGGATGGAGAGGAACTCCTGTTGTACCTGGCAATCACCCCAGGAGCTGTCAATTCGGTCCTTGTCTGTATGGATGAGGACGGAGCCCAAAAGCCAGTGTACTATGCCAGTAAACTCCTCCGAGACACGAAGATCGGGTACACCTGCTTTGAGAAGTTGATTTTTACTCTCATAATGTCTGCTCAGCGGCTCAGGCCATACTTCCAAGCACATCCAATTATGGTCATGACAGATCAATCGCTGAGGACCATACTTAGCCATCCCGATACTTCCGGATGCTTGGCCAAGTGGGCTCTGACACTCAGCGAGTTCGATATCACGTACCGACCAAGGCCATCCCAGAAAGCCCAGGTGCTAGCTAACTTTCGGGTCGAGTGTGCGGGCTTGGGCAAGGAGCCGGAGGAGATCGCCTCGGAACACCAGGTGGACCCCAAAATCGAGGGGGAGGTCTGAGTCCTCCACGTGGACGATGCATCCAAGTCGGGAGGGAGCGGAGCAGGCCTCATCCTCGCCAACGGCGATGGCGTTGTGGCTGAGTGCGTGCTCCGCTTCCGGTTTGCAGCAACCAATAACCAGGCGGAGTACGAGGCACTCCTCGTAGGATTAAGGGTGTCTCGCAAACTGGGTGTGCCCAATCTAAAAATCTTCACCAACTCCCAGCTGGTGGCCAGACAGGTTTATGGAGAATTCGAGGCAAGGGACCCCCAGATGATGAAGTACTTAGAACATGTACGCTCGAGCACGGCGGGCTTTCGACGTTGCAGCATCTCCCACATCCCTCATGGAGTGAACGCTCACGCCGACACCCTCTCGAGACTCGCAACCTTGCTGGACTCATCATTGGGACGAGCTCACATTGGATACTTAGAAGTTCCAAGCTACGAAGCTTCCAGAGAAGTCTAGCAGGTCACCCCGGAGCCTAGCTAGATGGACCGGTGTATCAGATACATCACTGATGGCACCCTACCCGAAGATCGAACAGAGGTTGGCCTCATCAAGAAGAAGGATGTGCGATTCATCCTAATGGACGGGCAGCTCTATCGCAGGTCCTACTCTCATCCACTCCTGAAATGCTTGAGATCCATGGAGGTTGCCTTTGTGCTCCAGGAGATATACGAAGGCCTCTGTGGGAATCACGTGGGGGGCAGGATGCTAGCATATAAGGCCCTTCATCAGGGGTATTACTGGAAGACTATGAGGGAGGATGCCACCAACGTCATAAAAAAGTACGATCACTACCAGTGTCATGCCTGCATACAGCGTCAACCGACGGCACCGCTCTCTCACTCTCCGCACCCTAGCCATTAGCCCAATGGGGGATGGACATCCTTGGTCCATTTTCTCCTGCATCTGGATAGTGCAAATTCCTGATAGTGGCTATTGACTACTTCACTAAATGGATGGAGGCAAAAATACTTACGCGGATCACCAAAGCTAAAGTCCACCAGTTCTTCTGGAAGTCGATCATTTATCATTTCAGACTCCCTCACAGCATCGTCATCGATAACAAACGATAGTTCGACAACTGAGAGTTCGAGGAGTTCTGTGCCGACCTCAGTATTCATCATCGCTTCACCTCGGTAGCTCATCCCCACACCAATGAGGAAGCTGAGGTTACCAACCGGACCATCCTCCAGGGACTCCGAACTAGGTTGGATCAAGCCAAGGGTAGGTGGGTGGAAGAACTTCCCAGCATCCTTTGGGCCTACCACACAACGCCCAGGATGGCTACTGACGAGACACTCTTCAACCTTATCTTTGGCATCGAAGCTGTAGTCCCGGTTGAACTCGGTGTCCCCACACAACGGGTGGAGCAGTATGATGGAGCCAAGAATCCGGCCCGCCTTCTGCTCAACTCAGACCTCCTTGAGAATACTAGGGACAAGGCTCGGCTCCGGATGGTGTTCTATCGACAGCGGGTAGCTCGGTACTACAACATGCAGGTAAGGCCAAAGACCTTCCGCCCAGGCGATCTGGTACTACAGCGAGCTGAAGCCTCTCGATCTCGAGAATGCGGTAAACTCTCCCTGAACTGAGAAGGCCCCTACAAGGTGGTCGAGGCTCTTCCCCATGAAGCTTACTACCTCGCCAAACTTGATGGCACCCGGTTTCCACGAACTTGGAACGCCAACAATTTGATGATGTACTACTAATGATGTAAGATCTCTTCTCATTAATAAAAGAATTCCATTCTGTGCAAAATGTCTTACCTTGTAAGAACTCTACTGAGTGACCCCAAGTCTGACAGATCAAGTCGGGAAACTCCTGAAGCCCCATACTTTAAGCCGGGAAACTCCTGAAGCCCTTCACCTCGAAGCCGGGAAACTCCTGAAGCTCCTCACTTCAAGCCGGAAAACTCATGAAGCCCCACACCTCAAAGTCGGGAAGCTCCAAAAGACCTACACCTTGAAGCCAGGAGGCTTCGAGGCCCCCGCACTCTGCCTATCCAAATCCTACCTTGGCGAAGGCGCCTCACGGACCCACCGAGCTCAGCCTCCTGACTCGGGTGCACTCTGGGCACTTAGAGATGGTTCCGTCTGAGATCATCCAAACCTCCCTAAAAAAAAATGCATGAAGTCCCGCTACGCTGTTTTCGATGCGGCAAGGACAACTCGACAACTCAAGGATTTCCTTCCTAACTGCCCCAAGGAAATGCATGAAGTACCCGAAGCTCGATAGGGAAGAGCCCGAGGACTTAGTGCCTCAGGGCAAGATGCCTCAACAAAAGCATACACGCGTGCAGCTAAAAAAAATAATTAAAAAAAAAAAGAAAGAAGAGAAAGAAGGAAGGAAAGTTGTTAGAGCATTAAAAATTTAATAAACCTGGATGTGGTAGAACGAAAGAAAATTTCATTAAAGATTTGTAAAGTTTTTATAGTGTCTCCGGACCCCCGACAGGTCAGGTGGTCCAGAAAAAAGCAGAAGGAAAACTACAAAGGAGAGGAGGCCCCCGAGCCTATCCTACTCGGCCGGCTCCTTCCCCAGATGGTGCTGAGATTGGGTGACATCCTCTCAGACCTCCGACGAAGGGGCTTCGTCGATGGCGACCGCGGGCTCCTCCTTTGCTTCGACCGCAGCCACAATCGAGTCCTCGCACGAAGCAGCAGGGAAAGCGAGCCCATCCAAATTCATGTCTGGGACGAGCTCCGCTACCCTGGACCGGCAGAACTTGTACCCCTTGAGGAACGAGTCCGTGGCCGCTTCCTGGAACTCTGCCTCAAATTCCACCGAGGCCTTGTAGCTCGGCACCGCCTTGGTGGCTTCCTTCTTTGCAGCCTCCATGAGGGCCACCGCCCCCATGGCCTTCTCCTCAACGGCAGCAGCCTGTGCCTTCCCTGCATCCAGCTGGCCTCGAAGAGTCTGAGCCTGCTCCCTCTCCCAGGCCGCTTCGACCTTGAGCTCCTCAATTTGGACCTCCTTGGCCTTGAGCTCTTCGTCCCGGCGCTTGACCTGGTCCTTCTTCCGGGTCAAGGAAGCCTCCAGGTCTTTGAGGTGCCTCTCAGTGCTCGCCGCCTCAACCCTCAACTCCCTGTTCTTCTCCTCTTCTTCCCGGGCCTTGTTTGTTTTCAACTTGGCCTCTGCCACCAGCACGGTGATCTCCTGCTCCTTTAGCTTATCCCTCTTGGCCAGTTCTTGCAGTAATCCCAAATGAGCGGAGATCCATTCCGAGCTGCACCAAAGAGAACGCCAGCCGTGCAAAAGAAGAAAAATGGAGAAGAGAAGACAAAATGAATGAGGCAAAAGGCAAGAAGCCTTACTGAGAAGAGCTGCGAGGAGGTGCCGAGGATGGCGTCTGCCAAGAGCCTTCCTCCCCTTTCCCGCCGATCGCATGATTGGATCGCAAAGTCCATCATACACTCGGCCAATTTCTGGTCTTGGGCCACCAAGGAGTTCGACGCCACGTTGAAGGGCAACTTGCGGGAGCTGCTCTTCTTCTTCTTCATGACCACGGCGCCGCCCTCGGGTGTGGCTGACGACATCTCCGAGTCTCTGTGGGAGCTCCCCGCCACACCGGGTGGCACTCCTGATAGCGGTTCCCTCTCATCCTCTTCCGCTTCCACCTCGACGACCCCAGGAGGTGGAGGCGCAACAACAGCAGTAGCGAACCGGGCCCGAGCGACCACGTTGGGCTCCTAGATCGGAGGCGGGTCCTACTGCCTCGGCAGTTCAGGGACCAGCTCGGCATCTCTCCTGCTCGGCCCGGAGGGTGCAGCAGCCCAGGCTTTGCACCGGGCTCGCTCTGGGATCTCTTTGATGGGGACTCCCCTGCTCCCACCGGTGCACCCCTCTTTTGGGAGAGCACGAGGAGGTGATCCAAGGAGTACTTTATGCCTGCAAAATGGTGGAAAACAAGGTTAGCCCCAAGTTTAAGCAAACCTATAGAAGGAGCAAGAAGGGTTTAAGCCGAACTCATCCAATTCTCGGATTGGGCTGACCCCAGCCTCGAACAGGTTTTGCTCCAACAGCAGAACCTCAAGGGAAGGGATCTAGTCGATGACAAGCTGGTCGTAGATCTCCCGATCAGCCGATTCGACCTTTGCATTCTGGTTCGGAGCCTGGTCTGGATCGCTCCAGACCTAGTCGACCTCCTCAACCGAGGCGAAGAAATATTTACTCTTCCATCCTTTGATGGAAGAGGGAAGCTCAAACATAATACCCTTTGTGAGAGGAGAAATGAACCACCACCCATCCTCGGTCGGGTGGCGCTTCAGGATAAAGAAAGCCCTGAACAATGAAAAATGGGCCACAATCCCGTGGAAGTGACAAAGAACGATAAAATAAAAAATTGTCCTGACTGCATTTGGGACCAGCTAAGCCGAGATGAGGCGATAATGGCTCAGCACGAAGAGGAAGAAAAGATGAAAGGAAAAGCGAAGGCCCCCTGCGAGGGATTCCTCGTAGAGGGCTATCCGGCCTGGGCCATTGGAGGTGACCCGTTCCCCCGGTCTTGGGACCGAGAGTCGAACGGAGTCTGGGATGCCAAAGGCCTTCTGGATGATCGAAAGGTCTTCTCTGGTCATAACCGAAGCAATGCCGCTGGGACCAGTCGATCAAGGAGGCTCGGATGGAACTTCGGGAGCAGGAGGAGGGAGACGGGCCCTAGGTTTCCCTATGATAATTCTGGTGAGGCGAAGCCTTCTGCGAATCTAGAAGGGGACCTCCTCCTCATTGGAGGAAGGGATCCTTGACCGAGAAGGCCCTGCCTCATTAGGATTGCTCGAGACACAGTTGCTATGACCTGAGGGGACCATCCTAAGGAAGAAGATCGAAGAAGAAAGAAGGAAGAAGGAGAAGAAGGACGAAGTTCAGAAGGACCCCAAAGATGAACTCTACCTAGCCAAGGAAAGAAGAATACTGAAGATGACAAACCTGGCGGACCTTGGAGGGAAAGGGTAGTCGGGGGAAGGAGGAAGGCTCCGGTTCGTCAGCGGGCATGAGAAATTCAAAAGAAAGGATGCTTTTGGGAAACTGTCCTTCCTTTCAAAATGGCTAGACAGAAAATCATACCCCCAGAGCCGTCGTCGTCGAATTTGCGCCATGTGTCAACATCGGTGAAGGGCGATGCTTCGGTTCACCCAAAACCACTTCGAGTTCTGCGTCAGCCATAATGCCTCCTCGGACAGGTCGATGTGTTACCCCTGCATTGGTTGGCTACCCACTCCACGATGCGCCAACGATTGTGGCATTAATTATGCACGATCTCTACCTTTCCATGTTAGCTCTGCATTAACTCCCTTCGCCCTGAGCACCGCGTGCCAACGGGACTTGGAAGTGGGGGGCAAATGATGTGGCCAGATCACTGATGTGGAGCCCCTGTCAGATCCAGTCAAATACCACGTGGACAAAAGTTGCCATGTCAGATCGCTCTCTTCGAGCTCCTTTGCTAGGTGGCTCCCTCGAGGTCAAGCCCATCTCGGTCGAAATCAAGCTCCTGCTTTCTTCGAGCTCCTTCACCACGAGGCTGAGCTCGACCGAAGTCGAGCTCTTGCCCTCTTCAAGCTTATGCCCTCTTCGAGCTTCTTTGCCAGGTGGCGCCCTTGAAATCGAGCCCACCTCGGCCAAAATCGAGCTCCTTCCCTCTTCAAGCTCCTCGCCGGGTGGCTCCCTCGAGGTCGAGCCCATCTCGGCCGAAGTTAATCTTCTGCCCTCTTCGAGCTCCTTCGCTGGGTGGCTCCCTCGAGGTCGAGCCCACCTTGGTCGAAGTCGAGCTCCTGCCCTCTTCAAGCTCCTTCACCGGGTGGCTCCCTCGAGGTCGAGCCCACCTCGACCGAAGTCGAGCTTCTGATCTCTTCGAGCTTCTTCGCCGGGTGGCTCCCTCGAGGTCGCGCCCATCTCGGCCGAAGTTGAGCTCCTACTCTTTTCGAGCTCCCCCGCCAGGTGGCTCCCTTGATGCCAAGCCCATCTCGACCTAGGTCGAGCTCTCGCCCTCCTTAGGCCAAGCTCTCCCCAGGCAAGGGGTGGGTCCAGTAATCGAAAGTCAAGGCCCTGCGGTGCCACCTCCCTTGGGTAGTGGACCGCCGCCCAAGGACCACTTTCGTCGCCCAAGGACCATGGAAGGGCACCCTCTGGGATGCCATTATCATGCTCGCTGCCGCTTACACCAGATAGGAAAGAGCACCCCGACCGAGGCATTGCACTCCCAACCAACCTTCTGCGCCACCCAAAAGAGGAAATCGCCCTGGAGGATTCAAATCCAAGGGGTGGCTACCTCCCGATCGAGGTTCTGCCAAGTTTTTCAAAGTGGAGCGATCAGGAGGGAGGCCAGAGCTGGCAACATAACTACTTATCACGAATAAGGGAGGTACTTAAGCGCATGGAACGAAGCACTATCAGAAGTTGACCTTCCGGTGCCTGCAGAGGGGGAAGATCCCGAGATAAGCCGCTGAGAGGAAACCTGGCTTAAAAGGACCCTCCTAAGGTTCTCAAGATATGGTAAGCAAGTTTAACCCAAGCGAGCAAGGAAGAGGGTAGCACACAGGAGAGCCACAGAGACACCAGGCGCTTTGGGCTACCGAAGACTCACCGGGAGGGCCTTGACAGACATAGCCACAAGGCTCGAGTTCTTCTTGGCTACCCCTATTCCAGCTCCGTTCTCTTTATTTCAAAACAAATCTCCTCCTCCAAGTGTGGAGTCCGAGCAAAAGATCCACAGGGAAGGATCTGTTCTCCTAGATCGTCACTGACTTGATCGTCGGAGTGCCCCCACCGAGATCCCAGTCGGGTCTTTCTTATTTTGCAGGTCCAGGCGCGCAGGCAGGCTCCCGTGCGACAAGGTTGGTATTCGAGGTGGGCTTCCAGCTACAGGCCACGACGGTTTAGGCTACAACAAATATAATAATTTTTTATTAGATGTGTTAGGAGTCTTGATTCTTAGATGATTTTATATCATGTTGGGCTTGATTCTTAGATAATTATATACTATATTAGACTTGATACTCATATTATGTTAGGAATCATTTTATACCATATTAGAATTGATTGTAATATTAGATGATTTGTTTACTATTTTAGATATGTAATAATAACTATAAATAACATCATATGTATTATTGAAAATTAGGAATACAATCTCTTTTCTCATTTTCTTTCTATTACCATGGTATTAGAGTTGAATTATAAGCGTTGAAGGTAAAGCCAAACCATAGGATAGTAGAATTAAATTTGGAGAACTATATACATGAACTTGTTTGAGGCCATATAATGCTTGACGAAGCCTGCAAGCTTTATTTGGAGGATGATTATATCCCAGTGATAGTTACATATATACTTCTTTTTGAAGATCACAATTACGAAATCATGTTTAATATCCATTTGAAAGAACTACCAGTATTTTAAGAGCTTTCATAGATGTAAGTCAAGCTTCTAAGATGAAAGTTTCCTTATAATCAATATCATATTCCTGTATGAACCTTTTAGTGACAAAGCAAGCTTTATATCGCTTAATAGAATCATCTGACCAAGTACTGATCTTATATATCCATTTGCACCCAACCAGAATCTTTTCAACAAAATAGTCAACCAAGTCTTACATATGAGTTTTAGTAAGTGTTTCAAGTTCTTCGGCCATAACTTGCTACCAAAGGAGATTGAAGAGACCTTAAAAAAAATGCGAGGCTCATGAAGTGAAGCAATAGTAAAATAATAATGATAGTCATGAAGATGAGCTAGAAGTTCCCTTGCTTTGGTAGATCAACGAGGTGAAGGTGAGATTGGTAGGTTTGGTATGTTGTCAAGATCATTAAACTATTTGAATGCATCAGTAGCTAGTGAATATAAGTCATGTAAGCTTTCTTAGCTACTAATATTATAATCAAGAAATAGATCAAATAATAGGTTTGTAAAAAATGATAAGGTGTTAATGTTATGCACATTGAAAATTAGAAAGGCTAGAAAATATCTTATGTTCTCGGAAGGTAATATAATGAGAAATGTGCAAACATTTAAAAATAGGATTATAATACCTATATCCTTTATATTATATGCCATAACCAAGAAGGCAACAAAGACGAAAGCCAGGTTCCAATTTTGTATGTTCATGTGGTTAAAGGTGAACAAAACATCTACAACCAAAAATTTTAAAAAGGCTATATGTTAGGGGCCTACTATAAAGATGTTCAAATAAAAATTGATTTTCAAGGATACAAGACGGAACACGATTAATAATGTATATAGCTATTTAAGCAACTTCTCTCCAAAAAACTTAGAAATTATTGTAAAAATAAGCATAGTTTGAACTGATTTCAAAATATGCTTATGCTTTCTTTTTGCTCTGCCATTTTGTTGAGAAGTGCTAGTACAGGAGTATTGTGATAATGCACCGTATTCTTTCAAAAAAATAAAAAAATTGATATCTTTATATTCCATTGCATTATCTAATTAGAAAGTTTTGAAATTTTGAGAAAATTGAATGCAAATTCTTTGTAAATATTAAAGACTTGAAACAAGATTATAATAGATATATCCATGTGAAATATGAATAACCATCAATAAAGAGAACAAAATATCTTGATCCTTCCATTATTGTAATAGAAGCAAATTTCCAAATATTTGAATAAATAAAATCAAAAGGTACATAAATAATAATCATTATTATTAAAAGATAAATTAACATGCTTGCCTAACTATTAAGATATACGTTAAAAACTTCATAATTAACTGATCCTAATTGACCATTAAAAAACAAAGTTTTAAAATGAGAAGATGAAATATCATAAAGCTGAAAATGCCAAAGACTTGGTCCCAATGGTCCATCTCGTCCAAGAATCTTATATAATACAATTGATATGAAAAAAATATAAGTCAAGGCTAAGATCATATAATCGACCTATAAAGAATAAGTTCAATAAAAAATTAGAAATTAAGAATGTTGGAGGACTTAATAAATTAGAAGTTGAAATAGATCTTATATGACTCACATTCTTGGTAGAAATATCAGCAATTATTATGGTAGAAGTATTAAAAAGAAGATATTAATAAAAAAAAGAGATGAATTTTAGCATCGTATGGTTGCAACATACATAGTCTATATAGCAAGAAGAGTTACCCTGAGTGACTGAAAAGGCAGAAGCGAAAGAAAAGGCAGAAGAATTGATACTAGCTTTAGTAAAAGATTGGGTGATTGTTTCAATGTTAGCCTCTGTGAGAGAACAGATAGTCAAAGTAGACTCAGAAAATGAATTCTCATCATGTATAATAGCAACAGAAGCTCTATGATACATGGTGAGAATAATCTATGTACTAATTTCCCGAGTCCATAATATTTTTATTTGAATTCTTCTGTTAAGCTTCAAAATTAGGTTGTTGATTTTAATTTTTCCTAGCAAGTTGATGACATTCTTCAATAACATGACAATCACGATGATAATAATTCTAATGTCATGTTGAAAAGGACTAGTTAGAACTAGATTTCAATGATGGAGTTATAAACATTACTGAGTTAGTGGAATGAGTTTTGATTATTTGTTTGCGAGTTTTTTGAAATAATAATTCTGTAATAGCTACACCAGGAGTAAGAAAAGGGCTATGATGCAATAGGAATGATCAGACTAACTCAAAAATTATCAAGAAGTACTATCATAAATTGATTAAGTCTCATGCTATCTCTATAAAAAAGAAATTAATTTGCATCTTCCGTGAACTTCTATTTGGATTCAAACATTGCTAGTTAGTCCTATAGAGCATATATTAGAGAATGAAATTCAATAATAGACTGATCTCGATTTTGTTTCAACTGATAAAATTTAGCAAGAAATTGATACCGATAGGCTAAATTTATGGATGAATACCTTTGTACCAAAAAATTTTATTGTTCCATTACTGTATCAAACCACCCAAATAAAACCTTGATTGAAATGATTGGAGTGTTGATGATTCATGTGATAATTTTGAAGCTGTTGCCATCCCCGTTCTTGAATTGTATCTGAAAAATTACATCAAATTTAGTATTAACTTTGTTGCCGCCAAGATCATTGTGGCATGTAGCTACTGTCGGCGTCGGAGCGCACCTCCTTCGCTGTCTCGCTGTCCGGTGGTCCTGGACCTATAAAACAGGGATTAGTGACCCAGACCGGGATTTTCGACGGGGGCACTCCGACGATCAAGTCAGTGACGACCTAGGGGAACAGATCCTCTTAGTCGAGTCCCTCTTGATGGACTCCACATGAGGAGTGTGTTGTGTAAGAGTGGAATGCAAGTGTGTCGGGAGAAGAGTGGCCTGGCTAGAGGGAGTCTCTATGTGGCCCTTCCGTCCGATCTTGCTCGAAGATGCTGGTGGTGCCATGCTCTTCTTGGTGGAGCTTGCACTTGTATTCCAGTGGTATGGCTTGTGCCTTGCTCGTATTGTGGTTGTTACCTCCAAGTTTTGTAGATTAAGTTATCGTTGGGCGTTCGTCTTGGGATCTCCACCGGGCTGTTAGGCGCGTGCGGCGGTGTCCCGATGAGCCTTTCCCGATCCGTGATAAGGGAAGCTGTCATGTGCTCTGACATTCCCCTTGGTCGTCTCATTCTAGGAAACCTGGCGGTACCTCGATCGGTGGGCCGCCACCCCTGAGATTCGAATATCTTGGTTGACTTCCTCTCTCAGGTGGTCCAGGCAGTAGGTGAGGAGCGTGGCGCCTCGATCAGTAGGTTTCTTCCCTTTCTGGTGTAACCGGCGGCTGCAGGCGATCAGTGCGGCTTGGCTGGTGTCCCGGTGTAGTCCTCGGGTGGCTCGCCGGTGTCCTGTGATGGCGGTGCTCACATCTGAGCTGGGGCTAAGCTGGAATGGTAGGGCTCGCTCTGACCTAGACGCCCCGAGCTTGCGGGATCGCCTCGTTGGAGGAGGGCAGAGTGCGGGCTCGGTCCAGAGGGCTCGGCCTCGAAGAAGCTCCACGTGGCGGAGGAGGGCTGAGCTCGACTCCGACCACAGGGCTCGATCTCCAAGGGTCTCGCTTTGGAGGGCAGAGTGCGGCTCCGGCCTAGACGTCCTGAGCTCGCGGGACCGATCTGGAGGAGGACGGAGCTCAGCTCATTATCTCGAGGGAGCTCGGCTTGGCGGAGGAGTCCGGACGGGAGAATTGACGTGGCGTCCGATGCGGCGGCTTCCTTTGACGTGGCACCTGCTAGCTCCCCATGTCAATGATCCTGCCACGTCTAACCTTCTCCGATTTGGAATTATCAACAGCGACATATCACTAAAGTTTGCGATCTTTTAGAAAATTTCACACGACTTAAGCTCAACAATTGTAATTAGAATCCTCTGAATATTGAATAACATCTGCCCATACCATATTTGAATTCATGGTAAAGAAAAATGATAGTTTATTATATGGAGGCAAAATAGATGTCGAGGCAATGAAACCTGTTGGGACAACAGAGTTTTTTAACAAGCAAAATAAAATAAAATAAAATAAAATAAAAATCATTGACTCTGATATCATACCATGATAATGAAAAAAATAAGAAAAAAAATATTGGCCCCGGTGTCATGATAATAAAAAAGTCATGATCTAAAATACGCATGATAGAATAATGTTTTCTATTGGTGAGCATGCAGCCGATCCAAGTATTACATTGGATGGTGTATTTTAAATGGGCGAACAACAGACCAGTACTAATCAATAAACTTTTCCCAACCGCTGCAAGTAACGGAGTCATAATTGCAGGGGGGCCTGCCCCACTCTCCACTTACGAGACATTTCTATTTTAATTTCCCTTCCCACGTTGCAGTCATGCCATTCCACGTCTCCAAAGTATTTTTTTATTGAAAAAGATGGTGCAACAAAAATATTTAGAGGAGCAAACTGAACAATACCTGAATCCAGTGATTTTTGAGTGTTTCTTTGGGAACGGGATAAACATTTCGGCTAGCTTCTTTTATTAAATTTCCCTGCCTCCATGTAGCGAACCAAGTGGTGGCAGATGTAATAATGATTCATTCCCCGTCCCATGTCACTTTCCAAGTTTCCTTCGAGTCTTCTTTGGCCTCCGACGCCTACTCACCTAATTTATGGATGATGGCTCCAATCGCCAATCCAGTGTTCACAATTAATCCACACAGGCTCGATGCGGAGAAGCGGTCGACCGATACCACTTCCACTTCGGATATGGAGGAAAAGAAAAAAAACTTTATATATATATATATATATATATATATATATATATATATATATATATATATATATATATATATATATATATCTGAAAAAAAAGTTGATCGCAGAGAAGCCATCAGATGGTCTTCATCACCTCTCTGTGAATACTAAATATGTATATATATAAAAAATATGATTGAAAGCAAAGGCAAATCAGCAACTTATTATTAGGAATTGTTTTTACTTTAAAAAAAAAAAAAAAAGCGATGCTATTAGAAAAAATATGGTGAGATTGGAGGATCTCCCCCGGCCATGATCTTGTTTGACATTATCCGAGTCCTGATCCATAGGGCATCCCACCCTCCACATACTCTCTATTTCTACAAAAACACACCAAACAGATGACCTACATAATAAAAATAAACTCATGACTTTTAAAAGCTGATTATTGAGTTACCAAAAAAAAAAAAAAAAAAACGGTTGATTATTTTTACATATAAAAAGAGTAAGATTTCGCAAGTTTCCCTTCCTTTTTTTACTTTCAGATGAATCCATCGAGAAAGCCTCCGTAGAATCTATAAAGAAAGGTGTATCAAGGATTCTATTTATAATAATAATAATAATAATAATAATAAGGTGACTATTGGCCAGAAAGGAGTCGGGAATTAGAATGAGAAACTCCATGAATGCTTGTGCATGTGGGGTCGTATTTATCTAACGGACAAAGCATTGATATGGTAGCAATGTTATAATGGTTCAATCAATGCAGTGTCCATATCAGGAAATTTCATTAGAGATTCAATCCCTATCCGTCAATTGGACTTCCATCTTGTAAACAAAGAGCTCGACCGTCCAAATGGACTTCATGAGATTTTGGGGATTCCAGTATATTTGCCGTGGACATTTTATATGCATCATTCATCAAATTACAGATTTGCATGAACGCTCTTATTGGTTTCTTAGACAACGATTTTTTTTTTTTTTTTTTTTTTTTTTTTTTTAAAGAAAAGTTCATATCATGATAGAAATCCAATTAAATTGTGTTCTGCTGATGAACCACTTAAATGAATTGAAGAGCGACTATATGCTAAAAAGGAATATCAAAAAATAAAAAAATAAAAAAGCAACTTTAAATCAATTGCATGATGCACTCAAGTTAATTTAAGAAAAGATACTATTATACAAATTAGTTTATAGGCTCGAGAATTGTTAAGAAATGGAGGACAGGTGTTTAAAATGCGAAGCAAGAAAGCCAGATGGTTGCTGCCCCGTCTTTTGAGGAAAAGGACAAGGATTCCATTATAAGCGCTGATGGAAAAATCCTAGTCCTACAAACTCTAGAAAAGTTTGCTTGGGAGCTTGGGCTCTAGGCTAAATGGGGTAAAGGATATGGGTAGTTCTATTCATGAAAACAACCATTTCAGGAGAGATCATGCATCGATTGAAGGATGCACATGCAGTAGAATCGTTATACTATGCATATCTTGGATTATCCAATAAGCAGCCAACATCTTTTATTATCAAATATATATATATATATATATATACTGTTATAAACTAATGATACTTTGAGAAGTTCAAACTTTCAAATTAATCAAATTTAATGTGAACAGGGCCACACAAACGAACCCATATTTGGTTTGGTCCAAAAACATGGGTCTGAGGAAAGGAGGCGAAGGAAATGTGGTTTCGAAGGCCCCTTGGACAAAATACAATAGATCACCAAAGGAGAAGATCTTTCATACTACCAATATATATATATATATATATATATATATATATATATATATATATATATATATATATATATATATATATATATGACGTTGAATACTTGCCGACCGGATAGAGTGGTTCACCCACCACTTCGTCGTCGATCGGAACCTGCAAAATAGATCCCTTGATCGAAAATCTTCCGGTGGGGAACACTCCGATGCTAAAGTTAGTAAGAACTCGGCAGCATAATGGAGAGCTCAAAAAGCAGAGGAAAAGGAAAGAATTCAAATAATCTGGAATTAGCTTAACCTACCTCGAGTATCCCCTCTTACCAGTATTTATAGGCATAAGTATAACTACTTGCGATTATGGAAGTTGGCAAACAGAACATCTTCATAACTGTAGGTAGTGGTGGTCGGAAAAATTAGTTATTCCGTAATTATCCAATCTGAGGATATCAACCATGTGGACGGTTGCAATAACCAGAACAGACTTCAACTGATTGGTGTTGGAAAAGCTTACATGTTCCATATGCCTCATTGTCTTTTAGAGAAGATCCGAAGTGAACCCAACATTCTCTTCAGTAATTTTAAAGAGAATGTTAGCTATATACTTCGGATAAATTTCTTTGAAACTAACAAGGAAAAATATATAAATACTTACAGTAATCCTGAGAACAAGATAGTATACTCTTCAGACTTAGTCTTCGGACCATGTCGAAGATACGAAGCTGAAGGAATAACATCGAAAGGCTTATTCTTCGAACCAGGCTGAAGATACGAAGCCGAAGGAATAACATCGAAAGGCTTACTCTTCGGACTAGGCTGAAGATACGAAGCCGAAGGAATAACATCGAAAGGCTTATTCTTCGGACCAGGTTGAAGATACGAAGCTGAATGAAAAACATCGAAAGGCTTACTCTTCGGACTAGGCTGAAGATACGAAGTCGAAGGAACAATAAATCCTTATCGTGGATCAGAATTTTCATCAAACCGAGATATTTTCCTTGGTATGCTGATTTGACAGATAAACCAAGAAATTGAAATTGGTTCGAAGAATTAACCGGAATATCATAACAGCTGCCCCCCACTCCCAAGTTCGAAATAATTTTATTTCAAAAAATGGGAGTATTAGGATTTATCGTTTATTAAAACTGAAGCAATAATGGTATATCTCTGATAACTGTCATTTGTAATAACTGCTTGGTGGTATGAGGAACGTGCTGAAGACACGTGTCATCTCCCTATCGTTGCTTCGAAAAGACGTTTCAAATTTGGCAAATCTTTTTTAAGGAATTTCTGATAAAAGGTTTTTTGTTTGATCGAGGCAGGACACCTGGCAATAATCTGTGGCTCGATCAATGTTGAGAATCCATCTTGGCCATCCGTGGCTTTTCATGCGGATTACAATCGCGGCCTC
Organism: Areca catechu; assembly: GCA_021397845.1. Taxonomy (NCBI): domain Eukaryota; kingdom Viridiplantae; phylum Streptophyta; class Magnoliopsida; order Arecales; family Arecaceae; genus Areca; species Areca catechu. Next base: position 31,649,391 of record CM038045.1, read on the forward strand.
ATTAATGTACATCTCTTAGAGAGTTGTACCCATGATCGACGCCACCGATATGATGCACGGTTAAGGAGATTTTCAAACCGATGAGAAATCCCATCGCTTCGCCTCTATAAAAGGGAGAAGAACTCCGCAAGAAGAACTTCTTCGGTTCCACTCTTTCTCCTTCTCGCTCTGCGCTCAGGGGCGAACCGCCGGGGGGGCAAGGGGGGCCTTGGCCCCCTCCCCCCAATTTGTTGGTTTTTTTTATTTTTTAATAATTCTTTTCTATAATTTTTCAATTTTTTAAAAATTTTAGATATTTGGCCCTCCTAAAATTTTTCTTTTCATCTCAAAAAATCTTAAAAAATTGATAAAAAAAATTCAAAAAAGAAATTGAATCCCATAATCTTATAAAAAAATCAATCCCAAAGAGTCTTAAAAAAAAAATCAGTGAAGAACTCACCTCCAGCAACCCAATCCCAAATCCCATCCGTCGTGCTCTTGCACTGAAACCTTTTCCAATCCCCAAACCCTACCCGTCGGCTGTCGCCGACTACTCCTCTCTTCCCCAACTGCCAACCTCTTCACGCCGTCTCCTTCACCTCTCTTCCTCGCCGAGTTATAAACTCCTCCTCTCTTCCCCAACCGGCAACCATCACAACGCTGCCTCCACCCGCCGCTGCCCCCGACAGGCCACCCGCTACAGATGGCTAACCGCACCCGCCGTCTCCTTCGCGGCTTCACCTCTTTTACAGTCAACTCCTCCTCTCTCCCCAACTAGCAGCCACCGCTTCTATCCGGCTACCTGCCGCCGGCTGCCGGCTCCTTTTCTATCCAAAACTCCTATCCATGGCCCGATACTAGAGCTCCATGTCTCCACTCGTTTTATCTATATTTGGCTTGGTAGGTATCATAGTATGTTTCCTAACTTCCTATAATATGGTATCATATTTTTTGGACCCTCTTGGAAAACTTGGTGTGGTCCGCCCCTGTCTGCGCTACTATTCTTCAACCAACCATTTCCGTTTTCTTTGGAGGTAGAGGTCTTTCCTTTTTTTCTTCTTCTTCTTTCTTTGCAATGTCAAAGTCTATAGGTAATCCTTCCACCAGCAGGGGCTTATCAGGAAGTGAAACCAGTAGGAGAAAAGGTTCGGGTAGGAAGAGGAGTCCGGAGAGGTCTCCCGATACAATTGCCAGCTCATTATCGCTTGCTAGGTTAGAAAGTCTTCGACACCACTTTCACATCTCGCGAACCTTTAAAATAATCTTCCCAAAACCTGATGAAAAGGTAGATAACCCTCCTGTTAGATCCATCGCCATATACGAAAACCATCTTAAAGCTGGTCTTCGGCTTCCGCTTTATCCTTTTTTTACAAAAAAAATTAACCTTTACCAGATAGTTCCAGCTCAATTGACCCCGAATAGCTTTAGGAACATTTGTGGATTCCCAGTTCTTTGTAAGCTCCAAAATGTAGAGCCAAGAACTTTCTTGTTTGTATTGAAAAGGACTTCCATGGTAAAGGGTGGTGGGTTATAGGTCCTCGGCCTGGCCAAAGACTGATAAAAGGAACACCTAGTGCCATACATGGATGGAAACCATGCTTTTTTTTGTATATTATACAAATTAGGGATTTAATACCGAATGAAAGGCTCCGCGTTTGAATGCAAATGCTGGAAAAAGAGTTCTGAGAGCTGACCAGAAAGATTTTGAGACTCTATCAGAGCTAGAAATCCCACTGTTCAAGGAGTTGCTGAGGGAGGATAACCTCCATCGTGCTCATATCAGTGAAGTTCCTTCACTAGGTATAAGGACAGTCGGCTTCGGACTCCTCTCTCTATCTCTCTCTTTTTTTTAACATTCTTCCTTCAATTTATAGGTGATCCGATGAGGCCGAAGCTTGAGAAACTTCGACAGGCTTTAAGGATGAGGTCGGTGCCAGTTCCACCAAAGTCCGAAGTTCGAAGAAAAGCAAGAGCTGAAGAGGCTTCATGCACGCCTCCGATGAGGGCTGCATCGGATGAAGGTGAAGAGCCTCAAACTTCACTGCCAAGTCCACCAAGAGAATCTTCGAAAAGTCCATCTCCGAGGGAGTCCCCATCCGATGCCCCCCGGATCAACGTGATTTGGTATTTAATAGAGAGTCACTCCTCGTCTCTCCGAAGGAAAAGGGGAAAGGAAAGGCAAGGTATCGCTCCGAAGATGATTCCAGGAGGAGCGCTCCTTCGGAAGAAGGTTGCAATGTGAACTTCACCATTTTTTCCAAAGCATAGGGCTTGGAGAACCCTGAGCTGGCTAGGGAGCTGATGAAGCGCACGCTTCTCCCCAAGGATTGGGATAATACTAAATCCCGATGCATAGAGGACGTTTCTGACTTAGCATATTCATCCACGTTGAGGGTAAGCATCTAGTTTTGTCTTTTCAAAATGTAGATATGTTTTTGCTAACTTCTTTATATTTATCAATACAACTGATCCATGATATTACTATCATGGAAGAAGGAATCCTTGAATTTCGAGACAACTATAAGAAGATGAAGGATAAGATGAAAACGGCTGAGTCCGAGAAGATAATAGCTGAAGAATAAAGGCAGGCTATGGAGGAGAAGCTTGTCCAAAATGATGCTCTTGTTCAGAGTTTGAAGACTGATATGGAAAGAATTCAATCAAAGAACTCTGAGCAAGATGCGAAGCTTAAGAAGAAGAAAAAGAAGATCCGAAACTTCAGTCAAAGAAGCCCAGCTGAAGACTGAAGAAGCTGTTAAGAAGGCTGAAGAGGTAATTGAAAAGGCCGAATCTTCAGTCGAAGAGATTCGATCTTTAAAAGATCAACTGAAGAGGGCGATAGAAGTTTATAAGAAGTCTTCGGCATTCGAAGATGAAATGATCGAAGCAGGGACCTATAGTTATAAAGCAGGCTTCAATGATGGGATGAAAGAGGTGCAAAATCTTTACCCAAGCCTGGATATTTCAGAGATCCAACTGTTTGCCCTTGAAGAATCGAAGGAGCCTGAATCACAAGTTCCTTTCAAAGTGCCTGCTTTAACTGAAGAAGCAACTGAACCGATCGACCTCACTCAAGCCGAAGACATTCCAATAGAGGGCGATCTGTAACTTTTTTTTTTTTCTTTCGAGAAAATATACATGATCTTCAAGAATAGAAAGTCTTATTGAAAAATTTACCATAAGATTGTGCATGACTAAATTTACTGAATGAATGTACAAATGCATGTACTTAATTTCGAGATAAAGATATATCCAAGTATAAAGTCTTCGAACTTTAGATGATAGTTTTCTAATAATGATACCAAGTCTTTAGACTTAAAAATGTACCGTCTTTGGACTTACGGTAATTAAGAATAATTGAAACAGAATAATATCAAACTTTCAGATTCAATATAATATTAAGTCTTCGGACATGAAAATATACTAAGTCTTCGGACTTAGGATGATACTGAATAATTGAGACTAAATAATACACAACTTCCACATAATAATACCAAGTCTTCGGACTTGAAAAATATACTAAGTCTTCGGACTTAGGGTGATTCCGAATAATTGAGACAAAATAATATCCAACTTCCAGATAATAATACCAAGTCTTCGAACTTGAAAAATACACTGTCTTCGACTTAGGATGATTCTGAATAATTGAGACGAAATGATACCCAACTTCCAGATAATAATACAAAGTCTTCGGACTTGAAAAATACACTAAGTCTTTGGACTTAGGATGATTCCGAATAATTGAGATGAAATAATACCTAACTTCCAGATAACAATACCAAGTCTTCGAACTTGAAAAATACACTATGTCTTCGAATTTAGGATGATTCTGAATAATTGAGACGAAATAATACCCAACTTCCACATAATAATACCAGGTCTTCAGACTTGAAAAATATACTAAGTCTTCGGACTTAGGATGATTCTGAATAATTGAGACGAAATAATACCCAACTTTCAGATAATAATATCCAGTCTTCAGACTTGAAAAATACACTAAGTCTTCAGACTTAGGATAAAATTGACCGTATGGGTCATCCATATCTTTATAAGAAATAAGAGGATGATTAAATCTTGGCATTTTTACAGGATAGATCACTTGGATTATCCTTATGCCTCTTAGTTAAGGATTAAGATAGGATGATCGAGCCTACCTCGGTATTTGGTAGAGTAGATTACGAAAATCATTCTCATGCTTTTCAGAAGTAGAATTAAGACAGGCTGATTATGTCCACCTCGATACTTTGTAAGGTAGATCACGGAGATCATCCTTATACCTTTTTTATTAAGATGGACTGGTTAAACCCAACTCAGTACTTCGTAAGGTAGATCACGGAGATCATCCTTATGCCTTCAAAGAAAAAAAGATTGACAGGCTAGTCAAGCCCACCTCGGTACTTCGTAAGGTAAATCACGTAGATCATCCTCTTACCTTTTTTAAAGAGAGATGAAGACAATAATCAAATTTATCTCAATAACCTTAAATTTAAACCTTTATTGATAATATTTACGAAGGTTTTGTATATTCCAAGGTCGAGATAGTAGAGTACCTTCTAAGGTTTCCAGCCAATAAGTTCTAGGACGAATGACTTCTTTAACTCGATACGGACCTTCCCATGTAGGAGAAAATTTACCTTGTTCAGCTGGCTTGGACACTTCAGACCTTCGCAAAACTAGATCCTCAAGACGAAAGATCCGTTCTTTACACGAGAGTTATAATATTTTGCCATTTTTTGCTGGTATATGGCCATTTTCAATTATGGCTGAAGTCGAGCACTGTGTAGCAAATTCAGGTCAATTCTTCGGCGTTCTGAATTTTCAGGCTCTTTATAATGATCAATCCGTAGAGATTGTAGAGAGTTTCGACAGGAAGAACTGCTTCAATGCCATAAGATAGATGAAATGGAGATTCACCAGTAGCTGTTCTGGGAGTAGTTCGGTATGTCCAAAGGACTGAGTTCAACTCATCGACCCACAATCCCTTAGCATCATTCAACCTTGTTTTAAGACCATGAAGAATGGTCATGTTTGTCACTTCAGCTTCTCTATTAGATTGAGGATGCCCCACAGAAGTAAGCTTGTGAAGAATATGATATTGAGTACAAAATTCTTGAACTTAGAATTGTCAAATTGTCTTCCGTTGTCAGTTATTATGAAATAAGGGATTCTAAAATGGAAGATGATAAATTTTTTACGAAACTTTTAACTTTTACCTCGGTGATCTGTGCCAATGCTTCAGCTTCGACCCACTTTGTAAAATAATCAATTCTACTATAAAAAACTTTCGCTACCCAGAAGCTGGAGGAAACGAACCAAGAATGTCCATTCCCCATTGCACAAATAGTCAGGGAGCTGTCAATGGAGGCAACTGATTTATAGGCCGTCTCTGTATATTGGAATACCTTTGGCAGTGATCACATCTTCGGACAAATTCCGTAGAGTCCCTCTGGATAGTTGGCCAATAATAACCTTGACGGATTATCTTATAAGCCAAAGATCTGCCCCCAAGTGATCTCCACATATTCCCTCATGCACTTCCCTGAGTGCATAATCAGCATCGGAAGGCCCCAAACACTTTAGCAAGGGCTGCATAAAAGACCTCTTATATAATGTTTTATCTAGGATCACATATTGAGAGGCCATCCACCGAAGCCGTTTAGCCTCCAACTTGTCTTCGGATAAGGTGCCTTCTTTCAGAAATTTAAGAATAGGATCCATCCTTGAGCGCTCACGTTCAAGTGGACATACCTTAACCATGGGTTCTGATATATTGGGATCTTCAAGATACTCCACATATATCTTTCCAAGAGAATCTGGTGCAGTAGTTGCAAGTTGTGAAAGAGCATCAGCCCGAGAATTTTTCGTTCTTGGTACATGGACAATCTCAAAATGCTCCAACCCGGATATCATGCTTCAGACTTTTTCCAGATACTGAATCATGTTGGGATTCCGGGCTTCGAAATCACCTTTTACTTGATTCACCACCAATTGTGAATCAAAAAAACTTTAATCCTTTTAATTTCCAGCTTTTGGGAAATTCTAAACCCAGCAATAAGTGCTTCATACTCTGCCTAGTTATTTGAAGTTCGGAAAGAAAGCCGAAGAGCATATTTAATAACTTGCCCATTCGGACTAACCAAAATGAGACCTGCTCTGCAGCCGTTGGCGTTTGAGGCACCATTTACATGGAGCATCCATATGAATTCTGGACCATCTTCGACAATCTCTTCTTCTTCGGCTCTTAGCTGGCTCTCTTCAGATCCCTAGGTACATTCTGCTATAAAGTCAGCCAAAATTTGTACCTTCATTACTGATCGAGGTTGGAAATCAATATCGAATTCCCCCAACTTAACAGCCCATTTAGCTATCCTTCCAGAAGTGTCAGGACAGCGAAGAATGGCTTTTAGAGCCTGATCTGTCAGAACCACAATAGTGTGAACTTGGAAATAAGGCCACAAATACTTTGCCATGACCACCAAGGAGAAAATAAGCTTTTGCACTCTGGGGTATCGAACCTTTGCATCATGCAACACTTTACTAGTATAGTAGGTCGACTTCTGTAAGTGATTGGCATCTCTTCGTACTAGCACTGAACTAACTGCTTCGTCTGAGGTAGATAAATATAAGTAAAGAACCTATCCTTCATAGAGCTTAGAGAGTAAGGAAAGATTTTCCAAGTATTCTTTCAATTTATCAAAAGCAACTTTGCAATCTTCTATCCATTCAAAATTTTGAATTTGGTGAAGAACCTTGAAAAAGGGTAGACATCTTTTTGCAGACCGAGAAATGAATCGGCTCAAAGAAGCAACCCTTTCTGTTAACCTCTGTACTTCCTTTTTGCAAGTGGGATGTCTCATTATCCAAAGTGCTTGGATCTTTTCCGGGTTAACCTCGATCCCCTGCTTTGTGACCAAGTATCCGAGGAACTTTCCAGAAGTTATACCCAAAACATAATTGGTTGGATTCAATCTCATCTGATGGTGTCTAAGAGCATCGAAAGATTCCTTCAGATCTGCAATATGATCAGACTTATGAAGATTTTTTACAATTATATCATCAGCATAAGCTTCCATATTTCTTCCAATCTGGTTTTTGAAGACTTTGTTGATTAGCCTTTGGAAAGTTGTCCTAGCATTTTTTAATCCAAATGGCATCACTTTATAGCAGTAAAGTCCTTTTCTGTAATGAAGACAGTTTTCCCTTCATCTCTAGGGTCCATTCGGATTTGGTTGTAACTTGAAAAGGCATCCATAAAGCTTAACAGCTGATGATAGGCAGTGGCGTCAACTAACTGATTAATCTTTGGCAAAGAGAAACTGTTCTTTGGGCATTCATTTCTTCACCATAATTACATTGGTCAGCCAATTCGGATATTGCACTTCTCTTATAAAGTTAGCTCGAGAAGTTTATCAACCTCTTTGTCAATAATCTTCTGCCTTTCTGGAGCGAAATTTCTCTTCTTTTGTCAAATAGGCTTATAGCTAAGAGATACCTCTAGGCGATGTGTAATTACCTTAGGTAGAATTCCGGGCATATCCGAAACTGTCCAAGCAAAAATATCAGCATTATCTCGAAGAAATGTAATTAACCTTGTCCTTGAGTCTTCATCTAATCAGCTGCCAATTTGTACAAGTTTTATCGGGTCATCTTCGGACAATGGCACAAAAAGAGTTTTCTCTACTGATTCTCCACAGTCTTCGGCTTCATTCCTTGGATCTAATTGATCAAGTGTTAAGGATTTAGCTAGCTATTTATTTTGGATCATTAGGCACTGACGAGCAATCCTTTGATCCCCTCTCACTTCTCCAATACATAACCTAGTAAGAAACCAAACCAGAAGGTGATTTGTGGATACTATAGCCCTGAACTTGTTTAATGCCGGACGTCCCAAAATTGCATTATAAGCCGAAGACGTTCTAGCCATAATGAAATTGATGGGAAGGGTTCTTTAATATGGTTCGGACCTAAAAGTTATAAGTAAGACCGTTTCTCCTTCGACTCCAACATGATTTCCTCCGAAACCAGTTATAGAAATGGAAGACCTCTGTAATTCACGTCTAAACAATTCCATTCGAAGAAAAGCATCGTACAGCAAAACATCAACAGAACTTTCATTATCAATTAGAATTCTTTTTACATCATATTTTGTAATCTCAGCTGAGATCACGATGGGATAATCATGTGGAAGTTGAACTCTTTAGATATCTTCATCAGAAAAAAGCTAAATAAATCCAATCTAAAAATAAACCATTCATGCACCCATTGGTTGCACAAATTCTAATATTTAGAAAAACGAAGTGAACAAAATATCATTCCCTAAAATTTTGTGTATGTATATATTTAGAAAATGGTGAAATCATAATTACATATTTAGAAAATCATAATTACATATTTTCTCGACGTAGAGACAATAGTTTAACATATTAAAAACATGGCTTTGTCATGGAACTGCATTGCTGAGTTGAACGATTCTGCCCCGAAGCAGTCAAAGACAAGTGAAAGAGAATCCAAAAATATCTAGCCTAAAGAACAAAAAAAAAGAAATATGCTCGGCGAGCAAGCAGCAGCTCACAGCAACACAGCCCATCACCCAGGCCCAGGCGAGCACACGCATGGCAGCCCAAGCCCAGGCAGCCCTCTGGTTTCCTCTATCGCGGTCTGGTTCATGGGCCGAGTAGTGTACAGGGGCGAGCAAAGCGATGTATGCACATGATGGCACGATCTGACGGATACGCACTAATCACATGCGGATCAGATGGCTGGGAATGTCCGCCACCATGATCTGCATGATCTGGTCCAATTTGCATGTAATTTTTAATATGATTAAATTTGATTGACAGCCACAATTGCTTCTGTAGTTAGATATAAATTTGGAAGTTTAAAAGACTCTGACTCGGACATAGTTTAGACTGTTAAACTCCTAGTAACATGCTCCTCATAACAAAGGCAATAAAAAATGTAGGCAGAGAACCACGCTAGATGTGAGAATCAAAAGAGAGATAAAAGATCTTTAAAAAGCATGGAGGAATTGTGCATTGAGAGCTTGTACGAAGAATTTGGATTTCTTGTTGAGAGACTTGTACGGGATTGAGAATGGAAATTTTTAATTTTGTAAATTTATTTTTTTTTCATAATAAAATCTTGCATACCCAACTGATTGTTTTGTATTTTATTTTATTATCTTCTTTTTTCTTTATGGCATTGACACTGATAATTGTGATCCTAGGAACGGGGATCCATATTTTGCACAAATGATCCCAACGAGTGGTATCAATACAATTATCATAGCAACTGGTATTAAAATAAGTTGATACTATAACAACTGATATAAAAATCTCGATTAGTTATGTTGATTAAAATTGAAGAAGATAAAAAGGACATGCACAATCAAGTTGGAGATCGATTGATTCTACGGAAAGAGTAATTTCTCCATCTGACAAACAAGGATGAAAGATGTGCTCATCTAGAAATGATTGATCGATGCTCTCATGTACGAGGAGAGGCTATCCATTATGTCAAGGAATGAGACACCTCACTCGACTCCACGAAATGCCCGGGATCGACTTGATGCTGCCATGGACATGGAAGGAACCATCATTGGGAAGGATTGGGGCATGCCATCCACTCCCGTTGGCAGAGGCATGCCCCCATGGGGCTATAACAAGAAGAGAGAACCAGAGAGAGGAGGGCTTTCTTGTTTTTTGGAGAGAAGAGGATTTCAATTCCGGGACAAATCTTGGACCTCTCGTACCACTCCGGCTACTACAAGATATATATATATATATATATATAGCCCTGACTCAGCCCAAACAAAACTCTCTCCCCCTAGGCCGATACATGAGATCTAAACCCGTCAGAAGAGTCAACACGAACAGACCTCGAGCCGACTCGACCGGACCACGAGTCGACTCAAACAGATCTCGAGCCGACTCGACCAGAACTCAATCCTGTTGTCGACCTGCAGAAGTCGACTCCTCCATAGCCTAAGCCGACTCCAACCTCAAGATCTCCAAACCCAGATCTCGAGCCCCCTAGAACACCTCCAGGAATTGCTTGGCACGCCTCCAAGCACCTAGGGATCGCCTCCAGCATTCCTGCCATGGTCTCCTAAGTCTCTTCAAAGCTTGGGAGCACCATGCAAATCCTAACAATCTCCACCTTGGTGCCTCCAAGCTTTGGCAAACCTGGCAATGTCCTCAACGCACACCCTGCTGCAACTGCATGTCTTGACAGCACTGTGCGGATATCCACGCCTCTGCCAATATCCTCCAGCTATTGATATCACCTGGAGACCTCTGGGATGACCGCCTCCATAGCTAAAAATCCTAGCTCGTATCCTGGCACTACAGATTGTTGCTTTCCTTCTGTCTGGCAACTACATCAGTATGTTCTTGGACTTCCCTGGAAAGAATCCAGCGGACCTGACTCGACACTTGCTGTAACTGGAGCTCTACCTAACACAATCTCCATAGAGCCACGCCATACTCTGCACTCTCCGCTCCACTTGGCTAAGTGCACCCCTGGTGTCTGTGCAAGGATATGGTCCTCCATGCACCTCCCGCTCTGAACATGTGTCAAAACCTGCTCCACCCGTGAAGCCACCGTCACCGGTGCTCCACCTGAGACTGAAGTCCCCTGATACCACAGAAAGAAATTCCGAAACCCGCCTCTCAACGCTGCCCTGCTGAGCATGACCTAAACCTCATACCTAGTCGCTGTCTCCTCGGACCCTCTATATCACAGCAGACCTCTCCGAGATCGTCTCGGATACTCTGCAACCCCGCAAGAACCTTCGAAACTCAGGAGTTCATCCCAACTCCTCAAATACAGCAACTAAACATAGCAACCATCGCTAGTGGCGCTCCATCACGTCCCAGCCTGTCCATAGGCTGCATGATGTCCCTCATGTCCCAGCCTGTCTCTAGGCTGCATGACATCCTTAGCACTCCCTGAGACCTGTCCCTGGTCTCCCTGAGCTGCCAGCCTCCATCAGTTCCAGTGGCTGCACCATCATGTCCCAGCCTGTCCATAGGCTGCATGACCATGACCCACCTGTCTTTAGGTTGCATGACATCTCTGGCTCTCCTTGAGACTGTTTCTTGTCTCTCTAAGCTGCCTCTGGCACCGCCTCTGCTGATGTACCCGGATCTCCTGAGCCCTCCTTAGTGCTCCTTGAGCTACCAGCCTCCATCAACCTCTGCTGATGTACTTCCCTGGTACTCCCTAAGACCTGTCCCCGGTCTCCCTGAGTTACCAGCCTCCATCAATCTCTATTGATGTACTCGATCTTCCTGAGCTAATCAACTCCCAAGACCCATCTCCATCCACGCGGGATACCATACCCACATACAGCTCCATCACAATCAACGTAGCTGGAGACCTACCAATCGCTCTCCTCCACAGTGACCAAGAGCCTGGTCCACTATCGATGAAGCTACCACTCATGCTCTGAAAGATCTCCAGTATGTATCGCTCTATCTGTGCTAAACCACAGATCACCTGACCTGCCAATGCTCCATAGCACAGGACCTGCAGCTCTGCACCACCGTCGCGAGCTCTTGCATCACCAGATCCATCATCCTTGATGAGATCCACACAACCAGCAGACCTCCACACTGCTCCCAACACCACGAGCCTCTGTCCGCCTAGGAGAGTCGAAGATGGTACCATCCTTCTCGTGCTGCCCACATACACGGCCACTGCACCACGATCTCCACATACCAACACCCATGATCTGACTCCATCACCAGATCCAACCTAGCTCAACATGAAGAGCTTGAGAAATGGAATCCAACGACGCAGACAGGACTCAAATCGGAGTTCGATTGAGCCCGGAATCGTCGAAAAAAAAATAAATCAGCACATATTTTAGAGCAGAGCAATCATAAACCGCCGGTCCATCGTGAACCAAACCACTGGTTCAAGCCGATCTCCTTGGTCCACCGTTGCCATTGCTGCTGGTCCATGGCAGAAACCGTGGATCACAGACTTAGCCACCACCATCGCCTCCAACCACCGACCCTTTCCCCTGGTGATTGTCCCGCGCCTCCGGCAACCACCCGCGCGGCCGTGTCGAACCCAATCGGCCCAGATCGGATCCACCAAGTCACGATGCGCCCAGCACTGACGAGCCGCCCCTGCGCCGCCCAGCGCTGCCGCCGTCTCCCGGCTACGACCAACGAACACCCTGGACCAAGCTCGCGTCTCCTCGCCCGAGTCAACTCCATGACGGTCGAGCTGGCTCTACGATGCCCAAGCCGGCTCTGTGATACCCGAGTCGACTCCATCATCTTGCACCGCTTCCTGTGTTCTCTGCCCGAGCCAGCACCCTGCACCGCTTCCTGCATTCTCTACCTGAGTCGGCTCTACGATGCCCCGTGACTGGTGTACGCATCTTCTTCTTGGCAGCCGCATCACATATCATGCCCTCATGGACGGCCACTCTTTCCGCCACCGCGGCCATCGCATACCAGCACAAGGGAGGATTGCCGCTCCTTCCGATCCATGCCAACGCAATCTAGATTTTCATCCATCACCGTCGAGCCATCCAGATTTGCTGAAATCATTTCCATCTCCATTGGAGATCCACAGATCCAGACTCTATGACCCCTCATGCCGACGATCCTCCATGGGTTTCAGATCCATCAATTTAAACTCCAGCCATGCCATCGTGATCTGGATCACGTCTGTCGCCATGGGGCCATCTACCAGATCTCCGTCTCTGGCACGATCTAGAATTCTCTCCCAGTGAGGGCAGCAGGCCCTCACCTCCGATCTCATCCTTCGATGAGATCTTCGACAGATCTGCCATGCTTTTGATCTGCTCACCTTCGATCTCACCTCCGCGAGATCTCCGACAGATCCATGCTTCCGATCTGCACCACTGCAGCCTCCTCCAGATCTCACAACCAGATATCTGCTTCTTCTTCCCTTCTTCCTTCACGCCACCGCATCAAGAAGCTCTGATACCAAATGTTGAGGAACAAGACACCTCGCTTGACTCCGCGAAACGCCCGGGATCGACTTGATACTGCCATGGATATGAAAGGAACCATCACCAGGAAGGATTGGGGCATGCCATCCGCTTTCGTTGGCGGAGGCGTGCCCCCATGGGGCTGTAACAAGAAGAGAGAACCAGAGAGAGGAGGGCTTTCTTGTTTCTTGAGGAGAAGAGGATTTCTATTCCGGGATAAATCTTGGACCTCTCTCGTACCACTCCGGCTACTACAAGATATATATATATATATAGCACTGAGTCAACATGACTCGGCCCAAACAAAACTCTCTTTCCCCCTAGGCCAACATATGAGATCTAAACCCGTTAGAAGAGTTGACTCGAACAGACCTCGAGCCGACTCGACCAGACCACGAGTCGACTCGAACAGACCTCGAGTCGACTCGACCAGAACTCAATCCTATTGTCGACCTGCAGGAGTCAACTCCTCCATAGCCCAAGCCGACTCCACCCTCAAGATCTTCAAATCCAGATCTCGAGCCTCCTGGAACACCTCCAGGAACTGCTTGGCACGCCTCTAAGCACCTAAGGATCGCCTCCAGCATCCTTGCCATGGTCTCTCAAGTCTCTTCAAAGCTTGGGAGCACAATGCAAATCCCAACACATTATGGCTAAGATTTGGAGGCAGCTTCAGATACAGGTAGTGAACATGATCTGTTTGTACATGACGGACAAGATGGTAATCCATGTACTGAATAAGATTTTCTTGACGATACTATGGACGAAACTCGAGAAGCTGAATATAGCAAAATCTCTAACCAACATGCTATTCCTTTAAAAGCAATTCTACCAACTACGGATGACCGAGAGGCAGAGCGTGCAGTAGCACCTTAGCAATTTTCGAAGGATCCTCACCAATCTTCTTAGTGCTGGTGAGAAAGTTGAGAAGAAGACTAGTGTACTAGTCTTGCCGTCATCCCTACCGCAGTCCTTTGAATCATTGGTGATTGCTCTTATAATGAAGAAGAGTATCATCAAGATGAAGAAGGTCATCTCGGTATTACTCCGGAACGAGATTCTTAGATGGGAGAATATGGAAACTCTGTGTTGATAGTTTTTAGAATAACAGGCGATAGAAGGTGAAGCAATAAAAGATTGTGAGATAGGCAATCCAGATCAAAGGATGCAAGTAAGATTAAGTATTACTGGTACGACGAGCTAGGATATTGTATTAAAGATTGTCTACAACTAAAAAATCAGATGAAGACTACTATGATAGTGACCTATTGTAGCGATGATGATAGATATATCAGTAATGCACTCATAGCATCTAACGAGATATCCCTTTCTTCTCAATGGATTTTAAATTTTTCATGCCCATATTATATTTATTACAGAGAGGAATCGTTCGATTCTCTAGAGAGTATAAAAGATTATGTTCACTTGTCAAACAAATTGAGCTGTGCAATCAAGAATATCAAAACAAGCAGTTTGAAAGTATGTAATGGGACGGTAAAGACACTAAGCAAGTACTGATGATGGAATCCTGAATATCATGCACGGTAATAAAATCATATTACAAGAAAAGAAGCAAGGAGGACCTATCTCTTAACAGAAAATTCAACACAAGATGGAGTACTTGATATAGATAAGAATCTAGTACAAGGTGAAGCTCCGAGAGTAGATGGATCGAGCACGGGATGAGAGACTTGAAGGATGATATATGGCGTCACAAGATAAAATTTCTATTATCACAGGAAGCTTTTCTGAACAGGTCTCGGATCAAGATGAGCACAACATGTAAAGAAGATAGAATCGAGCAATCTGATCTACATGACTCGACTCCCATGTTTGTCCATCCATGATCAAGCATTTGTTCCTGGGTTCGACCCCTGAAAAAGCCCAAGATAGGTGAAAGATGATCCGAAAAAGCCCAATCCAAAAAAAAAGGGATGGAATAGGCTCAGCCTGTAGTAGCATTGTCGCCAGCTCAAGCATGCACATGCATGGGTGGATGCATGGCGACAGGCCACTCCTCTGATTTCCTCTATCACGATCTATGAACTGGCACATGGATCGAGCGACTTAAGATAGCGAGCAACATGGCATACACATGATCACACGATCCATCAGACGCATGCCAATCACGTGTAGATTAGATCGCTGGAGGGTCTGCCATCATGATTTTCATGATCTAGCCCAATTTATGCATAATTTTTAAGACGATCAAGTTCGATCAATGACCATAATTACTTCTATAGTTAGATACGAATTGAAAACTCTATAGAACTCCAATTTGGACGTGATTTAGATCGTTGAATTCCTGATAAAATACTCTTCATAATAAAAGCTATAAAAATATAGACAACGAATCATGCTAGATGTGAAGATCAAAAAAATGATAAAAGATCTCTAGAAAACCTGCAAAAACTGAGAGCTTATGCAAGGAATTTAAATTTCTTGTTGAAAGACTTCTACCGATTTAAGAGTGAAAGTTCTTATTTTTTTTTTCTCATAATAAAATCTTGCATACCTAACTAATTATGTTTATATTTTATTTTTCAATAATATCAATATCGATAATCGTAATCCTATAAATGAGAATCCATATTCTATATAAATAATCTCTCGACGAGTAGTATCAGTATAGTTGGTATCACAATAACTGATATCATAACAAATTGATACCATTACATTGCATGTATTTTAAAAAGCAAAAATCTTGGGCATGCCGAACTAATTAACCTTGATAAAGATAACAACATGAACAACATGTAGCAGCATCAATAGCAGCCATAAATCTAAAGATATACATAGAAATGGTAATTGTGAGTCACCAATAATTCACGTTTTGTTTGCAACTAATTTGTAAGCTTTGGTTGTTCACATGTTTAATTTTGAGAATGATTAATGAATTTTCTTTGCAATCCAAACAATATTGTGATCGCCGGTAGTGCTCAGCTAAAGTATTCACTCTACTTTTTCAAGTTCATTGCTTTCCTATCCTTTTCCACCCCTTCCTTAATTCCTATTCCCTCTTGATTGAAGAGACTATCCTTTAGGAGTTTGATGGACAAAGTTTCTCCTACCGAGTTGAAAATGAATCCTCTCCCGTTGGTTGATACATAATTGGCTCAACCAGGTACTCTTTTCCTGAAGTTAACCCAACTCCCAACTTCATGAGAAATACTTGTTACAATTCCAACTCTGAACAAATTCAGGAGGAACAATTCAGCATCTGGAGAATCATTAATAGAATAATTTAATAACTCCAATTAAAAAATCTTAAGAGAGATAAAAAGCAAACAGCACCATTTTTCTTCCAGCTACTAAGAATCATGCTTTCAATTCGTCCAAAACAACCCCAACTCAAGAGAGTACGATAAGAATGCGATGATCATCTTTGCAGCTCTGGAGCTGGTGGGT
The DNA here is from genome assembly GCA_021397845.1 of Areca catechu. NCBI lineage: Eukaryota > Viridiplantae > Streptophyta > Magnoliopsida > Arecales > Arecaceae > Areca > Areca catechu. The sequence continues at coordinate 31,665,751 of CM038045.1, forward strand.
AGAGCGTCCAAGTTTGACCAAGTGTGGCAGGAGAGCAGCACTGCCTTGAATGATGTCCCAAAGGCTCATTTCAGTCCCTGGGGACTACTGACTTCCAGTGATAGTAGCAGCACAGGAAATGATCGATGCAGCTTCAAGTGCTGGAGGTTTGCCCATTCGGTGCACTGCATGAGGCTCATTCGTATCCCTTGTTTGTGCCCTTATAATAATTTAGATTTTATCTGCAAGTAGTAGTTGAGAAACGGGGCTTAAAATTAAACTATAATGTATGCATGCCATGTTGAACCCATGCGGGTAGTAGGTACTAGGCATTAGGCATTAGGCTCGCTGTGTTAGGGGACTAATTGTATAACTACAAAATTCCAGTAATCCTGCTTTAACAACCTAATGCCAATCTAAGCAGGCAACAGCATAAGGTTGGGTAATCAAATTGGATATCCAATGATAAAAAAAAATCTTGATTTGCTTATATATATATATATATATATATATATTATATTTGTGGTGATTTATCATGCCACGTGTAGCCCTCTCTAATACACCAAAATTGGAACTCAACTCTCTGAGGCTACGTTCAGTGCATTGCCAAACAATCTTAAAAGGCAATGTAGATTATTAGTAACATGTATTGCCAGCAATAATGAATACAAATAATATAGATTAGTTTTTGATACATGCAGATAATGTTACATAACATAAAATCGAATTTCCAAAATACTCTAAATCAAATCTACATTTTATTTATAAAATATATATTTTTATATTTTATCCATTTATTTAAAATATATTTTTTTAATATTTTATATTAAAGTATTTTATTTTATATTTTATAATTTTATACAAAACTAAAAAAATATTTATATATTAAATAGAAAATATATTTAATATATTACTTAAATATATTAAATAATATATTAAGTCTACATATTATATTATGTTATTAAATATAATATAATATATTTTATATTATAAAATATATAAATAATATATACTATTAATAAAATATAATAACATATTTATCATACTATAAAAATATACTAAACATAGTAGTATGATGATGTTCCATTAAATTACTAGTAATCTGGATTGATTGCTTGCTACCAAATGCAACCTAAGTCTTAACGAGTACCAAATGCAACCTAAGTCTTAACGAGTACCAAAAGACAACACCACAAGGCTGAGCAAACACCTTTGTTACATCTAGGATCCATTGGTTGGAGGTAATCTGGCATAAAATTATAAATTCTATGTTAGATTATCATGTTTGATATAAAAAATGGAGAAGAAATGATAAAAAAGATGATGAATTCCATGCTTATTTTTTTGAAAGGGAAGATAAAACAAATACCATGAAAGATTGATATTTTATAAATTTCTAAGTAATGATAATCTAAAACAAATATCACCAATAAAGTCCATTTATAATTATTGAATTTATTTTAATATCTTTCCAAATTCATTAAATAAAAAAATTATAAAATAATTAAAATATAAATAACATTATTCAAATGATTATATAATTATAACCATTATATAAAAATTAATTAAATATGATAATGCTATTTTAATATTATTTTTTTGTTAATAAATATATTTATAAATTTAATAATATTCTTATATAGAATTATCTCCAATCAAATGTAGTAATTTTTTTCTACATCATTTTTCAAAAAAAAATTTCTAGCAATCAAACATGATAAAAATTATTTTTTCTGTAAATATTTTTTCTGTAAATATTTTTTCAATTAAATAATTTTCAAAAATCATTAGATTATTCTGTAATTTAATATATCCTAACCAAATGGATCCTTAAAAAATAAAAAAGAACCTAGAAGGAACAAGAAGTATGGATGGAATGATTAAGGCATGTTTTGCTCCAAATAAATTACACAAGATACTTCCTACTTGTAAAGTTTCGAAAAATGAGTAGAAAAGAATGGGAAAAAAAAGTTTTTAGCCATTAGCTCCATCTAAAATCTCAAATCTCCTCGGAGATCCATCTTTGCTGCTTATTTTCCTTTGTATGGCATGTAAACACATGCATGTTGCAATAATAAGGACAATAAACTTTTTTTAAGAAAGTTTTTCTTTGAGAGATTGTTTTTAAAAGAAATCTAACAGATCATCATTAAAAGTTTATACTAATTTCCCATTGTTTTCACTAAAATATTTATGATCTCTTTTTAAAGCATAATGGAGAAACACCACACATTTTATTGATAAATGAACTGTGAACAGAGAGAAAGGGGGGTTTTTTGTTTTTTTTTGTTTTTTTTTTGGAGGCGGGGGGGAGATAGGGAGAGGGTGAAAAGAGCACCCAAAACAAGAACTTTGACGCAACCTTCCTAAACCAACTAGAAAAGCAGAACAAGGCCATGAAAAGGTTTTTATCGGAAAAGGAAAATTATCAAAAAGGACCAGCAGGAAAGATATCCCAGTCTGCTCCTATCGCAACCAACCCCTGGATGAACCAACAAATTTAGGGCTTGCTTAGTAATCCAGTAGGATTTAGACTGATTAATGGACTAGGAAGTTCATTTGAGCATGACCCACATCAACCCAGCACTCCCCAACTCGAGTTCCGTGGTAAAGAGAGAAAAAAAATATATATATATACGTGCCGGGTTGGCCGCCAACCACGATTCCTGTAGGATATTCCTGCAAGAATATCCAAACATACCCTTAAACTTTTCCAACATCGTTAGTCCAATCAAACATCTCTAAGTCAAGATTTCCCAGCACCATCATAGCTAAATACTTCTTCTGTAGTAAAATACGGGGGTTTCTCTCTAACCAAACAACTCAGTAGATGGGAGTAATCACATTATTCCATTCATCTCTCTAACCTTGGAGGGTACTTCTTTCTCTACCCACAAAGACCCATATATCTCAAATGCATCCATATAAACCGAACACAGCGTTTTAGAAAAGATGATCTACCATTTCTTATTAAAAGTCCATCATGATTAATATTAATTTTCACAAAAGCCCAATGATCTGTTTGAACATGTGTGAAGATAATGTCAATACCATAAAATGGTTCACTTACCTTGGAATGCCTTTATGTTGGTGCGGGAACTGACTTTAAAAATTTTCTGTCTAGTTCCTTCTATTCTTTTCTTTAACAATGGAGGACTTCTTTGTCCCTTCTATAAGGCATCACAGAAATCAGTCTAATCAGATGCCCAAAAGAAGGTGAAAGTGTTCATGTAACTCATCTTGAAACATAGAATTCACACCATCGACTTCTTAGGTGGAAAAGGATGGCAACTTGGGCCACTTCTTATGTGGCATAATGCAAGAAACAACAAATCACTCATTTATTTATTTTTGGGAGATCAATCACTTATTTCTTCATTGTCCTTCCTCTAGGATCCATTCTTTTATAGATAAATATTATAAAAAAATTGATCAGCTTTCATATTGACCAGCTTATCCAAGTTCTTGCACTTTTCAAGACGGGTAAGTTACTTTCCTAAATAATACTTATCCATGAAATATGAGAAAAATCTTATCCACCTGCAAGGCTAAATCATTTTCCAATCGAACTTCGAAAAGCCTGTTCACATATATGAACGTAGCATTTTACCATTGGATTGTAGTGGGATTGTTGTCAATCTCAATCTTAATGCAATCCAATGGTGAAAAATCATGTTCCCTCATGCAAGCATTCTCACCATAGCATAACTCATTATTTTTCCACGGGCCATTAAAATAAATATTCAATTTTATTTCTAAAATGCCATTCTCCTGATTTTCAATGACTCCTTATTCAATATCCAATAACTCAGTTATTGACTATCCCAAACTCTAGTCCTCGTAAAGGATGTTATCAGGAATATGAATAAATTTTAACAACTTATCTAGAAAAGTAATAATGTAAAAGAATATGGATAACAAATTTCAAAGCTACTCTTCCATACATAAAAGAACATGGATAAATTATTTTAATGTCTAAATGTTGCCTAAAAAATATTTATTCAGAAAAATATAGATTCCTAACTAAATCTTTTACCTGTAAAAGAATGGCCCCCAAGGACATTTGCTTTGCTATCAAAAGGGGCATCAATCGGAGAGGCTGGTACCATCATTACAGTTATCATGGACCTCTCAGAGATGCAAGAAAACAAATTGCTCATTTTGAAGAATGTTGATCAGCTTGTAGTTGCTATTTGTTGGCAAAATTGCTTAGAAAAGAACTCAAGGATATTCTTGCAGAAGAAATCTCCAATCCCTGCTATGTATTTGAATGCTTTATCAAATTTCCGATTATGGTCCAATCTTTGCCTCAAAAGGACGAAGTTGGGACATCAAATTGCTGAGAGGAAGATAGAGTCACCATGGAATCATAGTGATTATTTGCCTACTACTTCTCATAATGCTACTCTCCTCTAGGAAAGCTCTTCCTTCCCCTATTTGCATCAGACAAAAAAAATCTGCCATCTCCAGGGTTCACCTGCAGAGCAGGTAACTCTAATCCCCATTCCACCCTCTCTTTCTGAAATTATCAAAATTATCAATTGCATGTTTCCTACTGTCACCCGAATAAAAAACTTAATCTTAAAGAAGACCTGTTGTCACCCAATTGTGCCTCACGGTTTAATAATGGACATAAAAATCGGACAGAGAACATTGGAAGATTCCTGTTTTCATACTTGAAAAAAGAAGATCAATCATCATCCAAACATCTCCAGAAACTTCCAGTAATATGAGAACACGAGCTACGAGGGCCTTATCAAGGACAGTATGGAGACTATACCAGTCCTTCGGTGTAAATTTGATGGACTCACTGACCACTCCCTGTCCTGATACGATTCCCATATAAAAAGGAAACCCCGACTCCCTTGTTTATTTCCTACCGTTTATCTTAGTTTTCCAATAACTCTAGGAATAATTCCTTTTCTTATTAGCCAAGCAGTACTGTCTATAAACATGTAAATCCTATGCACTACTAAGAATTCAAGCACTGGTTTAAAAAAATTTGCATATTTGCATTGGATGGCTTGATCGAAATAAATAACCTTCATTTTAACACAATTTTAATACAATTTTCAAAATTTAAATATTAAAAGTACATGATACATAACGAGTCTCATTTATGTGAGTTTAAGCAATGCTAAAACAACAACTACTACTACTTCGCTCACACATAATAAACAACTTTGATTACCAGACCTCTGTCTTCTCCCTTAAAAAAAAAACAGAAACAAAAAGAAAGAACCCACCTTTAAGCAGACAAGAAACACATTTTCAAAACTTTTCAGTACTAACTACATTGATCAGAAATTTTTAACAAATAAATGAAAGAGATGCTCCTCCTATGACAATAATAGTCACATGATGGTGACTTGCCCTAGTTGCACAAAATAATAGTAATGTGGAGTCTTAACTGATGAATGGACAGGAATGCCATTTGCCCTCAGACATCAAGCTACTTAATTACCATGCACAAAGATTGGCAAGGTATATCTTATTATAAATTTCAAATTTTAAATATTGAAGCAAGTGCAATGGATTTATCTTTTTTTTTAAAAAAAAAAAAAGTGGAATCTAAAGCATTGTGTCAAAGATTAGCGGACTGGCATTAAATCAGCTGTGGCATCTAGTTGATTTATGAAGATGAAATCTAGATTCAATCTAATTAAAATTTATTTGGGTCAATTCATAGCCAACATCGAGTTAATTCATGTTTAGTCAATTCAAGCTAACTTCAAGATTATTCGGCAATGAGCTGATTCGTACACAGTGCCTACTTAATTTATATTTCATCAATTCATGTTCAAGAACAAGTTAATTCGCATCTTGTTGATTGAAGTTGACCTAAGATTATCCAGTGACAAGTCCAATCATGTTCACCACCAAGTTCATATTTGGCTACAAGCTATTTCACATTTAGCTGATTCAAGCTAACTTAAGTTTATTCGGCTACAAGTTAATACATAATTAGTCAACTCAAGCTGACTTAATAGTTTTTAATGATGAATCAATTCACATGCAGCAGTTAGTTAACTCAGGTACACAATTTGAGCTGACTTGAGCTTCAACAACAACTTGATTCTTGTCCCATGATGAGTTAGTTCATTGTTAGTCAATTTGGACTAAACGAAGTTTATCCAGTGATATGCCTATTCATGTTCAGCAATGAGTTAATTCATGTTAAATTGATTCTAACTGACTTAAGTTTATCCACCAATGACTGCATTCATATTCGGTGATGAGTTAACTCACATTTAGTTGATTTGAGTTAAATTAAGCATATCCAGAAACAAGTAGATTCATGTTCGGTATGAGTTAATTCAGTTCAGTCTATTCACCCAAATGTTTGCCAACAAGTTAAATTTGCATTTAATCAATTTGAGCTGGCGACAAAACATTTGACTAATACTTATTTAATTGATTCGAGTCAACTTACCCATGAATAGTCAATTCATGTTTAGGGCCAAGCTAATTCCTATTCAGTCAATTCTAGCTGACCTAAGTTGATCCGGAGATGAGTTGATTTATATTTATATGGCAACAAGCTAACTAATGTCTACTTGAAAATGAGTTAGTTCGTGCTTAATCGACTCAATCTAAATCATGTTTATATAATGACAAGCCTGAGTCATGTCATGTTTATTAACGGCAGGACTAACTTATGTTGGCTAGAGTCCAGTTTTACTCGCTGGACTTAATCATGAACATTCCGGGGCCCCTATGTGTTGCTTCGGTGCCTACTCTTGGAGGATGTGAGAGGACTTCAAATTGAAAACAAAAACACAAACCACTTCCATTCAAGCATTGGAGAGTCCGTTGCTTCATCTCATTGGAATATGTGGAAGTGCTTACAAGAAAAGTTTACAAATGGATTTGTATGGTGGTCAAAGTTGGGTTTGAGATTACAATCAAAAGAGTGCTCTTCCGCTTCATCTAGCAAAGGATATGTTGAAAAAATCCAGGCACCGATCCCATTTATTGGGAGATCCGGATCAGCACCTACACGGAGCGGAAGACCGCGGAAGCAACGTAGAAGAATACAACCCAACAACCTATTTTTGGATTCAACATTCACAAACAGATAAGAAGAAGAGATATAGGAGAAAAAGAGAGAATGCTTTATTCTCTTTGGAGAAGAACCTTGTTACAACAATCAAGACAACACCCGACAGCCCTTCTGAAAATCCAGAAGCTTCTCGCCGTCCCGCACGTCTTCTCTCTTGCAAGCCTCATGCCCCAAGAATCCACGTACGCCACGCATGGAGAATACCTCAACGTGCATCCCTTCTCCAAAGCCCTGTGAAACACCATCACGGCACAAGCCCACCATGTAATATCTCCCTCACATGCGCCTCTCTGCAGCCCAACACCGCGGCCTCCTTGAAACCCAGGAGGCTCTCCATGGTCCATGCCCCAAGGAACATCCTCAAGCCGTCACGGTCCAAGACCAGGACCGTTAGAAGTCCTCACAAACTCCACACCGGACCGGACCCCAAAGGGTCGGCCTCTCCTGGATACTCCAAACCGCACGCCCCATCCCTCTTATTTATAGCACATGGGGCGGTGAACTTTTTGATTAGTTGGGCATCTAATCTTGGACTTCTTGTTGGACTGCAACAACTTCTTGAATCTTGTTAGAACTCAATCACAGACTCAATCACATGGACGATTAGGACTTGGATTCTTGGGCCAATAACAAACTAGTTAGAACTCCTAGGTAGTTAGGCTTCCAATTGGTTACAACCAATTCGGTTAGGATCTTGGATGGTTGGGCTAACCAACCAACTAACCATCTAACCAACTAAGCTAACATCCTAACCAATTTAACAAACCTAGACCCAACCCCATAACCCAATTGGGTTATGTTACAATCTCTCAAAAAAACTCCTCCCTAAGTCACATGAAAAAACACTCAAACTTAGAGCATCCCTGGAACACCTCCAGGAATCCGCTTGGGACACGCCCCCAAGCTCCAGGAATTGCCTCCAACATCCCTGCCATGACCTTCCAAGTCTCTCCAAGGCTTAGGAGCATCACGCAAAATCCTACAATCTCCGCCTTAGTACCTCAAGCTATGGCAAATCTGGCAATGTCCTCCTGCACAACCCCGCTGTAACTGCATATCCCGACAACCTCTTGTGTGGACCTCCTTGCCTCTACCAACACCCTTCAGTTGCTGCGCGCCCTTGGAGGCCTTTGAGATGACCGCCTCCACAGCTGAAGATCATTGCTTGTACTATTGTACCACGATTGTAGCATTCTTTTTGCCTGGCAGCTGCATCAGACTTTTTCTTGGACTTTCCTGGAGAGAACACAGCGAACCTGAACCGGCACTCGCTGTAACTGGAGCTCTACCTGACACCATTTCCATAAAGCCACGACAATCTGTGCACACTTTACTCCACCTGGCTAAGTGCACCCATGGCGCTCGTGCTAGGACCTGGCCAGTATCCTTGCACCTCCCGTTCTGAACTCGTATCGAATTCTGCTCCACCCGTGAAGCCACCTCTCATCAGTGCTCCACCTGAGACTGAAGTCCTACTGATGCTATAGAAAGAAACCCCAAAACCAGCCACTCAACGATGCCCTGCTGAGCCTGCCGCTGCATCTCGAACACCGTCACTGCCTCCTCGGACCCTCCACATCATGCGGACCCCTCCGAGACTATTTCAGATACACTACATCTCACAGGTTCCTCCGAAACAAAGAGCTCATCCCAACTCTTTTGCTAATCCAGCAACTGAACCTAGCAACCATCTCCACCTGGCTGCTCCATCATGTCCCACCTTGTCTCTCGACTGCAAGATGTCCCAGTGCTCCTTGAGACTTGTCCCCGGTCTCCCTGAGCTATCATCTCCATCAACTCCCGTCTCCATTCCTAAGCCAATGCAGCCATACCATGACACTCCAAACTGCCCGATATCCCCGGTGCTTCCCGAAACTGTCTCCTATCTCCCTGAGCTGCCCCTGGCATCATCTCTGCTGATATACTCTGATGAACTTGAGAAATCCGGACTTTTCTTTTCTCCATCCACGCGGAGACCATACCCACGTACAACTCCACCTGCCTCGATGCACTTCTTGAATCTTCTTCTTCCACCTTCAAACCAGCGGCTCTGAAACCGTTCCACTTTTGCTCGAACAATAGCTCAAACCAAGCACTGATACCAATTATCGAGAAAATTCCAGGTATTGATCCCACTTATTGTGAGATCCGAATCAGCACCTATATGCAACGGAAGACCGCAGAAGCAACGTGAAAGAATACAGCCCAACAACCTGTTCTTGGATTCAACATTCACATACAGATAAGAAGAAAAGATGCAGGAGAAAAAGAGATATTGCTTTATTCATTTGGAGAAGAACCTTATAATAACAAACAAGACAACACCCGACAGGCCGTCTGAAACCCCAGAAGCTTCTCGCCATCCCGCACGTCTTCTCTCTTACAGGCCTCATGTCCCAATAACCCACGTACGCCATACATGGAGAATACCTCAACGTGCGTCCCTTCTCCAAAGTCCCGCGAAATACCATTATGGCATAAGCCCTCCACGTGATATCTCCCTCACGTGCACCTCTCTGCAGCCTAACACCGTGACCTCTTTGAAACCCAGGAGGCTCTCCACGGTTCATACCTCAATGGACGTCCTCGAGCCCTCACGGTTCAAGACCAGGACCGTGAAAAGTCCTCACGGACTCCATACCAGATCCGACCCTAAAGGGTCGGCCTCTCTTGGACACTCCAAACCGTACGCCCCATCCCTTTTATTATAGCACATGGGACGGTAAACTTCTTGATTAGTTGAGCGTCTAGTCTTGGACTTCTTGTTAGACTGCAACAACTTGAATCTTGTTAGAATTCAATCACATGAACGATTAGGACTTGGATTCTTGGACCAATAACAAACTGGTTAGAGCTTCCCAGGTAGTTAGGCTTTTAATTGGTTACAATCAACCAATTCGGTTAGGATCCTGGATGGTTGGACTAACCAACCAACCAACCATCTAGTCAACTAAGCTAACCTCGTAACCAATTTAACAAATCTGGACCCAACACCGTAACCCAATTGGGTTATGTTCCAATCTCTTAAAAAAACTTTCCTCTAAGTTACATGAAAAAATACTCGAACTTAGAGTATTCCTGGAACATCTCCAAGAATCCGTTGGAACAAGCCCCCAGCTCCAGGGATTGCCTCCAATATTCCTGTCATGACCTTTCAAGTCTCTCCAAAGCTTGGAAACACTATGCGAAACCCTATAGGCAGAAAGTATTATTTACTTTTTAATACCATAAAAAAATATTCAATATCAACCTCTCCTATTTTATAGGAGTCCCACACAAAGTATTTGTAACAAACCTTAGAATCCCGTCCAAGAAAGACTAGTCGAAAAGGTAATACATGTCAATACTCAAGACGTGCATAACTAACGCGAAAACTAAATCTATGCTCCAAGATGTATCAATCCTACCGGTTCTCACAAGTATGGCAAATCTTGAAAGAAAATAAGCAGAATATATGGTTATGATTTGAATAATTTGGGCGCCCACCACGACTCGTCCAAATCCGAGCCAAAGCATGAGAATCAACCAAAAAAAGAAAGATTGAAGAATCTTGGAAAATAAGATGAAGAGATTAATGTTTAAATGCTTATCCAAATATCTTGATATCCTGCGTAAATCATTCAAATTCAAATCGCTCTAAGCTAAACAACAAAGAGAAACAGCACCAAGAACATGACAAATCAAGAAACTAGCAAAGAATCAAAGATATTAGAAAGATAAATGAAATTTCAATTCTAACCCAAAGAATTCCACATTCCTTGTAATTTATCCAAATACAAACGATCTAAGCTAACGAACAAAAGAGCAAACCCTAAAACAAGGAACTAATCAAGAAAATGCTCCTCGGAAGCGTCATCATCGAGCTCATAGATCGGACAAGAGAAAAGGAAAAGAATTCCAAAAAAGACGGAAAAAAAAAATAAAAAAGAGGCAAAAGACTGTGGATGCACTTACCAGGAGGCCCCTCCTCTCTCGCTCGCTCGTTGCCTCGCTCCTGTCCTGCGCTTGTTGAACTCACCGCAATTTCGTGAGCTCTCCGTTTGGAGAAATTCCCCAGGAACCTCGAGGCATATGCACGGTGGATAACGCGTAATCGGGACTCGGTGAAATAGGTACCGTGGCGTGTTATCCACCGTGGGATTTGGCGAGGACCAGTGGGGCGCGATCCAACTAATAATCAGGCCTCCGTTTGATTTTTTTTAAAAAAAAAACATCCAATAATAAATTATTATATTATTTAATAAATATTAATTTATTATTAGATGATCCAAAAATGATAAAACTGTTCGGATCACTAATTTTTCTTGATAAAAAGAGATAATCTCCGCTACCCATTTACAAAATTATATAGGTTGAAACTCGGTCGGTTTAAATAGTAATATTCATATCTATATTTATTTTATTTGATAAAATAGATATTAATAAAATATAAAAATTATATTTATATTTATTTATTTTAAATAGATATAAATATAAATCAATGGTTAAAAATATGAATATAAATATAATATAAATTTCGTAATTAAATTTTATAATTATAGAATTAAAGATATTATTTAAAAATTAAATTAAGTTAAATAATATATTTATATATATATTATAAAAAATAAATATAATTATAAATAGATTCGGTCATGAATCAAATAGTTATTGATCTATATTTATATCCTACTGATACGGATATTTGCTAGATATTTAATTTTTTATTCATAAATTTAAATATAAAATTATATTTTATTAAATATTATCGATTCTATTTTTAGATCCAAGAGTATCATTAAATTTAAATATAAAATTAAATTTTATTAAATATTATCGATTCTATTTTTACATCTAAAAGTATCATTGGCCATGATGTTATATGCTAGGACCAATGGACAAGATTTCATATCTTTTTGTAGAAATTTTTGAATGCTCGGGTGACGATAAAGCCAAGTCCAGTGCGGTGAATGTCAATAATGGCCAGCATGGGTAGGAATGGCAACAAAACCTAAATTTATGGATATCCGACCCGATCCAATCTAATTGGATCGGGCAGTCAACGTTTTGACTGGGTTTGAGCAGGGCTTGGATAAAATCCAAATGTTTAATTTTGGATTTGGACCGAAACTGGATAGATATGCACCCGATCTAAACCCGGTCAAAATTATTTTAATATTTAATATATAATTAATATATTTTATTAAATATATTTTATTTTGATTAAATATGAAATTATGTGTTGTGAACTAAAATGTAGTTGAATTTTATTTGTTTGATGTATATATGATTTATAAAATGGTAGATAATTTTAAAGTTGATAAAAATGAAAAAATATTTAATGTGACTCAACTGGATTCGGGCCGGACAATCTTGAATTACCCGATATCCAATTAAAATGGGTTTGGATAAAAAAAACTAGTCCAATAGTGTTTGGGTTGGGTTTGAGTAGTTTATTGGATATTCAGATTTAGGTTTGGATAGTTATAAGAAACTCGGTTCGAACCCGATCCATTGCCATCCCTAAGCACGGGATATGGTTCTCGGACTAGTGAAATGGCATTGGCTGGGCAGACCCATCCCATGGACCTAAATTTGATTGCACTTGGATTTTAACAAGGACCATAAAAATTTTAGGCCATAGGGAGGGGTTTTCATGAAACCCCTCAATTTTAGGTCAGGTCCATTTTATGACCTTCTTTATTAATTTATATCTGCACACCATTATATGTTAGGTAAACGACCTCCAAAATTTTCCACCATAAAAAACTAATGGTGTTACACATAAATAACATATTTTGGTCTAACAATTGTTGGAAGGTCTAGACAGTAATTGGTGTAACATTTTTATTCAGTGAAATATGATATAAGCCCAGCTTTTATTTCTCCGCATATTCCCATCCCTCCGTATGTCACTTGCGAGAAAATAACGGTCATTATTCCTATTCTTATATGACTAATATGGGTGATCAAGAGGGGAGAGGGTCTTGGGGTAATTGCCAAATGTGCTGCTCATTTAAAGAGGTCAATTTTTCAGATTATGTTTTCTAGCAGCCTCTACGTGGTTGTGGTGGAGTGGGATCAGATGTTTGGATTGAATCTAAAATTTATAAACCAAGTCAGGGCATGCTACGGTAACTATATGGCTTTTTCAAAACAGAAGGGAGCAGTACTGCATTCCTTCAATATTCGCCATGTTAATAATCAAGTCATACCTGATTGAAGTTTAGGCTGATAAAGGGACCAGAATTGATCAAGGAATCAGGGCTTTGATCTTAATTAATAACCATCGACTACCTCGACTCCAGCAAGCCTGCACTTTGATATCATGTTAACCTATATATATACCACTAGATAGGGAAATATATGGTCAATATTATATATTATACTTCACAAGGATCAAGAACTTGATGAACGGTAACTGTCTTATGCATCCATGCTAGATTCCTGACACGAATGCAAATCCTTGAACGGTGCAATCCATGATTTACTAATTACACGGCCACTTTTGTTAAACAATGAACGTACTATTTGCTGATCAGAGAAGATGTTGCTGATTTAAAGCCAAAATCAAAGAAAAGAAAGAAAATAGGTGCCAAAATAAACGAATCAAGGGGCTCGAAGTAGGTGAGAAATTTAAATTTAATGCACTATCGAGTACCTTTAAATTGTCCGATGCAAAGCTGACCGTTTATTGCATATTGAGCTATATTTCGGCATGTTTCCCATCCGAAATGCATGTTCTGCAGCTTAATAATCAATGCATTATTTTTTTGGTCGGTGCTGTATCGGACCGTCAAAATAGTTCGACGATCATCCAACCGATCCCACCACCTATATTAATGGAATCTGATGAGTGAGCTCTCTATAGTAATTAAACGAATATGTTTTTTTTTTTAAAAAAAAAAAATAATAATAATAATAATTACATGTAATACATGCTTGGTTAAAGAATCAATGCATGCAACAGCCTAAATATCGCACGGCTCTACCATTATCTTAATTAGGAATATGGGATCCATTGGGTGTGGTTCGCGATGGTTTGCACGGGTGGTCGAGGCTCGAGGAAACCCCGTTCTTAGCGGAGGTGAAGTTTGGCTGACCTGGTTGACCGTAGTTGGAGGAAGGCAAGCCATTGCCGACGACCGAATCGATTAGCTGCGAGCACCTCACGGACGGTTGAGACATTTTAGACCACGAAAAGGAAGGCAAGGCGCATGAGAAGGAGCATCCTAAATTTAGGCTTTTAGGTATCAAAATATGAGCTTTGAATCATAACAAGAATGCCCCCTCCCCCCACCCCACCCACCTCCTAAAGGCGAGGAGGGTTGTCAAGGCCTGGGACACTCCTCCTGGATGACCATAAATCTTGAGCAAGAGAGTTGGAAAGCAGAGGAGGGAGATAGGAAGAAGCCTGGGCTCTAATGGAGCTCAGAAAGGCCTGCTTGCTGTCGTCATTGTTGTTGCTAATCTTTGTCGCAAATGTAGCGCGGGCCGACGGCAAGAAGCACGGAAAAGGAAGACTCGTCGGTAAAAATGCCTTGCGTGCACTCGTTCGAACCAACACTATCCCAAGGTTACCTACTGCTATTTTCGATGTGAAGTCTTTTGGTGCGGTCGGTGACGGGCAATCCGATGACTCTCAGGTAATTAAGCAAGCTCAAGTGAAGCTTCTCTTATATGTGCACATGACTTTTTTTCCCTTTTTTTTTTAATTTTTTTTTTAAAAATTTTCTTTTTTTTTTTTATTTTGTGATTAAGAAGGTGGTGGAGAGCCACTCTAATAACCACCGGCCTAGAAACTTAGCAAACCATGCAATCAACCAGTATCGTAATATTTTTTTGATAACGAAATAATTTTTATATTGAACATTAACAGGCAGGATGAGAATTTTCAGGAATAACTACATTGGGTTTATCCTTCCCTTCATGCTGGGTTTACCCTCCATAATGGGCAGGATAAGAGGTTTCGGGAGTAGTTACACCGAATTTACGTACTCTCCCCTTCCCCATGGTCCTATCCCTTTTATTTATAAAAATAAAAAAGGGTAATTTTCATATAATAATTGAAATAAACAATTACATATGATGTTCTAATCGGGGGCAACAGCTGCACCTCTTTTTCGTTGGAATGTATATTTTGGATAATTTGAATCTTAATAAAAGGTGCTTTCCGTAGTTTTTTTGTTTATTAATTTATTGTTGTTGCTGCTACCGCTTTTGTTATATAGGATAGAGAAGTAGCTCTAGGTCTATAACATGGATTGACAAGAAAAGGTCCGTAGGTTGTAATGGCATTGTTGCCAAGGGAGAGAAGCAAGTACTCCAGCTATGTTCTCCTCCTCCTCCTCCTCTTCTTCTTTTATTATTATTATTATTATTATTATTATTATTATTATTATTATTATTATTATTATCTAAATACAATCATATCTTGTTCAATTAATGAGAGTTAATCTAGATCCAAATTAATATATCCGCAGATGAAGATGTTGTCTATTTCCTTGACAACGTATTCATTCGCATCGTCGTTTTTGCAGGCTTTCCTGAAAGCATGGGAAGCAGCATGTCCGCTAGATGGAAGAAAAAGGATTGAAATTCCAATGGGCGAGTACTTGGTCAACCCAATGAGGTTCGAGGGACCATGCAATGGCCTTATGGAGGTGCAGCTCTCTGGAGTGGTGAAAGCGCAGCCCGATATAAATGTTTTCCATCTTCAAGGTCAGAACGAGTGGATCACCTTTAATCGCATCGATAGATTGTTGATTACGGGCGCTGGAACATTAGATGGCCAAGGATCCTATGCGTGGCAGCACAACACATGCTCCAAAAAGACAGACTGCAGCCTCCTTCCTACTGTAAGTATATATATATATATATATATATATATATATATATATATATATGCTATTCTCTTCTTCTTCACCGCTCTTTTGTTTTTTAATATCAAACAATAGGCATTAATTCCTGATGAGAGAGATGTTATATATTTAGTTTTGCACGATAGAACTTAAGAAATATAATTATGAGAAAATTCATTTTTTAAATAGAAATTCATGTTTAAAACATCGATCGGTCTATAACTTCTGGTGATCGACACTCAATAAAATCAACCTCTAGCTTTTTATCATCGCTTGGATACGTGACTGACCATAGAGTGTTTCTTGTCCCCCTCCCCCTCCCCCTCCCCCTCCCGGGCCCTTCCCCAAATGAAAGAATCTGAGACTAAACTTCGTCACCAGAGCCACCGTCCGCGGCATATCCCTGCTTAACAGCAAGTCCTTTCAGATGATCATCTTCGGGTCCAACAAGGTTAGGATCCACCGCGTCAAGATCTTTGCACCAGCGGACGCCCCCAACACCGACGGAATCCACATCGGTAACTCGACAAATGTCAGGATCACACAGACCGAGATCGGCACCGGCGACGACTGCATCTCCATTGGCCCGGGAAGCAAGCTAATCCGGATCTCCAAGGTGTCCTGCGGCCCAGGCCATGGCATCAGCGTCGGGAGCCTCGGCCGATACCCAAATGAGCCAGATGTAACCGGGGTGACCGTGGAGAACTGCACTCTCACGGGAACCACGAACGGTCTCAGGGTCAAGACATGGCAGAATTCCGGCGTGAGCCGTGCTTCAAATTTCCTTTTCCAAGATGTAGTGATGAATGGCGTCCAAAACCCCATCATCGTCGACCAAGAGTACTGCCCGGTTAGCAACTGTGAAAAAGGGGTAAGAGCTAGCTCTCTCTTCTCTTACTGCACAAAATCTAACACCGCATTGATAGAAAGAAGAAACTAAAACTCTCATCTATTATTAAAAAAAGAAAATGAAGCAACTCGAACCTGGAAGGGAATATGCAGCAACTCATGATCTTTTGCCAAAGGAAATTATAATTAATTAGCAATGAAATTAAATTGTGAGCTATATATAGTTTTAGATTCAGATTTTATATTGTGAATCCCCCGAGCATCAGGAACTAGATAATTATGATACAGGTGGGTCTCCCTTCTGTTCTCCCCAAAAGGGAGCAAAGAACCAATATTTTCTCCAAATATATATACATATATGTAAGCCAATCTTTTGTATATGATGTCTTTCAATTCTACATGCATGCTTCTAAAATACTACCGGAAAAGTTCACGACAACCGAAAAATATTTGCATGATTCAGAATGACATCGAAGAGGGAAAAAAAGATTTGCTTAAAGAAGACAACCATATATATATATATATATATATATATATATATATATATCCTGGTCTCCTAAGCTTATGGAACCTTTGACACATGTTTTTCTACGAGGAAAAAAAAAAAAAAAAAAATATTGAATGTCCATTTATACTTGCTTAATTGCAGGCACCATCGTTGGTTGAGATAAGCAACGTCAAATTCCAAAACATCAGGGGCACCTCGGCTTCGAGGATGGCAGTGCATCTCTTCTGCAGCAAAACTGTGAACTGTAAAGATATTGTACTCCAAGATATAGACTTGAGGTTCATGGATCCCAGATCCCCTACATTAGCTGAATGTTACTATGCCGAAGGTCAAGCCCTAGGTTATATGAATCCTGCCTCTTGCTTCTCGTGATGAGGACTCTTTCTCGTCCTCTCCAAGATTTCCTGTCTCCATTATGTAATCGTGTCCGGAGGTCTCGTGGGTGCTCACCTTTGTACTGACCTTGTACCGTGGATTTCGCTTGAAAGGAATTTTTCTCCCACTCCAAAATCATTCTTCTTTATGGACTAGTCTGAGATTACTTCTCAGTCTCTCATTACTTCTCTCTATATATAAAGAATGGTGAATCTTTCTGTGTGATGTTTTGTGCTCATAGACCCTCCTCCACCATCACAAAAGCTACGAGAATGGCTCTTTAATTTAATTCTTTCTCCTTTCGGATGCAGCAGCATTTGCACGACTTTTACTCACAAACTGATGATATATATATATATATATATATACCGTTTGTTTGTTGTATAGAAACAAAACCTGCGGGCTAAATAAGTCGTGGGAATAAATAAGAGAGTGCACCTCAGTAGCAATGACTACCGGTTGAACGTGAGGCATATTGCTGTTGACGGATCGAGAGGAAAAAATATTCTCTATATATGTTGCTGGATAAGGGCACTGAAAAATCCCTAAAGATTAAATTGACATTAGAAGGCCAATATTTCTGGTTATTTGCTGCCCACCGATGGATAGCCGTGCCATTTCCTGTGCCAACAGTATTTCTTTAATTTGGTGCTGATCAAAAAAAAAAAAAAAAAAATTTAATTATGATCGCAAGCTTAGACCTGGGAAAAAAATACTCAACAAGCCAACACCAATACAACTCCCTAGCATTTGCCGAATGCAAGAAGAAATGCATCACCTGAAAATCAAACATCACGGATCCAAGAAAAACTATTGCCAAATTCTCTCGAAAACTGTTATCTAGACATCAATAATTACTACTAAAACTTATAATAAATTGTTGTATAGAATGAATAACTATTGCCAATTTCTTAAAAAAAAAAATTTGCTTCAAAGAGAAAAATTACCGCCAAAACTTTAAAAAAAATTCATTGCCTAGGCTATTGCTTTTAGTTGGCAAAAACTGCTTTCTAAGATTTTGTTAGGTAATGGTTATTTAGCTGCTATCTTAAATTCAAGAGATCATTGCGCTTTTGATTTTAGACAACAACCGTAGAAGCAACAGCCAGAAAACTGCTGCTTAAATTCTTAGGCAAGGGCTACTGGCCTTTAGGCAGTACTTTTTGATGTACCAATATCCCCACTTCATCGCATCTATTAATGATAGCAACCGATAAAATTAGATCGGAGACTAATATATCCATATTAATATTTGTTTAGTTTAACAAATATACTTAGGGACACAAATATTTTTCGGATATAAAAATTTATATCTATATTTATTTTAAATAGATATGGATATAAATGGGATACCAAAAAATGTATATAAATATAGACATAAGTCAGATGATTAAAGACTATAACTACATAATCAAAAGATATTATTAAATGAATGATAGATCAAATTAATAACACGATAATGTGGTTATTTATTTTTTAATAATTTATAATGAAACTAGGTATTCAAATATGGATCGGATAGTTGTCTATCTAAATCTATATCTTCTTTTCTTTGATGAACATAGATATTAATCAGGTACGTAAATTTCTATCTATATCCCAATAGTAAAAACATATGTGCATGGGTATTATCCAATCCACTTTCAATATCACTAATTATTGACTCTCCATCTCTCCCGCATTTTCTTCTTCTTTAAATGCAAAAGTGTTTTTCGCCGTCGACCATCCCATCCTCTCATCCTCCAGTAGTTCCCACTTAGCTTCCGGATTGTACTTTGGAAGAGAGCGTGTGGCCCAACTTTCTTTGTGCAAGAAGGGGACCAAATTTTTTTAGGACAGTGATTCTATCCACCTCCCAGGCCAAACTTCATAACTTTATTCTATTATATTTAAAATTATTTTGTTACACCAAATTTGTTCAGTCATACACACCACAAAAAAAAATATTTTTTAAAATATTACAATATATATATATATTTATTTATATATTCCTATATTATAACTAACAGTTTTCACTATTTTGTTTCTCCCCTCTCTTCTCCCCTATGTTCCAATCTACGAGGAAAATGAAATCATAACCCTAATCCTAAAAAATATCATTAAAGCTCAAGGACCTAGGTGGCAGCGGGGTGCAGATCATGGCATTAAAGCCTATGAGGAAAATGAATACCTAACCCTAATCCTAAAAAATGTCATTAAAGCACAAGGACCTAGGTGGCATCGGAGTGAAGATCATGGCATTAAAGCCTGTAAAGCACTATAATCCCCAAATGTCATCAAAGCTCAAGGAGTGAGGCAATGGCAGGGCGAATATTATAACATAGGAAGTGCCATCCAATAATTTCAACCCAACTATCATAGGTCTTAGAGGATAATCCCTGAATTTAAAATCAAGTTTCTGCAAAGTCACGCCTCGAACCCGTGACCTGTTGGTTGTGAGACAAGATTCTAACTAACTAGGCTACCGCCTTGGCAATACCTAAAACTCTCTCAAGAGAAAAGATCTTCACTACTCGTCCAAGGCTGGTACTAAGACTCATCGTCCATGCTGCAAGCTAGTAATCGAACCTCATCAAATTTTTTGAGATTATTCTCTAACCTCTACAACAACCACCTCATTTCTCTGGCTTTAACCTTATTTCATTTGCCAGATTTATTTTTCCTTCTTTTTTAGCTGCTCTCCTCGCTCATAGAATCAGAAAAAAAAGATTATCGGGTTGGATCAAGTCAGATTAGATTAATGGACTACCTGTTTATTAAAAATATTAAACATGTCAGATCGGGTTATCCATTTACTAAACATGGCAAGTTTGGATTATAGATTTTGATATATTTAATAAACAAGTCAGGTTCAGATCTAACATTTTTAAATCTAACCCATATCTAACTTGACCCATTTATCATCGATCCAACGTAATTGCCATCCTTATTTATGTATATATGTAAATATATAAGTATTTTTTTAAGATAGATAATTCATAATTTTTTACCCATGCTACAATTAAAAAGCAATAATGGTATTTAATATAAGAAACATTTAATACTTTATAGAATATATTTTATTTAAATAATTTTATTTTTTATATATTTTAAATATAATTAAGGTTATAAACTATTACCTAATTAGGTTGAATGGCTTATGAATTTTTATTATTGAATTTTTCTAGATTTGATTTAAATCTAAATAATATTAAATTATACCTATACGTTGATAGAGAAAATATAGATGTAATTAATATCTAACTTGTATCCATTTTCATTTAAAATAAATATAAATACACTTAATTCCTAACATATATCTATTAAAAAATTAAATGCACATATAGATATTAAAAAAAATTAAATATAAATGTGATATATCAATATCCGGTCCATATTCAACTTGCTTGTTTCAGAGTTAAGGTTAAAATAGGATCGAATACGAATCGGATATTAGTGTATCTATATCTATATTTATTTTATTTGATGAATACAAATATAGATATTAATCAAATATAAAAATTTATATCTATATCTATTTTAAATGAATACAAATACAAATCAGATACTGAAAATATAAATATAAATACGGATATAAGTCAGATAATTAAACTATGTGATTATAGAATTAAAAATATTACTAATTTAAAAATAAATTAAATTAATAATATATTAATATACTTAAATATTTTTTAAAAAATTAATAAATATTATATAAAATTAAATAGAATTATAAACTTATAATCAATATAGATTGAATAATTATTTATTCATATCTATATCCATATATTTTTTATAAATTTAAATACGAGTATAGATATTAGCCGGATGCTCAAATTTATATCTATAACCAAATAGATTCTGACACAAAATTAGATCTAATTGGGTATTTTCCATGCTACTCTCATCTCTATATGGGGTTCATTCATTGTATTCAAAATGCATATCCACGAGTAAGGATTTCCACACCTTAATAAAGATAACAATTAGCTCTCACAGAGTTGAATTATGGATCAAGCTATAACAATTAGCTCTCACAGAGTTGAATTATGGATCAAGCTATAGATCATGTGCCTTCAATTCATGACTGGTAGGAGATGAGACTAAACCTCTATCAACCGGACTACCGTTTTAGCGGTATTGAGATATATCGTTTAACAAACAATTCTAATTCTTGGTTCCAAATGACAGAACGGGAAAAATACTTAATGCGGCACAGGAAAAATACTTAATGCGGCAAGAACTAAACATATTGGATAGTAAATTTGAAGTGTTGGGCATCTGCATTGATGTCATTTTAAATTTGAGACACTATCATAAAATTCAAAGTTTAAAACTTTGATGCTCCTCGTTCACCCGCTACCACAAAAATGATATTTACGGTTTCGGAGAACATCACTCCAAAAATTGAGGGAGAATCTCCCGCTGCAGAAAAAAATTATTAAAGTGGCAGATAAAACTTCACCGGATCGAAGGCACACGAACTCTCAAATAGAAACATTAGTTTTGTTTTCATCGCCATCTAAGGAAAAGGCATCACCAACTTAAGCACCACCAGAACCGTACTTCTTCCCAAAGACGATCAGCTGCAGCTTGTCATAGCCAGCAAGCACACCAGCCCCAGCAACAGCACGGAGAATGTTGGCACCCGCACCCTTGAAAAGGGATTTTGGCCCCTCATTCTTCAGAATCTGGGAGAATGCATCCAGGGAGCTCTTGTACTTCACTGCTTCACCAGAGGTCATCATCATTCTTCTGCGAACAGTATCGATAGGGTAGGAAGCAAGTCCAGCACCATTTGTAATCACCCAACCCAGGGCAAAGCTAGCAAAGAAACTATCCTGTAATCATCCAAAATAAAACTAGCTGAAGAGCCACCATGAAATTTTTATTAACAATTGAATAAGATTGAAAACACCCAGACAGAGAGGACGTGCAATCTATGTTGAAACTTCAAAAGTGTTGAGTAACCCAACAATATGGCAACTCATGAATACAGAATACTAAGAAGAGCTCTTACAAGGTATAAGCATGTTCAGATCCTCGGGCAAGTAAAAAAATATTACAGATGCAATATGAGCATGAACAGACAGCCAACAATAAAATATTGACCGGTTGCTGATGTTCATAAGATGTATTATCATTCAAGTAACTTAGTGTTGATTCATATTGTAAAATGTAAAATGTCATACCTGCAATTTTCCGGTAAGAACAACAGGTTTCAAAGAGTCATACATTCCGAAGTACAGACCCCGATAAACTATAATTCCAACACATGAGATATTGAATCCACGGTAGAGGCCAGCTATGCCATCAGACTTCAATGTCTTCCGGTAGACATCAATGAGGCCATTGAATTGTCTTTCACCACCTTTTTTGGCTGCTTTTGCATCATTTGCCAAACGGGTACGGGCATAGTCCAGTGAGTAGACAAATAGTAGAGAAGAAGCACCAGCTGCACCACCAGAAGCAAGGTTGCCAGCAAACCATTTCCAGTATCCATCTTTATCTTTCTTAAAATTGAACATCCTCTTGAAGTAATCCTTGAAAGCAAAGTTTAAGGCCTGCAAGTGATAATAGGTGAGGAAATTATCATATTCCAAGGAAAGAACCGTTTAAACATCCAGTACGTATATGGTCAGTGTTCTTGATTCAAATCAAAGAAGTAGGTCGCATGCTTTAATTTCTAGAGAATAAGACAGACAGACATTCCAGATACATCTGCTGTTAGTGAGGATGGTGCTCAAATACAAGCACATAGAGAATGAATTACAATCAAACAGACAAAAGCAAAAGTTGAAAAAACACAGCAAGATGCTAAAATACTACCACAACGAAAAGCTACAAATGTGAAAGCCAAGGAAATATTCAGGACTTGATGTTGTACAGCCATATCGTCCAAATTCACAAAACAGGAAAAGGGAATATATAAGCAGTCCAAGAAGGATAGGCAAAAAATGCATATCAGCATATATTTTAAATATTGGTTATCAAGAAATCAATGGGCACAAAAAAAAAAAAAAAAAAAGAATATAAGGCCTACCTAGGCCTAACATGTAGGGCAGAATCTGGCCAGTCAAAAAAGAGTGTTATATTTGCAAGCAATCAAATTATTCTTTTCTTCTTCTCCTAAATTCAAACACCTTATATAACATATGCTTTAATTCTTTCTACTTTAGAATGTATGAAACACATAAGTCAAAACTCAAAAATTAGCATTCATTGATGTAAACCAAAAAAAATTAGGGAAGGCATCTGGTTTCTCAAAACCTCAGCTAATTACCAACAGAAGGATCAAAAATATGGTGCAAGCTCCACAAAAATCTTTCAAGGATTATGCCATGAAGATATAATTTATCTAGCAACCAGGGAGGATTTTAAAGTTCAGATGGAACACCCTACTTGGGGATCCAACCAGGCCATTTGACACCCTAGCCAAAAAGAAAAGTAATGCAGGAGTTGCCATTTAAGAACTTCATAAGCAAACAGAGGCAATCAATTCCAACTACTTATTGAGTATCTAGCAAAATTAAATAAATTGGTTAAGGTTGCAACAACAAACTTAGTACAAAATGATTTAGAGGTAGGTAACAAAATTCACCTGAGTTGGGAAGTAACGGATCACATTTGCAGCATTCCCTCTCCACAAAGAGAGAACACCTTCATCCTTCATAGTTCGGCGGAAACAGTCCATGATACCCTTATAGGGCTCAGAAAGACGACCCGTCTTGATCATCTCATCCTGGTTCTGGATAAGAAGTTTCACACGCTCAATAGGTGCAGCAGCAGTTTTGGAAACTGCAGCTGAGACTCCACCCATAAGGAAATCAATTGCAAAGCTGGTAAAACCTTTTTCTGAAGGCGCATGGGCAAAGACAGGTGATACAGATGGCGCCATGGAGAGATCGCAGGTAGCTTTGCATGCAGGCATAAATGGAGTTTGCAGCCCATTGTTGACAAAGCCTGCAGATGTAAAGTGCCTCTCATACAGAGAATGCCTACTGAATTTATAACTCCGGACCTGCATATACTGTGCAGAACTGGAACTGAGATGAAACTGGCCAGCAACCTTTTGGATTACAGTTGGCTGGTTAACTTGATCAGCCATGGCTTGTAGTAAAGATAAACCTAGAAGCAATGCACAGCATTCAGATAAGCAGAAAATTTTAACACAGGCCACATATTGTTGATTAAGAAGATTCGATTTTTGTAAAAATAATAAATAAATAAATAAATATTACTCGAAGAAAGCTAAAAGCATTTAGCTTAGCAATTAACCATGCTAAGTGTTCCCTCTTCGATATTATTAAAAAAGGAAAAAAGCATATTTCAGAATTTTATAAAACAAAAACAGCAATTTGCAGAATACATGTCCATGATTTTAAAAAGAGGCTGATGAATATGCTAGACAAGCACTTGTTTTAGGCCCTCTTTTTCATATGGATTGTTACTTGTGCATATTATTAAATCATCAGTTAAAGCACCTAATAGTGTACCATCAAGTACATTATATTATGAACAAACACTAAGCAAGTATCACTAAGAATCCAAGGTGAACAAAGATGTACTGAATCCTATCGATGCAATATAAGAATGTTCAGCAATCCCGCTTGTTTGATCGCCACATATGTAGTTACAAACAAAAGGTGACATTCCTTACGGTTCATTTTTATTTATCCATAAATGAAGAGGGTTGCCTGCCTTTAAACTGCCCTATAGTCATATCCACTTATGTTTGTCCTCCCCTGTTCTCCAGGCAAACAGATTGAATCACCTTTTGACATAAAGTCACACAATGATCAGCAGGCACATCAAACAAAGATCTGTGATTGATTTTAAAAATGATTAGGAGATAGGCTAATGCCGCTTATACCTATACACATAATGATTAGGCAAGCACGAAACAGAACACGAATGGCTTAAACTTAAGTAATACTACCCAAACATCAGACAGAAGCACTAACAAACCATAACACACTGCAACATAATAATAGAAATTTCCCGAACATTTTTCTTATAAACTAAAGAAAATTCCTGGCCTGGAAGCTTCTGGCAGGCCAATGTGAAGATTATATTGTACGGTTGGGTTCCCCATTAAAGCAGACCATATTCCCTTAAGAAGATAAAAAAAATAGACAATTTTGGGTTATAAAATAGATAAACAAAAATCCCACATATGTTTCCTAGATATGACAACAACGATGCAAAAAATGATAATGAAATCCCAGGCACCTTTCTGTTATGTGATCATAGGAAGGTCAAAGAAGAAGGCGCGTTTCACTTTGTAACTGAAGTTGACCTACCCGTATGGAGGTAAACACTTGAAAATATTCGCACAACACAACTACATGCAGTTCACAATATCCGTCCCTGCCCCATATGCAATCAAACAAGATAACTAGGTCAATGTTCCTTGGGGGAGGGGGGGAATCATTATCTGAAATCCAATTTCAGAATCAAAACCTAAAATCTTAAATCAAGCCAGCGAAGCCCTAAATTTCTCCCATTCTGTTTCTTCCCTCCTTTTAACCTTCAATACCAGGCAAACACTTCCCCAATATTAAAGAAAAAATCTTAAAGTAAAACCGCACTGATAGTTACAATGTACCCGAAAATTAATACAAGGTCGAGAGAAACTTAGATCAGAGAACAAAAGGTAACAGAATTTAGGAAACAAAATTCCTTCCCTGGATCAAGGAGAACAACGAAAAGACAAATATATATATACAAAGGATTTTGACTGAAATTTCGTCGATACAATCCTCAGGAACATTGAGAAGATTTGTACGGGAGAAGAACTAACAGATCAAGACCCACCCGTATCTTACCTAATAACCGGGATCCAGAATGTATATAAACTGAACATAAAAGAAATAATGTTCCCCGGCTTTTTAAATAAATGAAAAAACAAGATAAAAAATTAAAACATTCTGGGAAAATGTACTAGATACATAGCGATACTACGATAGCTAGAAACCAGCAGTCACTCCAGATCGAGGATTAAAAAATAAGCAAAACGATCAAAAATCTAAATCACGACAAGATATTGAGATCAATCGAACCTGCTTCGAATCTGGAACTGGTTCAAGAAGAAATCGGAAAAACAGATCTAGAGAAAAATATATATATATATATATACTATAGACCATTCAACTGAATAGAACGACCAGAGATCGAGAGATCTAGTAAAGGAAGTCTTAAAGAAAAGAAAACTAAACAGAGAGAGGAAAAGAGGGGACAGCGATGGCCTACCCTTCGGAAGCGGGACAGACGAAGGCTCCCTCTCCCTCTAACTCCACCCTTCAATCTCTAGGGTCTCTCTCGGCGCCTCCCGTTAATAAGGAAAGGAGGCCAATGGTGAAGACGGTGAGAGAAATTGGGGGAGGGTGGAGGGGGCGTTCATTACAGACGGTTCACGCTACCCCGCATCATACGACAACACACGCATCGACACTCTTCGTGACGGAACTACAGAAAGATGGTGAATGCCCAAAGGGCCGTCAATGTATGCGGGCTCCATTTCATCGAAAACCGTAGAATATTTGTGAAGTTCATCCGCGTTAGGGATTTTGGGTGCGCTTCCCTCGAGTACACGGCACCGGTGAAGGGTGGGTGCATGTTTTGTGCCCCCCATTGAATTCCGTCAGGAGGAACTCGACCCTCGCGGAATTTTACCATGCGAGTGAACAAAATAGGACAACCATTTTAGCTTAAATTCGTCGCAGGGATTGGTTACCGGTGGAATCAGGTCCGCGCCTCCCTCTCGGACTCTCTGGTGGTCGTATTTGGCGACCGCCGCCGCCACCGCCACTATGTGGGATCGCGAATAAACCTGCGTGTCACCCGAGTAACAAAAAATAAAATAAAAATAAAAATATTTTTTTACAAATATATAAATTTTATATATAATAAAATATAATATATTTTTATCAACTAATAATTTTACATTCATGCTGATTTTCATTTTGTTATACCTCACCGGCCCACTATCAGGCTGGACCGGTCCCCCTTTGCGGTTCGACCGGATCGCTCTCCTGAAGCTTCGACGGACACACTTCACTGTTCTCCTTCGAAAGTCCGACCCATCGGAGTAGAGATCCGAACGACCCATTCCTGCTGGATCCGGTCCACTGTTCTCCTTCGGAAGTCCAACCCATCGGAGTAGAGGTCCGAACGACCTATTCCTGCTGGGGTCCGGCTCACTGTTCTCCTTCGGAAGTCCGACCCACCGGAGTAGAGATCCGAACGATCCATTCCTGTTGGAGTCCGGCCCACTGTTCTCCTTCGGAAGTCCCCAACAGCGACAACCAGTCGGCCCAACGCCGAAGTCCGAAGCTGAAGGATTTCTCCAGGAGGTTCGAGAGTTATGCACCCCTCTCCTTCAGAGGGAGAAGATCCTCCTGGAGATCGAGAACGAGACCTTTCTGCAAAGGCCTCGTCCAATGAGGGGCCCTGCTGCATCCAGAAACAAAGACAAATTTTGTCGGTTCCATAAAAACCATGGGCATAGTACCGAGGAGTGCCTGCAGCCGAATAACGCCATTGAAGACTTGATCCGGAGGAGGTATCTGCACAAGTACATCCGATCCCACCGAGACCGGGCCGAAGCCTCAATGGCCAGAAACCCTCTGGAGGAGGCGGAGCTCCCCAACCAATGGCCAACCGGTGGAGATGTGGGCATGCTGCATCGACGGTCCGATTGGAGATATGAAGATGACCCGGAATTGTCAAGAGATTAAGGGGTTCCAGAGCAATCACCTTCTCCAACGAAGACCTCTTGAGTCCCACGTCTTTGAAAATGATCATGTAGTCGTGTCGGCAATGATTGCCAACTATGATGTAAAAAAGATAATTATAGATAATGGAAGATTCATGGAGGTGTTGTTGTATAATGCATTTTTTAGAATGAATCTATCCCGATCAATGATGCAAGATTCTCCCATACCGCTGATGGGCTTTGGGGGAAACTCCATCGGTGTCGAAGGAGAAATCACCCTACCTATGACTATCGAGACAAAGCCTCTTCAAAAAACTCTCTCCATTAACTTTGTGGTCGTACGCACGATCTCAGCTTACAATGCCATCCTAGGCCGACCGGCCCTTAACAAATTTCGGGCCATTGTATCAACTTATCATCTGCTGGCCAAGTTTCTGACCAGGAGGGAAGTCAGAATTGTGAGGGGAGATCGTAGGATGGCCAGACAGTGTTTAACTATTATGAACCAATAGTCACAAGGCCGTCCTGCTCTAGAACAGCTAGACCTAAGGGCCGAAGCTGACAGCCATGGTCAGCCAGATGAAAAGATTCTATTTGTCCCTCTACGGGAGGATGACCCCACCAAAGTCCTCCAAATCAGGAGCTCTCTCGGCGAGGACATCAAGTCCAAGCTGATCGGCTTCTTGAGGAGTAATGCTGACATTTTTGCTTGGTCGGCGTCGGACATGCCTGGCATACAGTCGGATGTCATCACTCACCAGCTCAAGGTGGATCCGACTTATAGGCCAGTTCGACAGAAAAAGAGGAGCTTCGCGGCTGAGAGGCAAAGGGCCATTGATGAAGAAGTGAAGAAGCTCTCCGATGCTGGTTTCATCAGAGAAGTTCATTATCCTGAATGGCTAGCGAATGTCGTGATGGTGAAAAAGGCTAATGGGAAGTGGAGGATCTGTGTGAACTACACCGACCTCAACAAGACCTGTCCAAATGACAGTTTTCCCTTGCCTGAGATTAATCAACTGGTGGATGCCACGGCTGGCTACCAGCTTCTGAGTTTCATAGATGCCTTCTCCGGCTACAACCAAATCAGGATGCACCCGGAAGACAAAGAGAAGATGGCCTTTGTCACCGACAAAGGTCTATACTGTTACAAGATGATGCCCTTCGGCTTGAAGAACGTCGGTGCCACTTTTCAAAGGCTGATCAACCGAGTCTTCGAAGGCCAGCTTGGGAGAAATATGGAGGCCTATGTGGATGACATGATAGTCAAAAGTCTCCATGGGGCCGACCACATCAAAGACTTGTAAGAATCCTTTGACGCACTGAGGCGCCATCGGATGAAGCTGAATCCTACAAAGTGTACTTTCAAGGTAACTTCCGGTAAGTTCCTCGGCTTCTTGGTCATACAAAGAGGAATCAAAGTTAACCATAATAAGATCAGAGCTGTCATTGAAATGGGGCATCCGACCAACAAGAAGCAGGTGCAAGAGCTGACAGGCCAAATAGCCTCTCTCAGCCATTTCATTTTCCGGTCGACCGAGAAATCCCTGCCATTTTTCAAGACATTGCACCGAAACGAGCACTTCCAATGGACCGACGAGTGTCGATCGGCCTTCGAAGCTTTGAAGGAATATTTGAAGAACCCCCTATTGCTGGCTAAGCCGACTGAGGGGGAGCTTTTATATATCTACATGTCGATGTCGGACGAGGCAGTCAACTCCGTCCTCGTGCGGATCGGAGAGGACGACCAGCAGAGGCCCATCAATTATATCAGTAAAGTCCTCCACGATGCCGAGACGAGGTACCCAAAAATGCAGAAGCTAGTCTATTCCTTGGTCATTGCCGCCAAGCGACTCCGACCATACTTTCAGGCACATCCGTTCGTCGTGATGACCGACCAACCTCTTAAGGTGATCCTTCGGAGCCCGGACACCTCAGGTCGGCTTGCCAAGTGGGCCATGAAACTCGACGAGTTCGACATTTCTTTCCAATCCCGATCGGTGCTGAAGTCTCAGGTAATTGCCGACTTCATTGCAGAATGCTCCTAGAGGCAGAAAGCACCCTCTCAGGTAGCAGAATCACCTGAGGCCGATGTCGTCGACGGAGCTGAACCCGCTTGGACACTCCACGTAGACGGAGCATCCAACCTTGCGGGCTACGGGGCTGGCCTGATCCTAGCTGACCCCGATGGGGAGAGCTTGAAATATGCACTCCACTTTTCATTTCAAGTGTCGAATAATCAGGCGAAGTACAAAGCCCTTCTTACGGGACCGAGAATCGCCAGCGAATTGGGCATCGGACGACTCAGGGCCTTCTCCGACTCCCAACTGGTGGTCAATCAGGTGAAGGGCGAATTCGAAGCAAGAGATCCAGCTCTGGCCAAGTACTTGAAAAAGGTACAAAGTCTCGCATCTCGGTTCAAATTCTTCGACATTTTTCATATACCTTGACTGCAGAACTTCTGGGCGGACACGTTGTCATGACTGGCTATGGCCGTCACCAACACATCCGACCGAACCTTTGTGGAGTATCTGCAGAGCCTGAGTGTCATCGAAGAGCCGACCGAGGTCAACCAAGTTGAACAGGAAGCCTCATGGATGAACTCAATTCTCTCATTCCTGACTAAGGGGACTCTCCCGGAAGACCCGATCGAAGCCAAGTGTGTACGCCAGACGGCTTCTAAGTACGTCATCCTCGACGGCGCCCTCTATAAGCGATCGTTCTCATAGCCGCTGCTAAAATGCCTGGGGCCGACGGATGTAAACTATGCACTCAGAGAAGTGCATGAAGACATTTGCGGCGATAATCTCTGAGGAAGATCCCTGATCTACAAAATAATCCGACAGGGGTACAATTGACCTACAATCCAACAAGACATGTCAGACTTCGTCCGAAGGTGCGATGCATGTTAGAGGTACTCCAATATCCAGAGGAGGCCGGCCAGCCAGCTGACTCCACTTACCGCGCCTTGGCCGTTCGTACAGTGGGGAATGGACATACTAGGACCCTTTCCTCCGGCTTCCAGCCAGTGCAAATTTCTTATTGTGGCGATTGATTACTTCACCAAGTGGATGGAAGCCGAACCGCTGGCATAAATCACTGAACCCAAGGTGGAAAACTTTGTCCAGAACTGCATCATCTTTTGATTCGGCATCCCGCAGACAATCATCACCGACAATGGAAGGCAGTTCGACAATCCAAAATTCTGGGAGTTTTGCCAGCAATATCATATTTTCCACCGGCTCATCTCAGTCGGACATCCCTGTCCAACGAAGAAGCCGAGGTCACCAATCGGACAATCCTACATGGGCTAAAGACTCATCTGAACGACGCCAAAGGACTTTGGACAAAAGAGCTCCATTCAGTACTTTGGGCTTACCGGACGACCGCCCGAACGGTGATCGGGGAGACTCCATTCAACCTGACTTATGGGAGTGAAGCCGTCATCCTCATTGAAATCTCTTTGCAATCTTTACTGATTGATCACTGTGCCAAGCCAACTAACTCTAAGCAGCGGAGGGCTGACCTGGACTCACTTGAAAAAACCAAACTTCGAACAAGTTTAAAGATGGCAGCCTACCGTCAGAAGATGGCAAAGTATTACAACTCGCGAGTAAAGTCTCGAACTTTCCGAGTCGGAGATCTGGTCATACGAAAGTCTGAGATTTCAAGACCGACCGAGCAAGAGAAACTCTCTCCCAATTGGGAGGGGCCTTATCGAGTCATTGAAGTGATTCAAGCTGGAACATACTGACTCGAGCATTTGGATAGACGGCAGATAGCTCATCCATGGAATGTAGACAACCTTCGCAGGTATTATCAATAAAGTCTACAACTTCTCTTATGAAGCACTTCACCTCGGACAGACCGACTCCTGTCGGCAACATCTCTCGGATTCGGATGAGCCGACGGACCAATACTTGGAAAGAAAAATCCTAAGGATATCGGTTCGGCCTGAGCTACTGTCCGTCATCCGGTCTCCAACATCTCTCGAATTCGGACGAGCCGACAGACCAACACTTGGGAAGAAAAATCCTAAGGATATCTCGTTCGGCCTAAGCTACCGTCCGTCATTCGGTCTCCAACATCTTCCAGTCCGGACGAGCCGACAGGATAACATTTAGGAGAAATTTCCCAAGTATCTTAGTTCGGATCGAGCCACCACCTGGAAGATGCTTTTGACTTCGGACGAGCCGACGGGCCAGCATCCTGTCTTGAACCGAAGGACCAATACTTAAAAAAATATCTGAGTTGGTAACCTACAACAGGCTGCTGTTCAGTAACTATCCCTTGTGTTACTACCAAACCGACTAGCAATACTTAAGCATATTCTCAAAAGGTAGAAGTTGCGATCGACCCGACCAACCACTAACAAAGAAAGTGCGACAAAAGTGTTATATATATATATGTGTGTGTGTGTGTGTGTTGTGTGTGTGTGTGTGTGGAGGCCAATACAAAAAGAGTGTGTCAGACCTTTACAACCGATCTAGGTCTGTCCCACTGGGGTTACATTAATTATCGACTCTGCCCAGCACAGTTGGGGCCTCAACTTCCACCTCGATCCCCTCTGGTTCGGCTGGAGCTCCTGCGAAGACACCTGCCGCCCCCGCGTCGGCTTCAGCTTGGGCATCCGATCTGATCTCCACGGTGACAACTCCAGTCGAGGTCTCCACCGCGCCAACGGTCGGATCCGCCATCTCCGCGTCCCTCTCCTCCGCTGGCTTTGGCGGCTGAAGAAAGGAGAGGTCGAGTCCCGGGAATGTAGCACTGACCTTATCGAAGCACTCCTCGTATCCGTAATCGAAACCGGTTGTGTTGGCCTCGTTCACCTCCTCTTTGAAGTCTTCAAAGGCCTTGTACTCCCTCACGGCCATCTCAGCGGCCGTCTTCATCAGCTCCTGGGTCGTCTTCAGCAAACCCTTATATCGCTCTGCCTCCGCCTGATGGCCCCATTAGCGCCTCTCAAATTTGGCCAGGCACCCCTCCTCCTCGGCTAGCCGGCGGGTTAGAGCCTTCACTTCCCTCTTCTTACTCTTTAACCTCGCCTCTCGGTTGGCCACCCGGGCCAGCGAGTCTTCCATCTCCTTCTTTTGGACCTTCGACTCGGCCCGCAGAGCAAACAGTTCTCCTTTGGCAGCCCGAAGAACGGACAGCTCCGCCCTGGCGGCTGTCAGCACCACCCACGCGGTGTCCCTTGCCGCCTCTGCTGCCTCCACCCTCTTGGTCAAGTGCTGCTTTAGATCGAGCAACTCGCCCAAGCAGTCGTCCATTTTCAGTGTGTCATGGAGGAGCTGCCGATAGTCACACAGTTAGAAACTTATAAACAATGAAGTATGGATCGAAGGCTTGAATCCGAAACTTACCCCCAGTAGGTGATGAAGAGAACTTCTAGCAGCCTCGTTCACTGACCGCTGGTCGACGTCAGTCATGGCCTTTTGGAGTTGCTGCTTGACCTGCTCGGCATCACGGATGTCACGCCACTTCTGGCGCTCTTCATCATCAGTGACTCCATCGGACCTCTCCTCATCGGTTCGATCGGTGGAGAATGTGGAGTCGTCTCTGCCTCATTCGGCATCGAGCATTCCTCTCCCACCCAGGCGGTTGATTGCCCGACCGAAGATGAGCGCTCCGGTGCTATCGCCTTCCAGTGATTCGCCAGTGGCACATCGTCGTCGGATTCCGCTGAGACCGCGATAGGGGATGGCCCCTCTGTCCTTTGTTTCTTCGGCTTTTCGGGGGCCGGCTCCACCGCCTGTTGCCTCTTCGGCTCTCTGGGCGTCGGCTCAGAAATGCGGATGGCCCTCCTTGGCGCCGACCGTGCTGAAATGGTCGGTCAATCCGGCTTTATCTTTCCACCTGCCAGCAGACAAAGGAAAAGTCAACAAAGACGTCAGGACTAGCAAAAGAGGGAATAGTAGGCTCCTCCCGATGGCTTCCTTCCTACCCAGCATTCGGTATTGGTTGATCCCAGCCTGCTGGAGACTCTCCTCGTGGAGCAGGGTGCCGATAAACACCGGGTCCTCGTCATTCAGCCTATGGAAGTCGGCCTCATCGGCCCTCAATATCTTCCTCCCATTTGCGGCGTTCGGCATGGGCTCTCTCCATGTCGGCTCAAAGCCCCACGGCTCTAAGCTATCTATAAAGAAATATCGGACTTCCATCCATGAATGGCCGACGGAAGCTCCCTAGTATCTTCTGGCTAGGATGGGGGCTGAGCATCCACCATTCCTGACTTCAGAAGTCCTGTTTTAGCAAAAAAAAGTTAGAAAATAATGATGGCCTTGGCTCGATGCCTGCCTCCCGACAAAGGACCATGAAGCCGCAGATTGCCCGAATACTGTTCGAGGTCAGTTGGGAATGCGTAACTCTATAAAAGGTGAAAACATGGACAAAAAAGTTGTGGAGCGAAAATCGGAGGCCGGCTTTCAGATGGTCTTCGTATATGGGAAGGGCTCCTAAGGGCTCCTAAAGTCAGTGGACCATTTACCCTCCCCTCATGCCTTGGGATGGTCAGATGCAAGGTAGAGGGGATACTATAAATAACCCTAAAGCTCTCCACCCTCTCCCAAGTCATGGTCGAATGAATGTCGTACGGGCCTGGTTCCCTATTCCCATGGGCCGAACTCCGACTGACGGAGGCTATTTTAATGAAAGCTATGAAAAAGGAGGAAGACGGATACGGAACTAACCTGGTCTCGGGTTTCCTAGGGGAGCTAGAGCAGCAGAAGAAGGGAGCTCTCTCTCTCTCTCCAAACCCAGACGCAGCGGAAAATCCCCTCTGGGTGTTCATCCCTCCCTTTTATAGGTGCCAGGGGGTAGCCTCCCGACGCCTCTCGAGCGTCGCAATCCTATGGCAGATGACACGACTCCTGGATTTGGCGAGAACCCGATGGGACGCGTCGAATCGTGTCGGGTCGCGATTCGCATGACCGTCAAAGCAACGACAGATGAACCGCTCCATCCTCCGCGCCAACCGCTCGGATAATGCTGCGTGGTCCACACCACATCGGAAGCTTGACAGGCGCGAGTTTCAGGACAGCAGCCATCATGCGCAGTATCAGCAATAACTGCCTCCTCTGCCACCACCAATCCGGTGCCAACACCTGTCAAGGGGCGAAAATTCAGGATAGAAGGCAGCCGGTCGTAGCACGTCAAATCGGATTTGCCATCATTTTGAGGACTGACATATTTATTGCCAAGTGATGCCCTCGTCCTTCGAGCCTGCAAACCCACTCGAAGGTCTAGGGCAAGGGGAGCAACAGTTATACCTCACCGGCCCACTGTCAGGCTGGACCGGCCCCCCTTTGCGGTTCGATCGGGCCGCTCTCCTGAAGCTCCGATGGACACACCCCACTGTTCTTCTTCGGAAGTCTGACCAGTCGGAGTAGAGATTCGAACAACCCATTCCTGCTGGGTTCCAGCCCACTATTCTCATTCGAAAGTCTGACCCACTGGAGTAGAGGTCCGAACGACCCATTCCTGCTGGGGTCCGGCCCACTGTTCTCCTTCGGAAGTCTGACCCACCAGAGTAGAGATCCGAACGACCCATTCCTATTGGGGTCCGGCCCATTGTTCTCCTTCGGAAGTCCCAACAGACACTCCCTCTTAGAAGACCGGTTGGCCCTCCTAGTCGGCGTCCGACTGACCCACTACAGGACCCAGAGGATTCCATAAACCTCTTTTGGTTGTAACGGAATCTTTTCACGTCAGTAGCACTGCTCCACTACTCCCACGACGCTGCCCTATCAAAGCACCACGTGGCCACTCTCCAGATCCTCTTAAGGACAAATCAGTCTTTTTCGGACTCCCCCTTAACAGATTTTGGATTGTTCTGCACCTATATAAGGCACCCGGGGGATCCCGTTTTGAGCTAAGTACACTCTTCTCTCTTCCTAGGCTACCCTTTCTTCGATTCCTCTATTATGTTGCTCTCAGGCTCCTACTAACTTAAGCATCGGAGTGTCCCCTGCCGGAGCACCACTAGCACTTGGGGAACTTTGTTGCAGGTTGACTGGGAGAGGAGCGCTCCAGCATAAGCCGACCGAACCCGATCCAGGAGAAGACGCGGCAACACATTTGCTATAACTTTTTCATTTAAACTAGAAGTATGGATGCTAAAAAATTTTATTAGAATATTTTTTATAATAATATATGAATCAAAATGATTAAAAAAGTAAATTATAATATTTAAAATTAAATTAGAATAAAAAAGATTAATAATTAAGATATGTCATTGGATTGTTCCTATTAATTTTTAGAAAATATTTTTTTAAAAAATTTAATATGAATTTACTTGTCATAATTTAAAATAATAAATTCTTGTTGAACTTGATATAAAAAAGTTTAGAGTTATAATTTTTTAATAAATTATCAAACTAGTATTTATTTTTTAAAAATATATTAATAACTTTAAACTTATACATGCTACCATCGAGACTTTATGAGCTAAATATAATTTAAAATGTATAAGTGTTATCAAAGATACTTTTGATAATAAATAGTGTTGCCGCCTATACCGTCGTGGCCTGCAGCTCGAAGATGATGCTGGACGTTGACCTCGTTACCCGGAATTCAGCGTGCATGCTTGGACCTACAAAAGAGAAGAGACCCGGGCTGGGGATCCCAGAAGGGGCACTTTGACGATCAAGTCAGTGAACGATTTAGGAGAACAGATCCTCCTCGATGGATCCCTGTCCGGGCTCCACGCTGGAAGGAGGTTTAGTTTTCAAAGGAAAGGGTAGAGTGAGAATAGCAATGGAAGAGGAGGGCTTGAGCTATGGTGGATCTGTCCAT
Source organism: Areca catechu (assembly GCA_021397845.1). Taxonomy (NCBI): domain Eukaryota; kingdom Viridiplantae; phylum Streptophyta; class Magnoliopsida; order Arecales; family Arecaceae; genus Areca; species Areca catechu. Next base: position 31,702,851 of record CM038045.1, read on the forward strand.
CGAGACTCTACCGGCGAGTTCTCTGGTAGCCTCGGAGTGCTCTCTCTCGCTAACTTCCCCTCTACTTGCTTTTGCTTACCTCCTTCGAAGACTCTTGGGACTTCTTTTAGGCCATGGATCCTCTCAGCTACCCACCTCAGGTACTCCCCCCTTTGGGGGTGCTCGAAGGTCAATGACCGGCAGCACCCCATGGGGCATGCCCCGGTGCCCCCTCCCTTCATGGCAGGGAGTTACGTCACGGATTATGACTTCCTAGCTGGTCGTCACGCTTTGAGAAATTTAGCAGGACCTCGATATGGGGGTAGTTGCTCCCAGGCTTGAATCTCCTGGCATGGCTTTCTTCTTCCGGGTGGTGCAAATGGTGGGCTGGGCAGTGTAGTGCCTTGATTGTGGCACCCTTTCCTATCCGATGTAAACAACGGTGGAAGAGATCCTGGCACCCTGGAAAGGCGCCCCTCTATAGGCCGGCGTACTTCCCCTTCGTAGGATATAGTGGTGTCCCCTTCTCTCTGCTTTAGGGTTTCTTGAGGCACGATGGACCCTGGCCATTTTGACGATCTCAAGTCGCCAGACCTCTCCACTGAAGAGTGCTTGACTCGAAGAGAGGGAACTTGACTTCGGCCGAGGTGGGCTAGACCTTAAGGGAGTCGCCCGGCGAAGGAGCTTGAAGGGAGAGAACTTGACTTCAACCGAGATGGGCTCAACCTCGAGGGAGCCGCCTGGCGAAGAAGCTCGAAGAGAGGGAGCTCGACTTCGACTGTGGTGGGCTCAATCTTGGGGGAGCCGCCCGACGAAGAAGCTCGAAGAGAGGGACCGATGTGGCGATATCTGCTAGCACAGCTACCAACTGGATCCGAAGAGGACTCCACGTCAGCGATCTTGCCACATCAAATGGTATACTGAATTCATCATATTTTGTATTCATTGTAAGATTAAGTAATAAGATATTAATTAGTTATAGAGTTAATTTTTTAAAAAAAACAAGAAGATGGCTTTTATTATTATTTAATTTATACCATAAAATAATAAATGTATTAAAATTATTTTTAATAAAAAAATATATACTTATTTTTATTAAATATTTTTATGTATAATAATTTTGAATATTTTTATATATTTCAATATTATACCTTAAAAATTAATCTTAAAAACTCAAAAATATTTTTTGGTTAAAATAGTGTCATCCAATTAATATAGACTTTATTTTTAAAATTTTTTAATATTTTTCACCTATACATAATAAATCCATATATATATATATATATATATATATATATATATATATATATATAGACGTGTGTGTGTTTGGATATAAATTTTTAATTTTTTAAAAAACTTTTAAAATAATTATATTAAGAATGATATCTTGATCCGAAAATGTAATGAGTCAATTCCATATCTCAAACTCTAATAGGACTCATTTTAAGATGAATTTAAGATTTAAAACTTAAAATTAAAAATGACTCATTTGAAATGGTTTTGAAATTTATCACTTAAATATTCATCATCTATGTTCAATATATATATATATATATATTCTTATCCAATATATACTTTATATTTAATTTTTAAATTAATTGATAATATATTTAAACCTTTAACCTCCTAAAATATAAATACCTAACATCAAACCTGGCCGATTCAGCCTGAAAGCTTCTCCATTCAGCCACCCTGGGAGAGTATAGTAGGAGAGAAAAAAAAAGAATATAAGAAAAAGTATTTATTTTCTATTTGTTGGGAGTTTTTTCATGAATGAAAAGAAATGAATCGGAAGAAAATAGAAGGAATACTAATTTCCTCAACTCAGTATTTTTTCTCTTTCAAATCGAACGGAGGGAAAGGAATCGGGATTTAGTATTTTTTTTATGATTCCTATTTTATCCTTTTCTTTCTTCTCTATTTGCAATACCGAAACATCTTGATTTAAGGATATAATAATAAAAAAAATTATAATATTTTTTTTCTGTCCTTTTCTCTCTATTTTTAATCATGATGAATAAAAATTATTTTCTTTTCCTTTTTCAAACTTTCAATAAAAATAAAATAAATAAATAATAACACTCCCTCTTCTTTCTGTTTTTTTCCTTCCTCATTAGTATTTTTCTCCCTTTCATTTTCTTTCCAAAACTCCCAACGAAGGCCTTAAACTCTTATATAAATACCTAACACAAGACCCTGGCCACCGTCTTAAGCTTCCCGATTCGGCTGCACCAAGCTTCCCACCCGATCGAGACTCCTGAGGACGGAAAAAAAAAAAAAAAACCGAGGAAACACCTAGGTCGGGGGAAAGAAAACGAGGGAAAACGGGAAAGGTTAGTCCAAACCGGCAACCTAACGCTTTTTTTTTCCCGGTTCGATCCGACCGGTTCAGAGGGCTCTGTGAGGCAAGACGGCAAATAAACCCTTAAAACCCCTCTGAAAATCTCCCGGTAGGGCTCTACCCCCTCGATCTCTCCAAGCAATCCCCTCCGCTTCGAAGATGGCCGAAAACCGATCTGAAGAGGTTTTCCTCCCTTCTCCACTCTCCCTTTCTTTTTTATTTCTCGCAGTCTTTCGTTGAGGATTCGAATGTTGAAAAGAAGATGTAATTTTCTGGAGGAAGATTATGTTTCTTTTATGCTAATGTTTTTTTCAGGATCTTTCCGTCTTTCATCAGTTTTCCTAAATTTATATATTTTCTTGATTTTTCCTCCCTTTATATATATTTTTTCCCTCTCAATACTGCAAGAATTTACTTGTTTTTCTTTACTTTGTATACTTCATTCATCCGCTTTTAAAATTTCACGGCTGCATTTAATTGGTTCGGTTGACAGGAACTATGACTATTTTGTTTCATGCATACCATTATTGAAGTCATTCTATGTTATTGTTGAAATCCCTGCTTTTCTATAACATCGTATTGAGCTGTAAAGGAGATGTATTTTCGTGGTACTCATTACCTTACTGATGCTATATCCCCATCCTCTGCTTATGCTTGGCACTAATTTTATGCCTCTGGAGCAGGCAGCATCAGAGGTTGTGGATTCAGTGCGCTTTAGTTTTTATACAGCAGAGGAAATTCGAAAGATAAGTGTTAAAAAGATTACTAAGCCTGAGCTCCTTGATTCCAAAAATGCTCCCGTTCCAGATGGATTGTATGATCCTGCATTGGGTCCAATCAATGATACAGACTCGTAAGTTCAATTTATTTATGATTCAAAATCTGCACTCGTAAGTTTAATTTATTGATGATTCAATTTCTGCACCAAAAAATACATATGTATACCGGACTCTAAACTTGTTGGCTTGCAGAAGGAATGTAGTTCTTGGTTTATTTAGTTGTCGAACTCAAATTTTAGATGTTTAATTTTCAAATATGCCATATTCAGGCACTTCTGCTTATTTTTCATTTATTTATAGCCTATATTTTATGTCTTTTTACACCTGAATTATTACGTGGGAAATGCATTTACTAATAATTGTCTATTATTTTCAATTCCTGATTTTTATAATACTTTGTGCAGCTGCAAATCTTGTGGCCAGCTTTCTTTTCGTTGCCCAGGACATTGTGGTCATATTGACCTTGCAAAACCGCTTTATAACCCATTGTTATTCAGGAATCTTCAAAATCTTCTTCGGATTACTTGCTTCTTTTGCCGTAGGTTCAGGTTAAATGAAGAAAAGGTAATTCCTCCTTTTAAGTTTCCCTTTTCTTATTGTTTTAGCTAAGTTCATTTATAATTTTCTCAACTTTTTTAAACTTCTCATAATTCATTTCCCTTTGAACTATGTTCAGGTCCAAAGATATGCTGAACAACTTGATCTCATAGCAAAGGGTGATATTGTTGGGGCTAGAACTTTAGAATCTCACTCATGGGATGAATTTCATTTCCCAGAGGAAGAAGAAACAAAGTCTGCTGCTATTTCAACCAATGAATCTTTGTTAAAGATAATGAATTTGAGGCAACAACAAACATGGACCTCACTTCAGCATTCTGAGGCTCTCTCCATTCTGTCTAAATTTTTGAGGGAAAAGACTAAGAAGTGTGCAAACTGTAGCAGAAAAAATCCAACAATTACTAGTCCTACATTTGGTTGGCTCAATAAGGTATACTTATTATATTATAACTGTTATTTGATGAGTCAATTTTTGGTTTTGTTCAATGCTTAGTCTATTATTTTAAGCCTTGTTTTACTTCATAATTATCTGAGTCAGTACATGACCTCTGAGTTTCCAAGAAGAGACTTGGTGGTATATGAAGCAGAACAGGTTGTTTGCCCCTTATCTTCTTTGTAAGAACTAGTTCTGTTCTGGCATTACTTAGGTTTGTTAAGAGGGAAGGAAAAAAGAGAAGGAAAGGAGGAGGAGAGTGTAGAAGGCAAGCTTGGGAAAAATAGTGAAACAAAGAAAAGAGAATACACTGGAAAGAAGAGGTTGACACTCCATTCATGTGTTCCTTCCTCCCCAACTGGCTTAATCTTAGGTCTTTTTCACCATGAATCTAACTGTGCTTAAAATTTGACCTTTATCAAAGTTTGTTTTTTGTTTTGTTTTCTGCACAGCTAATTGATATCATGATTTTTGTGCTAACATTTGGAATGATCATGTGTAGGCTATGCAAGCTTCTGATATAAGAACTAATTTCATAATAGAGTATGAGCTGGGTCTGTCATCCACTGAGGATCAAAATGCTGAAGGCTCACAGTCAAGAGGGGAGAGTGCTTCCATTACCAAGGTCCAAAGAAAAACTAAAAAACAATCAAGGGACCTGCCTCCTGAGATTGTTAATCAGATGCTATCTTCAGGACAGAAGAAGCATGTATTACCTTCTGAGGTGTGTACCATACTTTTTAAATTCAATTTATGTTCCATGCAGCCATGTGGTTTCATGTATTTTATAGATTTAAATTTTATTAGAAGCATTAATGGTTGAGCTCAAGTATGCATGATTGGAGGCCTGTGTCTGCTCTTGTGATTTTTTCAGGTGGAAGCTATTTTAAAAGATTTGTGGAAGAATGAAGCCAAAATATGTGCACTTATATGTGATGTTCAGCGTAGAAGTTTGAGTGCTTATGGGAGGGACAAAGGATATGCAATGTTTTTCTTGAAGACTCTTCTTGTTCCACCAAGCAAGTTTCGTCCTCCTGCTGGGAGTGGTGCTCGTGGGGTGAGAAAATCTTTTCCAACATGTTCTCTTACTCAGTATTTTTTTTGACTGATTTTATCCCTAAACAAACAGCTTCAACACTTGTTATGATACCGTACTGATCAGAGTACATTAACATTATTATGCAATTCTGGATTTGATAAATACACTATTGGCCCTTTTCTTCTTCCATGATTTGCATGGTTTATTTTTGCACCGCTTTATCTAAGTCATTTTTGCCACTTTGTGATGCTTCTAAAATTCCATCCTATGCAGGAATCCCAGAATGCCTAGGATTTGATTCCAAGTCATCTAGCACCTATCTGAACAGCATGAAACAACTTATAGTTTTGCCATATTGTTGGAACCCTACAGCACTCTTGTATTTGCTGTGATTGCATGATCTCTCAAATCTTTTTATACAAAAGGAGACAGTCTTGCGATCAACTAAGTCTGTCTCGCATTGCATGAAACAACACAAGTCTTGGCTGTTACTCTATTGGCAGGCTTGTTCCTGACCTGAAGGTTCATTTTGGAGTAGAATGACATCTTGCTTTTATATCGTGTTAGTTTATAGTGTTTCTCTGTGAAAGTGGTGGTCATATTCATGTGTCTAAACTACAAATCATGTTCTATCTTAATTCTGGCCTAGAATTTCTTCTTAGGCATGCTTTAAGGTATGCCATCAAGCATAGCCCATTTGGTGTTTAGCATCATGCCATTACATTACTGCATGTTTGATATATTCCTCTTGCTCATTTTGACATTTTTGTTTCTACAATTTTATGGTCATTACATCATTTTTTTAATCATATTTTGTGAGTAATGAAGAGCTTTTTTTTTTTTTTTTGTCTTTTTTACAAGCAAAAGCCTGACTTCTATTTGGAAGATGCCAATGTTATGTATATGACTTGTTTCCTTTATTTTACCTTTTGGAGCTAGCTCTTACATCTCATATATTTGTATATGCATTATAATCTAGGTGTTGGAACATCCACAAAATGTTTTGTTAAGTAAAGTGCAAGAATCCAATATTGCTTTAAGAGATGTCATTGCTAATGGCCCTGATCATCCTGATATTGTGCGGAGGTGGATGGATCTTCAAAAAAATGTCAATGTGTTGCTTGATAGTAGTAAGGGCTGGGGTAAGTATCATGCCTTTAACATTTTTTAGGTTTCATTACTTTTTTTGATGCTATCTGTTTATGTAAATAGTTGACAAACAGAGTACAAACATATCTATTACTAGTATTACCCTGTCTTCATTTTGCTGGCTTACATGATTGACAAACATAGTACAAACATATCTACTACTGGCATTACCCTGTCTTCATTTTGTTGGCTTCATGTTCATGTTGGTTCCTAATGACAAAAAGCTTTTGCAGGTGACGTTTCAAAAATGGTTAATCTATGCCCTTCAAAGGGAATGATTTTAGTTAACTTTGTCAGTCAGTTGCTCTTTTCTTGTTGATTTTGTTGCAAATTATAAGACAGTTTTTGAGTTCATCTCCAGTAAACTCGGCTTTTCATGCCTATAAACTGTTATGTTATCTGAGAATTGAAACTTTTATCATGCCATGTTTGTTGGCTTCCACATAGCATGCTTAGGTTGCAATTAGCATCACTGCCTTTTTTTTTTTTTTTTAACATGAAAATTGCAACTATGTTTCTGCTTTTTTTCCTAAATTGTTAAAGACATAAATTTGTTTGATATGGTCAATTGTTTTTAAAATCAGAAGCATAAATTCTATGAGCAGCAGTGGTGGTGGTGGCTTTGGCAGCAGTGAAGGCAGTGGCAGCACTGGTGGTTGCGGTGGTGGCAATGTATATGGGGGTAGTGGTTGTGAGTTGTGACAATGGTAATGATGGGGTAAAACAAAGCATGTTTCTTTTTTCAGGAAAAAAAAGGTGAAAGCTACTCTTAATAGCTTTCACTTTTTTCAAAAGCCATGCACGAGTTTTTTTTTTTTTTAAAAAGAAAGAAAGGTACTCTATCAAACATGTTTTTTTGTCCTGGTTTTGTGTTTTAGTTTTTAAAATCTGAAAACCAAAAATTGCAATGATACTGAAGAAGGTCTTAGCATATAATGTTGGTGTAGATAGGTGAAATTCTAGAATGTGAACTTGGTATGATCTGACATGCTAAGCTCCATTTAGTGGCTTACTGCTGGGAAGTGGATATGTTCTGAACATTTATACATTATTTTTAGATCTAGTAGTAAGATCTAGCATTTTTAGCCATGCTAAGGATGCATGCTAATTGTTTATAAAGAGGTCTTAAGTTTGTCCACTGTGCTATTAAAGAAGCCAAAATGAAAAACTAGCATGTCCTAGCAGTTTGTCAGTCAATGAAATTATATTTAAGAAGTTCAAATATTAAGTTAAGAACCTTAAGAAAACATGCAAAGAAGTTGAGCATGAGAGTATGAGAATATACCGAAGCTTGATTAGGGATGCGATCGAGCCTAGCCGAGTCGACTAGCTAGAGGCTTGAGCTTGACTAAATTCAAAATATTTGGCTCGAAACTCGACTCGAGATCAATCGAGCCATACTCGAGCTTGAATTCGAGCCTTGGTCATAATTAAAAATACAATAAAAGTAAAATATAACATAATATTATATTTAAAATATTAAATTAATAATATATATTATAAATTAAATATCATATTTTTAAAATATATATACTCGATTGGTCTCGCGAATCTTCGAACTGAGTATTTTGCTACTCAAGCTTGACTCAAAAAAATTATTCGAGTTACTCAAGCTCAGTAATAGTTGACTCGTCTTGGACCTAAGTTGATTTCAAGTAGCTCGTGAGCTGTTTGGCTCATTTGCACCTATAAACTTGACCCAGGTTGATGTTGCTAAGAAATTTAGCTTTAAATTGTTGGCATTAAGGAAATCAGAAGAACTCCTATATACATTGTCAACCATAATATTAGTTATGTAATTTGTTAACTATCACTACCTTGAAACATTTCCAAACTTGGATTTGGTGTATAAAGTAGTTGGAAGGGTTTGGGGAAGAGAGTTAGGGGTGTCAATGAACTGATTTGGCCTAGTCTAGCCTACTAGTGTTGAAAGCTTAAATCTAGGCTAGGCACCAGCTTGAACTTGGCTCAAACCCAAGTTTGACTCTTTTGGTAGTCCCTCAAGCTAGGCCCATGTCAAACAGGATGCTTATTCATTTTAGTCAAACATCCTAGTCCAGACTTGGCCTAGGGATTCAACTAATCACACTAATCATATTCTAGAGATTCAACTTTAGGTTCTAAAATCCCAACCTGGATGTTTTGGTTTAGGCAGTTAGGCCACTTAGGCTTGGAGAGAAGGGATGGGATCCTGCTTTCTTGAATGAAGAATATAGGGTTGGATGATAATGTTTTGTGCCCTTAAGTTTTTTCAATTTTTTAACTTGCTGTATCATGTAATTTTGAATCGTAATAGATCAGAATAATTAGTGCATCTGATGCACTAGGATAGCTAGAGTGGTTTGGGGCTTTACTTTTAGGCACTAAAGCCCTACTGGCTAGAAATAAGAGCCCTTGGGAATGGTCTGGATTCGAGTTTTGCTTGATTTAGTCATGGTTTAGCCCAGCAAAACCAGACTTCGGCCTTGATATTCTTGGGCCAGTATAAGGCCAAGGCTGGTTCAGCCTGAGGTTTTAATGATGGACGGTTGTTGGTCCTGAGCCAGCTCTGTTGGTCCATTGAAGCCCTTGGAGATTAGGAGTGACCCAACCTGATCTAGGCATGATCCGACCTGGACTTGACCTGCCTAATCCGACCTGTCAGGCTCACTGGTCTGGTACAGGTCAGCAAACCCACCAGCTGGTCGGGTTGGGTTTGTGTCAGGACTTCTATATATTTTTTTAATATATTAATATTACAACTTACGTAAATGAGAACATATGAGCCATTGGGTAGATTGTAGCTTGGAGTTTCGACATCTCATTCGAGAGAAACTTGTGTAAAAGCTTGGTTTGACATGCCATGTAACGGGTTTTGAGATAAGTTGTGGAAGAAACAGTTCCCCCCCCCCCCCCCCCCCCCCCCCCCCCCCCCCCACCCCCCCCCCCAAAAAAAAAAATAAAAAATAAAATAAAAGAAAAAGAAAAAAAAACTAGCCATACAATAAAACTCCCAAAGCTAAATGGGCCTAGGCCAATTAAATGGGTCAATGGGTTGGGATGGTTTGGGTCAGGCCCATAGAGCCTTGACATATGAGCTCAACCTGACATGACCCATCTTTTGCCACCTTTATTAGAAATAACTCTTTTCAAAGCCTAGATTTCTTTTTGGTATTAAATATCAGATCAGACATGTCTGCCTTCTTTATATATTCTCTTTCCATTTTGAACCTGGCTTGGCATAGATGTACAGAAGCTGCTTTTACTAAATAGGAACATTGGAAATTTTGGTCATCTGTAACCTCAACATCTTTAACCTTTTTTCAATAAGTTTAAGCATGACATGTTTCAAGTATTGTGAGTAACAAGTCATGGATATTCTGAAGGAAATTAAAACCTGAAGCTGAAGTTGAACTCTTAAGTTTAGAACTCGATAGTTTTAAGGGCAATGTTATATATCTTGTTATGTTAGTGTTGCCTTCACAAAATCAACACTGGCTTCTCACATGTATTTTCTGACTAAAGCCAAACTTCAATGACAATTATGTTCTGTTGTTGAGTTCAGGTATTTATTTATGTATCATTCTTATGTGCACTTACAATAATCTTTTGTATCATCGAGTCTACAAGCAAGACACAAACACAACAGTATAGATATTCTTTCCATTTTTTTCCTAATTTATATGTCATGTTTGTGAAGACATATTTGTTTTGCTTGTTGGAGATTCATTTTGTTTACTTCTTTGATTCTGATGTTATGGTGGTTCATTTTGCTGCAGTGAAAACTGAGAGGGAAGTCAATGGTATACGTCAATTATTAGAGAAGAAAGCCGGTATCCTTCGTCAGAAAATGATGGGAAAGAGGGTCAATTTTGCATGTCGGTCTGTTATATCTCCGGATCCATACTTAGCAGTCAATGAAATAGGAATTCCTCCATATTTTGCACTGAGGTTAACATATCCTGAGGTATATTAGGTTTTTATTAAACTCAAATATCCTCTTAACTTATATTTTGTCACTGTCTTGCTCATGCACATATAAATGTGTCTATTTGCAGGACAAATGAACATAATTGTATGGAAAATTGCCGAATTCTATTATTAAACCTTGCTTTCTGACATACTATGTCATTCTTACACCACCCAATCTCACGGACATATGAGTGAATATGCCTATCGTTGTCTTTATTCATTCTAGATACAAAGACATGCCTGTCTCTCTTTGTGCATGTGTTGGGAGCATGGATTGGGGATATAATATGTTATAATGAACATTTTCCAACCAATGCTCATGCAGCATGATGCAAAGTATTCTCCAGCACAAAACTAGTAAAGGTCAAATGGGAAGTGTAAGGCATGGACTTATGCATTCCTTCTGCTACTATGTTATCAATCACTTCACTGGTTCATGTTCTGCTAGTGTTTCATCCTTCATTTGAATGGTTTAATGCTTGATTTTATTCAATAGTAGTGATAAATTTTGTGATTCTTCAGCGAGTGACACCCTGGAATGTTAATAAGCTACGGCATGCTATCATCAATGGTGCTGATAGTCATCCTGGAGCTACACATTACAAAGACAGGGAGAGAATGTATAAATTACAATTAGGTAGAAACATGCGCAATGCAATTTCAAGGAAGCTGCCCACATCAAGAGGAGTTCTTTTGCAGCAAGGGAAGGGTCCAGAATCTGAGTTTGAAGGAAAGGTTGTCTATCGTCATTTACAAGATGGGGATATTGTACTTGTTAATCGACAGGTAGGTTTGTCAGAACATTTGATTGCCATGGTGTTCTTTTCTTTAACAATTTTAAATATTTGCCATTTGTACTCGGTATAAAAAAATGGTGTGTTGGATGTATAAGCCACTTGGTGGAGCACATTTTTATTTATTGGACAACTAGTCTGTACTTCTAATCTGATTTTACCTATTCTCATTTTTTCCTTTATTTTATTAAAATTTTACTATAATGGATAAATCTTTTCAGTGGAGAAGAAAAACATGTGGCAGATTTATGAAATATTTTGACAAGTCTGCTTTGTTTCTTATTCTGTGTGATGATTCATGAATAGATATGCGTAAAACACTTGGCCCCTTTTGGAGTATTTTTGGGTGCCTAAATACTCAAAAATGAAGAAAGCTGTTCTACACCCTTTTGTAACAGAAGACCAGTCAATAAGCTAATTTAACATATAATTTTCAACATATCTAAATAAATATTCTTATAGGTTTCTTATTCCTTGATGGTTTATTTTTTGAATTTGCAGCCTACTCTTCACAAGCCTAGCATGATGGCTCATGTTGTTCGTGTTCTGAAAGGAGAAAAGACACTTCGCATGCACTATGCTAATTGCAGGTTTCAAAATGAGTTGATGTTGGTATAGGCTTCCTCTTCTTATCAATGCTAAATAAAAAAATTATTTTTGCAGCACCTACAATGCTGATTTTGATGGAGATGAGATGAATGTTCACCTTCCACAAGATGAAATTTCACGGGCTGAGGCCATTAATATCGTTAATGCAAACAAGCAATACGTTGTTCCAACAAGTGGGGATCCAATCAGGGGTCTGATTCAGGTAACGAGTTGACACTGTTTCATTTCTTGAACTTTTTTTCCTGAAAGAAACTGAATTTGTTGGTTTCCAATGTTGTCTGCAATGTATTCTTCAGGATCATATAGTAAGTGCTGTACTTCTAACAAATTTGGACACATTTTTGACCCGTGAGGAGTACCACCAGCTTTTGTATGCTTCTTTCATGCCTCCCATTGCCAGTTCTCAACCTGGTAGATTTGGTCGAAAAGTTTGCACATTATCTTCAGATGATGAGATACAGCCTCTTCTTCCTGCTATTTGGAAGCCAATTCCGCTATGGACGGGAAAACAGGTTAATGCTAGAAAAATGTTGATGGAAAGCTGTTTAGAAATCATTATCTTTAGCTTGAAACCATTTAATGTTAAGAAACATTCAATGATCTGACAATATGCACTTTCATCTACCTTCTTTGTGGCAATCCAGGTCATAACTTCAATTTTAAATCATATCACACGAGGTTGCCCGCCATTTACTATTGAAAATAAAGGCAGAATCCCCAAGGAATATCTTGGAAAAGATCATAATGAACTTAAGTTACTTATTTACAAGAATGATCTCATACATGGAATGGTTGACAAGGCTCAATTTGGGAAATATGGGTTGGTCCATACAGTCCATGAACTCTATGGTGCAGACACTGCAGGCATTTTGCTTTCAGTTTTCAGCCGTCTATTTACTTTATTCCTGCAGGTCAAGTGCTATGTTTTTTTTCCCAGGAATTCTATAATTGATGCATTGCTATTTATTTTAATTTCTTAGCTGTGTGCATATAGTAAATGACAACTAATGGTTTCAGATGCATGGATTTACTTGTGGAGTAGATGACCTTTTAGTTGACCAGAGTCCAGATATGGAGAGGAAAAGAATATTAGAAAAAAGTGAAGCACTAAGTGAAGATGTCCACATTCGTTTTACTGCTTTTAAAGATGGGGATAGAGGTTTGTTCAAATTACTCTGCTACGGTATGCATGTTAAGATTCCATTTACGAGCCTTTCATTTTAAAATATTAAATAATGAATTTGTGTACCCTCCCTCTCTCCCTTCCTCATCCTCCAACCTCCAACCCCTAAAAATATTTGGTGTTGTTGCTGCGCTCACCCTTGGACCGGGCTCTGCTTGGGGTGCTGGAAAACTCCTCAGCCGGCCAACCTGCAAAAGGTCCCCTGGGCGCCGGTGGTGTTCCGGCGGGGGACACTCCGATGCTTAAGTTAGTAGGGATTTTGGAGCAACAGAGTGGAGGGAAGCAAAGAAGGAACGGAGAATGGAGAGGAAAGAGTCTCTTACCCCAGCGGAGGTCCCCTGGATCCTTTTTATGGGCGTGGGATACTGCCAAAATTCGTTAGAGGACAGAGACGAAGTCCCTGATTTGCCCCTCAGAGGATCGAAATAATGGCCAGGTGGCACAAAGTCATGGTCACGTCGAAGAATCCGTTGCAACAGAATTCTGGTACCAGCTGGAGGGAATCTTCCGGAATCTCCAAGCGCTCCCCCGAACGTGGATCAAGTTGGTCGGCCTCTAGTAGGTCGGCTATCGGTAAGTCAGCCGATCTTCAGGTGGGCCCTAGAATTACCAGCCCAATAATCAACCATTGAACCTTCAGTGGGGAATGCATCAGGGCCTCCATGGAAGCCGACCGATGGGGGCTTTAGTCCGCATCATCTGGTCGAATGCTTCGTCCGGCTCAATCACTGGTCCGACCGGGCGTATACAACAGTTGCCCCCCATGCTGCTGGGCTTTGAGGAGGCATGTGACCTCGAAGTTCAGCAGCATAATTCTCGGTGCAGATCGCGCCCGTACGGACCTGATCCGGGATCGTCGCGATGGGTTGCTTCAAATCTTCCGACGATCGGCCTCCTGGACAGGTGTCGACCCCGCATTGGGGGCGTATGGGTCGCAGTAAATGACGAACAGGCATCGTGATGGAGGGTCTGTGACGCACCGCCCCACGTGGTGGCATCCGGATGGTCAGCTCCCGCTCACATGTGACCTCTTCACCGTTGATTCGGCACTTGCGCGGATCGTCGTCTGCCCTCAAGACCGGAATGTCGCTTCGGTCTCGGGGACGTGGATGGACGCGGCCCCCGATAAGGCGGTTGAAACATCCCAGAAGAGAGGCGGTGCCCCCCCTCCCCCCCAGGGATCCATAAAAGGAGGGGTAGCGAGCTCCAGGGAGGTTTCATGGTTGTCTGTGCTCTGTGAGAGAGAGAGAGTTTCTCCTTCTTCCTCCACAAGACCCGGTTCTTAGGAGGTCATCTTCAAGTTAGCCCCCAAGTCCTCCTCCATTATTAATGGCGACCAGTAGTAGGGGCCCAGTTCATAGGCCTAGGCAGCCAGGGCCAAGTGAGATCCCTTCGTCCATGACCCGAGAGCGGGTCGAAAACCTTAGGGTAGTGTACGGGATCCCCACTACTCTGCATCTTACGCTGCCAAGCCGAGAGGGGAGAGTGAATAATCCATTAGGGCCGGGAACCTTGCCGATGTACGAGTCCCACCTCAAGGCCGGCTTGAGGTTCTCGTTGCATCCTTTCTTTGTAGAGGTTTTCCGGCACTATAGGGTAACCCCGGCACAGTTGACTCCGAATAGCATTCGGATCATCTGCTGCTTTGTAGTATTGTGTCATAGAGCCAGACTCGAACTTGGGTTACCCCTCTTCAGGAATTTCTTCCTCTTGAAAAAGGACTTTAGGAGCCGGGAATGGTGGATGTTCAGTCCCCGTCCCGGCCGAAAAATCCTAAAGTGTCTTCCGTCGGCTGTCCACGAGTGGAAGGCCCGGTTTTTCTTCGTGAGTAGTCTTTAGCCCTGAGGGTTCGAGCCCTTGTGGAGGGAGCCGTGGGCGAGACTCCGAGAGGGGAGGTCGATCCCGATGGCCAACCAAGCCAGTTACAATGAACTCAACGGAGCTGGTTCGACCGCGGCATTTGAGCTGCCGGGCGAAGATCGCCTTCACCGGGCAGGAATTAGCTCCCAGAGATTCTTAGGCAAGGGCCGATCTCCTTTCTCACAGTTCGTCCCTCTGTCTCCGTCGCTAATTTTTTCTTTGACTAACCCTGACCTTCTTTGCAACAGGAAGAGGGATGAGGAAAATAGATAAAGCCAAGGTCGTTCAGCGGGCGATACGAAAAAGACCCGCCACAGAGTCGGCTCCAACATCGGCGGCCGAAAGGCAGAAAAAGAGGCGGGAGGAGAGACCTGCCGGTACCCGTTGTGGAAGTGGGGTCCGACGAGGATGACACCCCTCTTAGCGAGGTGTTGGCCAGGAAGGTATTTGAGGTTCCACCTATCGCTGGGGAGTCGGCCGCTCCACAGGAGCAGGATCGGTTGGATCTACCCGACGCTCTGGACGTGCCGGTCTCTGCGCCCATCGGCTCGGACACAGCAGAGCCCTCAAGGGGCAAGGGAAAAGGAGTGGCGGTGGAAGAGGCCGGCGAGGAGGGGGCCGAAGAGGAATCGGACGACGAGGTCCGCCAAGAGGAGTTCCAACACTGGAACGCTTTGGACCACCCCCGGAGAGCACGGAGCCTGCTCAGAGGGGCGATGACCGACTTCGATTGGGAGCGGTCGATACAAAGAAATCTGAGTGATGTGGCGGTAGTCCTACCGTAATCTCATGAGGGTAAGGCGCTTTACTTGTTCGATTCTTTGCCCCCCTTTCCCTTCCTCTTTCGGCTCTAACTTAGTCTTGTGCCCGCAGCTCCTCCACGACATTTTTCTGATGGACGACGGTATCGGCCGAGTAATCCATTCGGCCAAAACCTTCGCCAAAAGGGTGCAGGAGCTGGAGGCCACTCAGGTCGCCATGGAGGCAACTCAGGCCGCCCTAGAGGCGTCCTTGAAGTCTGCGGAGAAGTCGTCGGCCGCTCAGGCAGAGGCCGAATCATCGAAGGAGGCCCTGAAGGAGGCAGAGGGCCGACCGGGAGGCCAGGCTGAAGAAGAGGAAGGCGAAAGTGGCTTCCCTCACGCACCGGCTGCAGGAAGAAGAGAGTCGGTTCCTAGAGGCCGACAAGAGAGCCCAAGCTGAAGGGGCCATGGTGGTGCGGCTGTCGGCCCAGCTTGAGGAAGTCAGGGAGCAGGCCACAAGGCAGGCCCAAGAGGCGGTGACGGCATATAAGGCCTCCCTTCGGCCTTTTGCCGCTCGATAATCTCTGCCATGCGCTTTTCCATGCGCATGATCTTACTGTCGTAGTCATGTGGGTCTTTAGTAGGGTGCCGGCCACCGAGAGGAGCGGAGTCTGCGAAGGATGGAGAAGTCGACCTCGCCCTCTTCCCGCTAGCGTGGGCCCCCAGAGACCTTCGGGGCTCCGGAGTGGCGTGGGAGAGAGGTGGTGACTCTTTCGGCTGCCGACTCCCCCCGACCGCCGATTGATGGTTGATACAGGAAGCGGCAGGCGGCTGCCGCCGTCGTCAGCTGCTTCTTGGAAACGCTGGACCGCCGAGGTGAGCGTTTCGATGCGGTTCACCAACATCTGTAACTGCCGCAGCCCCAGAGTGATGGTGGGTTCGGCGGCGGCGGTCGTGGCGTCCTCTTCGTGAGGTGCTTCAGGCCTATGGGGAGAATGCCTCCCCCTGGCGGAGATACTTCGCGTCCTTCCCCTCGCCATCCGTAGTTCTCTTCAGTCTATCTCTCCTTTTAGAGTGAAGAGCAGAACGAAGGTTCAACCCCTTCCTCTAGCGCCAATCTGTTGCTGTGCTCACCCTTGGACCGGGCTCTGCTTGGTGTGCTGGAAAACTCCTCAGCCGGCCAACCTGCAAAAGGTCCCCTGGGCGCCGGTGGTGTTCCGGCGGGGGACACTCCGATGCTTAAGTTAGTAGGGATTTTGGAGCAACAGAGTGGAGGGAAGCAAAGAAGGAACGGAGAATGGAGAGGAAAGAGTCTCTTACCCTAGCGGAGGTCCCCTGGATCCTTTTTATGGGCGTGGGATACTGCCAAAATTCGTTAGAGGACAGAGACGAAGTCCTTGATTTGTCCCTCAGAGGATCGAAATAATGGCCAGGTGGCACAAAGTCATAGCCACGTCGAAGAATCCGTTGTAATAGAATTCTGGTACCAGCTGGAGGGAATCTTCCGGAACCTCCAAGCGCTCCCCCGAATGTGGATCAAGTTGGTCGGCCTCTAGTAGGTCGGCTATCGGTAGGTCAGCCGATCTTCAGGTGGGCCCTAGAATAACCAGCCCAATAATCAACCGGTTTATTGAACCTTCAGTGGGGAATGCATCAGGGCCTCCATGGAAGCCGACCGGTGGGGGCTTCGGTCCGCATCATCCAGCCGAACGCTTCGTCCGGCTCAATCACTGGTCCGACTGGGCGTATACAACAGGTGTATTACCACTTCCTATTTGTATAGCATTGAGAGTACACGGCAAAGACCTGGTTGATCTACTTATGTATTTATCCTACTGTTAAGTTTCTTGCGACGTTGGAGCCATTGTGGTGCATTTATTTAAAAATCCATATTTGAATTAAGCCTTACAAAGATTTGCTTCCGTCGTGTAAAAAAACTACTACTTCAATGACTTTAATTCTGTTTTATTTTGTATGTGGTAACATGAGCATTTAATGGAATATGACATTTTTAACTGAAAAAATGAATATGACATCTCTCGAAGACTTTTATTGTAGTTTGCATTTTAAAATTTTAATATCTTTAACACATTTTTTTGGATGTTGTATTGGACTTTTGCTAGACCCAATGAAATTACAGAGGGAGATTGAGAAGGTCCTATGTCGTAATAGAGAATCTGCAACAACAATGTTGGATAGAATGATGTCCAGTTCGATGAATGTTCTGACTTCTGAGGTGAACCAAACCTTATTTCCAAGTGGACTACAAAAGCCCTTTTTCAGAAATTGTCTCTCTCTTATGACCACAACTGGAGCTAAGGGTGGTTTGGTAAGAGTTTTTTTTGGTTTCCTTAATATTGTTTTCATTTAGTAGGAAGAATGTGGATGTAAATCTGTTCGCATTTTTTTAGTGTGTTTGTAGTATAAGGTTGTTGTGTTGTCATAACCCTTCTCTGTTAAATTTGTTACTTAACTGTCTCCTTCCAACAATTAATTGTTTTGCAAGATTATCGGACATCTGTGCTATCTGACTCTTGGTTGTAGCTCATGGCCAATGTTCTTATGCACTAATGTTGTTTTGCTTTCTTCTTTATGGGATCCTCTAAGTGGAAGTTGGAAACTTCTTTTTTTTAATTTCATTTTTATAAACCAAACAAAGATGAGCATGAAGATAAAGTAGCCAAAGTGTCAGCAAAAAAAAAAAAGGAGGTGCAAAGTGAAGCTAGATTAAACCTAAGATAGAACTGCCTACTCAAGGTTGAGCAAGTCCTTTTTGGGTGAGAATATGAGCATTAGGTTTCATGAACGTTCTTTATGCTTTCTTCTACATAGGTAGCTAGCCTCCAAGAGCAATAATAGTTGTACTGTAATGCAGATTATGATTTTAAAACTGATTAAGGTCCAAACTTGTTGGTCTTCTATGTTTATGAAGTGATTTGCCTCCTTTTTCTTGAGCCCTGTAGCAGGATGGGTTTAACCTAGAGTAAAACTATGTTTTTCAACATTTCATTTTATCTTGTCGACCACTGCTTTAGAGTTGGTGTAGTAGCACCTTTTGGGATTTCTTTTTTTTTTTTTTCCCTTTTAAACTCACCTATCCATTGAAGTCAGAATAAAGATATTCTAAGACAATGGTAGCATATAGTTATTTTTCACCACTTCTTTATTTTCTATCAAACTTATTAGTTATTTTCTTCTATTCCAGCACATTCTATTCTGCAACCAAATGAATAGGGACTACAGGATTGTCACATGCAGCAGAACACACTTCATACATTTTTGCAAAATCTTCTCAAATGCTCTTGGGTAGATAAACTAGATAAACTAGAAATTTGAGAGGCTTTCTATTTGATATATTTGCATGCATATGCATTGCTTCAGAAAACTTTCACTACTTCAAATTGAACTCGAGAGTCAAAAATGAGTAAACCATGCTTACTGTGAAGGGTTTGGAGCAGTATTTCATGCCATGTAAGTAGTTTTCTCAAGCTTTTGATGAATAAAATTAGACTATAGGAGTAAAACTTATTGTAATTTCCATTTTTTCTTTTCTGCATTCTAATGTATTTCATCTTCCCTATATGTTGTTGAACATGTAACCTAGTGGTACCATGAAACTAGAAGACTGAGCATACTTGTCACTGTCACTGACTTCTGCTATGAGGACTCAGAATCTCTATTTTATGAACACTGATTTAACATCTTCTCTCTCTCTCTCTCTCTGAAAATCAGAGAAAAATATTTGATTTGCTTATACAACCTAAATGTACATTTTCCAGTGCGAATGAAACATTAGGACCTGGCTATTTCTGTAATTAACATGCCATTGAGCACCTGACAGTGAGGTCTGTATCAATACTCCACTTATACATCTTTGTCATGCTTCATTAACTTAATCATGTTACTACCTGTACAAAATATGATGATGATAGAGCTTCATTGACCCATTTGATTTTTGATAAAACTAAAGTTTTTCGAATCATTATAATGTACTGTTTATATGGAGCTGTTTACCATTATCAGAAGGTTTTCATTTGTTATATACAAAGTCACCTAATTGGTCTCTAAATTTTAGTTCTGAACCCTTTACCAATCAGAGTCTGTCAAGAACTGAGTGTTATTAGAAGCAAAACAAGAAAGATGACATTTTAGATATTAAATGTGCTTGATTTAATGATGTAGTTAATGCATGTATAAAGTGGGCTTATTCTCTCATGATTGCATATATTACATATTGGTCATTAATGAAAGTATCTTTACCAATTGCTTTCTCCCCTATTGTAGGTCAACATGACACAAATTTCTTCTTTGCTTGGGCAACAAGAGTTGGAAGGGAAACGGGTCCCACGTATGGTTTCAGGAAAAACATTACCTTGCTTTCCTCCTTGGGATATTTCTTGTCGGGCTGGGGGATTCATTAGTGATCGCTTTTTGACTGGTCTTCGCCCTCAGGAGTATTATTTCCACTGCATGGCTGGTCGTGATGGGTACAACAAACTTTGAGCTTCATTACAGTTCTACCTAAGTTTTCATGTCAAAGTTCCTTTCCTCTTTTTCTTCTTTCTCATAACAAGCTAGCACATATAGACACCCAAGTATACTGCAAATGCATGCATGTACAATCTTTTTGATTGTATTTATTTGCATACACATGCATTGTTCAAAGTATCATAATTTCAAGTTTTTTAGCGCATTGACCAATACTTCATATTTGCAGGTTGGTTGATACGGCTGTCAAAACATCTCGAAGTGGATACCTTCAACGATGTCTTGTTAAGAATCTTGAGTGTCTGAAAGTCTCTTATGATCACACTGTACGTGATGCAGATGGATCTGTTATCCAATTTATGTATGGGGAAGATGGAGTTGATGTCCTAAAAACTAGCTTTATTTCTGAATTAGGAATCCTTGCTGCTGTAAGGACAGGATCCCTAAACTTCATTTCTTATTTGCACTCTTAACCTCCTGATGTTAATATATTGTTTTTTGTCGCTACAATTTTCAGAATCAGGTGGTTGTTCTTAATAGGCTTAGCAGTCAACTTGAGGATGCACATTTGTCAAAATCAAATGCTTATACTAAGGAGTTACCATATTTGCTAAGAGAGAATGCAACTGCTTTTGCTCGTCTATCAAAGAACCACCAAGGCTCTCTTCATCAAATTAGGAGGAAGGACTTGATGAAATTAGTGAAGCTCAAATACTTGTCAAGTCTTGCTGAGCCTGGTGAGCCTGTTGGTGTGATTGCCGCCCAGTCTGTTGGAGAACCATCAACACAAATGACGTAAGATCTCTTCTTGTAAAATGTTGCCTCAGAAATACATTTTATATTAGGCAACAATTTACCACATTTCAGATTTGATGTTCTATGTTGCATGGACACTTCATTATTAGGTTGTTTGGAAGTTTTGATACTTGTAGACACCTGGCACGACATGACACAACATGTAATGGCTGGACACTCTACTTTCAATTGTCCTGCTGATGTCAGCAAGAAGTATCCAACACTTGGCACCTTTTTTTTCCCCGGAGTGTCATGCAAGGGACTCTTAGTTTTAAGTGTTGGACACTTTTAAGTGTCTTCTGAGGTTCTGGGGGCATTTTGAACAGATTGTCCTTATGTTTTTAATATAAAATTATTGGTCTTTGTATGGATACTTAAACCAAATGCCACTTTGTTTTTAATAATTATCACAATTATATGACAGTTTATGCAAAATGTTTTTATGTTGTAAATATTAATGTATCATGATTAGTTATCATCTTGGGTATGTCTTTCAGCTTACATAATTTTTTAAATGAATCTAGTAATGAATTAAACTACTTGGAAACTTAGCTATTTGAATTAAAACATAAGCACACATGTTTATGCATATAATATATATATTTGGATGTCCCCATGTTCAACTCTTGAGGTTGCTTGGACACTTTGGCAGCCATGCCAAGTGTCTAGGTGACGCCATAGTGATATTATCAAAATTTAGATTATTATGAGTCTGATTGTTCTTCACTTTTGTAGAGGTTGCCATAGAATCTTCAAATGAAACTCTGCTATCTATCTATCTATCCATTGCCCTGTCCCTGTGCTTAGATTTTAGATTTTTGGATGTCCCCATGTTCAAAACTTGAGGTTGGTTGGACACTTGGACACTTTGGCACCCATGCCAAGTGTCTAGGTGACAGCATAATGATATTATCAAAATTTAAATTATTATGATTTCTGATTATTCTTCACTTTTGTAGAGGTTTCCGTAGAATCATCAAATAAATGTTATGTGCGCTTGTAGAAACATGGATTAACTTGAGGGCATGTTTGGTTTTGCTTAAAAAGATACTTTCATAACTTCTAAAGCAAAAAAGTTTTTCCTAGAGGAAGTAATTGTTTTGGTAACTTTGTCTAAGAAGTGCTTCTATAGGAAAAAAGTCAAAAAAAAAAAAAGTGCTTCTAGGAGAAGCTAAAAAAAACTACCTTCTGGCTTCTTCTTTTATGAGGACTTTTGATGAAGTAGAAGTGACACCAAGCATGCTCTAATAATTCATCCACTGTTCTTTTGAGCTAGATACATTGTCCCATATGACTTAAAAGTGAAAATTAGTTATGCCAGTACTTTTGACTTATGTAGAAGTATAGATATTTGTCAGGTTATTATCTTTCTGGTAAGTTGAATCTAGGGTATCTTATCACCTGTGTAGTGTAGGTTTGGTTAAATTGAAGGCTCTTGTTGATGTTAGAAATGAAAGGTACTACAATTAGGAGATTAAGAATGAACTGCTTTTTTGAAGGCAGCATTAGAAGAATGAATCAAAGTGTGTATAAGGTGCACCAAAAGAATTTTGCTTATGTCAGAACAAACAATTGCAGTTCGGAAGTTGCAGTTAAAAGCAGTAATGTTAAGATAGCAAAAGTTTTTTTCATAGGTTATAAATGGTGAGAAGTTCTTGCTTAAAGTTTGTAGGTGGGACTTTGCCCTTTTATAATTAGAGATGATTCTTTGTTGGTTTAAAGATCATTATTTTACTTGAACATCAAAGTTTGTGCCATTATTAGGTACAACCATCTGATGTTAGCTATGCAAATTTCACAATTAAAAGTGTTAGCATGTGTATACTTCTCTATTTAACCTAAAGATTTGCTGTCTCGGTACTGGACTGCATATTGGTACCATCCTATTATAATGTTGGTACGTGGTAAGGTACAACACGGCTAGGCATACCGCATCACAGGCATAGCTTTATTATTCTCCAGTAATTTTTTCTATTTTTGAGTACTTTTGGAAGACAATGGTGGACCTGTGAGGACCTGGGTTTTCAAAGTGATTGTGCAGCAAGAGGCGTAGCTTTATGTATTTAGTAAGACATTCTTGGTGAGACATCCTGACCTAACCCATTAAATAGTAATAGTTGAGCCAGTGGACGTATATACCAAGGTGATGTCTGTTAGTAGGAGGGAGCATTAGTGCTAGCAAAGCTACTTCAAGAGTCCTAAGGTGATCTGGAATCAGATGACATTTTCAATTATTTTTTCAATACCAATATGTCTAGCCAAGCTCGCACTTTCTCCAACATTTAAATGACCTTCAAAACCTTAATTTCAATCAAACCTCTATTTTTATCAGGCAAGTCATGAAAGCCTGTTCAAATGTTGCCACAATAATGATGCCATGTGTATGCAACATGAAGTTTGTGTTTACTGGAGTAATGTGTATATGGTTCGGTTAAAATGTTTCCATACTTTTCAGAAGGATGAGCATTGCAAGTGACATTTTAAGTCTTGTGACTTTGTACAAATGGATTCGAAAATATTTATTTTTTTAATGCAATAAAAATTAGGCTTGCTTGGTGGATGCTGATGTTCCTGTAGGTAAGAGACCCAATAAATATTGTATAAATATTGTATGTAATTCAGGAATAACTATCGTTAAAAAAAAAATCCTGCTTTCCTTTACCATTTGCAGTTGATGTGGTTGTCATGTTTTTCACATTCATTTACCGTACTCTAGCTGGACTTCCAACACGATAATTTCGGGTTCTCAACCAATTAGAAGTACCAGTGGTACTGTCCTGTTCTGCCAGTATTTAAGCCATGGTTTTGCCTTTCATAGGTTATTATTTCTTGCATTTGATGAGGGCCATGTTTGTGTTTTTACTACATTTTTTATCAGTCCTTACTGTGTTAAAATTGAACACAAGCTAATAGAAACATGACCAATTTGTACTCTGCTATATAAATATAGTTATCAGTAACCAGTGAAAATAAGTTCTTTGTGCCTGCTGGGATTTCTTTTTTTTTTCACTTCATATTTTCCCCCTTTTGGCACAATATCTCGGTGACTGTTGTGATGGATTGCATCTTTCGTGACTTAATGCACTCTCCTTTTCCTTTCTTTTTTATTTGGTTCTTCAGGCTCAACACTTTTCATCTTGCTGGCCGAGGGGAAATGAATGTGACTCTTGGAATTCCACGCTTACAAGAAATCCTGATGACAGCATCGGCAGATATTCGTACACCTGTTATGAAATGTCCATTGCATGATGGAAGGACCAGGTGAGTTGGAGGACTTGTTCCTTGTACCTGCTAATGGGGAGCCGCCTATATATTATTGTGTGAACTACCTTGCTACATGATGGTTGACATTTTTAGCTAGTTTGTGATTGCTAAGAGTCTGTTGTCATTTCTGGATATATCCTGGCTTGGTGATCCCAAACCCTCTTTATAACTCTCGGTTATTTACTGCTTTTTTGCAGGGACAATGCTGAACGGCTGGCTTCAAAGTTAAGGAGGGTCTGTTTGGCGGACATTGTAGAGCATATGGAGGTCTGCTGTGTGCCATTCTGCATTCATGGGAACGAGGTGTCGACAATTTATAAGCTGAAGATGAACCTTTACCCACCCGAGATTTACCCTCCACATTCAGACTTAACCTTAGAAGATTGCATGATAACCTTACGAACAAACTTTATTGATGCTATGGAAGATGCAATAGCAAAACATTTGGACATGATATGCAAGATCAGTGATATCAATTCTGTTACTGCAAAAGAAGAAAGTAACTTAGCAGAAGGGACAGACGAAGATGAACATGGAAGTAAATCCACTCATGGGGAGGATAAGGATAGCACGGGCTTTGATGATGTCGATGATGATGATGGAGTCAATGAGGATGAAGGAATGGATGCTGAAAAGAGGAAAAAACGAGCTAGTGATGAAATGGAGTATGAGGATGGTATTGAAAAAGAGAGCTCTGCCAAAGCAGATGAGCATGATGGAGAGACCCAATCTGGGTTTGAAAGTGAAATTGATCAGGTTGAAGCTGATGAGGACTATACAGTGGGAGGAGATCCCAGCATGGAAGTTAAAGATTTTAGCTTGGAAGTTGAGGAGGAAACACCTGAAAGCCCATCTAAAGCTCAGCCTGCCCCTACGTTGGAGGATGGCAAGAAGAAGCAGAAATTGGCAGACAGCAAGGAATCAAAATCAAAATCCAAGAAGAAGACAACCAAGCCAAGGAAGAAAAAGATTAATAGAACCATCTTTGTGGATGCAAAGGGTTTGAAATTTGAGGTTCACTACATTTTTAAGAAGGAGCCTCGCATTTTACTGGCTGAGGTACCATTCTTTCTGCTATGCTTAAATTAGCTGGGAGAAACTTGATTTTGTCTTTTCTTGTGGTTGTTAGTAGTAGCTCAGGGCCTCTGCTTGTGTATTATTTATTCTTTGCTGAAAATTGCTCATCACTTTCTTTTCATATGGTATAATTATTGTGGAAAGACCAGCATTCTATCAATCTGCAAGACTGGAAACAATAATTTGTGAATATTATATTGTTCGTTCCATAAAGTCTATAGCTTGACATAGAAACTGCAGCTTGCCAATCAAACACATGAGAAGTTTGACCTGCGACCGTTTTTTAGTCTGTCATCTATAATTTGCTCTCATATATATTGATGCAGGAAATGGTGAGAATGCCTTGCTGATGCATGATATGCACTTAAGATAGTTTTTATAGTGGCTAATATCATTATTCATAACAAAATTAACTGTATTTTCTGTATAAAATTATTATTTATCAATCACTTATTTTGTTGAACTTATGAGATCAATACTTTCATCAGGTCGCTCAGAAGGCTGCCAAGTCTGTCTATGTTAAGGAATCTAAGAACATTGAACTGTGCTCAGTGCCTGAGCCAAAAAAAGACGAGGCCCTCTCACTTCAGACTGCAGGAGTGAACTTCCAAGCGTTTTGGGACTTGGAAGACCACTTGGATATTAATAAAATAACCTCAAATGATATACATGCAATGCTAAACACATACGGTGTAGAAGCAGCCAGAGCTACCATTATAAAAGAGGTGAAGGCTGTGTTTGATGCATATGGCATACGTGTAAATATCCGTCACCTGACACTGATTGCAGACTTCATGACTTTCCATGGTGGGTATCGGCCAATGAACAGAATCGGGATGAACGATTTCAACACTTCACCTTTCGGCAAGATGACTTTTGAGACAGCAACCAAGTTCATTGTTGGATCAGCTTTCCATGGGGAGGTGGATACCTTAGATGCCCCTTCGGCTAGTGTCTGCCTTGGCCAGCCAGTGAAGATGGGAACCGGATGTTTTGACTTGATGCAAAATCTGCATCTTTGATGAATGAATGGATGGATATGTTTTGTAGTATTTCATAAATAGATATGGCATTCATGTCTTTATTTATAGGTTTTTTTGGCACCTTGTTTCATTTTCTTACATGGTGCCCCTATCTCTGTTACAATGCTTAATCATAGCGTATTTGTAAGAGTGAAAAGGAGGTACTGTACGGGTATTCAAGCAAATTGTATATTTTGTTGTAGAAGTACAGCTCTTACACTAATTAAATGATCTGTCAAGTTCTTTCTTTGATGTGCTACTGAATTAACAATGCAAGACTGTCAAGAGTAACCAGTGGTGGACTTTCGTGGAGTTATTAGAAAATTTATATTTGTTACTCAATCATGTGGGAATTGATGTAAACCAAACGTGTACTTATTTGAAGTTTTTCTTCAGTGTCTCCAGTTAATGACTGTTGTTCCATTTTGTTTGAGTTCAACTGCATTTAATGATAATGAGATGCATACATCGCTAAATTACCCATGTGAATGGATGATGCTCGATGTATAGAGCAATGTAGTTTTTCTCCTGGAAGTTTGGTTCTCCAGTTTTCTTTTTCAATTTCTAAGTTTCAGCGTAGAATTATTTGACAGGTTAAGATATCAGCAATGATCTGTAATCTTGGCCAAAGATTTTTAAATGAGTTTTAGTTATATATGACAATTTGCTAAACTACAAGCAGCCAGGATTCAACATCATAAATCTGATGTACAGCATCACAAGTACCCCATCGTGTATGATCATATGCCGTTCTGCTTTACCTCCATCATTTATTCCTCCTCAAAGAGGGTATACAACGCAATTATTTCAACTATACCCGGAAACAGAAGTTGCAGCGAGGAGAGTGGTGTCTGCAATTGGCACTACCTGTGTTGACTCTCTCTCTCTCTCTCTCTCTCTCTCTAAGTGATTCACCGAAGAAAATTGGTAAAAAATAACTAATGATTTTCTGGCCTTCCTATTTTATTCTTTCATCATGTCATTTAAAATATATTAAATTATTTTTTTCTTAAATATTTAGAATGAGATATCTATTATATTCACATTTAGTGCGGGACAAATAATTGACAGAGATAGTAAAATTCAAACAGCAATTTGAGTTAGAAATTCTGAAAGAATTTAGGAACAACAAGTTAAAATACACGTGCAGATGCATGTGTTACTAAAGATTTTGAGATAAAGAAACTAAATTCCAAATTCTAAAAAGATCTAA
The DNA here is from genome assembly GCA_021397845.1 of Areca catechu. Lineage (NCBI taxonomy): Eukaryota > Viridiplantae > Streptophyta > Magnoliopsida > Arecales > Arecaceae > Areca > Areca catechu. The sequence continues at coordinate 31,730,125 of CM038045.1, forward strand.
AAATAATAAAATTTATAATTACTGTTTTTCTAATGCATTATACTCTCTTTCACCTCTTGGTTCATCTTTTCACCTTCATTCATATTTTCTCTCGTTTGTTGGTTTGGAAGCTAGTATTAGTGAGTCTTTTCCCACATATTATCTCTATTATTATTTAGAATCCATTCTTCTATACGAGTCTATCATATCTTAAACTTTTTAAGAAAAAATCTAAATAGAATTATTATACAATAGCTTCAAATCTTCGTACGAGTAGTCTAATAAGGATTATATTTAAAATTGGTTGATCGGACAATTAGGCCACATTTATATGGTTTAATTTACAATTTTAAGGATACAGAAGGGTGACTGCCCAAGTAAAAGCATCTAAGAGTGTGATGAATAACCAAGATTAAAAAGTAAGGATTTGTCCCATTGAAGCATTAAAGTGAAAATGATGAATTGTTCAACGTCTGTCCTCATGTTAGCCTATGCACGATGATTTGTAAATTTTTCACGGTTGACAGTTATTGAGTTTGGGTTTGTAAAGCACATATATGTGCATTTTCCTACTTAACCATTTGAGGGTATCACCCCCCATGCAACATGGTGAGAGTGAGAGTGGTAACTGTATTCTCCAAACTATTGGGATGTTGCTGTATCATTTATAATTTTTTATTTATTATATGATTTTTTTTCTTTAAGAAGACAAAAGGGGAATCCATTTCCACCATAGTTACCCAAATCCAAGACAATCATAGTCACATTATCCAATAGTTGTTTAATCATTCACAAAAAAATTACAATTTATTCACAAAAAATAAAATAAAATTGGCAATCAAGAACTAGCCATAAAGGACATAGCAATGATGCTATGCATTGTTGTTAGTTCTGCTGATTTTAGGTGAACTGTTATGTACATCAGTTTTTTTATAATTTATGATTACTGGAGTTCTTCTGATCTTGAGGAGGTGAATTCTGTTCCTTCCCTAACTGCCGATCAACAGTTAAATGAAAATGTCTGCCATTCATGACCAACAAATATTTAAATATGAGATTCAACTTATTCAAATTAAGGACTCAAAAAACTTCCAACTCATGTACCTCAGATTCTGGTCATTCATTTCTTGGAACCATGTTTGTGGAGATCAGAATTCAAGGAGCCTCTTAACTATTAGAAAGGTAGAATGTATCTAGAAGTTCACCCAAGGGAAGCTTGATATGATCAATCTAAGCCAAGCTTGTTAGTGATCAATTAGTTCATGGTCAAGCCTTTGTGTATCAGCTACTCGGCCAATATAAACTTCAACTTTGTACAGAAAATAATTCATAGGGCCAAGCAACCAAAACCTTTTTAACTAATTAAATATAAACATATACTCTTTGGGTCCCTTGGTAAAAAATGGTCACTGGACTGCAGCAAGAAATTCAATTAACCGCTGTTCAAGCCATTCACTTGAGCCAAAAAGTTGCAAACCAAGGGATATTTTAAAAGAAACCAAGAAAAATCTACAGAATCAGGTTCATAGAATGGCTGAAGAAGAAGAAACTTGTGGCAAATGGCCTAGAGTAGCAGACATTCCTCCTTGAGAATAGAAGTCTCCAACTGCTAGCCAGGTTTCCAAGCTTGACATAATACCGATTCCCTGTCAAAGGGTCCAGCAACGAAGATGTTTCTTGCAAAATTCAAGGAAACCAAAAATTGCTTGCTTCAAGGACCAAAGAAGAGAGACAAGTGAATGTTGAGCAGGTTAGTAGTTTAGTATTAAATGAGCATCCAGTTTAATAATTAACTTTCTCTTGTTTTTGGGTATAATTAAAACATTATTCTTCAAGGCCATAAGTTGGGATTCCAGTTTGTTTCAACTAAATCATATATGATTATGGGATGCCTCAATGAGATTCATCTGTTGGACATATTAAGCACACCAGACAGCCTTGTTCCGACCAAGTTATCTTGGCTTGAAGGCACAGCAACAAGACTGGAGTATAAATGTCAAAAAAACTATTTCTTGTCCTTTATTAAGAATTAGAATGGTTAAGATTTAGTCTTGCTGGCATATAAATGTTTTTTTATTAAAAAAATATTTCTTGTCCTTCATTAAAGATTAGAATGGTTAAGATGAGGTATTGCCTTTTTTACGTTTGAGTCATTGTAGTTAGTCTATATATGCACAGGTAAGTTCATTTGCACTGGGATTTTTTATCCTTCGTTTAGGTATCTGGGTTGCCAGGGGAGCAGTGAATCACTAAATGACTCATCTTTTCTTCACCCATTATGCATCTTCCTCCTATGTTTCATCATCTTATTGAGACTTAAGCACAATTTTGCACAAATTTTGTGTAGACATCATTTTTTTCAGATCATTCAAAACTGAAGAAATCATAATTTATTTCTTTTCTGTATCCCTGATTCATAACATATAAATACTCATCCAGGATCTGATATATCAACATTGCTGACGTGGAGTACATGTTAGATCCAGCTGACCGCCAACGGTATCATATGGATTTTTCTTCCAAAACTCTCCGGCAGGATGGCCTGACCGGTGGCCATTCTCACCCGCGACGTGCTCGCTGTCTCTGCCACTTCGCCAGGTGTTGATCCAGGAGGGGTCCACCTCGACCGAAGTGGGCTGCCCCTGCTCCTTCGCCAAGTGGCACCCCAAGATGGGTCCACCTCGACGAGGTCGAGCTGAGCTCCCCTGCTCTTTCGCCAGGTGGCACCCCAAGATGGGTCCACCTAGGCTGAAGTCGAGCCTTCCTCTGCCATTTCGCCAGGTGTCGACCCAGGAGGGGTCCACCTCGACCGAAGTGGGCTGCCCTACTCCTTCGCCAGGCGGCACCCCCAGATGGGTCCACCTCGGCGATGTCGAGCCGGGCTCCCCTGCTCCTTCGCCAGATGGCACCCCAAGATGGGTCCACCTCGGCTGAAGTCGAGCCTTCCTCTGCCACTTCACCAGGTGTCGACCCAGGAGGGGTCCACCTCCGCCGAAGTGGGCCGCCCCTGCTCCTTCGCCAGGTGGCACCCCAAGATGGGTCCACCTCGGTGAGGTCGAGCCGGGCTCCCGTGCTCCTTCGCCAGGTGGCATCCCAAGATGGATCCACCTCGGCTGAAGTCGAGCATTCCTTTGCCACTTCGCCAGGTGTCGACCCAGGAGGGGTCCACCTCGACCGAAGTGGGCTGCCCCTGCTCCTTCGCCAGGTGGCACCCCAAGATGGGTCTACCTCGGCAAAGTCGAGCCGGGCTCCCTTGCTCCTTCGCCAGGTGGCACCCTAAGATGGGTCCACCTCGGCTGAAGTCGAGCCTTCCTCTGCCACTTCGCCAGATGTCGACCCAGGAGGGGTCCACCTCAGTCGAAGTGGGCTGCCCTACTCCTTCGTTCGGCGGCACCCCAAGATGGGTCTACCTTGGCGAGGTCGAGCCGGGCTCCCCTGCTCCACCAGGTGGCATCCCAAGATGGGTCCACCTCGGCTGAAGTCGAGCCTTCCTCTGCCACTTCGCCAGGTGTCGACTCAGGAAGGATCCACCTCGACCGAAGTGGGCTGCCCCTGCTCCTTCGCCAGGTGGCACCCCGAGATGGGTCCACCTCGACGAAGTCAAGCCAGGCTCCCCTGCTCTTTCGCCAGGTGGCACCCCAAGATGGGTCCACATCGGCTGAAGTCAAGCCTTCCTCTGCCACTTCCCCAGATGTTGACCCAGGAGGAGTCCACCTCAGCCGAAGTGGGCTGCCCTACTCCTTCGCCAAGCGGCACCCCAAAATGGGTCCACCTTGACGAGGTCGAAACGGGCTCCCCTGCTCCTTCGCCAGGTGGCACCCCAAGATATGTCCACCTCGGCCGAAGTTAAGCCTTCCTCTGCCACTTCACTAGGTGTCGACCCAGGAGGGGTCCACCTCGACCGAAGTGGGCTACCCCTGCTCCTTCGCCAGGTGGCATCCCAAGACGAGTCCACCTTGGCCGAAGTCGACCCTACTCTACAAAGCCTCGGGGAGGTCAGAAACGCGAGCCACGAGGACGTTGCTAGGGTCGGTGCGCAGCGCACCACGTACGGCCTGTGGTGGTGCGCGAAACCTCATTTACACCAATTAAGAAGGACCCCACAATCGAGGCATCGGGTCCTTGCGATCGAGGGCTTGGAATTCCCTGGAAAGGAGGTTCGCAGTCAATGCCCCGGGATGAGGGCTCCAGTGCTTGGCTCAAGATCCTGCCAAGTTTCTCTTTTCGTGACAACACGGCGGGCGAGGCAAGCTCGCCACTCAACTCCCAACCTTGGGAGGACTCGAGAAAGGGAGGCAGAAAAGTAGATGGTGGTCTGGCGATATAAAGGGGATGGCGAGAGGGGGTGAGAAGGTTAAGCTATGGAGAGGTAAAAATGTGGATACAGAAAGAAGAAACGACTCTAAGGCCGTCGGAAGTTCGCAAGGGCGAGCCCAGCGAGTCCGGTGCAGGAAGCCGAGCGTCAACCCCTCTCATTCCCATCCTTCTTTCATCTAAATCTCCCCTAAGTACAGGAATCCAGTGGAGACCCATCTTAGCAGATCTGTTCCATCTTGTCGCTCGCTAACTTGACCATCGAAGTGCCCCCGCCGGAACCCCCGGCCCGGGTTCTGACCTTGTTTTCTAGGTTCGGAGGACTGGGGATTTCGAGGTGAAGGAGACCAAGATCCGGCGCTAGCTCGTAAGCTACAGGCCGCGGCGGTAAGATCAACAACAGATAGGCGCGCCAGGTAGGGGGCAGAACAGTAACCTCTGTGCGAGCAAGCCCCCTGTGAGCTAAAGAATAGTTCAACCGCAAACATGATGGTGACTCGCGGGCGTGAAGCTTCCACCAGCCGGGCAGGAGAGGTTCCCTCTCCTCTGGGCCCAAGCAGCCCGAAAAGGAAACTTCCCGCTCCTCCTCAGCTGTCCTCGGCGAAGGGTCCCATTGCAGCTATCGTCCAGCAGCCGCAGACGCTGACCACAGCTGCAGCATCAACAGCGCTCCCTGGCGACTCAACCCCAGCCAGGGACCCCCGTGGCCCAAGCCGCAGGCCCCCGCGGAAGCCTACGCTCTATTCAAGGCGGGCCATCCCATCCGCGGGCAGTAACCAACCCCCGCGGGAGTCATCAGACTCCCGCGAAGAGGGGCCGCACGGGGTCGGCGAATCACGAGAGTCGATCCCCGGCCGGCAACCCTGAAGCCGCCCAGCGCAGCAGGCATCACCGGGGCAAGGCCCCTCGCCGAGACCAGTCAGCACCTCCTTCCCCAGCGGCCTCGGGGGAAGGTTCCACAGATGAGGCCATCAAGCGCCTGGCCGAGAGACGCCTGGAGGAGCATGAGCTTAAGTTGGCGGAGTTCTCCCATCGGTTTGCCAACATGAAAGGTCCCGCTAGCAAGCCAGTGGGCTACAATGCCTGACCACCCTTCTCCCGAGAAATCCAAGAGGAACCGATTCCGAGTAGATTCCGTATGCCTCAGGCGGATCCCTACGATGGGACCACCGATCCCCTGGACCACCTAGAGAGCTATAAAGCTCTCATGAAAGTCCAGGGGGCGACAGACGCGCTCCTATGTATCGCCTTCCCGGCCACCCTCCGGAAAGCTGCTCGAGTTTGGTTCACCCGCCTCGAGCCTGAATCTATCAGCTCCTTCCATCAGCTAGAAGGAAAGTTTGTGGCATACTTCGACGCTTGCTGGAAGGTGCCAAGAAAGGTGGACAACCTCTTCTCTATCCGCCAGCAAGACCAGGAGCTATTGCGGGACTACGTCACCCGCTTCAAGACTGCTGCCTTGGAAATCTATAGCTTGGACGAGCCCGTCGCCATGCTGGCGTTGAAACGGGGGCTCAAGACCTCCCGTCTGATGTATTCCCTGGACAAGAAGCCCCCCAAGACATATTCCGAGCTCCTCCGTGTCCATAAGTACATCCGCGCTGAGGAGGTCGACCGTACCAGACGAGAGCTGGACGGGAAACCTTTGAAGAAGCCTACCCCGAAGGATGTCCCTGGGACCTGGAGACCCAGACCGGCTGCAGACTCCCGACCGGGACCGAAGCCAAAGAATGGTCCCATTCCGGAGCGAGCCTTCACTCCCCTCCTTGCCCTAAGAACGAAGATCCTCATGGAGATTGAGGGCGAGCGCTACCTTCGCCGACCTCCTCCTCAGAACCCAAGAAACAGTCGCGACAAGACGAAGTACTTCCAAGTCCATCGCGACCACGATACGGAGGAGTGCCGTAATCTGAAGCGGGAGATCGATGAGCTTATCAAGAGGGGCTACCTCAGGAAGTTCGTGAGGAGCGAGGTCCCCGCGAAGGACCAGCCACTCGCGGCCCTTCCCCCAGTCCCTGCAGTTGACAACCGCCCTACGGAGAAACCTGATGGCATGATTTCTTGGGGGATAGGGCGCGCGTTGAAGAGAGCTCGGGAGGAAGGAGACCTGGAAAATGTACTCCCCTTTGAAAAGGGGAATGAAAATGAAAATGTAAACAACGATGCAGTGGTAGTCGAGATGACCATCACTAAGCATTCTGTACATCGCATTATGGTTGATAATGGGAGCTCTACTGACGTACTTTTTTATGATGCTTTCTCTCAGATGAATTTACCTCATGATCGGTTAAAGCCAGTGCACACCCCTCTTATGGGCTTCACCAGAGATTCCGTAAGGGTCGAGGGGGAGATCACTCTCCCCGTTACCGCCGGAGCCCCATCTCGGCAGAACACAGTCATGATGACCTTCACCGTCGTCCGACTTCCGTCACCTTACAATGCTATCCTGGGCCGTCCAAGGCTCAACCAACTTGACGCGGTCATTTCTACCAAAAGTTTACTGGTGCAGTTCCCTCCTGCCATCGAGATAGGAGTAATGAGGGGCCCAGCCCGTCCCGCATTGCTTACAGGCTATCCCGGGGGCCCGAAGTGCCGAACTCGGCTCTGACGTCGACGGACTCGACCAGAGGGCGCAAGATCCCAGGGGAGGCCCCGTTGAGCGCTTACTAACGTACCCCCTTGGCTCAGATCCTCAAAAGATGGTGCAGGTAGGAGCCCAACTCCCGGAAGACGAGCAGGCTCGCTTGCTGGATTTCCTTCGGACAAATGCAGATGTGTTTTCCTAGTTTGCTGTAGATATGCCAGGTATTCCCTCGGACGTTATCACCCACCAACTGAAGATTTATCCGAAGTGCCGTCTGGTCCGCCAGAAGAAGAGGAATTTCACCGCAGAAAGGCAGAGGGCAATCAATGAAGAGGTGGAGAAACTCCTCGCCACCGGCTTTGTACGAGAAGTACAGTACCCTAGTTGGCTGGCGAACGTGGTGATGGTAAAGAACAACGGCAAGTGAAGGATCTGCGTAGATTACATCGACCTCAACCGAGCTTGCCCGAAGGATAACTTCCCACTTCCTAAGATCGACCAGCTCGTGTACACCACCTCGGGACATCGCCTCCTCTCTTTCATGGACGCTTTCTCCGGGTACAATCAAATCCGAATGCACCCGGAGGATGAGCACACCACCTTCATCACGGATCGCGGGACCTACTGCTACAAAATGATGCCGTTCAGCCTCAAGAGCGCAGGCGCTACGTACCAACGTTTGGTCAACAAGGTCTTCAAAGACCAAATTGGCGACAACATGCAGGTATACATGGACGACATGCTGGTGATAAGCAAGCCGACCTCGAACCACGTCGACGACCTGACGGAGACCTTCCGTAACCTTCGTCTTCACCAAATGAAGTTGAACCCGGCGAAGTGTGCTTTTGGCGTGTCGACGGGAAAGTTCCTCGGCTTCGTAGTAACCCAAAGAGGGATAGAAGCTAACCCGGAGAAGGTTCAGGCGATCCTAGACATGGAACATCCCACCTCCAAGAAGCAAGTGCAGCAACTCACCGGCCGAATAGCTGCCCTGAGCCGGTTTATCTCAAGGTCCGCGGACCGTTGCCAACCCTTCTTCAAGGCGCTGAGGAAGATGCACGACTTTGCCTGGACGAAGGAGTGCCGGGAGGCATTTAAGGAGCTGGAGAAGACACTGGCGTCACCGCCACTGCTCTCCCGGCCAGAGGAAGGAGAAGAGCTCCTCTACCTGGCGATCACTTCGGAGGCCGTCAGCTCAGTCCTAATCTGAACGAATGACAAAGGGATCCAGAGGCCGGTGTATTACACGAGCAAACTTCTACGCGATGCGGAGCTCGAGTACTCTCATTCTGAGAAATTGATTTTTGCTCTAATTGTGTCCGCCCAGCGTCTCAGGTCTTATTTCCAAGCGCACCTCATCGCGATCCTGACGGATCAACCGCTGAAAGCGGTGCTCAGCCAACCTGACACATCCGGACGCCTGGTGAAGTGGATGCTGAAGCTCAGCGAGTTCGACATCGGCTACCAACCGAGGTCGGCCATGAAGGCGTAGGTACTCGCTGATTTTTTAGTTGAATGTGCAGGCATGGGTGAGGGGCCAGAAGAAAGCCCCCAGGACCGACAGCCAAAGCCTGGACCGGAGAAGGACATCTGGGTCCTTCATGTGGACGGAGCCTCTAACTCCGGCGGGAGTGGAGCTGGACTTATCCTCGCCAACAGCGAGGGAGTCGTCGCCAAATGTGTGCTTCGTTTCCAGTTCGCCGCCACCAATAACCATGCGAAGTACGAAGCGCTCCTCGCGGGACTGAGTCACCGGCGAGCTGGGTGTGACCAGCCTAAGGGTCTTCACCGACTCGCAGTTGATGGCCGGGCAGGTCTCAGGAGAGTATGAGGCACGGGACCCCCAAATGGCTAAATACCTGGAGTTGGTGCGAGCGAGCGCGGCGAGTTTTAGGCGCTTCAGCATCTCCCACATCCCGTGCAGGGAAAACGCTCATGCAGATGCCCTCTCCCACCTGGCAACTCTGCCGCACTCGTCGTTGGGCCACGCCTACATCGAGCATCTTCAAGTCCCGAGCTATGAGACACCCAGGAAGGTCAGCAGGTCACCCCGGAGCCCAGCTGGATGGACAAGTACGTCGAATACATTACCAACAGCACCTTACCAGAGGATCGCGTAATGGCCGGCCTCATTAAGAGGAAGGCCGCACGATTCGTGTTGATGGACGGACTACTGTACCGGAGGTCCTATTCTTACCCACTCCTCAAATGCTTGAGCCCACCGAAGCCGCACTCGTACTCCAAGAGATCCACGAGGGCCTCTGTGGGAACCATGTGGGGGGCAGGACACTGGCGTACGAGGCCCTCCGCCAAGGCTACTTCTGGGAGACGATGAGGGAGGACGCGGCAAACTTTGTCAAGAAGTGTGATCGATGCCAACGACATGCTGTCGTGCAGCGCCAACCGGCTGCGCCACTCTCCCAGCTCTCCGCCCCTGGCCTTTCGCTCAGTGGAGCATGGATCTCCTCGGATCTTTTTCCCCTGCATCCTGGCAGCGAAAGTTCTTGATTGTGGCTATCGACTACTTCACGAAGTGGATCGAGGCCGAGCCATCAGCCCGGATCATAGAGGCGAATGTCAGCAAGTTTCTTTGGAAGTCAATTATTTGCCGCTTCGGCCTGCCCCACACCATCATCACCGACAACGGACGCCAGTTTGATTGTCGGGAGTTCGAGAAGTTTTGTAACGGCCTCGGGATTCATCATCGTTTAAACCTCGATGGCGCATCCTCAGATCAATGGAGAAGCCGAGGTGACCAATAGAACCATCCTGCAAGGCCTTCGAACTAGACTGGACCATGCCAAGGAAAGATGGGCGGAGGAGCTCCCCAGCATCCTATGGACGTACCAGGCCACCCCAAGGACGGCCACGGACGAGACTCCCTTCAACCTCGTCTTCGGTGAGGAAGCGGTTATTCCAATAGAGCTCAGACTGCCGACCTTGCGTGTAGAGCAATACGACGAGGCTGAGAACCCGGCACGACTGCTACTGAACCTGGATCTCCTTGAGGAAACGAGGGACAAGGCTCGAGTTCGGATGGCGGCCTACCGGCAACGAGTGGCCGGATATTACAATTCCAGGGTGAGGCCAAAGTCCTTCCGCCCGGGAGATCTAGTGCTGCGCCGAGCTGAGGCGTCCCAGCCTCAAGAGTGCGGCAAGCTCTCCCCAAATTGGGAAGGCCCCTATAGAGTGGCCGAAGCACTCCCCCACGGAGCTTATTATCTAGAGGAGCTTGGCGGAGCTCGGTTTCCGCGGACTTGGAATGCCGCGAACTTGAGGATGTATTACCAATAGTGTAAGACCTTTTAAACTTCAATAATGAGATCCTTTTTGTATGCAACGCTTGTTCTCGTCTCGTAGGACCGTCGCCATCCAGTTTTAGGTCTGGCGAGCGAAGGCGAGGCGGGAGGCCTACAAGCTGCCTACAAAAAGGCGGAGTCCCGGGCTTCGGCCTAAAAGATCTCGCGAGAGCTAACCCAGTTCCTCCGCAAAATCCCAGAGTTCAGTCCGGAGTGCCGCGCGAAACCAAATTCCAGCGTGCGGCCCCGGAATTCAGTCTGGAGAAAGCTCCGGAGACCTAAGTCCCGATTCCACTAGATCCCGGAGTTCAGCCCGGAAGGTCGCACAGGGCTCAGTTCCTGCCTGCAGCCCCGGGGTTCAGTCCGGAAGTTCGCACGGAACCTAGTGCCAGCACGAAGTCCCGGGCCACGGTCTGGAAGATGGAGTGGAACCCAGTTCCTTCGCAAAATCCCGGAGTTCAGTCCGGAGTGCCGCGCGGAACCAAATTCTAGCATGTGGCCCCGGAGTTCAATCCAGAGAAAGTTCCGGAGAATTAAGTCCCGGTTCCACTAGATCACGGAGTTCAGCCCGGAAGGTCGCACAGGGCTCAGTTCCTGCCTGCGGCCCCGAGGTTCAGTCCAGAAGTTCGCACGGAACCTAGTTCCTGCACGAAGTCCTGGACCATGGTCTGGAAGGTGGAGTGGAACCCAGTTCCTTCGCAAGATCCCGGAGCTCAGCCCGGAACGCCACACGGAACTCAGTTCCGGTAGGCGGCCCCGAGGTTCAGTCCGGAGGATGCCCCAAAAATCTAAGTCGCCGGCGCGTTCGGAGTGCAAGCTGCAAGCCCCAGGAAGTCCCTACCAGAAACCTGAAGGTCTCCGGGGCCTTGTCTCAAATTAACAATTCAAATGGCAAACGAAAACAAAAGAGAAAAAGATGGAAGCGAAGGCAATAAGACGGGTCTTCATTTCTAATGAAAAGTTTCTTACAAAAAGGGGCCCCGACAGACTGGGAGACCCGAAGAAACGAAAAAGAAACCTACACTAGAAACAAAAGAAGACCCAGGGTCACTTCGCCGCTGCCGCATCCTCCCTCGGCTAGGGGACATCTACGCCACCGGTTGCATCGTCGGAAGGCCGTGCGGAGGTCGCTGCACCCTTGGGAGGCTGCCCGGAAGCCTCCACGTCGGTACCCTCTACAGCCGGCCCTCCCCCGTCGGGCTGCTCTCTTCGGCCGCCCAGGACGACCCCGCTCAAATCGAGCGTGGGGAAGGAGCCCACCTTCTCCCGACATATCTGGAAGTCCTTGAGGAAAGAGCCGACCACCGCCTCGTGCATCTCCACCTTGAACTCCTCGAAGGCCCGGAACTTCAGCACGGCCTCCTGCGTCTCCTTCCGGGAAGCCTCCAGCAGCCCGTTAATGTAGGAATTTTTCTCCTTGGCCTCGCCTAGCTCCTTGAGGACCTCTTCGACCCAGCGCTCCAGTGACCGGGACTGAGCCCTGAGGCGGAAAATCTCGGCCGTGTCGTCCTTGGCACGGCGCTGGCTCGAGATCCTCTCCTCAGACAGAGAGGTCTCAAGTTCCCTGACGCGCCCCTCGGCGCGACCCAGATCCACTCGGAGGGCCTGGTTGTTTTCCCGCAGCTCGTGACATTTTTCTATAAGGTCCTTCACGTCAGTCGCGAGCTTGCTCAGCCTCTCCTTCTCAGCGTCTTTCTTTGCCGAACTGGAGAGGAAGTTCCTCAACAGTAGCACATCGGTCCCGATCTGCATCGGGGAGAGGATGAAATGTTAGAAAGACCCAACTGGAACATTAAAGAGAAAGAGCTCGGAGCTTACCATGAAGAGCAGCGGGAGGATCCCGAGCAACGCCTCCGTGTAATCCCGGCCATCCCTCAGGCGACGGTCCCGAGGCATGGATGCGAACTCCATCATCTTTTCCGCGAGCCCTTGATCGCGGATGACGGAAGAACTGGCGTTGAGCCCTGCCGGTGAAGGATGGACATCAGGAGTAGGCTGGGCGGTAGTCCCTCCGCTGGGCGACGTGGCTGTCGGTGGGGCCGTCGCCGCCCTGGTGGTCACCGTGGGGACGATCAGCGCAGTCACCGGCGCGGGCGCCGCCCGGGAAGGTTCCGGTCGCCCCTCTTTTTCAGCCCTGTCGAGCTCGACGACACGCACATCATGTGCATGAGGCTGAGGTGGCCTGGGGGCAGGGCCCGTCGCCCCGGGTCCGGTGGGAGCTGGGGTGGACCTGGGCCCCTGATCCGTCCCTGTGCGGGACTTCTTCGATGGAGCCTCCTGTGCCCCTTCAGCGGCGCCCCTCTTCCGGACGCCCTCCATGAGGCTCTCGATGGAGAACTTCATCCCTGAAGGAAGAAAATGATTAGATCATTAAAAAAAAAAAAGGAAAGAAGCGAAAGAGAGAGGAGGGAGACCCGGAGTCTCACCCAACGCCCGGATTGGACTGACTCCCGCCTCGAACAAATTCTGCTCTGAGAGCAGGACCTCGAGGGCAGGGACCACGTCGCCCAGCATCTGGGCGTAAACCTCCTAGTTTGCTGGCTCGACCTGGGAGTTTCGGTTCGGGGACCGGTCTAGCTCACTTCAGGCCCTGTTGACATCCTGAACCGAGACAAAGAAAAAATGGTTCTTCCATCCCTTGATCGACGTGGGGAGGTCGAACCGAAAGCACCTAGGCCGGGAAGAAAGATACCACCAGCCGTTATCGGTGGAATAGCATTTCAGGATGAAGAGGGCCCTGAACAGTGAAAAACGGGTGACAAACCCGTGAAAATGGCAGAAGACAATGAAGGCGAAGATAACCCGGATGGCATTAGGAGCCAACTGGGCTGGAACCAGGCAGAAATGACTGAGAAAAGAAAGGAAGAATGGATGAAGGGGAAAACAAAGACCCCCGGCAAAGAAGTTCTCGTAGAAAGCAATCCTCCCAGGGCCGCTCGAGGTTACTCGATCCCCCGGTCCTGGGAGCGAAAGCTAGATGGTATCCGGGATCCCAAACGTATCCCGGATCCAAGAAAGGTCGTCTCCGGTCATCGTCGAGACGTAACCGGAGGGACCCGAGGAAGAAGTCTGCCACCGAAGGAGGAAGGGCAGAGATGGGACGTGCAGAAGCAACGAGAGGGGACCTAGGACCTCTAGGAGCGCCAATGGTCATTGTCCCTGGCTGTAGTTGCCTCAGGACCTCGACCGGAATCTCCTCTAACTCTGAGGAGGAAGACGACGGAGTCCTCGGCCAGGAAGGGCCGGCCTCGTCCAGATTGGAAGAGAAACGATGGTGACGAGCCATCAGGAAGGAAGAAATGAATAGAAAATGGTTCGGGGTGACAAAGGATCGGGAGATCGGAAAGGAGGAAAAGGTGCGCCGCGGGCACTCACCAGAATGTTTGTACTGGAGGAATGGCGCCCCTGGGGATGAAGAAGGATCGCTGCAACCGCCGGCGAAGTGTGAGAAAGCCAAGAGACCTCGTTTCCGGAAAGTCCCCTTCCTTTTCAAACTCAATCAATAGCGGCCGTACGTCTCTTTTTGGCCTGAGCCATCAGATAAGCACCACGTGGAAATACGCCCGGCAACGACGCTTCGGTTTGCTAGAAACTGCCTCGGGTTCGGAACGGCGTATTAATGGCCCGTCAGGTGCATAGACGTGGCGACCTCCAATTGGGCCTCGGGCACGATGGGTGCAGCGATGGTGATCACGGCAATTATGGCGCAGGATTTCTCTCTTTCCACGTCATCTCCGCATTAACTCCCCACGCCCCAGCCGCGGTGCTTCGATGGAATTCGGGGATGGGGGGCAATTGATATAACATCGCTGACATGGAGTACATGTCAGATCCAGCTGACCGCCAGCGGTACCACATGAATTTTTCTTCCAAAACTCTCCGCAGGGTGGCCTGACCGGTGGCCATTCTCACCCGGGACGTGCTCGCTGCCTCTGCCACTTCGCCAGGTGTCGACCTAGGAGGGGTCCATCTCGATCGAAGTGGGCTGCCCCTGCTCCTTCGCCAGGTGGCACCCCAAGATGGGTCCACCTCGGCGAGGTCAAGCCGGGCTTCCCTGCTCTTTCGCCAGGTGGCACCCCAAGATGGGTCCACCTCGGTTGAAGTCAACCCTTCCTCTGCCACTTCGCCAGGTGTTGACCCAGGAGGGGTCCACCTCGGCCGAAATGGGCTGCCCTACTCCGTCGCCAGGCAGCACCCCAAGATGGGTCCACCTCGACGAGGTCGAGCCGAGCTCCCTTGCTCCTTCGCCAGGTGGCACCCCAAGATGGGTCCACCTCGGCTGAAGTCGAGCCTTCCTCTGCCACTTCGCCAAGTATCGACCTAGGAGGGGTCCACCTCGACCGAAGTGGGCTGCCCCTGCTCCTTTGCCAGGTGGCACCCCAAGATGGGTCCACCTCGGCTGAAATCGAGCCTTCCTCTGACATTTCGCCAGGTGTCGACCCAGAAGGGATCCACCTCGGTCGAAGTGGGCTGCCCCTGCTCCTTCGCCAAGTGGCAACCCAAGATGGGTCCACCTCGGCAAAGTCGAGCAGGGCTCCCCTGCTCCTTCGCCAGGTGGCACCCCAAGATGGGTCCACCTCGGCTGAAGTCGAGCCTTCCTCTGCCACTTTGCCAGGTGTCGACCCAAGAGGGGTCCACCTCGGCCGAAGTGGGCTGCCCTACTCCTTCACCAGGCGGCACCCCAAGATGGGTCCACCTCGACGAGGTCGAGCCGGGCTCCCCTGCTCCTTCGCCAGGTGGCACCCCAAGATGGGTCCACCTCGACTGAAGTCGAGCCTTCCTCTGCCACTTCACCAGGTGTCGACCCAGGAGGGATCCACCTCGGCCGAAGTGGGCTGCCCTACTCCATCGCCAGGCGGCACCCCAAGATGGGTCCACCTCGGCGAGGTCGAGCCGGGCTCCCGTGCTCCTTCGTCATGTGGCACTCCAAGATGGGTCCACCTCGGCTGAAGTCGAGCCTTCCTCTGCCACTTCACCAGGTGTCGACCCAGGAGGGGTCCACCTCGGCCGAAGTGGGCTGCCCCTGCTCCTTCGCCAGGTGGCACCCCAAGATGGGTCCACCTCAGCGAGATCGAGCCGGGCTCCCCTGCTCTTTCGCCAGGTGGCACCCCAAGATGGGTCCACCTCGGCTGAAGTCGAGCCTTCCTCTGCCACTTCGCCAGGTGTCGACCCAGGAGGGGTCCACCTCGACCGAAGTGGGCTGCCCTACTCTTTCGCCCGGCGGCACCCCAAGATGGGTCCACCTCGACGAGGTCGAGCCGAGCTCCCCTGCTCCTTCACCAAGTGGCACCCCAAGATGGGTCCACCTCGGCTGAAGTCGAGCCTTCCTCTGCCACTTCGCCAGGTGTCGACCCAGGAGGGATCCACCTCGACCGAAGTGGGTTGCCCCTGCACCTTCGCCAAGTGGCACCCCAAGATGGGTCCACCTCGACGAAGTCGAGCCAAGCTCCCCTACTCTTTCGCCAGGTGGCACCCCAAGATGGGTCCACCTCGGCTGAAGTCGAGCCTTCCTCTGCCACTTCGCCAGGTGTCGACCCAGGAGGGGTCCACCTCGACCGAAGTGGGCTGCCATAATCCTTCGCCAGGTGGCACCCCAAAATGGATCCACCTCGACGAGGTCGAGCCGGGCTCCCCTGCTCCTTCGCTAGGTGGCACCCCAAGATGAGTCCACCTCGGCCGAAGTCGAGCCTTCCTCTGCCACTTTGCCAAGTGTCTACCCAGGAGGGGTCCACCTCGGTTGAAGTGGGCTGCCCCTGCTCCTTCGCCAGTTGGCACCCCAAGACGAGTATACCTTGGCCGAAGTCGGCCCTACTCTACGAAGCCTCGGGAGGTCAGAAATGCAAGCCACGAGGACATTGCTAGGGTCGGTGCACGGCGCATCCCGTAGGGCCTGTGGTGGTGCGCGGAACCTCGTTTACACCAGTTAAGAAAGACCCCAAGATCGAGGCATCGGGTCCTTGCGATCAGGGGCCTGGAATTTCCTGTAAAGGAGGTCCGCAGTCAACATCCCGGGATGAGGGCTCCAGCGCTTGGCTCAAGATCCTGCCAAGTTTCCCTTTTCGTGACAGCACGGCGGTCGAGGCAAGCTCACCACTCAATTCCCGGCCTTGGGAGGACTCGAGAAAGGGGGGGGAGAAAGCATATGGTGGTCCGGCGATATAAAGGGGACAGCGAGAGCGGGCGAGAAGGTAAGCTACGGAGAGGGAAAAATGTGAATATAGAAAGAAGAAATGACTCTAAGGCTGCCGAAAGTTCGCAGGGGTGAGCCCAGCGAGTCCAGTGCAGGAAGCCGAGCGTCAACCCCTCTCATTCCCATACTTCTTTCATCTAAGTCTCCCCTAAGTACGGGAATCCAGTGGAGACCCGTCTTAGCGGATCTGTTCCATCTTGCCACTCGCTAAATTGACCGTCGGAGTGCCCCCGTCAGAACCCCCGGCCCGGGTCTCTGACCTTGTTTTGTAGGTCCGGAGGACTGGAGATTTCGAGGTGAAGGAGACCAAGATCCAGCGCCAACTCATAAGCTACAGGCCACGGCATTAAGATCGGCAACATGACCCATCCTGGATATCTTGACCAAACAATTGAATTATTTATCCTAATCAAATTACTATGCTTAACTTGTCTTGGATCATCTAACAATCAGAAGGCCTACAATAGCACAGTGAGTTCAGCACAAGCATATTACCAATCTGAACGGTTTTGCTTCTGAAAGAAAAAGCTGAACATCCAGGAAAAGAATTTCATTCCTTTGCTATGAAGAATTTTGGTCAATAACGTTGATGCAGCATCTCATAGTAACAGTATAGCAAGACTATAAAGATTGTACTTACCAAAACAACTTAGAAAGGATCAGCATGATATCAGAACAAATTCATGTTGAAAACAAAAGGCAGAAGAGATTCTATAATAAAAGCCTGACAAGAAAACATAGTCCGATACATCAAGATGATCGGGGATATCTTCTTGTGCAGTGTCCAGTCAGATAAAGTCCAATACATCAAGATAATTGGGGATATCTTCTTGTGCAGTGTCAAGTCAGATAATTGAAGCAATTTTCCTTCAACAGGGTTCATCAAATTTTCATTGTTATATTCTTAAATAAATCGGGCTAAACAGAAATCAAGATATGCAGATTTGCACATGAAAAATGCCCATGTTCACAAAAGCTGCTAGACATGCAGCTGTGTTGGCATTTAAGAAATCAAAAGCAACAAAATCTACAAAATCAAATCTTAAAGTTTCATTTGGAGGGAAGAACCATTGTTGGTAGCTATTGAATGGAGGTATCTCGAATTCTGCAGTTGTGACAGGAAAAATTCAAGTGGTCGGTTATGATAGACAAGTGAATCAACGGAAACTCACACAGAAAAACTAATTATAGCTAACATCAACTATGTACTAACGGTATCAGCACAGACACAACCTAATAGATAACAAAAAACTGCAGCTACTGTTGTAAGTGTTTTAACTATATATATTTGACATAAATAGGAAAAAGGGCATGGATCAGCAGCCGTACTCTGATGAATGAACCCAGTCGTGTACACGCATCCTAATATGCACATACTCAGATGTTTATACATGCCTTTATTGAAAATAAAGGGGACAAATCCAGTCATGAAAAGATATTCTTTATGAAAAAAAGCCTGCAGAATGGATATGAATAAAATTAAATTGATCATGAATTGTGCATGGAGAGCCAATCATGCTTTCTTTCCAATGCATTCTCATGTATAATCTCAAATTTATTTAGTTCTTGAAAGAGTAGAAATGTTTTAAATCTTCTATACTTGATTTTAGTATTAATTTTTTTCCTAAAAGCAGCAAAAACTATAACAAATGAAATAGAAGAAAAAAAAGGAAAAACGTGGATCACTCCTTTAACCCTTGACAAGTAGATAAGTAGATATGACAATGATGACAAAATGAAAAGAATATTGTACTCAAAGAACTCTTTATTAAGTAGTCTCCCAAGAGAAGAAAGGTCCCTCGGGAGAGAGAGAATAGAAACATTTAATAGAATATAAGACATTATCCATAGTTTCAGTCTAATTCTCAAACACCCTTCAACAGTATTCTGTCCAAGCTTCAAAAAAAATTGCATGATTTACTGAAATCCTACATGGATTTAACCTTTGTATCAGTAGCCACTAGCCAAAAACACCCATGAATCACAACTGGACATTGTTAAAAAGAGTAGGGTCTTAATAGACCATCTGAGACATTCAAATCAGCCAATTTAATCACAGTGAAACAGCCAAACATCTGAAAGCTCCTCCTCTCAACCACCTCATGCATTTGCATTAATATTGATGCCCAAGTAGTAGTAGATAGGATCTGCATGACAATAATGATATGCTCAAAAGGCTTAGATCTTGTGTTAATAACTAGGTTCAGTACAGTGGTTGCTTTTCTATTCATGTGCAATTCAGAGATCTTCAAAGACGGAGAACCAAAAAAACTTTTCACAAAGACCTGTCTCACAACTAAGAATTCTACCAAACAAGGTAACTGAAACTTAATGTTGGTTTCAATATGACATGAAAGTGCAAAAGGAACTTTAGCTAGCATAGCGAGAGATCCAAAACTAATCATTTGCAAAAGCTTCCACCAACTTTTTATCCAAACACAAATAAGTTACATCCCGAGTTAGCTTGTTTTGTCCAGCTACCAGCAGTACCCATCAAGGACAACAAAAAAATATTCCAGAACTAATTATCTGGCTTCCAACTAGGTCTTAGGAAACAGCACCACCAACGTTTGAACCCAAAACCTCGAGCCATATGGATGATGGTTGCTAGCACTGGGTTATATACCAGTTCAGAACATAGTCAGTAATTACCTTAACTTTTTATACTTGTTCATGCATCTTATTAGATACTAGTTTCAGCCTAAAATTATCAAAACCACACATGAAGTTACTGTATAATCCAATATACTCTAAAATGGTGTTTCATAACTTCCCTTTCCTGATGTTTCTATTTTTTTTCAGAAAAAGTTTCTCCCGACATGTTTGACAAAAACCCTGAATCTCAAGCCAAACTACACTCAAACAAAAACTCCACAAACTCAGGCATAATCAAAAGCAAGTATTCCAATTTTAATTGAACAAGCAAGAGTGCCAGGATTCTATGATCCCTAACCTTCACCTCTCTCGTCCCCACCTTACAAGAGCACTTTATCACGCACAATTAGAATTTGCTGTACCCCTACAACTTAAAATTTCTGAAACTTAAGGGTGATACAAGCCTATGATTTATCTGAATTCTAAGAACAGATTTGTACACATCCTTTAGTTGACGAACAATTACCCAAAAGACAATCCTAGAAGCATTTTCTTATACAATCAAATCCCAACGGTCCTATTGGCCCTTCTAAGTTTCCTATAAACAAAATTAGAAAGCATTCGTAGGTTTCTATTTATGCAAAAGTGGCCATTGCTTCTAAGTTTCCAATGAACAAAATTAGAAAGCATTCATAGGTTTCTATTCATGCTAAAGATCACAAGATTTATTGACCCAAGATCATAAATGGAAACACTTCTTGGCAACTCATCCACGCTCTCTTGGAATATACAATTCTTCCTATTTCACAATTGCTTTCCTCCTACAGCCAATGAGGTCTTGGTTTAGTAATTGTCCCAAAAAGAATTGCTCAAGAACACATTATGCAGCTACATTATTTTATCAATTAGAAGAATTTTTGCCCTTTGTCTGAGAGCCATAAACTTGTAACCAGTTAAATGATTCAGCTCCCATCCCCTTCAATCTTTCACACCTTAACATCCGATACCCTATTATGAGAATCAATGACTATCTCATATTTTGCTTTTGCAACATTACCTGCAAAAATGGAGAAGAGCTGCTAAAATCATTTCATCTCATCCATTTAATAGCAAGTTAGGATTTTCAAACTTTCTTTAACTATTGAAAAGTATATAAAAGTTCATTCGCATAAGGCTACATAAAAACAACATTGTCAATGTGCATAATGTCAGCCAAAGCAACAACTCATGCATGGCCTATGTAATCTAGATTCTCATGTCTAGCTCATATATATTAGCAAACTGGATACACACTAGACACGAGTTCTTATTGAGTTCACTTTACAAATTGCTATAAACTAGGATCTTTTCAACAATAAGTGTCAGTGACTTTAATGCTGATAGAGGTGGCCTTTTTATTATTTTTAGAACGGTAGGTAGGTATCCAAATACTTATGCAAAATATTGTGGTTCTTGTAGCATTGAACTAATTTTGGAAATTATATGCCAAAAAAAAAGTTTCCCTAGAGATGTTTGATGAAAACCTTGAATCTCAAGCCAAATTACACTCAAACCAAAGCTCCACAAACTAAAGCATATCCAAAATCAATATTATAATTTTAATTGAACAAGCCAAAACTGCCAGGATTATATGATCACTAACCTTCACCTCTCTCCTCCCCACCTTGCAAGAGCACTTTATCATGCACAATCAGAATTTGCTGAACCCCTACAACTTAAAACTCTAAAACTTAAGGGTAATCAAAGCCTTTGAGGTATCTGAATTCTAAGAATTGCTTTGTCACCATCCCTGAGTTGATGAAACAATTAACCAAAAGGCAATCCTAGAAGCATTTCCATATACAATTGAGTCCCAACCATCCTATTGGCCCTTCTAAGTTTCCAATCAACAAAATTATAGAAAGCATTCATAGGTTATTATTTATGCTAAAGTGGCAGCTGCTTCTCTTATCTTTACTATTGGCTATCTAAGATCACAAGATTTCTTGACCTAAGACTATAAATGGTAACCACTTCTTACCAAAGCATCCATATCCCCTTTGCTCAAGAACCACAAACTTGTAGCCAGTTCAATGATTCAGTTCATATCCCCTTCAATCTTTCACAACCTTAACAGCCAATACCCTATTATGAGAATCAATGACCATCTCATATTTTGCTGTTGCTATATGATCTCAAAAAACAGAGAGAGCAAGAGAGAACATAGATAAAATTAGTTTCTCTCATCCACATAATAGCAAGTTAGCATTTTCAAACCTTCTTTAAATATTGAAAAGTATATAAAAGTTCTTCATTCTAAGGCTACATAAAAACAACATTGCCAATTTGCATAATGTCAACGAAAGCAATAATTCATGCATAGCCTATGGAAACTAGACTCTCCTGTCTAGTTCAAAGAATCCATGTCAAATATGTATCACCAAATCACGTGCACATTAGAAACTTGGATTCTTATCAAGTTCTTTGCTTGCAACTTCTACAAAATGCTATAAAATAGGACCCCTTCAACAATAAGTGTACACAACCATGATTATGACATATCTGGGCTTTTATTGTTTTTAGAACATGATGTTAGGTATTCAAATTATTATGCAAAGTATCATGGTTCTTGTAACTCCAAACTAATTTTGGAAATTATATGACAAACATGTATGTTGAACTGCCTTAGCATATAACGTCTTTACATTTTTTTTTTATTACATAATATTTAAAAACTTTAAACATATTTAATTTAGTTTTTTTTTTCTTGCATGTCCTTGTATTCTGACTATTTTCCTATTTTCAAGTTTGGCACATGTCCAAATTTGAACACAACGTCCATGTCCATGTAACACCATACATAGCCTTATCCAAACATGCTGAACACAAGCAATCCTTGTTTAACACATCACAAAATATGATCATCTCAAGTTAGAACTTACGTCTAAAGTAATTGAAGAAGTCTGCATGGTGAATTCAGAGAAAGCCACGTGAAGTATAGCCTACCAATAATACCTCCCCAGCTGTACAGAACAAACCTCAACAACAAAGGTGGCGATCAATGCTTTAGAAACGCCAATGGTTAGTTTCGAGGACAAAATCTTAATGGACCCTTCCAAGCTCCATCTGCTCTCGTCCATGCTCTTCCTCTGTCCCAAAACCAGCAGACTCTAATGAGTCTCCAGACCTCTTGAAATGCAGCTCCAACTCCTCCTGCCTCACCTGGATCATCATTTGCTCGTTCTCAAGCATCAATCTTTCATTCTCCAGCCTCGATCTCTCAATCCCTCTATCCTTCTTGCTGCTGAACCTCTGCCACTTGAACCTCCGCCTCTCTATTGCCAGAGCTTTGGTCTCAATCTCCAATCTCTCCTCCTCGAGTTGCAATGCCCGCATCCTCAACCACTCCTGCTGCTCCAATGGTGACCTCGTTGGGTCCCGAAGGACTGCATCCATTTCAGCAAGGAAACCCTCAAAGCTCCCTCTCTCAACCTCTTCGCTCCACTCTTCTTCATCCTCTTCATGGTGATACGCCTCATCCTCCTCCTCCTCCACATCAACACATTGATTGCCATCTTTCGACAATGCGATCTGTGGCAGCGAACAGCTCTGCAAATTGATATCAGGACAATCAGGTATTTCCTGGCCGCTGTGGTACGCACACATCTCCTTGTAAAAAAGATGTTTCGAGCTCAGGATCTTTTTCACGTCGCTCTTTGCTTTTTGGGAGATGGGCATCGATTCCAAGCTTGCAGGATCGTCGACGACAATGCAAGAGGTCCCGGGACCAAGGATGTCGTTCAACCTCTTGTTTCTTTTGTTCAGGTCATTGAACTTGTCCTCGCACTGCTGCGGCGAAACAGAGGCGCCATTCTCTTGCATCAGTAAGGATACCATCTTCCATTTTCCTTTCTTCTGGAATGCGGCCCCGTGCTTCCTCTTCACGGCACCTGCCATCCCGTCCACCGCCTCATGAGCGCAGTCATCCCCGACGAAGGCGACGATCCGGATCAACAGCCGGACCACCTCGTCGGTCCACTTCATACGCTGCCAAGGCGAGCCCTTTTTGCCCTGGCCGGTGCCGTTTTGTTTCCCATGCCCGTTCTCCTCGGCGGCGGTGGCGGCTGGGAGTTGCTCGTCATCGTCGCTGGTGGCGGCGGCGGCGGTGGAGGACGGGGAGACGCCTTTCCCGCGAGGCGGGGGGTTCGGACAGGCGGTGGCTGGGTCGAAGAGACCAGAGGCGAGCATTGGTTGAAGGTTGGGGAGGCGGTGGTGGGGTTGGGGACGGTGGTGGACGGAGGGGTCGGCAGATGATCCAGAGAGAAAGCCGCTGCCGGTCATCGAATTATCCATGGCTTCCTCTCTTCCTCAGGGGCCGGGCCGTGTTACAGGCATTGCCCAAAAACCCTAGGCATCGTAGAACGAAAACACCCAGAAACCCATGGATTGGAACATCTAAGTCCGAAACCAAACCCTAGATTTCAGGAAAACAGGGAGAGATTAGGAACCTCATGTTTCGGTGCCGTGAGAGCTTGGAGGCGTAAAAATGGCGACTCTTCGGCCCGGGGGGGCAAGAGAGCGAGCTGCATCAATCGCTACATCGAGGGGACGGGTGGCCATTTGCCGGTCTGCCGGCGATAAAATTAGAAACCGCATGGTCGGAGCGGACCGAAAGTGAACCGCCGGCGGGTTCGGTCGAAGCAGGTTCAAGAATTTGATTAGGTTTGATTTATATCGGAGCAGGTGCACGTCGACAGCGTGATGGCCTCTCACCTTGAACCCACACCACCATTAACAAGCATCCAATGACGAACAATTGCATCTCGCTGCGTCTAGTCACTCGATATAAACTATAAAGCTAGCAAATTTCATTTCTTTGCTTTTGACTCGATGCGCTTCCCGTATTTATCTTTCTTAAATTAAGTAATATAAATACTGGTTTTTGCATAAAAATATTTAATTATTCATTTTGTAAGAAAAATTATATTTTTTTAATAAAATTTTATATATTTAAGAATTTCTAGGTGACTTTATCACCAACTCCCTCACAAAAAATAATGATATTTTATCCAAAATAAATAAATAAATAAAGCAAGTGATACACATTTTTAAAATGTCCTATAAGCATATTCTAAACATTAAATCGGAGCAAAATTATTGATAGGGACCTTTGAACATGTATCACTCTGCAGTCAATCAATCAATCAATAAATCTTGATTTTATAAAGTCAATAATCAAATAAATTTTATGTGCAAAATTCATTTTGTAAGAAAAACCAAATGCATAAAAAGATGGCAGTTACAAGAACGAAGCAAGGAAGGGAAAAAAAAAAAGTTTTAGATATGTTGCTGGTATTCACTTCAAAAAAAGATAGTCTAATATAATCTTTGAATTGTCCAAGAGAAAGACATTTTCTTACTATATTTTGATTTTATATTCCACTTTATTTTTAAAATTTAATTAAAAAGTTAAATTTCGGTAGCAACTATCATGTTAGTTCTCCAGGAAGGAAACTCCACATTACTTTTTTTTATATAATATTTTTTTTATTTTTTATCATGAATAAAATTATAATAATTATTTTAAGTTTTTAAGTTTTTTTTTTTTGGTACATAAGATTTTTTTTAGTTGATGATGGGATGTGTACTTCTAGACCCGGGGCAGAGTCTTTACCGCTCTCCACCTCTTTTTTTTTTTTCTTTTTTCTTTTTTTTTTTTCTTCTTTTTTTTTTGTTCTCTCGCTCTTCCTTTTCTTTTTCCCCTCTATTCCTCTCCTGGAACCTGAAGTGAAACGGAGAGGGGGCACGCATTAAAACAACAGGGCCGAGAGGGCCCGTTTTCTTTCCAACCAACCATCCATGTCATGGCTGGTGCCGATTGAACCACCCATTAAACTTACCAACAAGAAAAGTCTGGATGTCCCGATCCATCCCTGGATTGATATCCTGCACTTATCTCTCTCAAGAAGCCGGTATTAAAATGTCGTCGGTCCTTAATCCTTGAAATTTAACTCTTTGATTAAATTAGGCTTTTTTTTCATGTATATAACTCTCCCTTTTATAAGAGCAGCTATCTATGTTATTTTGGCCAAAACTAAAATACAGTTTGTTGCTTTGCATTAAAAAAACACATTACGAATTCAGCAACTTTCTAGTAGTGATACCATACAAAATCCTTCGAGCATAAGATAGATAAATATGGACGGGCGACCCCTTGGGAATCCCCGCTGTAGTATTTGCTGCCATTTCTCCCATAGAGCGGGAGGGCATAATATTATAATGTAGAAGGATCATTGATGGGCCCAGGATAATGGACTTGACATGTCAAAATTCCCACTTCCATAATTTGGCCATGAAGGTAGCACTAGGGTACGCAAGTGCAACTAAAAGTCAGAAACTTGGACGTTGACGAACTGCAGCGAAGGGACTAAGGTTCCAGGAGCAGCTCAGTGCGTTGCCAAAGCAACACGCATAGACCTTCCACCAACAAATCAAGTAAAAGAGCTTGATGAACTGACAGTCTTATCCATTAATTCTCCTATCATTGCTCAGAATTTTGCAATCAAGATATTAAGATAGTTTAATGATAAACTGAAGATTATTAGCACATAAAAATTTGAAGAGACTCGCAATAAAACAGAGAAATTTCCCAAACATGTTATCAAGAAAAGTTAATAATGCAACAGAAATGACAGCTCAAATCGAATTAGAGAAAACCTGGACTAATGAAAAATGATCACTAATTTCTTGACCAACTTATCTTGATGCTACAATACAAATCAGAGCTGATATCAACTTGAGAACTTGATGGACAGACATTTCAGCTATAGCCATTTATTCTTGCAACCGGTCAGGAATTTCCAATCATGTTAACAGGAAAGTGACGTAACATTGAGACAACGAGGTTTTAACCTGATGGACTAACAAGCTTATACTCATTTGAATCTTATAATGGTGAGGAATCTTCCCAATCATTTGTGGGAAAGTTTGATGATACAAAGGAGATCACAGCTTAGACCAAACGGTAGTCATCAGATCCCTGAACATCTTGGACATGCAACGGCTTCTTATATGCCTGCAAGAGGAGGGAGGAGCAGACAACGCTGAGTGATGAGGCTGCCATGCATGCCCCGGCGAGCCAAGGTGGCAGCCGGATTCCAGTGAATGGGAAGAGAATCCCAGCAGCAACTGGCATGCCAAGAATATTGTACCCCAAGGCCCACATGTAATTAAGCTTGATTCTAGAAAGTGTCTTCCTTGAGAGATCGATGGCAGTGATCACATCTTCGAGGTTACTCTTCATTAAAACAATATCTGCAGCTTCAATAGCAACATCAGTGCCGGCACCAATTGCCATACCGACATCAGCAGCAACCAGTGCTGGTGAGTCATTGATCCCATCTCCCACCATTGCCACTGTCAATCCTTTCATCTGCAAAGTGATACAGAAGCCTCTGACATGATTGGCACTGTGTTCTATGGCATTTTTGACACTATGTTTACTTCTAATTTTCACGATTAAAAAAAGGGGAAGAGGTGCAGAGGGTCATGAGCTTTAGCTATTTAATTTAGAACTTCTATTCCTATATACCAAAAAATTATGATATTGTGTGATTTTACATGTTTTTATGCAATTTTTGATTTATAATATATTTAACAAAAATTGAATATTACTGCTTCGTAAGTAGAATGAAATTTCTCATTTTCCTTGCTCCCATGTTATCCTTTTTAAAAAGTTTCCTTTTGTAGCAATGAAACATCTCAAAATCTAAATTCTAACTGTTTAGAATGTGTAAAGCAATCAAAAAAAAAAAAGGGACAAAGGGGCAGAATAATGCATGTGGTAAAAACTCTTAAGAGTCTCAGTTAAGACTTGAACGACAAGGAAAATGATAGCATTCAGCAAAGAGTAAACTGAAAAACCTTATAACAAACTTCAATGTTGACACAGGCAAGATGAACATATTGATATGGTATTTTACCAGCTAAATCAGTACAATAACCTATCACACCTACAAATGACTTGGAAACTAAACTCAGAAAGTTTATGCAACATATATCAGCAACGATGTTTATTTTTCCATTGAGTTAGAACTTGTTGAGTTGGTTTGGCCGGTCAATTAATCTAGTTGTAGCAGACTAATTATTATCCCCTGGGATATCCTCTTATAGATTCTTCCATACCATATTATAAAGAAACAGAGAACTAGTGCACAACAGATGATGGAAATGTATATCTAGTTCACCAGCCATAGCTTGGCTGGTTGGCAACCATCTCCATTTGAGAGAGGTCCAAGGTTTGAACCCTGGTGGCGATGTCCCCACTATTTTTCTTTAAAAAAAGAATACTCAACTGAGCATGCAACAATTTGGCTTGGAAGAGCAAGGTATTAAACCACATCAATATTTTAAGCTTACCTGCAGCTCTTTAATTTTTTCTGCCTTTCCCACTGGATCTGTTTCAGCAAACACTGCACTTATTCCAAGATCCCTTGCTATAGCACTGGCAGTAGCCCAATTATCACCAGTTACCATAATGCTAGAGATGCTCATTGAACTTAGAAATGAGATCACATGTCCAGCCTCGGGCTTCAAGGGATCAGACACAGCAAAAGCTCCACAAATCATACCATCGACAGCAACCAGCACACAGGTCCTCGCTAAATTTTCAGTGTCTGACATATGGTCTTGAACCTCAGGGCTTATTGGGACTTGGAAGGCAAGCATGAGCCTCTTGTTCCCAACCAGAACCATTTTACCACCAATATTTGCACTAACACCTGCACCAGGATGCACCTCAAAGTCCTTCGCTTCCACCGTGTGATCATTGTAAGACCCATACTGCTGGTGAAGCTTCTTTGCATGCCCCACCACAGCCTTTGCTAAAGGGTGCTCACTATTGGCCTGACAAAAGCAACAATAAAATGTTAAGGACATTTTATCAGATATCTCCAAAGCGAAAAGTACTAAGAAAATTGATCTAGGTATTCTGAAAGAAATCAGAAATTCAGCCTGAACAAAAAAGGTTAAGTGCAACCCTGCAGTAACAACCAGACAGATCATCCTGGGTACCATAGAATTATCCACTATAAGTATATGGAAGAACCATATATTGGATTAAAGGCTGACCTCTGCAGCAGAAGCCAAGTTACACAACTCCTGTAGTGGCATATTGGTGAAGATTTTTGTGTGAACTACAGCAGGTTTTCCAACAGTCAGTGTTCCAGTCTTATCAAATATGACAGTTTTCACCTGTATTAACAAATATGCCAGATAATCATCAGTCTCACCATTAATAGCATCACCAAAATCTGGATTAACCTATCAGAACTAATACCACTACGTGACAAGAGAAACCACTACAGTTTTGTCATACTTGCCTTGTGTGCTTTCTCAAGTGCATCACCACCCTTGATAAGGACCCCTTGAGAAGCTCCTTTTCCAGTGGCAACCATAACAGCTGTTGGTGTTGCTAGTCCTAGAGCACATGGGCAGGCAACCACTAACACTGAAATCCCAAACTGTAGAGCAAGCTCAAAACCATCCATGGCCTTCGGTATCCAACTCCGTGGTAAAAGATGAGCTTCTCCAAAAATGAACCAGCCAAGCCAAGTAAGAAATGCAACCACCACAACCTTGAAAAGTAAAAGAAAAAATAGAAAGGATTAGAAAAGAGATCATCGTCCAAATACTCCTCTCAGAAGTATTAATATGCAGGTTAAACTTCAGAAAGTGTTGCAAATCTAGAATTTGTAAGGCAGCTTAGATCTGCTGCCAAGTGGAAGAAAAGATTCCACTGAGCACTAATGCAATATATATGGATCTTATGTGGCACATGAGCAGCTCAAGCATGTAAATTTCTTCACAGATTTGTACCATCTGTATCAAAATAAATACATGATCTTAAAGCCTACATGTACTAATTTTCGAAGATTACAAAGATAGGACCAAAGATTAGGGCTCTGCCCCACTTCTCCCAGAAATCATTCCAAATTAGGAAAAGATGAGCTTAAAAATATCAAATTAGAACAAATTAATCTAAAAGGGGTTTATAACTGTAAATAACTATCACTCTATCAGTATTATAAGTGTAAATAGCTATCATCTTACTGAGAGTTACTCTATCAGATGATTGTATATCAGAAGATAATCAAATGAAGAACATACAGTTGGAACAAAGAATCTCGAAATCTTGTCAGCTAATTTCTGCACAGGAGCTCTTGCGAGTTGAGCAGCTTCCACCAGCTGAACTATTTGTGACAGAGCAGTCTCAGACCCAACATGAGTGGCCTTAACTAGTATGCACCCATTCTCATTCACAGTACCTCCAATAACCTGCTTGCAATATGTAGGCCAGAGAATATTTAGAATACAAGAAGTTTGCAAAACTATGACAATAGTAACAATTTGACTAGGATAAAACCTTGTCTCCTGGTCTCTTGGCAATAGGCTTGGCTTCTCCAGTAATCATGCTCTCATTCACATGGCTCTGACCTTTTATAACAATCCCATCAACTGGGACTTTTGCACCAGGAACAATCTTGATCACATCATTTCGTTGTAGTAACTGGGTGCTGATCTCTATCTCTGAGATGACATTCCCATCCCCATCCAAATTTAACAGAAAAGCTGTCTCAGGAGCAAGGTCTGTCAATTTCGCCAAAGCATCTGATGTCTTACCCTTAGCCATCACCTCCAAATATTTTCCCAGCAGAATAAAAGATATCAACATAGCACTGGTTTCAAAGAAATCCTGTCCTTCAAAAGATCGTGAGGTTGATGCTTTTATAACAATATACACAGAGTAGAAGTAAGCAGCATTAGTTCCCAATGCAACCAGAACATCCATGTTAGAGGAGCCTCGTTTCAACGCATGATAAGATCCAACGTAGAATCTGAAATAATTGCCACATACATAATTCCGCATTAGCAATTGCAACAAAACTAGGATATAGCTGTTTGATCAAAAACTGTGGAAATATTAATTAATGTTGTTCAGGCTTGGTGATTTAAGTTTATAAACATAAATGATAGCAAGACATAAAAAAAATAGGAAAAAAGACTTCAACCAAGTACTAACAAAAGATAACTAATAATTAATAGAGCACCTCCTCTCTCCCCCCAAACTGAAGTTCACTCATGGGAAAAAGTTAAAATTTTAGAAGCAATAAATAAGGGCAAAATTACATTGAATCAAAAGCCATGTGTCTGAATTGACCATGAGTTAATCAATATGAAAGCCCCCTCTTATTGAAAATTAGGTACCATCACAAGGGTATAGTAAGTGGCAGCAGACAACAAGTACAGTTTTAGTAATGATTGTGGAAATCATATCAGCTGTTGAAGGCAACAACAATGATTACAACATGGAAGGAACTAGTGTAATATTCAGAATCATACCTCCAGCCAATTATGAACTGCACTGGAGAGCAAAGGACCCATCTTAGAACAATTCCAGTGGTCAGATTGTTGTATAGCTTATAGTTTAACCAGTCACCAATAGGAGAAAGCATAGGAAGTACCATAGAGAACATAAGAACTGGAACCGAAAACAGGCAACTCCAAAGAAACTGGTTCCTGTAAGCCCTAATCTCATGATGACGTTCTGTTTCTCGACGCCTTGGGGGAGTATGCAACCTTGCATTAAAGAAGTTGGGGCCTTGACCAGTTTCTTCAATGCACTGAATGAGTGATCTTGGACCAGTGAGCTCAGGGTCATAGGCAACAGTTACCTTCTGACCAATTGGATCTATTTCAACATGGTTTACACCTTCAATTGCTTCAAGGGATGACTGGATGAGGGTGGCATCTTCTGGAGAATGGAGACCTTCAAGTTTCAGGTGAACTTTGTTTAAATCATCTCCAGAGCTAATAAGATCGGCACCGAAACCTGCATCTTCAATAGCCTCAATTAGGTGATGAGAATCAGTGATATTGGGATCAAAGTGGATCTTGGCTTCTTCAAGGGCAAGGCCAACAACAGCTTTTTTAACTCCATCGACCATGAGAAGTGCTCGTTCAACAGATTCTGAGCAGCTTGTGCATGCCATTCCTTTGATTCGAAGACGACACACAGAAATCTCTTGTTCAGGAAATTCATCAACTTCATAATTCAAGTCTTCTATCGCTTCTTTTATTGTTTTTGCCTGAAGACAGAATCCAGATTTCATAAAACAAATATATATCAAATAGTAATTAACGAGGTAGAAACTAAGAACAATGCAAAGGAACATGTTTTATAAGACTATAGAAATGATAGGATTTTAAATATATCATCAAACAGAAGCAAACAGGTGCCTCTCCTAGCTTGAAGTTTTTAGTCCAAAAAGCATGTCTCTTTTTTGTTTGTTGAACTTTGTACTGACAATGTTTCTGATTGTTCAGTTAGTTTGTTAAAATAGCAGACAACAACAATTGACAAATCAACATATCTTTCAGAAGCTCTGCTCGATGCTCTTTTTTGGTAGACATGGTCCAGCCCTAATCAATGAGCAAATTTTCATATACATATGAGAGGTTTAGAGATTATGTAGTAGTAGAAAGCATTACCTGCATAAAAATTTGAACTGAACTTTAACAAATTGAGAGGACTTCTAGGCCATATGTATCAGATATTCCTATGGGTGAATGTTTTAGTAGAAATTTTGGTGAGGGTTCCCTATGGGTAAGCAAATCTTCATATTCACTGAGTAAATTTTTGCATCCATGTGAAAAAAGCAGCAGACTAGAGAATACAAAAGAGCATCTGTGTGCATAATATAAAACTTAAACCAATAAAAATATGGGATTCTGGAGTGCATGTACCAGACAGTTTCACATCACTGAAACTTTAAGGAAAAAAGTTTGTAGGAAGTTTCTATGAATAATTCCAAAATGCACTATGGAGGCAAAAAGAAGCTTATTGCACTTGCAGTCAAACATGATCACAGCAAATCAAGTTCAACACAAAAAATCTGTTAACCGTGGATTCTAGGCCAGTTTACCATGTATCAAAAATTGCAAAAAAGCCACACTGTGAAATTCTACCCTTTGAACATTAAAAAAACCCTTTTATCAGCAAACACTAAAATGGACAGTCTACTGAACAGCATATTTAAGAAAATTGTATAAGCTCTCATTCAATTCATGCTCTTCAGAATTACTGCAGACTTCGTTATGTAATAAAATAAATCATTTTGCCCACACACTCACTATTAACATTTATAAGCATGTCAACAAATAGTAAGGTACAGCTAGGTTGGACAGTTAAATTATAACCAGACCAAACATGAACTGAATTTTGGTCAGACCATTCAAAGGGATGTCCATGAGGAAAACTCAAGACCTTAAACTGTATTGGGTTAAGGTTTAGAAAAGCGGGAAATAACCCACATCAAATCTAATTTGAATCATCAAGGCAAATCACAACCCAAATTAGACAGGGCCTCGCAAGCAAGCAGACTTCCATCTAACCTAATTCAATCCCAAGAGTTCAAATTCAACATTATGGAACAATATAAGATTACCATACTCACAGTGATAGTCAAAAATTGTCATTTACAGCATTGAGACCCATAAATAATAGTTATCAGGTGACTCACATTGATAAACTCTGGTCTGTATCTGATTACGGCCTGGCCTTGAATTGGTGACACAGAGATGCTCTCAATTCCTTTCATATTCCCAATAGCAGATTCTATGGACACGGCACAAGAAGCACATTTAATTCCTCTGATCCTGAACTTGACCTTCCTGGTATTCTTTTCATTTATCAGAGATGTTTGTGTAAAATTAATGGCAACATCTTCTGAAGGTCTCAGAAGTGGTGCTCTCAGATTGTCCTTCCCATCCGTCTCCATTTCCTTCTCCTAATACATAAGCAAAACAAACAGTAGAACAAAAATCAATCAATGAAAACTCTTGAAACCAAAAGCTTAAGATCCCAGCCGGACTAGCTGCAACCAGTTTTGCAGTAACAGCGCAAAAAAGTTAAGGTGATGGCGTCATTTATTTTATGTACCAAAAAAATCAAAATGAAGTGTTTAATTTCCCATTTTTAGAAAATTAAGATATAAAATCAAAAAAACCCAAAAAAAAAGACGTTGACTTCAAGAAAGCAGCAAAGTAATCAATACCAAAACCTTAGTGATGATTCGAGGATAATCCCAAATCGCCTCTCGGACAAAATTAGTATTAAGAGCTAGCCGGAATACTTAATAATCTTGAGATCGATCATGAGATCAATACCAGGACCACAGCGATCTTTCAACTATGCGATCGTCTCAAAGCAGCATGATATCATTTAACCAGGAGAAACAACCCCACTGGAAAACTACCCAGAAAACATGCAACGATTCATTTAAACCAGCACGAGATCGTGACAAAGCACGAGCATCTGATTTTAGATAAACAAAACGAGAACGAATCCAGAACAATCGCAAAAAAAAACTCTAAAGATGAAGAATCTCAAAAGAAAGATGTGGAATCAATCTCCGGACAGGTAAATAACCGGGAAGAAATTAAAAAAGAAACGATACCTCGATCGCCACCGGAACGTGGGAAGGAAGGGAGTTTCTGAGGCCAACGAGAGCCCGAGGGCTTTGGGGATTCTGGCGGGGGACGGCTAGGGTTTGATTTCCGTTTCTCTCGGGAGGGAGGAGGATGTCGGCACGGACGAGGGAATTCTTTCGTGGGGCTTGGATTTAGTAGCCGAGGCACCGATGCCGCCGCGGTTTGCCTTTTTAATATCGCCCCAGCTCCCTCCCTCGTATCTTTTGATTTTTGTTTGAATTTTCGAACTTGCAACGTCTCACGTAATCCGAACGCAAGAGTTCCACCGCCCACACGGGAAGGTCTGGCGAATGCAGCGCCATCCCATGTGCGTTTTTCTTTTTCCGAAAAAAAAAAAAACTACTAGAAAGACCAAGTCAACACTTTTTTCGCTTTCTTTTTTTTTTTTTTTCGATTTTAAACCTAAATTTAGGAGTGCATGCAGCAGCTAAGAACAAAACCTTACCAAATTTTGAATAAGATTGGTGCACTAATCTCAAAAATTATATACGATTAAGCCATATAAACTCAAATCTATAAGATTCTTCAAAATTTCAAAACAAATCAAATTAAATTAACGCATCTGGAATGTTTTACTTAACTAATAATTTATAGACATCGTACATATACATTTCAATGTATTTTAAAAAAAAAAAATTGTATCGATTGATTACATCAAATTTCATTGATCGGTATTGAGCTATTATATTAAATTTCATTGGTGGTATGTGCAAACTCTAAAAACCAAAAAAAATACCGACGTGACAACACATATTGATTTATTTATTTTTTCTAAAATTTCTTTATATTTATAGAAGCTCCCCATTCTATGAGTTCAAATCCTCTGCCATAATGATCATAAGTAATTTCTAAAATTAAGACATATAACATTGTTTTTTTATTTATGCAATTCTATGTCAATCGAAGTCATCAAGGATACTGATATAGGTGAAAAGGGAACCACATCTAATATGTTATACTTGTACCGTTTTGGTGGCAGCATGATCGATAGAGATGCAGTCCTGTCTCTCTTCGATCGGGGGTTCCGGACATGAACCCTTGGATGACTTGATTAGATTTCATATTTCCTGGAAGCATGTGACGGAGGGCACTACTCCGGCATCGTAGCAAAACCGAGCAAGCCTTTGCCCAAGGGACAACTCAAGTAGGCTCACCAGCATCCACTCCCTTGGAGTGATGACAAGCAATTCTTGCACGGGATACAAACCGGTGATGTGAAAGCGAAGATGGCATTTGGGCAAAATAAGAATCAATATTTATCTAAAAAATGGTCAAAGGCTGCCTCGCCCCTTAGGCTGGAGATTGGCAAAGAGTGGCATCGTTCTTGGGCATCATGACAAATGGGATGGGAGAATTGTCCGTCGATGTATAGAGGAAGAGATCGATATACTCATAAACCAATTTAATTAATAAGGTGGGAGTTTTCGAAAAGGGATTTATAGGAGGCAAGAGTACGGCAGAGACTTACGGTGATCGGGAGAATGTTGGAGAGGAGACTAGAGCTCGAGTTCCAAACAACTGCAGTAAAGGATCATTGGAAGCTTGCAAGAGAGTTTAAAACTTTTCAATTAGAGCTAGCGACTTTGTGTTTAGATTCCAGACAAAAGAAGACGACATTAAGGTAGCTATCAAAGTGCCATGGGTTGTGGGTGGTCAAATTTACCCTTGGAGCCTTGGGAGCCAAATTTTAGGGTATCTAAGGATTTGGTTAATGGAGCTCCCATCTGGATGGGGATGGAGAAGCTTCTTGTGAATTTTTGTCCAGGGAAAAGATCCTACAAAATTGCATTATTTTGCAAGCAAGCCACCCAACCTAGTCAACCACAAAAAGATCCTCAAACTCGAATGCTTTGCTAGAGTATCTATTTATTTATATTGACCTTAATCAACCTACGTTCCCAAGTATCAAGTTGGAGGGTAAGAAAAGTGAACCTCGGATCTAGCAATCCTTCATGTATGAGGGAGTCCAATTTACTACCATGCATTTGGCTTCGTAGGGCATGGAGCGTGTTATATCCCATTAAAGGCTCCAGGCCCATTAAGGTCCAAAAAAGCCCAAAGTCCACTATAGCCCACTAAAGGCCAACCACTTCGGTTATTCGGTTATAACTACTTCGGTTATTTTGTTATTCGATTACAACCATTTCGGTTATTCTGTTATTCGGTTACAATCACATTCGGTTATTCTGTTATTCAGTTACAACCACATTCGGTTATTCAGTTATTCAGTTACAATCACATTTGGTTATACGGTTACAACCACCTCAATCATATTCGGTTATTACAACCTCTATAAACAGGATAAGAGGGGACACTCCAAGGGTAAGCAAGGGTCTGAGGCCACTCCGCTCCACTCGACTCATTTTCTTTTCCATCTATGCTATTTTTGAATTCTCCATTCTGTTGATGCCTAGACTACCCACTGATTTAAGCGTCGGAGTGTCCCCCACCGGAAATCCGGTCCAGGATCTTTTGCAGGTATCCAATCCACGCCCAGGAGCAGGATCAGAAGCACGAGCGGGATGTCCGACGCTGCCGAAGATTCAGTCCAGGTGATCTAGCAGCAACAGAGCCTTAGAGTGTTCCGACGAGAGGGCAAACGAGAAACTAGTAATAGGTGGGATGGAGGAACTCCAATCAAGAGGCAATCGATGACAAAGGAAATCTAATTGAGCAAAGTGAATAGCTAGGCACAAGGAATGGGCAATGGAGAAGGAAGTAGGAGAAGGAGAGATAACTCTCCACTCCATGGTTTGTAATTAATTGCCTATGGAGGCGACCATGGAGAAATGCACAAGCAAAAGGAAATTGGTTTAGAAGGAACAATTAAATTAACCCGAATGATTCTGGAAATGGAAAACCAAATTCTATAGTAATATTCTAAGATTGTATTTGGTGCATTACTAGCAATATAGGTTACGCATAATATGGATTACTATGCTTGCATAAAAATATATTAATATAATATAGTATGATGTTATATTATATACTATAATATTATTATAATAATATAATATAATATAATATACATAATATAATATAATAAATTATTAAAAATATAATTTATAATATTCATATTTTATAATATAATAAAAGATATTATATTATATTATATTATATTATTATAATGTTATATTATATTATATATTATAATATAAAAGGAAGGAAGAAGAGGAGGGTAATATTGTTTGAAAGATTACTTGAGAGATGGTAATCTGGATTACCACCACTCTAAGAGATAATCCAAATTATCTCTTGACAGGCATCCAGATTACCAGATAGGATAAATTATTATCCAGAAAAACATACCAAACACAGTAATGTGATGGGGCCTATTAAACCACCAACAATCTAGATGGATTGCTTGCTACCAAATGCAATATAGTAAAATTGTATTTGGCAGCAGGCGATCTATCTAGATTATCGGTAATTTAAAAGGGTCCCACCATATTATTATATTTGGTATATTTATTTTGACAATCTAAATTACCTAGTAATATGGATCATAAGTAATTTGGATTGCCTCTCAAGAGACAATCTGTATTATTTCTAGAAAGGATGGTAATCTAGATTACCACCTTCCAGGTAATCTTTCAGATAATATTATTCTCTATTTCTCTTGTATTATAATATAATATAAAATATTATATTATATTATAAAAGATAATATTATAATATTATACTATAATATATATTATATAAAAAGATAATATTATAATATTATACTATAATATTATATTATATTATAAAATATAATATTATATAATATATTAATATTATGATAATTTAATATATTATTTTATATTTTATAATAAAAATATATTATATTTATATAATGTAGTATATTGTTATTAGATATATTTATATATAATATAAATAAATATCATGTAATATATATTTACATTATATATTTATATATAATATAAATATGTTATATTATATTAATTTAATATATTTAAATAATATATTAAATATATTATCTAATTTATATATAAATTTTTATATTATGTAGTATAATAACTATTTTTTACTTTTTAAATTTTTATTTAAAATGTTTAATATAAATATGTATTTTGTAATATAAAATATATAAATTATATTTTTATAAATAAAATATAGATTTAATTTAAAAATATTTTAAAATTTTGATTTTATATTACATAATATCATGTGTGCATCAAATATAATAATCCATATTACCTGTAATCTATATTACTAGCAATCCACATTATTATCAATCTACATTATCTTTCAAGATTGTCTAGCAATACATCAAATATAACCTAAGGATGAACTTGAAGAGACCCTAATAGCAATGATGGCAATCGTCAAAACTTGGAGTGAGAAACCATCCATGCAAGGAGAGGCAATCGTCAAATGTAGAGCAGGATGCATGGGGATAGCCTGTAGGATTTTGTCTTTCTCGAAAGTAGGTATGATGCTAGAAACGATATCATGGATATTGGGATGAAGATAGAGGAGATATTATCAAAGTTGGATTCAAAGCTCATCGCTTGTTGTTGCTGCACCTAAGTTTGGTAAGCTTGTTTGCTAAAGTGGCTTTCAGGTTTTCGAAGGTCTTCAAGAAACTGGATGGTGATTTCAAAAAGTGGACTCAATTAACTCTTAACCAACAAAAAAAGTTCTCGATATTGAAAAAATTGATAAGATTTCTCTAACAAGAGATCCTTCGATATTTAAGTTAACTTAGAAAGAAAAAATAGTAAGAAAAAATGAAGAGAGTATGTGTGCATGAGAAATCTCCTGGAGTTTTCCTCGACCCCTATTTATAAAGATTTAGAGCCAAGTTGGTTAGGTGGTTATAATTATTTGTAAGATGGTTACACCATTAAGAAAGTTGTTAAGTCGGTTAGACCATTAAAAGATCAATTTGTGAAGTGGTTTGCTAAGTGGTCTGTTATACTTCTTGATAACCACTTTACCAATCTTGTCATAATGGCTCTAACAACTTATATATACTTCATATTAAATTAAGTTATGAAACTTTGTACCTACTAAGATAAGTGATCGACACCTATCAGATAAGTAGTTAAGCATCTTGTATCTCAAATAAGTAGTTGGCTCTAAACCATTGAGCACCCTATGCCTCAAATAAGTATTCGACTCCTAACCATCGAGCACCCTATGCTTCAAATAAATGGTAGGCTATAGCTATCAGGACATCTTGTGCCTTAAATAAGTAGTTGGCTCATGGTCATTGAATACCCTATACCTCAAATAAGTGGTCGGCTCTTGGTCATTGAGTACTCCATGCCTTAAATAAATGATCGACTCATGGCCATCGGGCATCTTGTACCTCAAAAAGTAATCGATTCATAGCCATCAAGCATCTTGTACCTCAAATAAGTAACAAACTCATGACCATTGGGCATCTTGTACCACAAATAAATGATCGACTGCTAGCTATTGGACATCCTATACCTCAAATAAGTAGTCGGCTCCTGGCCTTTGGGCATTTAGTGCTTTAAATAAATGGTTGCTTATAGCCATCAAGCATATATGCCTCGAATAAGTAGTAGGCTCCTGGCCATCGGGCATCCTGTGCATCAAATAAGTAATCGGCTCATGGTTAAAAACTTTTTTATATACCAGTAGTTAGTTATGATAGGTTATCTATCCATAACAATTATCTCCCACTTTCGAGTTCGAAGTGATTTATCCAACTCAACTTGGAAGTACAATAAAAGGATTCTACAAGCCTTCTGATGGAAAAAAGATAATTGATTACTTTATGTATCACCATTTCACTGAGCTTTGAGATGTTTGTCAAAAATATTGTCTAAAATTTAGATAGTCATTTAGATGCATTTCTTTTAAGGGATAAATCTTGGGCTTCCTGAGCCATAAAAGTTCAATATACTTCATATAAGCATTTTTTTATCACTTTTTGAAGAATATATAGGCTATTCAAGCCTTTTCAAACCATTTTAGTTAAGAAAAACTAATAAAAAATTTAGTCAATATTGTGCCTCTAACTTATCACTTTAACATAGAATATCTGATCAAAAATTTAGACAAACATGTGCTCTATATTCAATCATTTTGATAAAGAATGCTCAATCGAAAGTTTGGGCAAACCTGTGCCCTCTACCCAATTATTTTGATAGAGAATACATGATAAAAAATTTAGACAAACCTATGCCCTCTACCAGATCATTTTTATAGAAAATATCTGATAAAAAATTTGGAGAAATATATGCTCTTTACCCGATCATTTTGATAAAAAATACCTAATCGAAAGTTTGGAATGAATCAATAATATCCTATCAAAACTTTAGGCAAATATGTGCCCTCAATCCAATTATTTTAATAGAGAATATCCGATCAAAAATTTGGATAAACCTATGCCCTTTATCCAATCACTTTGACAGAGAATAGCCAATTAAAAGTTTGGACAAACTTATGCCCTTTATTCGATCATTTTGATAGAGAATACCCAATCAAAAATTTAGATAAACCTGTACTATCTACCTGATCACTTTAATAAAGAATACTCAATTGAAAGTTTAGGCAAACATGTGCCTTCTACCCGATCACTTTGATGGAGAATATCTAATCAAAAGTTTGAAAAAATCTTTGCTCTCTACCCGGTCACTTTGATAAAGAATACCTGATCGAAAGTTTGGATAAACATATATCCTCTATCCGATTATTTTGATAAAAAATATTTTATCAGAAGTTTAGATAAACTTGTGC
This sequence comes from Areca catechu, assembly GCA_021397845.1. NCBI lineage: Eukaryota > Viridiplantae > Streptophyta > Magnoliopsida > Arecales > Arecaceae > Areca > Areca catechu. The sequence continues at coordinate 31,770,332 of CM038045.1, forward strand.
CCTATATTCGATCACTTTGATAGAGAACACTTGATCAAAAATTTAGACAAAACTATGCCCTTTACCTAATCATGTTAATAAATAATACATGATCAAAAGTTTGGACAAACTTGTGCCCTCCACTTAATCACTTTGATAAAGAATAGAGAGACATCTTCTTGAAAGAAAAAAATTATTGATAATAGAAGTGGTTGGTTCTTCTTTCGATCACTTTTCTGCCCTTTCTTCATCAAGTATTGTACACCCAACGATGAAGTTAGCAAGGACTTGAGCTTTCATACTAGGATGAGATTTATATTCAATATCAAATTCTTTCAATTTAATAGTCCAATTGGCTAAACATCCCGACATGTCTATCATCCGAAGTATAAATTTTAAAGACTGATATATTAAGACAACCATAGAATGGAACCAGAAATATGGCTAAAGTCCCTTTGATATGGTGACAAGAGCATAAATTATTTTCTTTATTTTGATATATTTTACTTCTGCATCTCTTAATATTTTGTTGGTGTAATAGATAGACTTTTGTATACCTATACATTTTTTTTATCAAAATAAAGTCAATGGCATTAGAAGAAATAGATAAGTAAATATAAAGTTGCTCACCTTGTCTTGATGTTGATAGCAATGGAAGAGAACCAGGATATATATATATATATATGTTAGATCTTCAAAATCTAATCAGTGGCTATCTGACCGCTCGAAGTTGTTAGTATGCCTTATAATTTTGAAGAATGGTAAGCGCTTTTCAACTAATCAAGAGATAAATTGACTGCATGAAGTGACTCGACTAGTTAACGTTGAACTTCCTTTTTATTTTAGGAGTGCTTCATTTCCAAAAGTGCTCAAATCTTTTCAGGACTAGCTTTAATTCTTCTCTGACTTACCATGAAGTTCAAAGACTTTCCAAATATGATACTGAATGCGTACATATTTGGATTGAGCTTCATCTTGCCTCTCTGTCCCCCAATCCTTGGAGAGGCCTGAGATCATGTCAACTGTCCCCTCAATTGGTAAGTTGTTTGGCTCAGCTCAATGCTTGAGCTACATCTCTATCAAGAGTTGAGATTGAGAGGCCATTAAGGGGGTATAGTTAGCGAATTGCCATGTATGATGGTTTGGCTTTAACTCTTCACAGGTTTAGTGACTTCAGGCTAAGTGTGGGTTTCTTCCTTGCAAGGCTATTTCTTCCTGTTTTCTTTCTTTATTTCCTCCTTTTGGCAAGGAAACAGTCCTCCTTTAGCTTAAGCATACTTTTCTACTCGCTCAAGAAGTTTGACATAACTCCTTATAAAATTTTTATCCAAGGAGAAACCCAGGTGACCATTCTGGAGTCTTTGCTTCAAGATTGACATGATGATGGACTCGTTGAGATTTCTAATCTCCAGTGTGGCTGCATTGAAGTGCACCATATGATTTCAGAGTGTCTCTCATTTTTCTTGCTTGATGGAAGAGACTATCATTATTCTTTGACTGTAGTCGATGATTGTTAAAATAGGTCACCAATTGACTACCTATATGCTGGAAAGAATGGATAGATCTGAGTGACAAACTTAAAAACTACATCCTAGTAACTTTCTTCAAAGTTGCCAAAAAAGCCAAGCACAATATGGCATCAGATACACCTTGGAATCCTATGAGGACTTTGTATCCTTTCAGATGGTCAATAGGATCAGTAGAGCCATCATATGATTCGACTGATAGCATCTTAAACCAATAGGAAATTCGTTCATTCATGATTTTCTCAAGAGAAAGGAGACTGAGTGTTGAAGTCATGGAAATTATTCGGTGGCAATATTTTATATAGAATTTTTTAAAATTTAGCCTCCAGGACCTTATTTTCGATATCATCCCCTCGCTAAGAGCGATGATTCGAAGGATGCGCCGGAGTTGAATTCTTTTAGAAATCCTCCGGGGCATAATGGTGGTGGTTTCTTCCTTTTTGAGGTAGAGCTGATTACCAGATTTCTTCCTTCCTGCAAGGAGGTTGATGACTTCTATCACCTCTACCCGATTGATACCATGGTTCTACTGAGATGATTCAACCAATAGAGAAGGAGACTAGATAGTAGATTGTTGAAGAAGATGGATGACACTTGCCAGCAGCTATACCTGCTCAATTAGAGTGCCCATCTTTAGGTGAGTAGTAGGAATAGGTTAAGGATTTCTTATCTCAATTTTTACTGTACTGAGAGCATTTTGAGAAGATTGTCATTGGAAAGTAAGGTTGAGTGGAGGTCTTCCTCTCATTATTTTCTTAAAAGATTTGGACAAGTCTCTTCCTCTAACACCAATCTGTTATTGCAGCTCTCTAAGCTTGATAAGTTGGTAATGCTAGAGTAGCTTTTGGGCTTCTGAGAATCTTCAAGAAATTGGCTAGTGATTTTAGAAGAGGACTTAATTAGCTTATTAACCTATAAAAGAAGTACTCGATATTAAAGAAATTGATGAGATTTCTTCAATGGGAGGCCCTCCGATGCTTAAGTCAGCTTAAAGAAAGAAAGCCATAAGAAAAAAATGGAGAGAGAGTGTGAGTGTGTGTGAGAAGTCTTCTAGAGTTTCCCTTGACCCCTTATCAATAAAAGTTTGGGGCTGAGTTGGTTAGGCATTTGTAACAATTCGTGAGGTGGTTACATCGTTAAGAAAGTTGTTAAGTTAGTTATGTCATTAAGAGGTCAATTTATAAACCAGTTTGCCAAGTGGTCCATTACACTTCTTGATAATCACTTTACCAATTTTATCGTAACGATCCCAATGACTTTAAGATATATGCTTCATGTTAAATAAAGTTATGAAACTGTGTACTTGGCTCATATAAGCGGTAAGTAGCTATCTGATAAATAGTTGAGCATCTTGTGCCTAAAATAAATGATCAGCTCTTGGTTATCGAGTACCATATACCTCAAATAAGTATTCAACTTCTGACCATCGGGTACACTATACCTTAAATAAGTGATCGGTTCATAGTCATTGGATATCCTGTACCTCAAATAAGTGATCAGCTCCTAGCCATCAAGTATCCTGTGCCTTAGATAAATGGTCGGCTCCTAGATATTGGATATTCTGTACGTCAAATAAGTGGTCGGCTCCAAGCCATTGGGCATCCTGTGTAGAGTGCCTCAAATAAATAGTTGGTTCCTGACCATCGAGCATCTTGTATCCCAAATAAGTGGTCGGCTCATGACATCGGCCACCTTTTACCTTAAATAAGTGGTCAGTTTTTGGCCATCAAGCATCCTGTATTTTAAATGAGTGATCGACTCATGACCACCGGATACAGTGCCTTAAACAAGTGATCGACTCCTAGCCATCAAATATTTTATACATCAAATAAGTGGTCGGCTCCTAGCCACCGAATATCTTGTACCTCAAATAAGTGATCAGCTTATGACTATCAAGCACCCTGTATCTTAAATAAATGGTCAGCTCATGATTATTAGAATCCTATTCTTAAATAACTGATTAATTTTCAGTCATCGGATATCCTGTACCTCAAATAAGTGATTGATTCATAGTCTAAAACTTTTTCATATACCAGTAGTTAATTATGATAAGTTATCTATCATGTGACGTGTTATCATGTAACACTCATCACGTAGAGAATATAGACTCCAACCTGAGTTGTCAAAATAGCAATCGTATGCTACCCATCGAAAAAAAAAAAAAAACTACAGTTCACACATCAATGAGCTGTAGTTTAGGTTTTGAAGTCTCTAACCGCGTTACAAAATTTTAGGCTAGCCTAAATCAGGTGCGAAGGGGAGTCGACGAGGCAGGAAGTAGTTTTTTTTTTTTTTTTTTTTTTTTTTTTTTTTTTTTTTTTATAGAACAAAGGGTTGGGGGAATAATCCCTGGTGTAGCTCTCCCATTGGGCTCCCAACCCGTTAGACGATTGTTTGATACGGGCCACATTTTTTCTGCATACCCTCCCCACCAACCGGTGAGTACGTCAACCTAACTCCACTATGGTGCTGGAGTATCAGCCGCTCTGCCCCCCCAGTCACGTGCATCCGAAAATCCAGAATTTAATCGAGTCATCTAAAGGATCATATCTCGAACCCGTGACCGTAAAGAGACAGGCGATAGTTGGTAGCAGAAGAAAGCTAAGTTGATAAGACAGGCAGTAGTTGGTAAAAGAAGAAAATGTTTGTGATATCAACATGCCAGTAAAAGCAAGAGAAAAAGAACCTTCCTCGATGAGTGGCCACTTTATCTTTACTTTGAACAGGACCCTCTAAATCAAAACCCTAGAGAGCTGGATGAAGAACCATTCAGGCCAAATGAATATTTGAGCCTTGTCGAGATTTTGTTCCGGCAGACTACGTGAGGACTGAAAGGTGTTAGTGACAACCGAGCTTGGAAAGTGTGTGAGAAGTGAATAGTAGATTACTGATATCGGACTAGAGGAAGGTGGAAGCCATCCTGATCCTACTTGGCTTCATACGGCCACCTAAGGGAAGAGGAGAACCGGCAAATAGCATGCTCGCAAGTAATGTCCCGGATGATGAGGCTGGCTCCCGAGAATAACATATTATAATAATATTATAATAAATTATACTATATATTTATAATATATAATAATATTAATTTATTATTATATTATATTTTATTTATAGTATGGTAATATAATATGATAGGATATAAGATGTAATAATAAAATTTTATTGAAAGATATTTTGGTTATCCAGAAAGCATTTTTGGGATGAAGTTTTGTTTCGAGCAGGCATTTTTAATTTTTTTGATTAATTTTTTATCAAATATTTATGCATCATTCAAAAATATTTTTAGAGGATCAGAAAATACTTTCCGGTATTTCAAAAATTTAGCCAAAAAAAAATTTTAATATCCGAAGTTGCCAGCGATGGAAGCCTTGCAACGAGATAGAAGCCACCTAACCTCACCAATGATTAATGCAAAATACTAGCAACAGTGAGGTCCATGGCATCCGATAAGACCACCGGTTTAGATGGCTTCCCATCCCAAGTATTTTTTTTTTGCAAGGTGATCAAGTGTTCTATTTGTTTTTGTTTTGTATTTTTTTGTTTTTTTTTGGTAAGGGTGATTAAGTTTTTTCACAATATTAATTCCAAAATGCAGTAACCCAACCTTGCCATCTCACTGTAGGCCTATAATATATAACCTATGCAGTACCACTCCCTTTTATCGAATACCTCTCTGCCTGATATCCTACCATTTGCCACTTTATTTCACCGCATGCATGCATCTTGGAACGAACCTTCGATCAATAACTATTTTGCATTCAGGGCTCAACTTAAAGCCGGACAGTTCGTATCATACGCTTCGACGCTTCACTTAGAAGATGGCTTTGGGAGAGCTCCCAACCTTTTCTCGATACTTGGGACCTGGATCCCATCAATCATTCCCGGATGCAAGTTGGAAGAAGAAATGATGGCTGACCATGTACTCTTCCGGTGTCCCCAAATCAAGGTCATCGTGGACCGAACTCGGTAATCCCTTCTTCCTTAAATAATGATGAATCCCTTTCTACCAGGTCGTGCATTTTTTCTGTTAGCATGCTGTCGCGTTGGGCATTAATATGTGATCAGTGGCAAACTTATTACAACATTTTACAATCCTTTTAAAGAAACACTTTTAATAGAAACTATTGGATATGTTGACCGGGTTCGATGTCGTCGTCATGTCATTTTCCCTGTCACTCTTCAGCATAACCCATGGTTAAGGTTACAATTCTCGTGACATTATTATAAAGCTATTCTATATCCTTATAATTGTGAATGATCACCGTGACACGGCACCGTAAAAAATATTTAAGTCATATATTAATAGTTAATGTACCGGTATGGTTGCCGGTTTTTATCGAAAATAAAGTATTGCCATTGCTAAGATTTCAATTTTGTTAAGATATATTAAGATTTTAGACCCTGACTTTCTTTAAGTCATATATTAATGGTTAAGCACTTCCGTGTTTGAAAACTTTCGCTCTGCGAAATACCGAACATGCAAGGAGGTCAATAATTTGCAACTCGTGGGCGCGCATGCGAACTTTCCCGACAAGAACTCTGGTGTTCCACGTCCCACCACCTCAATCTTTTCTTTTGGATGGTATGAATAATCAAAAGAAAAGATGCATGAAGCATTCGACGACAAGGTAAGAGATCCCGAGTATAACATGCCATGATGTATGTTATTATTGCCATCAATTCATCTTTCATTGGACTCCGGCAACGATGGAAAGTGCTCTGGTTTTTTAAAATGGAATTGGATACTATTTCTAGTGACTCTAGAATGAAAACCGGCAAAAATAGTTACTGGATTAGAATTTCTAATGGGGGAGACCTTTCAGATGCTTAAATTAATGGATAGAAAAAATGGATTATAGAAACTAGAGCTATGAATGATAGTGGTGACCGAATGAGCGTGTGACGGATAGTAATGTATTAGACTACCTCGCCAAGAGTTCCCTCTTACTGATTTATAGAGTTGCGCGAAGTAACAGAATATCGTTACAAAGGTGGCGGTATCTTATTTTCTGAAATCTTTTTCGTTGGCATCTTTCTGTTAGGATGGCAAGATTTATTGCGATATTGCCTGTCATGATTTATACTGGAATAGCTATGATCAAATGGACCGTCGCCTGCTTGAATGTTGCGGATCTCGGTAGGTAGTTGACTTGAACATTGCTGAAATGAGAGGCTTGGTCCTATATATAAATGCACCCGACTTGATTTACTTGAATAACAAGTCATCATGAATAGATAGTTAAGTAGAATCTTGTTTCTTGGAATCTTTTTTATTATTATTTTTTTGTCAGGATTACAGGATCCGTTGGAATCTTATCTGCCACGATTTATGCTGGGATAGCTGTGATCGAATGGGCCGTCACCTACTTAAGTGCCGTGAATCTGGAGTAGGTAGTTGGCTTGGACATTGTCAAAAAGAAGAGCATAGCCATGTATACGAACGTGCCTATCTTGGTTTACTTGAGTAACGAGCTGGTTCCGAGTAAGTAGTCACGCGCAAGCCATGCAATGCTAGTTGAACTTGATAGGTTGCTGCTACTCGGCTTAGGAAGGAACGATTACTTGGTCTACAAAAGAGCAACTACTTGGTGTAGAAAGGAGCAACTACTTGAACGGATAATCGGTTCGTCTTTTTCTTGCCGGTCAGTAACTTGATCACTTCGAATCGGATATTCTAATCTCCTATAACTAGCGGCATAATCGATGATCTAGCAAAATCTTCGAGATCACATCAGTAATTACAATGACACAGCATCATAAAAAGTATTCAAGTCAAATATTAGCTATATATTAATAGTTAATGTACCAATATGTTTGCTGGTTTTTATTAAAAATAAAGTATTGCCATGCTAAGATTTCAAGTTTGTTGAGATATATTGAGATAGTAGGCCCTAATTTAAGCACTTTCGTGTTTGAAAACCTTCCTTAAAATATCGAACAAGGAAGGCCAGTAACTTGCAACTCGCGGACAATTGTTGGAAGCGCATGTGAACTTCCCCGACAAGAACTCTGGTGTTACGCGTCCCACCTCCTCCATCTTTTCTTTTGGATGGTATAAATAAAAAAAATAAAAGATGCATAAAGTATTCGATGACAAGGTAGGAGATTCCAAGCATAACATGCTATAATGTCATTATTGCCATGATAGTCCAGGTTGTATCAATCTTTCTCGGATGTGCATATGAATGATAGTAGTGTGTTAATATAGTATGCTTTATCGGGATCCCCTCTTATTAATTTATAAAGTTACGTTGAGTAAAAGAATACTTTTACGAAGGTGGCTTCTTCTGATACGTATAATAAATTTTGTTGAGGTAGCATAATTTTGTCTCTTGGAATATTTTTCATCGATTTTTTTTTGCTATAATAGCAGAATTTGTTAGGATCTTATTTGTCATGATTTATGCCGGGACAGCTATGATCGAATGGGTGGTCATCTATTCAGGTATCACGAATCCTGAGTAGATATTAGCGTGGACATTGCCAAAAGAAGGGGTATGATCCTATATACAGACGTACCCAACTTGATTTATTCGGGTAACGAGTCGATCCTATATAGGCAGTCGTCAGTTGATGAATGTACATAAAAAATATTATGTTAGTCGAACTCGATAGATTACTGCTACTTGACTTGAAAAGGAACAGCTACTTAGTTCGGGATGGAGCATCTACTCGGTCTATGAAAGAGTAACTACTCAATTTAAAAATGAATGGTTATCTGGTCGAGTGTCCGACTTCGTTTCCTTCTTACTAATCTATATAGCTTGATCATTTTGAATTAGATATTTCAGTCTTCTACAATTGATAGCATAGCCAATGATTCGATAAGTTTTCGAGACTGAATCAATAATTACTATGATATGGCATCGTAAAAAATATTTAAGCCAAATATTTATCATATATTAATAGTTAATGTACCAGTATGGTTGCTGGTTTTTATCAAAAATATAGTATTGCCATGCTAAGATTTTAAGTTTGTTAAGATATATTAAGTATCAGGCCTGAAAACTTTCAGCGAAATATCAAACATGCAAGGTCAAAAACTTGCAACTCGCGGACAATCGTTAAAAGCGCACGTGAACTTTCCTGACAAAGAACTCTGGTGTTACGCATCCGACCCACCTCGTCAATCTTTTCTCTTGGATGGTATAAATAATAAAAAGAAAAAAAATGCATGAAGTATTTGTTGACAAGGTAAGAGATTCCAAGCGTCGCACGCCATGACGTCACCAACCGGTGTCATTGTCGTGTTTTACCTCTCTTGACCGTAATAAAATTAAAGGCCATGCATGTCATCATCATGAATCATGCATGCATACCCCCTTTTTATTTTGTTTATTTTGGTTGGGGAGTTGGGAATAATATTATTCAGGTAGGTGAAATAATTCTCGATCAAAAATGTACAGCCGAAGTGTTTTTTTTTTTTTTTTGTGTGTGTGTGGCATCAGATATCAAGTTCATCTAGTGAGAGAAAGTAGAGCAGGTGAAATAATTTGTCTGTGTTTTGTTCTTCTTTTAGCAAGGGTTCGCCCGGTTCCTACGGGATCGAGGTCATTGTAAGTTTCAAGATTGGGTGTCGGCCATGGTGCATCGATTATGGAAGACTCTTTGTATAATATTGGGCTTGGATCCAAACCAATGGAAAAAAAAAAAAAAAAAAAAAGAAAAGGAGAACGAAGGAAACTTCGTATTGGAACAGGGGAGCCAAGATTTGTTTTAGCCGGCCGGAGTTTTCGCCGGGGTCTCTGTGGAGGAGTCGTGAAGGGAGAGGGATGTGTTCGGCGATGAGTCTGGAAGAGTTTGGGACTCCGGTGATGCGGTTTCCTTCCCTAAATGACGAGGAATCCGTCAGTGGATTTCTCTTTAAATTTCTCCATGCCATCGCCAAATGGGTCCTTCCATAGCATCTCTTTCCTCTCCGACGTGCGACCGAGAACTCTCCAACGCCAGCCGGTGAGTTTCTCCTTTTTATTTAGCATTTTTAGGTGGATTAAGAGTTTGTTGGATTGGTTTAGTTGGATATGTGTTGGGGCTGTGGATCTTTGGAGGCTGCGCCGCCGCCGTCCGTCCCGTCTGTCGAGTTGGTCTTCCCGAGGAGCCACTTCTCTTGATCACCGGCAGTCATGGGAGAGGGGAGGGTTAGTTGGTTTGGCCCAGAGAAGCGTCATGGAGGAGTTCGGGAGAGAAGAAAAGAAAAGAGAAAGAAAGAAGGAAGGGGAGTTTGGGTTTTGGTCCAGGAAAAAAAAAAGAAAAGAAAAAGAGGGCCTCCGTTCCGTGGAAAAAAAATAAGAAAAATAGAGAGATAGAGAAGGAAGAGAGAGAAGGAAAAGAGAGAATCAAGGGATTTTTCGGGATCCGTGAAAATTAGGAATTTAGATTTTAATAAAAATTATTTATTAATGTAGGGAATCAGTTTTCTGAGCAGGAAGGCGTCGCGCAAAAATTAGGTTACGGATTAGTTCAGGTAGATTCTTGAGAGATAAGGATATCTGGATCGATCACCAGTATATATATATATATTTATTTATTTCGACATGATTTGATCCAAATATATGAGCATCAGCATATATAATATTATATGTAAATTATGTTGGGTTTTAGGTTTCTTTTTGTTTTATTGTCTGGGCCGGGGAGTTCTCTTATTTTGTATGGGATCTTGGTCTGGTATGAATATTTGTACAGAAGTTTAACAATACTCTATGCTTCTTTTCTTATCAAAAAAAAAAAAAGTTTTTGTAGTCTAAGAAGGTAAACTATTCTACCGTTTTTGTTGAACGACTCCGTCAAAGCTGATTGGAAAAGATGGGTAAAAATTAGCCTGCTGGTTTTGTTCTATATGTAGCTTAAAGGGCTGCCATTTGCCTGGATCGAACCAATTTCACCAAATTGGTGGAATAACTTTGACTTCGCCCGATGTCTTCATCCTCTCGTGCATGGTAATTCCATCTAACCTATCCAACCATTTTTCTTTTAGTGGAGCTATCTAACCATATTTTGCTATCCCAAAATGAAGTCTTGGACTTACTGCTTCTAGAATCTGTCTACGGAATTTTTCGTTAAATTTTGAATTATTTATGTAATCAGTTCTAAATTGGCAATAAATTTAAATATCTATGGATCATGAGAGAAAAAATATAAATTTTCGCTTGGTTATTTTTCGTTTGTATGCATATGAGTCATACAATTTTGAAAAAAATCCCTCTCGCACATGCGTCATGCATGCATAAAGGTTTTCTCTTGAGAGCTGAGAGATGATTATTTAAAAGATTAGCTCATGAATTGGGAAGAGAGAATAGAATGATAACAAGAATGCAGCTCCATCGAGAGAGAAGGGATTCTCTCAAAATCTCTATAGCTACAAAATGTTAAGGATATAATAGCTATGAAAAATGACACCTACTTTTCCATAATTATATAATGTTCAGTACCTTTTTCATACTTTAAATTTTTTTTTTTTTTTAAAAAAAAAAAACGACAAAATAGTATTTTTAGAATTTGCCTTGAATAATACTAGCAGGGATCCGAAATGTATTGGTATGTCGGCAATGTATGACGGAAGACATCCACGTTTTCCCCATATCCACTTGGTGGATTGCCTTTGTCTGCAAGTACTTTGTCCGTAAGATAGAATCTTCTTAAATAACTTCAATAATCTAGTATTTAATTTAGATCGTCAAGGATCCAGCGTCCGAGATAAATCTTCCCACCTGTCCACTTGTGTGATATATTAATTAAGCACTTTTTCATACTTTAACTTTCAAAAATAAATATTAAAGAAATTACGGATCGTGGAGCACGCCTAGGATGACATGAGTGCAGAAATGCATTGGCAAGCAGGTAATGTATGATTGATCGTTGCCTCGTGGTGGATTGCCCCCTTGTCTGCTTGCACCGTGTCCTTGAGATAGAATCTTATCAAATAACTTTGACAGCCTATTATGAAATCTAGATTTGTCGGCAGCCTCACAGAAAGGAATATGTTCATGACCTTTTTTTTTTTTTAGCATTTTAAACAAAAACGACTGCATATATATATGTCGTCTCCCCATGCAAGAAATGAAATTACGTCTTGACTCCTCGACAAGGGCTATTCAGATTTGCAATTAATTTGATGATTGCATGTACTTCAATGATTTCAAGGATAGTATTTAAGGTTGGATGAAGACATATTATTAATTTTCTCAAGTGCTTGAACGAAACTTCTATTTCATCACTCACAAACCTCTTGTGTATGAAGATGAATGAGGGCCTGAGGTGAAAACCAGAATAGCCAATCACAATTATAGGAGCTAAGAAGAGAGTGAGAGAGAGAGAGAGAGAGAGGGGTGCGCATTGTAAGAGAAGAAGCATGGTGGGAATGAAAAGGAGAGACAAGATGAGAGTAAGCAAGCATGACAATAACGAGAGAAGAAGCAAGTAAATGGGGGCTACGAGAGTCATGAAATGCGGAAGGAACAAAGATCACGATAGAAGTGAACAATTCAAGGAGGAAGGGGGTATAAAATGCATGGAAAGCAACAACGATGATGACTAGGTTAAGGGGTTCTCATTAGGCTCTATCAAATATCTTAATTTGTACAAGTAATTTCGCAACCATCATTTGAGGCTTGTGAAATGCGAGGAGGAATGAAAAAATATTCACCAAAAAGAGAGTCGAGTAATCGGCATGGAATTCGAAGACCAAAAGACTCTACTACCATTTTAAGAAGGCAGCATGAATCTCTCAATGCTTTACTACCTTTTAATCTGTTTTAACTAAACTAGACGTTCCCATTTCCCTCTCCATATATCCTGCACCAACCTCTTTCCTTCCTCTCCATGTTCACCCATTTCACTGTAATCTTTCTCCATCATCTCAAAAAGTTGGTAGAGTTTTTGTTCATCTATTTCTTAAATAATAATAATAATAATAATAATAATAAGTAAGAATCATGTTGCATTGAGAGTCGTGAATCTATTTTTTAAAATAGTCCCCTGATGTTATTTAGGTTATGAGGGCAAGCCTTGATGCCATGGCAGTGTTGCTCCAATCCAACCGGGCTACTATGGATTTGAAACACGGAAATAATCTCTCTATTTTCAGAGATAAGATTGCATATATTTGGCTCTTCTAGCTTGCAATTGCAGAAACCTTGTGCGATAAGGCATTTTTATTTTCTTAATATTGGGAAAAGATTATGGTGATGTAATGTGGATGAGAAAACTTTATATGCTTTACAATATAAAGTAAATAATTAGTCTCGAAAGCTTAAACTATTAACAAAAAGGATAAAACTATACATGAGACTTAACACCTCCTCAAACCATGGGCTTGAGCTATAATACTATTGCTATAATACCATGTTGGGTAACCATTTGATATTACAAGTTTGAGTAGTTAGCAAAAGGATCCATGATGTATATTAGACTTGGCACACGAGTTAGAAACAAAGGGGAACCACAATGAGTGTGCTTTAAACCGAAAAGAAAGGGAATAAAATTTTTTTTTGATAGGATCGTTATTAAAATGGTCAAGCACGCAGTTGCGATATAATCAACAAGAAATAAATAAATAAACAGAAAAATACAAGAAACAAGAATCAAAACCAGCGAGAGACGGGGATTTTACGTGGTTCACCCAAACTAGGCTACGTCCACGGCGGCACATGATCTGCAAGGCTTCACTAAGAGTTGAATCATGTACAAGCCCTCAAAACCTCTCACTCAGAAACTCTTTTAATCCCCTTAAAAGATTTCAGGATTTCTCTCAAATGCACCCGGAGGTACTCACAAAACCTCTCAGATATTCTCTCTGAAATCTCACTTACAAACTTCTCGAAAAACTCTATTTTTTCATCAATAATCATAAACCCTCACGCCTCTGTTTATATAGAGTACAAGAAACATGGCTCGTAGGCATCCAAGAACCCAAAAAAATACAATACTCTAGACTCCCAATCTTCATAGAAGACTTCTGGGCAGTTGGATCGAGGCAAAAAAGTGCCTCATATGAAGCCACGTCACCGCGCCAAAATCCGTGTGCATAAAAATGGAACGCACGCCCAGCGCCCGACCACTTGGGCCTGGGTCGCGGACGCACACCCGCGCGCGTGGGTTGGTGAACGTTGATCGGGACTTTCGAGATGGAAAATAGTCTCCATCTACAACAATCTCCTACTTGGAGATTAATTGACATCAACCTTTGATCCGCCTTATTTCTCTGTGTCGCACTCTCCTGATCTATCTTTTGGAAAGGTTCACCAAGTTGCAATAGAAATTTAACTTGTCTCTGCTCACAACCTTGGTGAACATATCTATAGGATTCCTGGCATCATCAATCTTCTCCAGCTTCAGCCACTCCTCATCCAATGCACTGCGTATGAAATGATACCTAAGCTGAATGTGCTTGGTTCTTGTATGAAATGCTGGATTCCTGGCCAAGTGAACTGCGCTCTGGCTGTCGCTCCAAAGCGTATTACAATTGTGCTTCTTGCCGAGCTCCTCCATCAACCTCTGTAACTAGATCATCTCTTTACTAGCTTCAGTGATCGCCACATACTCAGCTTCTGTAGTTGACAAAGTCACTATCTTCTGCAACTGAGATACCCAGCTCACCGCTGTATCACCGACAGTAAAAACATAACCAGTGGTGCTCTTCCCACTGTCTCTGTCACCAGAGTGATCTGCATCTACAAATCCCTGTACTTGAAGACCGTCACCTTCATAGCACAAACTGTAAGCACAAACTGTAAGTTGATGTACCCCTGAGATATCTCAAGATCCACTTCACTGCATTCCAGTGCTCCTTGCCTGGATTCTGCATGTATCTGCTGATTGCTCTCATAGCCTGTGCGATGTCCGGTCTCGTGCAAACCATTGCATATATCAGACTTCCCACGGTCGAGGCATATGGAACTCTAATCATCTCATCCCTTGCCTCCTGAGTTGTTGGACACAACTGCTTGCCAAGCTTGAAGTGTGCTGCCAAAGGTGTTGACACTGCCTTTGCGTTCTCCATATTGAACCTCTTCAGCACCTTCTCTACATAGTCCTTATGAGATAGCCACAGCTTCTATTGCTTCCTATCTCTCTTGATCTTCATGCCAAGAATCTGCTTCGCCTCTCCCAAATCCTTCATTGAGAACTTCTTTGCCATCAGTTTCTTGAGCTTTTCAATCTTCCTCATACTAGAACCTGCTACAAGCATATCGTCCATATACAAGGATAAAATAATAAATTCATTATTTACGAACATCTGGTAGTACACGCAGTGATCTGACTGGCATCTGGTGAAGCCCTTCTCTAGCATGAAACTATCAAACTTGAGGTACCACTGCCGTGGAGCCTGCTTCATACCATACAAGCTTTTTTTCGGTTTGCAGACCATGTCTTCCTTTCCCTTGACCTGGAAACCTTCTGGCTGGTGCATATACAACTCCTCATCCAAATCTCCATGAAGAAATATTGTCTTCACATCTAGCTGCTCTAGATGAAGATCCTCCACTGCTACCATGCTCAGAATCACCCTGATGGATGTCATCTTGACCACTGGGGAAAAAATCTCCTGAAATTCAATTCCCTCTTTCTGTGCATAACCTTTGACAACTAACCTTGCCTTGTATCTTTTGGTACCATCGGCCTCATTCTTCATCTTGTACACCCATTTGTTGAACAGAGCTTTCTTGCCAGCGGGTAACTTCACAAGATCCCAAGTCTTGTTCTGCTTCAAAGAGTCCATCTCCTCTTTCATAGCCAACTCCCACTTGACCTTAGCTTCATCCTGCATGGCTTCAACAAAATATTCTGGTTCTCTAGAATCTGTGTACAAAACATAATCTCTAGCATAATACCTCTGTGATGGCCTGGTAACCCTCGTGGACCTCCTCAACTGTAGGGACACCGGCTGAGGTACCGGTGTATGCATGTGGCTGTCAGCTTCAATAACATCTTCCTCCTCCACATCCTTAAAGTTTCCATTTTCAGTTTGCACTCGGGGAATCTCTCTATCTCTGACAGGATCGAGTTCTATAAACTCCTGTTTCTTTTCTTCCACTGCATCCTTCCTGTCTTTGTAAGTATGCTTTTCATCAAATACCACATTCCTGCTCCGAATGATCTTATTGTTCTGGAAATCCTAGAGCTTGTAGCCATACTCATCGCCACCGTATCTAATAAAAACACACTTTGTAGACTTTGAGTTTAACTTACTCCTCTTCTCTTTCTCAATCAGAGAATAAACAATGCAGCCAAACACTTTAAAAAAAGAAAGTTTTACAGGTTTACCTGTCCAAACCTCTTTTGGAATCCCACCATCCAATGCACTGGATGGACTCCTGTTGATCAAATACACTGTGGTGTCCAGTGCTGCCGCCCAAAAATATGTAGGTAGACCTGAGTCAAACCTCATACTTCTCTTTTTCTCAAGAATGGTCCTGTTCATTCTTTCTGCCACACCATTCTGCTTTGGTGTCCTTGGGACGGTCTTGATCCTTCTGATTCCATGCTCTGTGCAGTAAACATCAAACTCTCTGCTGCAGTATTCACCACCGTTATATGTCTTGAGACACTTGAGGCTTGCTCCAGTCTGGTTTTCACACATGACTCTCCATCTCTTGAAGATGCCAAAAATCTCAGACTTTTCCTTCATAGCAAACACCAGACTTTCCTGCTGAAATCATCTATAAACATGACAAAGTACTTATTGCCCGCATATGATGCCACTGGTGCTGGACCCCAAACATCTGAATGAACCAACTCTAGCTTTTCAATCTTCTTCTGAGTTCTTGCTAACTGAAAACTTACTGCTTTCTGCTTACCATAGATACACTCTTCACAAAACTCTAGATTCACCTTCTTTAGCCCAGGTAGAAGCTCTCTCCTGTGTAGAATACTCAAGTTCTTCTCACTAAGATGACCGAGCCTCCTGTGCCATAATATAGTCACTGTACCCGTGTCTCTTGTTGCCACTGAAACTGAACTCCCACTATCTGCCAAGAAGTAGAGAGTGCCAGTCCGCTTCCCTTTGACAACAACCATAGATCCTTTAGTAATCTTCCACTGAGAATTACCAAAGACGGATACATAACCCTCATCATCAAGCTGACTGATAGAAATTAGGTTTTTCTTTAAATCTGGAATGTATCTGGCTTGTGCAAGTCTCAATTCTCCGCTTGTCATTGGCTTCAGTACAATTGTTCCTCTACCAACAATTCTGCACTGCTATCTATTGCCAACTGTGACATGACCAAAATCTCCTTGGACAAAATCTGAAAATAGGTGTCTCTTAGAGCTGCAATGGTAAGAAGCGCCTGAGTCTACAAACCACAAATCTGAGTTTGCCCCATCGCCGGCTGATAGGCTCGCATCCTCAAACTCCTGCTGTATAGTACTCACAACATTTGCTTCCTGACCTTCTGACTTGCTCTCTGCACCTTTTTCTTTCTTCTTATCCCAACAATCCTTGCTCATGTGACCTTTCTTCCCGCAGTTCCAACACTTCATGGAAAATCTCCCTTTGGACTTTCCTCTGCTCTTGGACCGGCCTTTCTCTGACTTCTTCCTCTCCTGTGATCTTCCTCTGGTTCCACCATGAGTGCAGTACTTGTAGAAGTCCCACCCACAGTCTTTCTTCTCATCTCATCATTCAATATACAACTAACTGCATCATTGAATGTAATGGTACATGATACCGAGTTGCTAACTGTCATTACAAGATTGTCCCAGCTCTCTGGCAAGGAACACAAGAAAAGAAGAGCCCTGAAAGAATCATCAAAAGTGACAGAGACCGACTCCAATTGATTGATCATCATGTTGAACTCGTTCAGATGCTCTGTCACTGAACCATTCTCAGCCATCTTCAAATTGAAGAGCTTTTTCATGAGAAATATCTTGTTTGAGGTAGAAGGTTTTTCATACAGCTTTGTTAAAGCGGTCATCAAATCCATGGTGGTCTTTTCCTTTGCAATATTATACGCCACTTAAGATGTCAACGACAATCTGATCGTGGCCAGGGCTTTCCTATCCAGAATCATCCAATCTGAGTCGCTCATTGAATCCGGCTTCTCCCCCTCCAATGGAAGGTAAAGATCCTTTTGATATAGGTAGTCCGCAATTTGCATCCTCCCCCATCCGAAATTGTGACAATTAAATTTCTCGATTTTGATCGTCTTCTGCCATCTCTTTGTTGATTTATCCGACTGTAATAATAGGAAGGAGCCTGACTTTGATACCAATTTGAAAAGAAAGGGAACAAAAAATTTCTCTAATAGGATCGCTATTAATACGGCAAAGCATGCAGTTGCGATATAATCAACAAGAAATAAATAAATAAACAGAAAAATACAAGAAACAAGAATCAAAACCAGCGAGAGACGGGATTTTACGTAGTTCACCCAAACTAGGCTACGTCCACGGTGGCACAGGATCAGCAAGGCTTCACTAAGAGTTGAATCAGGTACAAGCCCTCAAAATACACTCTCTCAGAAACTCTTTTAATCCCCTTAAAAGATTTCAGGATTTCTCTCAAATGCACCTGGAGGTACTCACAAAACCTCTTAGATATTCTCTCTGAAATCTCACTTACAAACCTCTCGAAAAACTCTATTTTTTCATCAATAATCATAAACCCTCACAGCCTCTGTTTATATAGAGTACAATAAACAGGGCTCGTAGGCATCCAAGAACCCAAAAAAATACAAAACTCTAGACTCCCAATCCCCATAGAAGACTTCTGGGCAGTTTGATCGAGACAAACAAGTACCTTATATGAAGCCACGTCACCGTACCAAAATTCATGCGCGTAAAAATGGAACGCACGCCCAGCGCCCGACCACCTGGGCCTAGGTCACGCGACGCACACCCGCGCGTGTGGGTTGGTGAATGTGGATCAGGACTTTTGGGATGTAAATTAGTCTCCATCTACAACACAAACATCATCAAATCCCATGCAAGATAATATGATCTTCTAGATGCAAGGGGAAAAATTGTCATGCCGGCATCAAATATTTCATCACTCTCTGCTCCCATTATCCATCCATAAAATGCTTCAATGCCCGACTTTCTATCTTGAAAGGTTTGTGAGAAAGATACAACATATTAATCTAAATACATATAAGAGGAGAGTAATTTAGAACCACGATCCTCTCCAGCATAGGGTGAGAAAATAGAGTAATGCTATAAGGTTGCAAACATGTACAGAGAAAAGGTTTTAGTGTCATGTGACAAGAGGGAATTGGTGCCAATCAAGAAAATAAAAATCATATAAGGTGAGAATATCATATGGGGTGGACTTTGTAATTTGTCATTTTTTTTTTTTTTACACTAATTTTAAAGAATAATCCAAAAAGTTAAAGATTTCTTTTACTAATAAAGTTATCAGTCTCGTGATTAAAAAAATATGGTCTTATATTTCTTTACCGTTTTTAGTACATACTTTTTATCGATATATATCGCACGACTATATGATATATGATAAACAAATTAATCATTAAATAAGTCAATACATACCTAAAAATAAATCGATATATAATTTTTAGAATACAGAATTCATCAATATACAATATACGGTCACTTGATACATACTCAGTAAATTAACTATCTAGCAAGCCAAAATATACCTTTAAACAAATTGATGTACATTTTTAGGATATTATGTTATCCAATACACACTACATGGCCTGGTGATACATACTCATCGACTTTCTAATATCTAATACAAGTTTTTTTATATATACCTAGTTGATCCAATATGTATCTCTATATAAAAAGTGTTAACCTTTTTAGGAGAGTTTTAAAATCTCTGGTCTCCCAACGGACAGAACGCCGGCATGGGTGCAAGCATGCGCGAGTCGTTCAACATCTAATGGCCATTCCATTTTTTGAATTTTATTTTTAATGCCCTTTAACGGCTAGGTGGAGGCTTTTTGGAGCTTTTGGAAATTTGTTGAGCCTATAAAAAGCCTCCTACCTTTAGCCAAACAATCCATCCAAGAATTCCATTCCCTTTCATTTAAAATCTCTCAAAGCACGCTCTCTCCCACTTATCTTTTAATAATATTAATAATTTTTATTTTGATCATTTCGACCGAGAACGAGTCTGATCGGCATCCAATCAAGATTGTGCTATCGACTGGCATTGAAGTACTTGGCTTCTAGGTTATACATTAGAGGAGGGTATGTGGTCCAGATTTTTGCACGAGAAGGAACCAAAGTCTCCTTTAGAATAGCGGTTTTACCACCTCCCAAGCCAGGTTTTGTTTTAATTTTAAAATTATTCATCACATAAAAAATATTTTATTTCACACATCTTACAAAAAATTAATTTTCAAATATTATATATATATTTCATATAATATAAATAACAATCTAAAGGAGACTTGGTAAATATTTTTAAAGTGCATCTATATAATTCTGTATTAAATATAATTATCTATACATAATTATAGTTTATATGACTTATATAAATTATATTTTTAATTTATTAACTGTTTATAATTTTGTATTGCGGAAAATTAATCAAAGAATTCCATAAAACTTGTACTGCAGCATGCTAAATTAATTTTAAAAGATAAAATAAATAAATTAAATTTATAGATAATAAATTAAAAAAATTCTCAACAAACTCCAGATTTCTTAGTAATCAATTAAATTTAAATTCAACTTTAATAAATTTTATTAGATGATACTAGTATCATCTCTTAAAAATAATCTTAAAATTGTTAAGTAAATAACTGATAAAAATTTTCTTCAAATTCCAAATTCTCTTCTTTTAATCATACTCGGATCAAATATCTATCCTTAGAGATGAAACCTTTAGTCTTAGACCCGATAAGATTGATGGAGCTAGTTTTAGAAGATAAAAAAGTTAAATAAAAATTTAGTTAACCACCTTAGAACTTTGGTCAATTATTGACTAACCTTTTGCCTCCTCTAGTTCAACCACTCCTGTCATCCTCGAAGAAGATTGTCTAAGAGCATAATCCTAAGTACCATTTATGATTCACTCTATAATATTTATTTATCTACAAATAGTTCAAAGGAATTATGGAATAACCTATAGGTTGTGTTGCCGACCTTACCGCTGTGGCCTGCAGCTATGAGTTGACGCTGGATTGCAGTCCCCTTTGCTGCGGAATCCCAACCTCTCGGACCTGCAAAACGAGGTTAGAGACCCGAGCCGGGGATCCCGGCGGGGGCACTCCGATGGTCAAGTTAGAGAGAGGTAAAATGGAACAGATTCACTAAGACGGATCCCTGCTGGGTCTCCGTGCTTAGAGGAGTTTTTGATGAGGAGATGGGTGAGAATGAGCAAGAACAAGAGGGGCTGGCACTCTGGTCCTTGCGATTGTGCTCGCCGGGCTCACTCCTGCGAGTTCCTCCGGGGTCCTTGTCACCGAGTCAGCCATTCTCTCCTTCTCTGTGTGCTTGCCCTCTTGATTGCTTACCTTTTTTCTTGCCCGTGGTGCCCTTTTGAGATCGTTGGATGCTTTGGTGCCTCGATTCTCCCCGTGGGAGGCCTTGGAAGTCAGCGGTGCTTACTGACTGTTCTCCTAAGGTCATCTCCTCTTATGGTTGGGAGTTAGGTGGCGAGCCCGTCTCATCTGCCATGCAGTCATGAAAGGGGGAGTCAGGCAAGACCTCGATCCACGTGTGGGCGTACCTGGGTTCGAGGCATTGACCGTGGCCCTCTCCTTTGGGGTATTCCAGGTCACAGGTCACCGGATCTGGTTCCTCGATCGAGATGTCCCTCCTAAAATGGTGCAAACGAGGTTCCGCGCACTGTTACAGGCCTAGGGATGCCGTACTGGATGCGCTGCCCTGTGCGTGCCATCCTCAGCAACGTCCTCGGGGCTTATGCTCCCGGTTCTGTGGATGCTTCACGGGGAGGGCTTGACTTCGGCCGAGGTGGACCCATCAAGGGACGCCACCTTGCGAAGGAGTAGAGGTGCTGGGCTCGACTTCGACGAGGTGGATCCATCAAGGGGCACCACCTGACGAAGGAGCAGAGGCAAGCCCATTTCGGCCGAGGTGGACCCCTCCTGGGTCGACACCTGGCGAAGGGACAAAGGCAAGCTCGACTTCGACCGAGGTGGACCCATCAAGGGATGCCACCTGGCGAAGGAGCAGGGGTGCCAGGCTCAACTTCGGCGAGGTGGACCCATCAGGGGGCGTCACCTGGCGAAGGAGCAGAGGTAGGCCCACTTCGACCGAGGTGCACCCCTCCTGGGTCACACCTAGTGAAGGGTAAGTGGCAAGCTCGACTTTGGCCGAGGTGGACCAGTATGGGGATGCCACCTGGTGGAAAGAGCAAAGATGCCTGGCTCGACTCCGACCGAGGTGGACCCATCTGGGGGTGCCACCTGGTAGAGGAGCAGAGGCAAGCCCACTTCAGCCGAGGTGGATCCCGCCTGGGTCGATACCTGGCGAAGGGGCAGAGGCAAGCTCGACTTCGGCCGAGGTGGACTCATCTAGGGGTGCCACCTGGCGAAAGGAGCAGAGATGCCAGGCTTGACTCCGGCCGAGGTGGACCCATCTGGGGGGGCCACTTGGTGGAGGAGCAGAGGCAGGCCCACTTCAGCCGAGGTGGACCTCGCCTGGGTCGACACCTGGCGAAGGGGCAGAAGTAAGCTCAACTTCGATCGAGGTGGACCCATCTGGGGGCGCCACTTGGTGGAAGGAGCAGAGTTGCCAGGCTCGACTCTGGCCGAGGTGGACCCATCTGGGGGTGCCACCTGGAGGAAGAGCAGAGGCAGGCCCACTTCAGCCAAGGTGGACCCCGCCTGGGTCGACACTTGGCGAAGGGACAGAAGCAAGCTCGACTTCGATCGAGGTAGACCTATCTAGGGGCGCCACCTGGCAGAAGGAGCAGAGATGCTAGGCTTGACTCCAGCCGAGGTGGACCCATCTAGGGGTGCCACCTGGCGGAGGAGCAGAGGCAGGCCCACTTCAGCCGAGGTGGACCTCGCTTGGGTCGATACCTGGCGAAGGGACATAAGTGCCGAGCTCGGATCGAGGTGGACACGATCGCTGATCAAGCCACCTGGCAAGAGAGCTCGGAAGAGAATGCCACATGGCATCGCCTGGCTGTTAGCTGGGTTGACGTACGCTCCATGTCAGCGATTTTGCCATATCAGTTGCCCCCCACTTCCAAGTCCTGTCGGAGTGACGTGGCAAGGATGTGGGGAGTTAATGCAGAGATGACATGGAAGGACAGAAATTTTGCATAATAATTGCTCGGATTGCTGCCACTCTGCTTATCGCGCCCGAAGTCCAATATACGGGTGCCACGTTTGCGCGTTCGACGGGCCATAATTACGTCGTGCCAGACCCGAGATGGTTTCCAACGAACCAAAGCATAATCGTCGGGCATCTCCACACGTGGTGCTCATCCGGTGGCTCAGGCAAAAAAGGGGCTGTACGGTCGCTGTTGATCAATTTTGAAAAGAGATGAGACTTTCCGGAAACAAGATCTCTTGGCTTTCTCACATCTCGTCGGCGATTGCAGTGGTCCTTCTTCACCTCTCGGGTTGCCATTCTTCCACTAAAACATCCTGGTGAGTGCCCTGTAAATCCCATTTTCTTCCCTGCTTCCTCTCGAACCTTGGTCCTCTCGAACCAGACCTTTCTCTGCTTCTTTCGTCCCGATGGCTCCCTCAAGTCATCTTCGCCATTTCACTTATAACCCGGATGAAGCCGGTCCTTCCCAGTCGAAGACTCCATCGTCCTCCTAATCGGAGGAGGACGTTTCGATCGACATCCGGAGGCGATTGCAGTCGGGCGATATAACCATTGGAACCCCTAGAGGTCCTAGGGCCTCCTCTTGTCATTCATGCTGTTCCCATCTCTGCCCTCCTCCCTCTGGTGGCAGAGACTCCTTTCAGTCCCTCTAGCTTCGCCTCGATGATGACCGGAGATGACCTTTCCTGGATCCGAGATACGTATGGGGTCTCGGACTCCATCCAGCTTTCGCTCCCAGGGCCGAGGGAGCGAGTGACCTTGAGCGGCCCTGGCAGAGTCACTTTCTACGAGGACTTCCTCGCTGGGGGTCTTCGGTTTCCTCTTCATCCGTTCTTCCTTTCATTCCTTAGTAACTTCCGACTTGTCCCGGCCCAGTTGGCTCCTAATGTCGTCAAGGTCATCTTCGCCTTCATCATCTTCTGCCACTTCCACGGGTTTGTCACCCGTTTCTCGCTATTCAGGGCTCTCTTCATCCTGAAGCATTGTTCTACCGATGATGGCTGGTGGTAACTCTCTCCCCGGCCTAGGTGTCTCCGGTTCAACCTCCCCACATCAATCAAGGGATGGAAGAACCGGTTCTTCTTTGTTTCGATTAGGAACGTTGATTGGATCTGTAGTGAACCGGACCGGTCCCCGAACCAAAACTATCAAGTCGAGCCAGCTAACCAGGATGTTTACTCTCAGCTGATAGGCGATGTGGTCCCTTCCCTCGAGGTTCTGCTCTCGGAGCAGAACTTGTTCGAGACAGTGGTCAGCCCGATCCGGGCGATGGGTGAGGCTTCAGGCCTCCTTTCTTTTTCTTTTCTTTTCTTTTCTTTTTTTTATCTAACCTTTTTCATTCTCAGGGATGAAGTTCTCCATTGAAAGCCTGATGGAGGGAGCCCGGAAGAGAGGTGCTTCGAGCGTGGCCCAGGAGACTCCTTTGAAAAGGGCCTGCATGGAGGCGGACCAGGGGCCCAGGTCCACTCCAGTCTTGGAGCCTAGGGTGGCGGATATGGCCCCTGGGCCATCTCAGCAGCAGGCCCCCATCACAGAGGTCGTTGACCTCAATGGGAGCGGGGAGGAGGTACGACCGGCACCTTCTCCGATGATCGTAGCGCCTGTCGTTCTGATGGTGGCCGCACCATTGGCGACGGTGTCAAAGACTACTGCTCCACCCGCTGGAGGGACTCCGACTTAGCCCTCCTCCAAGCCTTGCCCCGTACCGCTAGTGCTCAGTAGGAGCGCCTCCGTCATCCACAATTAGGGTCTTGCGGAGAAGATGATGGAGTATGTGGCCCAGCCCCGGGACCGCCACTTGTGGGGTGGTCGGGACTACGCGAATGCACTGCTCAGGATCCTCCCCTTGCTCTTTATGGTAAGCATCTAGCTCTCATTTTTAATGTTCCAGTTGGATTCTTCGAAAGTCCTAACCCTTTCTTCGATGCAGATCGGGACTGACGTGCTCCTTCTCCAGAACTTCCTCTCCACTTCGACGAAGGAGGCCGAGAAGGGGCGGAGGTTAGGCAAGCTTGCGGCCGGCGTGAAGGACCTCATGGACAAGGGCCATAAGCTGAGGGGAAGCAACTAGGCTCTCCAGGAGGACTTGGCCTGTGTCGAGGGGTGCGTCAGGGACCTCGAGGCTTCTCAATCTGAGGAGAGGATCTCGAGCCAGCACCGAGCTAAAAATGATGCAGCCAAGATCTCCCGCCTCAAGGGGCAATCCCGGTCATTGGAGCGCCGGGTTGAAGAGGTCTTGGCAGAACTGGCGGTGGCCAACGAGAAGACTTCCTATGTCAATGGGCTACTGGAGGCCTCGCAGAAGGAAAACCAGAGGCAGTGCCCAAGTTCCGGGCCTCTGAGGAGTTCTAGAAGGAGATGCACAAGGCTACCACGGACTCCTTTCTGAAGGGCTTTGGAGTATGCCAGAAGAAGGTGGCTTTCCTTTTTCCCGAGCTCGATCTGACTAGGGTCGACCTGGGCGGCCCCAGGGAGCAGCCTGAGGGCTACCGACGAGGAGGCTGCCGGGCAACCTTCTAGGGAGGCAGTTGGTGACGCGGAGGCTTCTCAGCCTAGGGAGGAACCGGCAGTGGAGGAGTGACCCCAGATCACCAGTTTTGTACTCTAGTGTAGGGTTTCTATTTTGTTCTTCTGGGCCACCCGGTATATCGGGACCCTTTTACTTGTAAGAAACCTTCACATTAGAAATGAAAACTTCCTTTCCTTCATTGTGCTGCTTGTCGATGGTGTGTTTGATCTTCCTGTTGTTTGCCGTTGTCTTCTGTGGGAGCCCAGAGCCTGCAACTTTAATTTGCAGTTTAACTTTGACTCTCAGTTTGAAACCAGACTTAGGAGATCTTCAGGTTTTAGGAAGGAACCCCTGGGGCTTTGGGCTTGTGTTTTATATGTCTTTGGTGCCGGGACATTGGTGTTGGAACTGGGTTCCGAGCCATCCTCCGGACTGAACTCCGGGGTCGCGTGCCAAAACTGGGTTCTGTGCGACCTTCTGGATTGAACTCCGAGATCTCATGGAGGAACTGGGTTCCGTGCCACCTTCCGGACTGAAGTCCGGGATTTCATGGAGGAATTGGGTTCCGTGCCACCTTCCGGACTGAACTCCGGGGCCTCATGCCAGAACTAGGTTTCGTGCGACCTTTTGAACTAAACTCTGGGATCTCGTGGAGGAACTGGGTTCCGTGCCACCTTCCGGATCGAAGTCCTAGACTTCGTGAAGGAACTGGATTCCGTGCTACCTTCCGGACTGAAATCTGAGGCCTCATACCGGAACTGGGTTTCGCGTGGCCTTCCAGACTGAACTCCAGGATCTCGTGGGGGAACTGGGTTCCGTGCCACCTTCTAGACCGAAGTTCGGGATCTCGTGGAGGAACTGAGTTCCGTACCACCTTCCAGACTGAACTCCGGGGCCTCATGCCAGAACTAGGTTATGTGCGGCCTCCTGGACTAAACTCCGGGACTTTGTGTTTCCCGCAGACCGCTTGCGGGGCTTCTGCCTCGCCTTTGTTCTCCAAACTTAAGACCGGGCGATGCTAGTTCTACGAAACAGAAACAAGCATTGCACAAAGAAGAAATTTCATCATTAATGTTCAGGAAGCCTTACATCATTGGTAATACATCCTCAAGTTTGCGGCGTTTCACATCCGTGGAAATCAAGTCCCGTCGAGCTCGGCAAGATAGTAGGTGCCGTGAGGGAGCGCTTCGACCACCCAGTAGGGGCCTTTCCAGTTTGGAGAGAGCTTATCGCACTCTCGAGGTTGGGATGCTTCAGCACGGCGCAGCACCAAGTCTCCTGGGCAGAAGGACTTCGGTCTCACTTTGGAGTTGTAGTATCTGGCCACTCGTTGCCGATAGGCCACCATCCAAACTCGGGCCTTGTCTCTCGTTTCCTCGAGGAGATCTAAGTTGAGCAGTAGTCATGCTGGGTTCTTAGCTTCATCGTATTGCTCTACGTGCAACGTCGATAGGCTGAGTTCCACCAGAATTACTGCTTCTGCACCGAAGACGAGGTTGAATGGGGTTTTATCCATGGCCGTCATTGGGGTTGTATGGTACGCTATAGAATGCTGGGAAGTTCTTCTGGATCCAAGCTCATGTAGTTGAAGGTCCAAAAGATATCATCATTGGTTTAGTAAGTTTTAACCATGAAGTTAATGTTATTTCCTCTAACATTGATGGATGATTAGATTCAGGAGCTAATATTCATATTTGTTTTGACCACCCTGGTTCACTACTCTTCAATACTAAGTAGAAAAAGTATAATCCTTGAAAATAATACAGCCGCCAGGATCATGAAACAATGATAAATCAATTTGAAGATAACTTTTGGAAAAGTTTTTATCTTGATGAATGTACTGTATATTCTAGATCTTAGGAAGAACCTTATTAGTAGGTCCTAGCTAATTCATAGGAGATGTAAAATTATTCTTGATTATAATAAAGTTATGATAACTAAGAAAAATACATTCATAAGATGAATATATGTAATTAAAGGCTTATTCAAATTAAATATAATAAATCCTTTTATTAATAAAACTGAGAATCAAATTTATTTTATGAATAAATCTAATCAAGATTTAAGATATGATGGATTGGATCATGTATACTAAGGAAAAGTCAAATATATGATGGACTTAAAATTAATTTTCAAATTAAACTTAGATATATCTAAATGTAAAATATGAACTAAATCTAAATAACCAAAAAAAATTATCCAAATCAGTTGAAAGCAATAATTTGATCTTAAAGTTGATATATAGTAATGTATATGACTTTACCAAAACTATAATCTATAGTGGCAACAGATACGTAGTAACCTTTATAGATGATTAATTCAGATACTGCTATTATTACCTAATTAAATATGAGGATGAAACTGTTAATAAGTTTAAAATCTATAAGAGTGAAATAGAAAATCAACAGGAAAAGATAATTAAGATACTTAGGTTTGATAGAGGAGGAGAGTATACTTTAAATAATTTTTTCTTATTTTGTCAAGGATATGGAATAATTCATGAAGTAACTACTCCTTACTCTTTACAATATAATAGTGTGACTGAGCGTAAAAATCATACCTTCTTAGATATGATAAATGATATGTTAGATAATTCTGACCTACCTAAGAATTTATAGGGAGAAGCTCTTTTATCTTTTTGCTTTATCCTAAATAGGATCCCTGTTAAGGATAATAATAAGATCCCTTATGAACTTTGAAAAGACAGGGCTCCCAACTTGAATTTTCTTAAAGTATAAGGATGTCTAGCTAAGATAAATATTTCTGAATCAAAAAGAGAAAGCTAGAATCTAAAACTATAGATGTTGTATCTATTGTTATGTTGGCGTAGAATCCCTTTTCGATCGGGTGGAGCTGCCAGATTACAGGTTCCTTCCCTTGGTTCACCTGCAAAACAGATCCCTGGCCAGAAGTTCTCCGGCAGGGGACACTCCGATACCTAAGTCAGAGGCAGGTTCCAGCAACAAAATAGGGATGATTATGAGGAGGGATATGGTGAGGAAAGGAACTCTAATTTTTTCAGGATTTTTTTTTGCCTACCTCGAGTGTCCCCTCTTACCAGTATTTATATCGACTGGTCTGGCCTGTGGCTTCGTCCTCCTTCCTACGGTTATGATGGAAGCTAATTGATTCCCCTCTGCCCGTAACTTTGGACGGTTGTTGAACGGTTCCGGTCAGGACGGAGGCGCTACCATTGGAGTAATGGCCATGCGGCCACTTCGACGTAGTTATAATTTGGAAGTGATAGTTAGGCACCTGATTGCAACCGTCGCTCCCACGTTCGTGTGGGTTTGAGGTTGGTCAGAGATCTACCTTCGGGCCTCTTCTTCAAGAGTGACCGTTGCTGGATTGGAGAGATGCCTTCGTTCTGATTTACCTTTGGGCCGGTACCTACGACTGAGGCCGAAGACCATGTCTTCGGCCGGGGCCGAAGATCATGTCTTCGCCTTGCTCATTAGTCACTCGGCTTCCTTTGGGCGCTTTGGTTCGAGGTGTCTGGTTTGGGAGGGAGTGCACGAGCAGTCGAATCTGTGGTTGATTTACACTTGAATCGACATATCCTAACAGTTGCCCCCCACTCTCAGTTTTCGAAACGATGATTTGCCTCGAAGAGTGAGAGTATCACCGGATTGTCGTTTTCCTCTAGGAAGAGGTATAGCTAATGATTGTAAAATCTCTGATTTGGTTGCTCGCCATAACTGCTGGTTGATTCGAAGATCAGGTAGAAGATAGTTGTATTCCCTAATTGGAGTGTGGAAAGGGAATGGGTCGATCAAGAGGTCGCTCCCCCTTTTTCTGCTTTGTGGCGGTTCAGCCGATCTTTTCATCATGATTTGGGTAGATGGCGTAGCCTCTTCCTGTCCCTTGGAAAAGATGTGAGCTTCATCTTTGCCATCGACTGTTGTCACGTGGATTATGACCTTCGATCCTTTCAGTGTCAAATCAGCTTGGGGTTATTTTGAGTTTTGTATCCGTCTTCGGTGTCCGTGGCAGACTCGGAGAGAGAGATGGTCTCTTCCTTCGAGGTGGTGTCCTGGAGTCTTCTTGTCCCTTTATGAGGGGAAGGGGAGGACTGGCTGAGGAAGCTTCTCTATCTTTGTTTACTTTTATCTTTGGCCCAGCTTTTTCTGCTTTCGGCTATCAGTCTCTTCTGCAGGTAGGACCTTTCTGTTCCTTGTTTCTTTTTCCCACCATGACTGAGTCCATAAGAGTTCGAGTCACCAGTGGGGGGGAAGTTGGGCCTTCCAGTACTGGTGATGTGATGAGTCCAGAGCTAGTTCCTAGTTCCATTTTGTCTAGGAAGATGGCCTACCTTCGGGAGTGCTACCATGTTCCCGAAGGGTTCCTTTTGATACTCCCAATGTCTGAAGAGCGGGTAAATAGGCCTCCCGCTGGGTACATCGCGGTGTATGAAGATCATTTAAAAACTAGTCTTTGCTTTTCGATGCACCCTTTCCTCGTCAAGGTCTTTCATATGTATCAGATTGTACCCACGCAACTAACTCCGAATAGTATTTGGAATATCTGCATGTTCTTGGTCGGGTGTTACATAACTAACGTGAGTCCTGGGACCAATTTATTTACTTTTTTCTTTGTTCTGAAGAGGGATTTCCACGGTCATGGATGGTGGGTTATCGGCCCTCGCCCTGGTTGCAAAATCATGAAGGACATGCCTAGTGCCATCCATGGGTGGAAGCCTAATTTTGTTTTTATCTCTTTTGCTCAACCATGAGGTTTCAATAGTGAGTGAAGGGAGCCACGCTTGGATGCTAATACTGGGAAGAAGGTTCTGGTGGCCGACCAATCTGATTACATCTTACTGTCTAGTTCAGAGGCCGTTTCCATCTGTGAACTGCTAGAGGAAAGGAATCTCCACCTTGTGGGGATCAGCGAGTTTTCCATGTTAGGTATAAACGGTAGAGGTTTTTGGCTTTTCTCTTTTAGTAGCTTTATGGTCTAGTTGATTCTGAAAGGTATTTTTGTTTAAAGGTGGCAGGATGAGGCCTGACTTGGGCTGGCTTCGTTAGTCTTCCAAGAGGAAGACAGCCCAGGCTCCGCCTTTGGGATTAGAGATCCGAAAGAAGGTCCGGGGGTATGATCCTAGTCGAAGTGCTTCATCCTTTAGAAGGATGTCTGGAGGGGATGGGGTACCGATGATGGAGGCTTCGAAAGGGCCTCTGCCGGCTGAGTCTTTGCTAAGGGCCGATTCTTCGATTCAGATCAGAGGGAGTCC
This sequence comes from Areca catechu, assembly GCA_021397845.1. Taxonomy (NCBI): domain Eukaryota; kingdom Viridiplantae; phylum Streptophyta; class Magnoliopsida; order Arecales; family Arecaceae; genus Areca; species Areca catechu. The sequence goes on from CM038045.1 coordinate 31,800,792, forward strand.
GTCTCCGGCAGCCGACGTACCATTGCCTTGCCCCATGCGGTGGACACGGGCAAGGCACCACAAGTTGAAGAGGAGTCTGTCTGGAGGGCTTTTCTGGACTGGGGTCGCCCTGCGGACCCCACGGAGTTCTCTATCATGGGAGGTCTTACAGTTCCTGCCATAGCTAGGCGGGTACTGAAGGATGTTCTGCTACCCCACGATTTGTCGGTCATCGGGGTCGAAGCCTCGCCAAGGTGTCTGATTCTGCTTTTTCCTCTTTGTTATAGGTAAGGCCTTCACCATTCAACGGGCCATTTAGTTCATGACTGATTTTACACCTCGTTTTATTGGTATAGCTGCTCTACAATGTCACCTTCATGGAAGAGGGTCTGGGGAGCATCGACAACATCCTTCATGGTTTGAAGGAGGAGCTTCAGGTGGCCAAGGTCGAAAGGGAGGTGGCCGAGGAACTGAAGTTGTCTATGGAGGATCAGCTCACCCGTAAGGACATCGAGATTCAGGATCTGAAGGGTGAACTGAAGAACGCTCATTTGAAGACCTCTAAGCAAGAGGTGAAGCTAAGGAGGAAGAAGAAGCAGGTCCATTCCTTGGAGCATTCTGCCAAGGAAAGCCAGGAGAAGGCTGAAAGCTTGGCTAGGATGGCCGAGGAGGCGATCAGGAGGGCCAAAGAGGCATCTTCGAAGGCCAAAGAAGCAACTCTGAAGGCCGAAGCGACCGTGAGGGAGTTTGAAGCCATGAATGAGCAGACAGCCAAAGCCATCGAAAACTTTAAAAGGTCTTTGCAGTTCAAGAAGGAAGTAACTGAAGCAAGCCTGTTCAGTTATCAGTTTGGCTTCAACGATAGACTTGCTAAGGTTGGCGAGGCCTTCCTGAAGGTGAAAAACACCTACACCTAGCATACAATATACAAAAAAAGAGGGCAGAAAAATATATTTTAAAACAATTTTAAGGCATGCATAAAGGAAGGCTTGGTAGATAGATCCAAACGATCTACAGATCTACCCGCAACAGGATCTAGCATAATAATCTAGCATGCAACATAACATCAAAGCAAGACAAAACCACAAACATAAAAGTACCATACCTTTATATCGAGAGAGAAGCAATGGAAGGAGGAGGGCGCTCGAGCCACACACGTGTCTAGCCTCTACAGGAAATCCACACCTGGGCTCGACTCTGATCAACTCCCTCAGAGTGCTAGCTCTTCGGGATCCTTCGATCGATCTTCTTCTTCCAGGAAGACAAAAGAGGAGAGCTGGAACCCTTTCGCAAAGACTCTCTTCCCAAGACCTAGCTAGAATACTAGGTAGCACACACCCAATCCCAAGAGCTCTCACAACCCTTCTCAATCTTCTTCTCTCAAAAGTTTTTCTCAAAAAATCTATTGCAGCCTCTGAAATGACTCTCATTTGTAGGGGCAGCAAGGAGAGGGAGAAAGAGGAAGGAGGAGAGATGGAGGGAGAGAATGGGGGAGAGGATCAAGGCCATACCAAATGGATCCAACCCATTAAGGTAAGTATGACTATAATACCAAATAATCTTGGAGCCAAAATTGGTTTGAATTTAAAATTCAAACCAGGTCAAACTTGTCCAAAATCCTTTCAAAAAAGTTTTCTCATAATTCTGCTCGTCACAAGAAGTGTCGACACATGAAAATTGCCAAGTGTCGACATTTCACCAAATGTCGACACCTACAAAATTTCAAGTATCGACACTTGGAACAAAGTCAATCATATTGACTTATGGTGATGGCAAACGATTCTTAATCATTGATTAGCCTTAAGATCATATAGAAATCCTCTATAGTGTGTGACCCCATAGGTTCAAACACTAAGCCGGTAGCACTGGAACATTTCCAGTACCAGTCAAAGTCCTCATCTAGCAATGATACCCGACGTCCGGATATGTCGAAGATGCAGAGTACCTCACAGGAACCTCTGGCATATGGTTGCCGTATAATTCATCCCTTTGACCTCATAATACTCAGGATGACCTAGGGTTCGACTGCCAACCCTAATTTAGTTTATCCATATCATGTCTCAATCTCACAAGTTCTGTGACTCCTCACAAGAACTATCCTGGTCAATGTTTTGCTAAATTGAGATATAGTGAGTCATTCACTCCAAACTATTTGGAGATGTCAATTCCATCTTGATCTACCACCGCTCCACAAGTACTTGACTATACCCAGAAACCTTCCATCACAAAATTAGAAATCCAGATAGTTCGGTATCAAAGTACAGTGAGTTGCTTGCAAGCTGCCATGGTGACCTCATGTCTGAGGGACACATATACCCATATCCCTTCACGAGCAACCCTTTGGCATAAGGGATATGCCCATATCCCTTCACGAGCAACCCTTTAGCAGATGATCACGTTTAGTGAAATGTCATACATTTCTCTTGTATGTCACGCAAGTGTCTCCGCACTCTTTGGTTAAGAGGGCAACCAACAAATGTGACATACAACAACCTACACTTGATACATCATCGTCCTATAACAATGTATCATTTGGTTGTGAACCAGTTTAAGAACTACTTGATATATCCTCTATATATCAAACAATGTAGTTTTAAGGACTCCATCATACAAGAGTTCATTTCAGGAAAATGTAAATATGATGAACAACCAAAATAAATAACTTTTATTTATTAAAAGAATTCATATACAAAATACAAGGTAGCACAACCGTCTACAACCTAGACGATTAGCTTTGGGACATACTTCCCAACAACTCCCACTTGGACTAAAGCCAATCGGTACAGAATCTCATTGCCATTTTCCTTTTACAACTGTCGAACTCTTGAACTTCGACAGCTTTAGTGAAGGGGTAAGCCAGGTTTTCCTTTCCATCGATCTGCAGAAGGTCAATGTCACCTCATTCCACGATCTCTTGTACAAGGTGATAGTGCCGCAGAATATGTTTTGTGCGGTGATGAGACTTCGGCTCTTTGACTTGAGCAATGGCTCCAGAATTGTCACAGTACACCGAAACAGGACCATCCAGGGAAGGTGCCACTCCCATCTGACCAAGAAACTTTTGCAATCACACAACTTCCTTCACTGCATTTGATGCTATAATGTACTCTACTTTGCAAACTGAGTCCGCCATAGTAGGCTGCTTGGAACTTTTCTAGTAGACAGCTCCTCCATTTAGGATAAAGATAAATCCTGACATGCTCTTGCTATCATCCTTATCTGACTGGAAACTGGAGTCAGTATACCCCACAAGTTTTAAGTCAGATTCTCCATAAATTAGCCATTGATCCTTAGTATTTCGTAAACACTTAAAGATGGTCTTTATCACTTTCTAATGAGCTTCACCTGGGTTAGACTGGTATATGCTCACTATGCCTAGTGAGTATGCCATATCTGGTCTAGTACATGTCATGGCATACATGATATAATCCATTGCCGAAGCATATGAGATTCTACTCATACGCTCTCTCTCATCAGGAGTTGTCGCATAATTCCTTTTTAAGAGATCAATTCCAATGCCTATCGGGAGATAGCTTTTCTTGGAATTTTTCATTCTAACCGTTTTAGCACGGTATCAATGTATGTAGACCGGGACAATCCCAGAAGACTTTTAGATCTATCTCTATAGATCTTCATACCCAGTATGTAAGAGGCTTCATCCAAGTTCTTCATAGAGAACTGAGATGATAACCAGACCTTTATTCCTTGTAGTACTGGGATATCATTCCCGATTAAAAGAATGTCATCCACGTACAACACAAGGAATACAATCATAGAACCATTAGTTCATTTATAAATGCAAAGTTCTTCTCCGTTCCTAACGAAGCTATATGACTTGATACATTTATCAAATCGTATGTTCCAACTCCTTGATGATTGCTTCATTTCCATAGATGGACTTTTGAAGCCTGCACACCTTTGACTCGTCTGTGGATGTGAACCCTTCAGGTTGTATCATATACACCTCCTCTTCCAGCTCACCATTCAGGAAAGCTGTTCGGATATCCATTTGCCAGATTTCATAGTCAAAGTGTGCTGCTAAAGCAAGCATAATCCGAATGGATTTGAGTATTATCACAGGAGAGAACATCTCGTCATAGTCAATACCATAACGTTGACGATACCCCTTGGCAACCAGACGGGCTTTATAGGTCTCTACCAGCCTGTCTGCGTCCTTTTCCTTTTGAAAATCCATTTGCACCCAATGGATTTTATCCCTTCAGGTACATCAACCAATGTCCATACATTGTTGATCTCCATGAACTTCATTTCAGATTTCATGGCTCCTAGCCATTTCTCAGAGTCGGACCTCTGCATTGCATCCATATAGCTTTTCGGATTTTGTTGACCTTTCTCTCAAAATCTTTCAAAGCGCTCTCTCTATCTCATTCAAATTTTAATATTAATATTATTTTTTATTTTGATCATTTGTACTGAGGATGAGTCTGATCAGCATTCAATCGAGATCATGCTATTGATGGACATTAGAGTACTTAACTTTTGGATTATATCTTGGGGGAGGGTGTGCAGCCTAGATCTTCGCACGAGAAATGACCGAAGTCTCCTTTAGAATAGTGATTTTATCACTTTCCAAGTCAGGTTCTGTTTTAATTTTAAAATTATTTGTCATAAAAAAATATTCTATTTTACACACATTGCAAAAAAAAAAAACTCAAATATTTTTAAGTTTTATGAATATATTATATTTCATATAATATAAATAATATAAAGTATATTCTAGAAATGTGTATTGATAATGATGTGGCGGGATCGTTGACGTGGAATCCATGTCAAACCCAGTCAGATGCCATGTTGGAGGAAGCTGCCATGTCAGACGTCCCTCTTCAGGCTCCTTTGCCAGGTGGCTTCCTCGAGGTCGAGATGCCCTGGCCGAAGTCGAGCTCCGTCCATCTTTGGACTCCTTCGCCAGGTGGCTCCCTCGAGGTCGAGACGTCTTGGCTGAAGTCGAGCTCCGGCTCTCCCCGGACTCCTTTGTCAAGTAGCTCCCTCGAGGTCGAGATGCCTTGGCTAAAGTCGAGCTCTGACTCTCTTCAGACTCCTTCACCAGGTGGCTCCCTCGAGGTCGAGATGCCCTGACCGAAGTCGAGCTCCGGCTCTTCCCGGACTCCTTCGCCGGGTGGCTCCCTCGAGGTCGAGACGTCCTGGTTGAAGTCGAGCTCCGGCTCTCCCCGGACTCCTTCGCCAAGTCTCGAGGTCAAGACGCTCTGGCCGAAGTTGAGCTCCGGCTCTCTTCGAACTTCTTCGCCAGGTGGCTCCCTCGAGGTCAAGGCACCCTGGCTAAAGTCGAGTTTCTCCTCCCTGGACCGGTCCCACTTCGGGCGAGGGGACCGGCAGCTGAGGGACGTCGCCGCCTTCCTTGAATGGCGGTAAGCCATCCAAGGACCACGGAGGGGCGCTCACTAGGCCGCAATAATTGCCCCTGCTATCACTTATATCGAAGGGGAAAGGGTCCCCCGATCGAGGCGCCGCGCTCCTGACCGACCGTCTGTGCCATCCAAAAGAGGTCAACCCAAGAGATTCAACTCCAGGGGGCGGTTGCCCCCGATTGAGGCCCTGCCAGGTTTTTCAAAATGGAGTGACCTGAGGGAGGGTCATAACGCATGATGTAGTTTCCTAGCACGAATGAGGAAAGGCACCTCGTGCACGGCACGGAGTGTCACCGCACGTGCTTGCATGCGAGGGGAGGATCCTAAGGTAGGCGGCGTGCAACCATCCTGGCTTAAAAGAGTTTCTCAAGGTTCCAAGAAGGAGATAAGTAACAAACAAACAGGTGGAAAGGGCGGCGTCCAGAAGAGCAACTGAGAGGCCAAGTGCTCTAGGCTACTGGAGACTCACCAGAAGGGTCTCGACGGACACAGCCATCCAGCTTAAGCACTCCTCCGTTGCCACTTCCCCCGCTCTACTCTCAATCCATTCACACTCTCCAAATACATAATTTTCTCATCCTATAGTGGAGTCCTCCTACGAAGCTCGACTAGGAGGATCTGTTCCCCTGGATTGCCACTAACTTGAGCATCGGAGTGCCCTCGCCGGGATCCCCGGTTCGGGTCTCCTTTATTTTGCAGGTCTAGACATGTAAGCAGGTTCCCGAGCAATGAGGGTGGGGTTCGAGGTCGTCTCCAGCTACAGGCCATGGCGGTCAGGCAGCAACAAATATATTTGGAGATATGCATTAGATTATTGCTAAGTGTGTATTAAAGAAGCTTGCAGTATATACAAAAAAAATTAATGAGTTTGTATCACCATATTATGTTATGTATACGAGTGAATATAATATTTTAGAAATGGTACATCAATTTTGTTTTGAGGCATGTATTTGGTTATTAGATGACTAAGTTTTTGAGTATGTATCACATGATTCAATACTATGTATCGATAAATTCTATGTTTTGAAAATAATATATTTATTTATCTAAATATATATAATGAATCATTGCTAGATATATATAAAAAAAGTTTATAGTATATATCAGGAAGTTAATAAGCATGTGTCACCATACTATATAGTGTATACCGATAAATATAATATTATGAAAATCATGTATTAATTTATTTGGAGATTATATTGGATAGATCATATATTATGTACTACTGAATTTTATATTTTAAAAATTATGTATCAATTTATCTAGAGATATATATTGACTTGTCTGATAATTAATTAATTCAATATATATATCATTTGGTCATTTATCAATAAAAAGTATACTATGAAAACAGGAAATAAAAAGAAAAAAAACCATACTTTTTATTTTTAATCCAGAAACTAATACCTATGCTAGTAAGAGGAATGTTTGATTTTTTAAATTTTTTTATTAAGATTGATACTAAGAGAAATATGATGGAATGAAAAGCCCATTTCACGTGGTATTGTACCCGTTTCATATGATTTTTGTTCCAATTAAGGTTCCGGTGCCATAACCACGATGGTCTGGGTATAAAGCACCAATACCCTTTTGACATGTAGAAGTCTTTCCTTGGTATCACCCCCACATCATCTATAAGAGACATTTAAGATAGTTTTATGCCATCACCACGACCATCCTTGCATACATGGATTTCCACCACAAGTAGGACTTAGGGATGGCAATTTATAACCCGACCTGCTAGTCCGATTCATATTCGACCTGCCATAAACAAGTTTGGATTTGGGATAAATGAATTCGGATCATAAATGGGTCGATCCATTTAATCTATTTAATAAATGGATCGGGTTCAAATTTTTAAGGTCCAACATGTTTAACCCGTTTAACTCATTTAATATATGGATCGGATCAGATTAGGTAAACAGATTATTTATTTATTAAACAGGTTGGATCGGATTGAGTTAGATAAACATGTTATTTAATTATTAAATGGATTAAACAGGTCAGATTAAATTGGATTAGCAGGTTACCCGATTACCTATTTATTAAATAGATCATGATTTTAAATAATAATTTATTTAATAAATATGTCAGATTCTGATTAAAATTGTTTTGATCCGATTCGTATATAACCCGATCCATATATGTTTTGATCCATTGCCATTCCCAGTAAAACTCCTATAAGATTTGAAACCGAATCACACTGTTAAGCACCGGTCGCGACATCCACACGAGAGCCGGATCTCGTCCACCGTCCGAATCCTTTGTATAAGTAGTTCCGACCTGAGCGGCCCAACCGGATTCAAACCGGTGCACGATCTTAAGTAGCTGGCCCCAGCTGCCGAACTTGAAAACGCCCATCCCGGAGCTTTCGCTCCCTCCAAAATGGCGGAAAGCTAGGGTTTTCAGAGAAACCATCAAACCCTCGGGTCATTCCCCCCTCATCTCCCTCCCTCTCCTCCATCCCAATGGCGAGAAACCAAGACGTTCGATTCGTGTCTTCCTCCATTAAAATTCATCGCTTTTCGATCGCCTACCCCGTTCCCCTCCTCTCCACCCTCCCCTTCGCTCGCCACCACCTCTCTTTCCATCTTGACCGAGCTAGAGATGCGATACATGGTTTCGTGGCATCTCTTCCGAACCGATGGAGGCCCAGCTTTCTCCGCTCGTCCTCCCTCGCTGTGGCGCGGGCGGAGGCGGAGGCGAACCCCCGGCGGCATGGGAAGGAGAAGGAGGAGCGGGTCCTGATCAGCGAGGTGCTGATCCGGAACAAGGACGGGGAGGCCCTGGAGCGGGCGGACCTGGAGGCGGCCGCCACCGCCGCGCTGAAGTCGTGCCGGCCCAACTCGGCGCTCACGGTGCGGGAGGTGCAGGAAGACGTGCACCGGATCATCGAGAGCGGGTACTTTTGGTCGTGTATGCCCGTTGCCGTCGACACCCGGGATGGTATCCGGCTGATCTTTCAGGTAAAGGCTCGTCCTTTGATTGTTTCCTTCTCGGCTTGGATTCAAGATATTTAAAAATTGTGCTTATAGGGTTTAAACAAGGAGGAGATTGGGAAAAAGTAAAAGGTCTTTTTGTGTTATCATGGCCGCTAATGCTTTACAGCTTGCGATCTTCTTTTCTTGAATTGTTCATAAAATCATATCAATGAGGATTGGAGATGGGAACGGTAGATTTTAGACACTTACAATGTTCTTTTCTTAACAAACGGTTAATTCTAATTTCCAAAATAATGTTGAGGTTAGGTGCAATAAACATGTAATTTTAAATGCACAATACAAATGATTTAAATTCATGATGCACTGTGGATCATACTAGCCACTTTTTATGTTGGTATTCAATGGTTCTGATAATATTTGATTGCATCATTATGAAATCTTAGCATGTACGTAGCTTTAACTATATTATCGTGGTATCAAATGAGATGTTGAAATAAATAGCGCTTATGAGCAATGGCTTCATGAAGCTTAGACTTTAGGCCCATTTTCATTTCTACTAAAGACTGTTCAGTTTTAGCCCTCAAGCAATCTCTTTATCATAAGCCATCTAATCAAATCACTAGAGGGCTAAACCTTGCAGGCTTGTAAAAGAAAATTCTATGATTATTCTGGTTTTCTGTGACACAAGTTTGTGAATTTCTTTGATGTGGTACCAGGTAGAACCCAATCAGGAGTTCCAAGGATTGATTTGTGAGGGTGCAAATGTTCTTCCTTTAAAGTTTGTGGAGGATGCATTTCGTGATGGATATGGTAGGTTCTTTCGTCTATTATTATTATTATTTTTCTTTTATAGTTTGCTTCCATCACAGAACAGGAAAAATAAGATCAACCAACTAAGCCAATCATCACAATAAAAGCATGTAAATCAAACTATACTCACAAAGATTATCACACCTGTTAATGGCCAACTTTATTAACTTCTGCCATTTAAAGTCTATATTTTTTATCAAAATCTGATTGTTTAAATTCTTTCTGCCAACTTCCATCTAGATTATTGGTGATTTTTCTTAAATAAATTCCTTTTCTTCTATAATTCTCTGTTGACCCATGACATTGGTAGAGCTGCCCCCGACCATAATGAAGATGATGGAGGGGTGGCAATCCGTTGTCTTAGATGAGAAGAGTTGAAGTATATGTTCCATTGTTTTCTTATGATTGGAGGAAAATATATTTTCTCTCAACTCTTGAGCCTTGACAATCTTCATTTGATACTATTGTCAGTTGGGCACTTAGTTAAGTATTTGGTGTCAAGTTATGCAGGAAAAATAGTCAACATAAGGCATCTAGATCAAGTGATTAAATCCATCAATGGCTGGTATGACGAACGTGGACTATCTGGTTTGGTTGGTACTTCACTGTACTTACTTTTGTGAAATAGGTTTTCTAGTGGCATCTGATTTGCAGTCATTATTTTCCTTGCAAGTTCACTTCTTAAACCTTTTTTCAAAAGATATACTTAATGTGTCATTGGTCCTTTTTGGGTTGGCTTGTTTTCTCAGGTTTCATATGCTGAGATTCTTTCAGGAGGAATCATTAGGTTGCAAATCCTTGAAGCTGAGGTTAATAACATCATCATTCAGTTCCTTGATAGAAGGACGTGAGAATCATATCTTTTTGCATTGGAATCACAAAAAGCATTATTGTAATGACTTATATGGGTTGTTTGCTGACCATAATTCTTTATATGGTTATATTTAGTGGTGAACCAACTAAAGGGAAGACAAGGCCAGAGACTATACTTCAACAACTGACAACAAAGAAAGGACAGGTCAAAGCATGAACCTTCATTTATGTGTCTGTTAGTCTGCATTGTTACAATGGCTTTAATCGCTGGATGACATTGATTTTCTTTACTATATCTCAAATAGGTTTATCTTTTGTTTTGTTGGGATATATCTTGATGGTTATGATGGTTGTTGTTTTGGCTTGTGCTTTGTTTATTTTTTCCTTATAAAGAAAGTTCAGAGGTTGTGCAATCTTGAAGCTGCATTTATGTCTAAGGTACAAATCATAATAAACAGACCAACTTTCCAAAGATTGATGCCTTGAAAGAAATATGGGTATTATTTCGCTGTTTTGAGTAAATAATCTCTAACTTTGTTCATATTTATCTACACATGACAACATATGTCATTTTTGGAAAAATTAAGTACTATTTTCATGGCTAGAAGATTAAACCACAATGATATGAAAATTGGCTCATGTTTCTTGTTCCCCCCAGGTTGTTGCAAGACAAATTAACATGATCTTAACATGATTAGCATGGAAAAAACAAACTGTGTGCTTGTAACTCATGTGCTCGAGTTGAGAGAGCGACTATATTTTATCCAGAAATATACTTGTTTGTTCCATATGCTTGTGTCTCACATTCTCTAGTTGGGAGAATGACTATATCTTATATTGAAGTATATGGTTGTGTTCTTATCCATCTTGGCTAATAAGGTGTGTATCTCTTCAACACTTTATGAATTAGGTATACAGTAGACTACAAGGAAAAAGAGATGTTGAGACAATACTAACAATGGGAATTATGGAAGATGTTACAATTATTCCTCAGCCTACTGGAGGTGAATTACCTATATCAGTTGTCTTTTTCTCTATGTCCAGTTTAACTTCCATTCACAATGGATATATTATCACAAATTTTGCTAATCAATCATGTATTTTTCTATTTTTGCACATTTTTGATTATACAACATTTCCAATGGATTTAAAATTAAGCATACCGATTTCCGATCCGACTCAAAAAGTTCATCTCAGATTTTGTTATTGTGTTAATGTATCAAGTGTTAAAGTGCTGCTTAAGTGATATTTTTTGAACAAGTTGACCTGATCATATTGAGGAACTAACTATGCTTCAAGCATGCAAGACCATCTACTGTTTTCAATTTTAAAAGTTCAGATCGGTTTTGGCATGTAGGAGCAGGAAGCTGGAGCTGGAGATGAAGCAATGAGGGCTAGTATACATGTTAATATGTGGAGTAACTTGCTGCTAAATTTGGATAACTAAAAGTGCACTATAGGGGGGAAATCCTATAGCAGGACAACCTTATAGTCATTTTCTGCAACCTTTGATGTATACCTATTTTTGAAAAAGGGTTTTCAAAAGGTTTTGATCGATTTATGATTACATATGTGATGTGTTGTTAAGCATGTTTTATATCTATTTAATTACATTAGATGTGGTTTAATTATATGATCTAACATGTTGATGTCTGTGATGTACCAAATTAGGTTTAGATCTTAAATTTGATTCATGATCATAAACCATTAAGTCATGCACCTGAACCTATTTTAAAATTGATTTGATCCAGAAAATCAAATTAGGTGCATGAGGATTTGGATTGAACAAATTAGGTCTAGTCACCTTAAAATTGTTTTTAGATGATGTCTGGTCAGATCGATTCATTTGATTGTGAATCGATAAGTTAAGACCGCCCAGATCACTAGATTGACTTAATTGAATTTTTGGTGTCTAAGGAAGGTTTTGATCATGGTTTATAATTGGGACTAATTCTTTCTCAACCAACTAGTTTGGCGGAAAGAGGGTATATGGCATAACCCTCCCATGTATCAAACTGACCTGGCCAATTTGGTTAATTAAATTTTTAATAGGATCATTTTTTATTTGAGTTCACTAATGCTAGTTATTTTAAATTAGACATGAGATTATGCTGACTTAATGTATTTGGTCAGACTGATCAATTTAGAAGAGACTTGAACCTTAGCTCCTCATAAATATTAAGTCTTCGGTCTTTCATCATTGTAGGTGTGCGGGTGTCCTACTGGTGTTGATTATTCTTGGTTGGTTACAGTGGTCTAGTTGCATCAGGAAGACAACCATCCTATTAAGCATGAGATGTTGCTAGGCACTGATGGGATTGGGCCCAATAAACGGGCATGTTGCGGGACTCAATGACGGCTTTGTTTAGCAGGAATGGTGAGTCTGACTTAACTAATGATTAGACCAATAAATGGGCACGTTGAGGTTCTATGATTTAGAGATCAAGAAGCTACAATTTGTATTAGATATATTGGATAAGAGTTGCTACTTATTGGTGTAGCGTGTTATCAATAACCGGGCATGGTGAGGTGCCGCACATTGATGGGACCGTAGCACCCACTAGAAGCCTAGAGTCGTAGGGTTTCCGTATCTTCATGGGGAGTGTGAGAGATCCGAGAAAATAGTGGGAGTTCTAAAATTATTTTTAAAGACCTTAGAATAATTTTATAATTAAGTATAAACATCTAATTTGAATCTTCTATTCTTGCAGTTAAGCATGTTTACTTCAAATTTCTTAGGCTGTATTCTATAGACAAATCAACTTGTAGGCCTTAATTTCAAAGATTGGTTGAGAAATATCAAAATTGTTTTGAGTTCTAAGAAGTTGGGCTATGTGTTTGACCAGGAACCCCCTGTTTTACTTGACCATCCAAATGCTTGTCAGACGACTGTATATGAAAAATGGATGAAAGATGATAATAAGGTTTAAGTGTTACATGTTGGCCTCAATGTCAAATGAATTGCATAGCCAACATGAGGATATGTCAACTGTTAAATCGATTTTGATTCACCGGCAAGAGTTATATGGTGAACAAAGTCGGATTGCGCGCTTCGAGATGTCGAAAAGGCTTTTCAACAACAAGATACATGAAGGACAGTCCGTCCACGATCATTGTTTGTCAATGATCAAGGACATAGAACAATATGAGAAGTTGGGCATTCCTATTCACATGGAGCTTCAGGTGGATTTGATCCTCCAATCCTTGACTAGTTCATATGCTCAGTTTGTTATGAACTATAATATGAACAAGTTGAATTACACCTTACTTGAATTATTAAACATGTTGGTAAGCAATGAGGGGACCATGAAGAGTTCAAGGGGCTCTGTTTTCTTTGTGGAGCAGTCTTCCTTCAAAAGAAAGTTTACTTGGAAGAAGAAGAAACCTGCAAAGAAGTAGAAGGAAAACAAACAGAAGAAGGACACTCCCAAGAAAGTCAAGGTTAGCAAAGGAAAATATTTTCACTGCAATACAGAGGGCCAATGGAAAAGAAATTGTCCTATTTACCTGGAAAGCTTAAAGAAACAAAAGGAGGATGCACCTTCTGAAGGTAAGTCTATACTCGTTATTGAATCTAACCTAACGGTTTCATCTACTTCAAGTTGGATTTTAGACTCTGGCTCTAGTGCTCATATATGCATTTCAATGTAGGGTCTGGAAAGAAGTAGATTGCTGAGAGAAGGTGAGATGGTCCTACATGTCGGAAATGGAGCAAAAGTTGCTGCACAAGCCATTGGATCATATTCTCTAGTGTTACCTTTAGGGTTTAGATTAGTACTTAGTGATTGTTATTTTGTGCCTGGAGCTAGTAGAAATTTGATTTCTATCTCTGTGCTAGCACAGGAAGGATTTGAATTTACATTCAATAAAGACTTTTGTAATATTTATTTGAGAAATAAATTGGTTATGAAAGCTATTTTAATTGACAGTCTTTATCATTTGCATATCGATTTATCTTTGAATATTAACGAGAAAATTAAAGTGAATGCCATAGGACATAAACGTGCTAGAGATGACCTAAATGATAAATATATGTGGCATCTAAAACTCGGTCATATAGGTGAGGACAAAATTAACAAACTGGAAAGGGATGGGATTCTAGATTCAGTTAATTCTGAATCATATCCATCTTGTGAGTCATGTCTTCAAGAAAAATGACCAAGTTATCCTTTGTAGGACATGGGGAGAGAGGGCCACGGAATTGCTTGCCTTGGTACACATGGATGTGTGTGGTTCATTTGATGTGCAGTTCAGGGATGGTTTTTATTACATAATCTTTACTGATGATTGTTCATGGTATAGTTATGTGTTTCTTATAAGACAAATCCGAAGTTTTTGAAAAGTTCAAGGAATTTAGACATGAGGTAGAAAAACAAACAGGTAAAATCCTTAAGGTTCTTCGATCAGATCGGGGAGGTGAATACCTTAGTAGAAAATTCTTAAATTATCTTAAGGACAATGGCATAGTCTCACAATGGACTTCACCTGGTACGTCCTAGCTCAACGGGGTGTCTGAGAAGAGAAACATGACACTATTAGATATGGTCCGATCCATGATGAGCTTCACTGACTTGCTTTTATTTTTTTGGGGATATGCTCTACAAACTTCAATCTATATTTTAAATAGAGTTCTATCTAAATCTGTTCCTACCACACCATATGAGTCTTGCTCATTTCAAGATTTGGGGATGTCTAGTCTATGTTAAAAGACTAATGACGGATGAGTTGGAATCTAAATATGTGAAAGCTCGGTTTATAGGATATCATAAAGAAATTTTAGGATATTACTTCTACCTTCCAGAAGATCATAATGTGATTGTGAGCAGACATGTCACATTTCTTGAAAAATAGTTTATTCAGGAAGGTGGTAGTGGGAGGCTAATTGAGCTCGATGAGGAAGTCTTTGAAGAGCAGCCAGCTAAAGATCAGATTGAACCTAATCAACCAATTCACATAAATGCTCTTTCACCTCGTAGGTCTACTAGAGTCTCCAAACCTCCTGAAAGGTACTTAGGTATGCTTACAGAGGATATAAAGGAAATGTTCCTAGTTGGGGACAAGGATCAATTAATTGATCCTAAGACTTATGATGAGGCGATGTTAGAGATCGACTCCGAGAAATGGTTGAATGCTATAAAGTCAGAAATTTAATCAATGCATTCTAACCAAGTATGGTCCTTAGTGGATCCACCAAAGGATATTGCACCTATTGGTTGTAAATGGATCTACAAAAAAAAAATATGTGCAGATGGTAAGGTAGAGACCTTTAAAGCTAGGTTAGTGACGAAAGGGTATAGTTAACGTGAAGGCATTGACTATCATGACATCTTTTCACCAGTAGCTATGCTGAAATCCATCCGTACATTGCTTGCAATTGCAGCATATCATGATTATGAGATATGGCAGATGGATGTGAAAACTGCATTCCTAAATGGATATCTTGAGGAAGATATCTATATGGAGCAGCCTTTGGGTTTCAATTTCAATGATGAAGATCAAAAGGCCTGCAAGTTGCATAGATCAATTTACGATTGAAGCAAGCTTCTCGGAGTTGGAATACTCGTTTTGATGATGCAATCAAATCGTTTGATTTTATGAAGAATGAGGATGAGCCATGTATTTATAGGAAGGCTAGTAGGAGGGCGGTGACCAGGGTTCCTGGTACCAGTATCGGGACGCGTTTCGACAGGATGATGATACAGTACGGTCCGTACCATACTGTATCGGCATGCGTACCGGGCCATTTTTTTAATAAAAAACCATCTCTCTTCCCCAAAGCAAGAAATGGGCTGAACCGGATGGTATCATCCGGTACCGTACCGGTACGGAAATTATTTTTTTATTTTTTTAACGGTCTGTAGGCCGGACCATTTTCTTGGGGTGAACCGTATTGGCTAGCTGCCGGTACGGTACAGTACGCCCCGTACCGAGCGGTACGGGACAGTACTGCGTTCCTTGGCGGTGACATTCCTCGTATTTACATGGATGACATCCTTCTTATTAGGAATGATATTCCTATGTTGACTTCGGTCAAAAGTTGGTTATCTAAGGAATTCTTTATGAAAGACTTAGGTGAAGCATCTTATATTTTGGGGATTAAGGTCTATAGAGATAAATCTAATCGAATGTTTGGCCTTTCACAAAAATTGTACATAGAGGAAGTGCTGAAAAGGTTCAGCATGGAGAACTCTAAAAGAGGATTGTGACCTCTTCAGCATGGCATTAATCTCTCCAAGAAAATGTGTCCTAACACACCTGAAGAGATTCAACGCATGAGCAAGATTTTATATGCTTCGGCAATTGGAAGCCTTATATATGTCATGTTGGGTACTCGACCTGATATAGCTCTTGCTGTGAGTGTCACGAGCAGATATCAGTCGAATGCAGGTGAAGAATACTGGATAGCTGTAAAGAACATTATTAAGTACTTGAGAAGGACTAAAGATTTGTTCTTAGTCTTTGGAGGGAATTCAGAATTAGGGATAAAGGGATATACAGTCTCAGACTTTATGTCTGATCCTGATGATAGAAAGTCTACGTCAGGGTCTGTGTTTTTGTGTAATGGTGGAGCAACTAGTTGGAAAAGTTCCAAGCAGCCCATCATAACAGATTCAACAATGAAAGCAGAGTACATTGCTGTCTCTGAAGCTGCAAAAGAAGCCTTCTGGTGCAAAAAGTTTGTTGCGGAGCTTGGAGTGATGCCATCTGATGCCATCCCCATATATTGTGACAATAATGGTGCAATAGCTTTTGCTAAGGAGCCCAGGTCTCACCAGAAGTCTAAGCATATTGAACGGCGATTTCATATTATACGTGACTATCTTGAGAAGAAGTATGTTGAGGTACGAAGAGTAGACTCCACGGACAACGTGGCAGACCCACTGACTAAGCCTCTGAGCTAGCAAAAGGCTGAAGTCCACCTTGAGAAGATGGGACTTAGATACGTAGCCAATTGACTTTAGTGCAAGTGGGAGATTGTTAGATATATGCCCTAAAAATCAAGTTGGCTTGATACATTGTAAATTTTTTAGGGCATGAACTTTGTAATTAATTTTTCTTATTATTAAAAGGGCATTATTTTCATTCATATTGATGTGTCTATGAATCGTCCAAGGAGTTAATGGACAATGACATATTCTCAAGAGTTGAGAATCTGAGGCATGTCTTTATAGATTAACTTTTAAAAGCTCCTGATTGTTGGAATATCACGAGGACGGTAATTGATCCGTTAAAATCGGTGCACGGATCATTTCCCTTTTGGGTAGATGAGTCTCTGACCTACAGTGTGGTGACACTGGAGTGACACTGGAGTGAGAGTGCAGGTAGTTGATAGAGATCAACGGTATTGAGTGTGACCAAGTATAGGAAGTTATATGGATGATTATTTATTCGTTAATAACTTCATGATATTGTAGCTGTGTGAATAGTTCTTTGACTTAGAGTGTCTCAGCTACTCACAATAAGGTTGCTGTAGTTTGACAGTACAAACACATGGTTCCTGTCCATTCGGGACTTTGCAGTGTTCGTTGGTTGCAGTAAGTTTATTGTAGGAGTAGGGTGTTGACTTGTAGGGATATATCAGTCTTGGTAGTAAGGAATAATCCTATGCAACTTAATGAGACAGTCCAGAAGTCTGGCCATAACAGGGTGATAATGAAAAGTTGTTTTCATTAGTATTATAATTGGATTTGAGTCGATTAAGTTAAGCATATGACTGATGAGTTTGACGAGTATCCGTAACCAACATCATGTCGGGATTTTTGATAGAGGAACCGAATCAATGATAACTACATCTAGGAGTTCAAATCTTATTCTGCTGGGTTGTCACTACATTTTGCTAGGTGTCACTGGTGGATTCCATGAGGATCATTCTCGGATCGATGATCCTAGTTAGGGTTGAGCAGAAATTGTTTCAGTCCATCGAAAGGAGTTTCGATGATATATAATGAAGATCATAGCATGTCTCATTATCAGACAGGATAGGACCTGAGGGATCATATATATTAGGAGATTAAGTAACCAATCAGCAAATCAAAATGTTACTAAATTTGGCACTTGATAATTTTAGTACATTTGGACTTAATTGTAAATGTTACAATTAATAAATTATGGATTTATTATTAATTGAATTAAATTGGATTTAATTTAATTGAGTTAGACTCAGTTAATTGATCCTAATTGAGTTGGATCAATAGCCTTTTCGAAACGGGTTCGATTGGGTTTAAAATTGGTTTCGATTTGACTGCCAAATTACTTAATTTGGACCTATGACTAAGAATCCCATTAGACTTGGACTTTCTCTCCTTATTTCTCTCCTCTCCACACGCTAAGGGAAGTGGGCCCAAGGTTTTGTGCGGCAAGAACAAGCTTGCGCAAAAACAAAGGGGGTGCAAAAGAGGTTGGCGTGAAACAAAGAGAAGGAAGAGTCCTTTTCTACTTTTAAAATCTAAACCAAATTAGTTTAAACTCTTTTTTGGCATGGAGTTGGAGATGTGATTTACTGTAAGAAATAAATTATAAAAAAGGAAGAGAGGGGTGGCCGACCATGAGAGTTTATCTTTTGGACGTGAATCTCTTTTGTGCGTGATCATCGTTGGGCGTCAATACTAGAGAGTCTCTCTTATGGCGTCAAGTTCTCTCCCTTTTATGTGTTTTTCTCCTTGTGTGAGATCTAGAGAGGTATTATTCAAGAGAAAGAAGAAAGAAAGAGGTCCAAGGTCTTGCAAATTTCAGTTTGCAAGATAGAAGCCAGTTCAATAAAAGCCAGTCCAGATTCGGATCGTCAGTTTTTAAAGCATCTGATTTGCTGAAAGAGGAGAGGGATGCAAGGATTTAGTAGTCCGGTGCTCTCAACGACTCGGTTACACGAGCTCTGTATGGATACCAGTAGAGGTCGGGCGATTGCGCGGATCTAGTAAAGTTCCGGTATAAAAGCGGATCGGCGTAGTTTTTAGAGCAGGCCAGGAATTAAAAGCCCGACGCAGTGGAAGTAGATATAAAAACTATTTTATATCTAAACATGCAATTTACAAATAAATCTAATTTATTCATAATAAATTCTAAACATGCTGTTATAGATGAAAAAAATATCAGATTTGAAAATAAAAATTATTTTAAATAAAATAACTTACCTGGATCGCTATCCTGGCCTACTTTGAAAACTGTGCCGATCCGCTTTTATACCGGGATTCTGCTAGAGCCGTGAAATTGCCCGGCCTTTGCTGGTATCCACAGAGCTCGTGTAATCGAGTTGTAGAGAGCACCAGATTGCTAGATCCTTGCAGCCCTCTCCTCTTTCAACAAATCAGATGCTTTAAAAACTGTCGATCCGAATCTGGACCAACTTTTCTTGAACTGGTTTCTATCTTGCAAACCGAGATTTGCAAGACCTTGGACCTCTTTCTTTCTTCTTTCTCTTGAAGAATACCTCTCTAGATCTCACACAAGGAAGGAGAAAAACACATAAAAGGGAGAGGAGAACTTGATGCCCTAAGAGAGAGACTCTTTGGTATTGATGCCCAAGGATGATCACGCACAAAAGAGATCCATGCCTAAATGAAAAGCTTGCATGGTCGGCCACCCCTCTCTCCCCTTTTTATAATTTATTTCTTACGGTAAATCACATCTCCAACTCCACCAAAAAGAGTTTAAATTAATTTGGTTTAGGTTTTAAGAGGAGTAGAAGAGGACTCTTTCTTCTCTCTTTGTTTCACGCCAACCTCTTTTGCGCCCCCTTTGTTTTTGTGCCAACTTATTCTTGCCGCACAAAACCTTGGGCCCACTTCCCTTGGCATGTGGAGAGGAGAGAGATAAGGAGAGAAAGTCCTAGTCAAATGGGATTCTTAGTCATAGGTCCAAATTAAGTGATTTGGCAGTCAAATCGAAGTCAATTTTAAACCCAATCGAATCCGTTTCGAAAATGTTATTGACCCAACTCAATTAGGATCAATTAACTGTGTCTAACTCAATTAAATTAAATCCAATTTAATTCAATTAATAATTAATACATAATTTATTAATTGTAACATTTACAATTAGGTCCAAATGTACTAAAATTAGCAAGTGCTAAATTTAGTAACATTTTGATTTGCTGATTGGTTACTTAAACTCCTAATGTGTGTGACCCCTCAGGTCCTATCCTGTCTGGTAATGAGATATGTTATAATCTCCATTATACATCATCGAAACTCCTTTCAATGGACTGAAATAATTTATGCTCAATCCTAATTAGGATCATCGATCCGAGAACAATCCTAATGGGCTCTCACAATCTACTGGTGACACCTAGTAGTATGTAGTGGCAATCTAGCAGAATAAGATTGGAACCCCTAGGTGTAGTTATCATGTGATTCGGTTCCTCTATCAAAAATTCCGACATGATGGTTATGGATACTCATCAAACCTATCAGTCATATGCTTAACTTAATCGACTCAAGTCCAATTGTGATACTAATAAAAACATCTTTTCATTATCATCCTGTTATGGTCATAGACTTCTGGATTTAGTCTCATTAAGTTGTATAGGATTATTCCTTACTACTAAGGTTGATAAATCCCTACAAGTGAACACTCTACTCCTATAATAAATTTACTACAGCCAACGAACACCGTAAGGTCCCGAATGGATAGGAATCATGTATTTGTGCTGTCAAACTACAGCAACCTTATTGTGAGTAGCTGAGACACTCTAGGTCAAAGAACTATTCACACAACTACAATATTAGAAAGTTATTGACGAGTGAGTAGTTATCCGTATAACTTCCTGTACTTGGTCATGCTTAGTACCATTGATCTCTGTCAACTACATGCACTCTCACTCCAGTGTCACCACATTGTAGGTCAGAGACTCATCTCCCCAAAAGGGAAGTGATCTGTGCACCGATTTTAACGGATCAATCACTGTCCTCGTGATATTCTAATAATCGGGAGCTTTTAGGAGTTAATCTATAAAGACACATGCCTTATATTCTCAATTTTTGAGAATATGTGTCATTGTCCATTAACTCCATGGACGATTCATAGACACATCAATATGAATGAAAATAATGTCCTAATAAGAAAAATTAAGTACAAAGTTCATGCTCTAAAAAATTTACAATGTGTCAAGCCAACCTGGCTTTTAGGGCATATATCTAACAAAAAGTGCAGTACATCAATAGCATTTATAATTTTCCAAGAGGTGCAAAAGAATTAAAAAGAAAACAATAACCTCTATAATATGAAACAATCTATGTAATCTGTAACAGTAGGCTGTGACAAATGAATTGGCATCACAAATAGATAGATGAACTGAAAGATAAACAAAATGCAGCAGTTTGTATGAGGTACAAAACCAAATGAAGGCAAAATTTTTGACCCCTGTTTGCTAGTGAATCTTCACAGAGTAGGCCATTGCTTATTGAGCTACATTCAGGTGGTCAATGAGGCTGCAGACTCTAAAGCTGAAGCTTCCCTTCTCTAGTGACAGTTGTTCCGTGAATAGGAAAATTGGGTTAAATTTTTGTCCCACATTTACAAGGGCGAGTGCTATTCAATACAAAAAAGGGACAAAGATTAGTTTACGTGGTACAAGAATGAAAGTACATATTTTATGGGTACCAATGATTCAAATCCCATGGGATGGGGCCATCCTCATTTTTTAGTGGAACTAAATGTGCCTCCATCATGCCCTGTTTTGACACTTGGTATGGAGGATGTCTTGGGATGAGCCTAACAAGAAGCTGGGATGATGGTGGGATGGGTCCCCATTCCGACACTTGTGATGGTGCCCTTTCTTAATGTCCTATAGGACATCCCACTGGGACTTGAATACTTGATGGGTACACTTAGGTCTTTTATCTCTTTAGCTGGGTGGTTTATAGGTAGGTACTTAGTGGTATGTAAGTTTGTGAATCTATGTTGTGAGCTTTGCACTTTGTCATTACAGAAAATTTGGTAGTTTCCAGATTCTGTGCCTGCAATGTGCATGTGGTTGATAGATCTTTTCTCTTCTACGGTTACTTTACACATTGCAAGCCATCTTATAACATTGTCCCCAATTGCTGCTGAAAGCAAATCATGAGCAATATGATTTGCTTTTTTTGACATTCCCACCCATTTGGACTTTTGCAGATCCAAGCAAGGTTGATTTAGTAATGAATCTTGTTGAGCGTCCTAGTGGTGGTTTCTCTGCAGGTGGTGGAATTTCATATGGGTAAGTGATGCCCTAAAGAAATTTCATCTGTTAATTGTAGGCGTTCCTATATTAATAATTACTTGCTGTGACATTTGCAGGATAACAAATGGCCACTAAAGAAATGCATTACATATTTTTGTATTTGATCTGTTAATATTTTGTCATCTTGTATTAATAATTATTTGCTGTGATGTTTGTAGGATAACAAATGGCCCTCTTGCAGGATTGATTGGAAGGTAATGTTATCTATATATATAATATATATATATATATATATCTAATTATAATATCATCTATGCAGTTTGTTTCCAAATTTTTTGCCATTAGCAATGTAACCGTTTCCATTTGATGTTGATCCTCTGCATGATATATTGGTCAACATTTCTTACATCTTATAGTCAGGTTCATTTGCATAAACTTTGCAGCTTGTTGAACCAAAATCTCAAGACATCTTAGCAAGGTATGCTGTGCCGATATTGGGACCCATGTTGGTTGCCCGGTGATATGGTATGGTATGGTACTATGTGGTTTTGTTCTAGGTCCATACCAACATAGTAAATCTCGCAAGAGAGGGCGATAGGGAGAAGGAAAGAGAAGAAGAGGGAGAGGAAGGGAGGGGGAGAGAGGTAGAGGGAAGGGGGGGGGGGATAGAGAGGCAGAGGGGCCATCAATCCTCCTGTTTCAAATGAAACAGGGGCTGGGGCTCCTTGGCAGCATGGGTCGACTTCGATTTGAAGCCTTGAAATAAAAACAAGGGCTGGCCCCCCGGCCCCTGTTTTGGCTCTCTCCCTCTTCCTCTCCACCCCTCCTCCCCCCGCACCTCTCTCTCTCCCTCCCTCCCTCCTTCTACCTCTTTCCCTCCCTCCTTCTACCTCTCTCCCTCCCTTACCGTTTTCTCGAACCGAGGGGCAGAACCATGCCAGTCTTCCCCTTGTATGGCTTAGTACACCCTGAATCAGGTGGTTTAGGGTAGTACAGCATTCCATCCATCCTATAATCTTCAGCCTGCACTTGTAGCTTGCTTCTGAAAAGTTTCATGCTATCAAGATGGTCCATTTCTGACTATTTTTATACCAAAATGAGGAACCTGTGTATCTGCCTACTACTGTCTATGTAACATTAGATCACAAGCTCAATTAGATTTTTCAACACATTATTTTTTGACCAAAATTATTTTCAGGAGACTTCTTATCTTAACCCCCTAGTTCCATAATCTCAAAACAAACATTATAATCGCATAATATTTGGGCATCACAAGACATATTTCTTAACCAAACTGTTTGCTGCTGAGTCTTCTCTGAAGATGGGAGATGCCAAAGTATCAATCTTTGTTCCTGGTCATCTATCAACATCCCTATTCAGCATCCTGTAAGTGGTGCTATACCTTTTCACTTGCTTGTTCAACCACTATAGAGGAGGCTTCTTTACATATGAGGCTATTCATCTGCGATCATTCTTGTAGCCTGAGTCCTTTCTAAGGAGATGAGTTTGGAGTTTAGTTATCTTATCAAGTCATATGTCAGAATCTAGTAAGCCAAGAAAGATGTTGCTTCAGGTTCAAAATGTCATATGGTATATTTTTTAAGTGTTCACCTTACCCTTGACCTAAAATGTTCTATTGTTGGTTACATCTTGCTTCAGATAGTGGATTGACAGTATAATTCACAAAGTATGTTTTAAGGCAACTAATATGCATTTAAAGTTGAAAATTGGAAAGAAAATGCTCAGAATTTGTAGATGTTGTAGACTATTTATTTTTTTTCAATGGTAGTGTATTCTAGTCTATGAATGATGCAGCACATCAGTGGACCTTGACAGTAGCGATGCACATCATTTTCCGTGTTTGGTTTGTTAAGAATTCCAAAGACTAGTTTCTTTGGAAGGGTTTCTTAGCATGCTCTTGAATTATGTGCCAATTGTACATATACTTAATATGGCATGCTCATTATGGTTACACCCAGTCCCATGTAATGGAAGTGCTTGTGGAATTCATGATGTGCTCTAGGACATGCTGCTTGTGGGTGCTAATGTGTTGTCATGGGGTCCGGAGAGTCAATTTGAGGTATAAAGTTGTTTGGATAGGATAATGTTACCTGGTTGAAAGATTGCTGCTAATTACCTTGAGTCCCTTGTCATGGGTATATCATTAGATTGCCATGGATTTTTTTGGAAAATAATGAATACCTTTTGTATGAAATATATTTTAGACTGTTCTAACCGTTCCACATCTTCTGCTAATTTTCAACTGAGCGGCAAGTGATGTTCATGTGACTGATAAATTATGCATAGATGCTTCCGTATTAATTTGAATGAACTTGATGCTTTTGCAGCGGATAGTCAATTAAATGACTTTTACTCAATATTGAACTTTTCTCAAGCAGTTAGACATTATGGCTCTGCTATAATCACTTGCTAGAACTAGTAGATCATTATATAATAGATTTGGAAAAGACCATACCAGTGTCTAATTAAATATGGTGTTTCATTCTTCCTTGAATGTTTACCACTTGGGTTAGGCTTGTATTTAGCATACTTGAGATAACATTGTTTCATTTCTTTAAGAGAAGCCAAGGAGATCTTTCATTTAATGAGAAACTAAATATTATCTAAGAGGATTGCTTTTAAGGTTGCATTTGCTTTGCCTGCACCATATTTCCTGAACAGTGGAGGGCTACTTGTATTATGTTGTATATCTGTACTTTGAGTCATGTCCCTTTTCTCTACTTTAGACAAATTGCTGATATTATCTAAAACAGCTGCTATAGGTGTGTAGCAATTAAAAAAGTACTTTTTATGTAATGTGATCACAGTGCAAAATAATTTTCCTTTTATGTCCAGGATCTGATATTGAGGATGTAGTTGAATTACAAGAGGTTTGTATTCTGCTGTTCTGCTTATATGTGAATCTTGTTGCAGCTTTGCATATTCGCATAGGAATGTGTTTGGTAGGAACCAAAAACTCAACCTTTCATTAGAAAGGGGGCAAATTGATTCAATATTTCGCATAAAGTATACTGACCCATGGATCCAAGGAGACAATAAGAGGACATCTAGAATGATCATGATTCAGGTAATCTTTATATGCTCTCGGTGCATGTGCGCATCACTCTATAATAATTATTAATTTGAGGAGTGCAAATTTTGTACTAGAATTCTAGGACTCCGGGATCACTTGTTCATGGGACTACCCAATCTGCTCATGGTGGCCTCACAATTGCACGTGTTACTGCTGGAATTGAGTATAGTCGGCCTTTCAGGCCCAAGTGGAGTGGAACACTTGGGCTTTTTTTTCAGGTACATTCTTTTTAACAATCTGAAATATTTTTTGGTGTTGGCTTTTCATCTTATGACTTTGAGTTGACAGTTGCATCTGCTAATGTTTCTGGAAAAAAGTCTGATGTTTTTCCTCATTTGGCCTTTATTTCATGTTAACACTTATTGCATATGATTTGCTCTGTTACTTCTGTCTTTTCTGCATACCCAGAACCTGTCTAGCATATACCTTTGTTGCTATGTCAATGTTTCCCAGGATTCTATATTATTGTTGGAAATGATTTAGCTTCCAATATGCAAGGATTCAGGTCGCAGCGGGACGTTCTGTGGGACACCGAAATGGGGTACCATTTCATGTATTGGGACAGGACGTCCTGCCAGCGTCCCAGCATCCCAATCGAGATACCTTGGGACATCCCCCATCCCGAGTGTTGGGACGGGACGGGATGCCAATGCATCCCGTTCCATGAAAAAATCGGGACAATCCCATCCCACGGGATTTAAAACCTTGCCAATATGTATATGAAAACTGATGATACAAAATTACGAACATGTCGTGATGAAATATTGCATTTAAAGAGACATTGTAGTTATCAACTAACTAGCCTTTATTCCTCACTTAGTGGAGTAAATGATAATGATGTCTGACAGGGATCATGTGCATGGTTAATGTTCTCCAACTTAAAACATATTATAGTTTAAAGCATATGTTTCTTAGAAGAGAAGCTTCTTGAAACATGGTCATGTTAGTTGCAGAAATCTTAGATACAAGCACATGAATTATGAAAGAAAGCTGTAAACAAATTTTTGCATGACCTTTGAAATATCTCCATAATTTATTTGCAGGATTGCATCAATAGATTTGTGGCTTAATTCATTTAAGCTTCATCATGACTTGCATATCATACTGATACCTTAGGTTCTATCATTCTTATTATCACATCTCTAAAGTAATATCGTAACTTTTGATATTGACCACGGGAACAAATACAAACATGACTATAATAATCAAGCCATTAATGATAGGCTTTTATTCTTTTTAGAAAATCTTATAAATTTTCTGTTATTTTCTTTCTTTGATTTTTTGCTTCATTGTATGCTGTCTTGTTTATTTTCTTCTTACATGATATTTGCCTGTAATATCTCTTATTATTCTTAGCATGCTGGTGCTCGTGATGATAAAGGTGATCCCATAATCAGAGACATTTACAACAGTCCATTAACTGCAAGGTATTTAGGGCTTTGTTTTACTCTTTCTGGATATCTGAACATTGATATAGACTACTTAACCATATCATCATCTCATCATAATATTTTGCATAATTGATCTATTTTTCTATCATCATTGAATTTTATCTCTTTCTTGTATATTACAGTGGCAATGCTTATGATGACATGCTAATTGCAAAGGTTGAAGGTGTCTATACAGATTCTAGTGATCATAGCTCCTCAACAGTTAGTTCTTTCGTCCCAAACTTTTGCTAGGATAAACCATTAGAAATACATGTTTTCTTTGCCCTTGTCTCATTTGGCCTTCCATAACCACCTTACTTGCAGTTTGTGTTCAACTTGGAACAAGGACTTCCTGTTCTTCCTGAGTGGTTATGTTTCAATCGAGTGAGTGCTCGTGCTAGGCAAGGATATGAGATTGGGCCTGCTCGACTTCTTTTAAGGTATGACATCACATGCCTTTGATCTTTTGATATCAAAGATTTTCATTGATACCACTTTGTCACTTTTATGGTTTGTTAGCTAAATAATATTTTTTGCAGCATTGCTTTTCGACATGTTGAATTCTGTTTGCAAAATAGCTGTTTTTCAAAAATATTTTCCTATTCCTTTTTTTGTTTAATTTTTTCTTTTGGCTCAGTGACCTCCCACCCCCTTCTTTTTTTAAAAAATGGAGAATAGGATGGGTTATCATTTTATTTATGGAAGAATTAAGTGGGTATTGATGAGGCTGCTCGACAGCAGGTTTAGCTACATTTAATGAGCCACCATGTCAGTGCCATTTTTTGTTATACTCATCAGCCTTTTCAATGCTGTAGTGTATCTGGAGGCCATGTTGTTGGAAATTTTCCGCCTCATGAAGCATTTGCTATTGGTGGGATAAACAGTGTCAGGGGTTATGAAGAAGGTGCTGTGGGTTCTGGTCGCTCATACATGGTTGGTAGTGGAGAAATCTCATTTCGCATGGTAATTTGATTTTTTGTCTACCTATTTCAAATTGCTACTTCTTTGCTGAACTATTAGAATGATAGTTTATCAGTGGATTGCATTTTATTCTCTATGAGAAGGTTTAAATCTCCATTGCTAATAAGTAATAGCCAAATCTGTAGCAGAAATCACCATTCACCAATGGTGTAATACTTCCTAATTAGCTAGCTTGAACTTCCTTTTTCTTTCTTTTATTTGTGTGTGAGAATGAGGGGAAATCGAGTTTCCTTCATTTATTAGTTATGAAAAAGAATATACAGCCACTACATAAAAAATCCAGCTTTCGAGTTACATCAGATTGATTTTGAACATGTTTTGTTGAAGAAAGTTGTCTCTAGGTAATGAAAAGCTTCAAGCCAATGCCAGCACAACCGAGACCATTGTATTGCATTCAGTCCATGGAGAATGGCAGCAAACAGCAAGGGGCATCTGATCCCAAGGTCGATGTATGGCAGGTTAACTCTTGCTTTCCTCCAAGCTTCCAAGCTAGGGGAAGGGTGGCAAGTCATCCTTTAACTCCCAATGCAGACTGAAGTTTGTTCCAAATCTCCTTGCAAACGAACAGTGAATGAGGATAGGTTTTAAAAGATTCTTCTGCTCTCCCGCAAGGCATGCTGGCCTGATCCAACACCTATCCTTTTCAAGTTAAGGGATCCATGGTGTGAATTCAATTTTGAAGAGCCAAAACTGTTGGAAGATTTTGATTTTCTTAAGGTGCCCCCACCTTCCACAAACAACTGTAATGAGGACAAACCAACCCTCCCTTGTTCAGAAACTTGTAAAATGAAGACACTGAAACCCTTATGGTTAGTGAGCTTCCATGCAGGCCTGTCATCCTATCTGGATGGCGGCATAGGTGGGGGCAGCTCGGTTAGTTAAATCATTGCCTCATCTTCTTCGAGATTTACAGGTCTGGCGATATTTATATGCCAACGTCCTTCTCTTATTCACAATGTGAAGCCATTGCTATGTAACTTACGTTGCTAAGTTGAAGCAAAGAGCTCCATTAATGTAAACATCAAGGCTTGTTTCTTTTAGTACAACTTTGTTGCTTCCACTGTTTGGCTCGTGTAAACATTCAATTATCTTGATCTGCAACAAGTGATGGACAAACCATTTGTCTAACTGAACTTGTTTGGTTAGGAAGTTTGGCCACTGATTGTCTCCTGGATATTTATCTCTATGTTTCAAAGACTGCTACCTGTTTTACTATATTAGAAATTTTACTCATCCTTCTGTTATAACTCATTATAGTTCAGTTTCAACCTTAAAAAAAAAGAAAAACTTCACTGCTTGAAGTCTAAACCATGCACATTCCATTTCTTGTTTAAATCATATTATGTCAGCTGCAGTAAATATCTTTTTGATGTAGATGCTGGATCATCCCGAATCATTCCCTGCAAATCATTATATACAATGAATCTGGTCCTATGAGTAAATAGAGACGAGCATGCATGTGTATGCAGTATGCACATGCACGCACGTCCATTATGATGTTTCTGTTTCTTTAATTCCATTTGTTTATGTAATTACCTGCTTGTTTATTTTATTATGTTTCTTTTATAGATTGGGCCAGTAGAAGGCGTGCTATTTGCGGACTATGGAAATGATTTTGGTTCAGGCCCTACAGTGCGTGGTAAACCCTTTATTCAATTACTTCGCTATCGGTCTTTCATTTTCTGTCATACTTGTCCATAAGCTACTGAAGAAAACAACATAAACCGGGCAATGGTTAAAAAGCACTGTTTCTGTAGGCTTTCAGATTTTATTATCGGCTGGGGGAAGACTTCATTTTTCATCCTTTGCTTTTGTAAAATGGTCTTACCCACATCTTTTTCCTGCCTCTTTTGGTAGGAGAATTGTGTTAATGTTAAGATAACAGTTTAGGTATTATATGCAGGATGTTTCTGATTCATATATTTGTAGTATTGTATCACACCAATAGTGGCATTTAGGAGTTTAGTAATATTTTCTGTAACAATAGGTAAATGAAGGTAGTTCAGCAAGGCATAATGTGAATAACGCTCATCACCTGATCTCATCATCTTACTTGTTGTTGCTTGATCAGGTGATCCGGCGGGAGCTAGGGGAAAGCCTGGGAATGGTTGTGGCTTTGGGGCTGGCATTCGGGTCGACTCGCCCCTAGGGCCTCTGCGCCTAGAATATGCGTTTAATGATAAATTTGCAAGCAGGTTTCACTTTGGAGTTGGCTATCGCAACTGATTCATTCCTTTTCTCCTTTGGCCCTTTGGATCCATGCTAAAAATTATTTTTATGGAGTTTGTTTTTCTAGCGATCCAGGTATCGGTATCATATCTTCAGGAAAAAATGTTGCATTGATTTTTTTCTCCTTCAGGGCTGTACGAGGGGCATGTTTTAAAGCATATATTTGCAGGCCCTCTTTCATTGGCCTTGCACGAGCATGAAGCTGTTTTTTTTTTTTGAACAGTTTTGTACCTAGGGCAAGACATGAGGAGGTTTATAATGTATATATAGATATTTGAAATTTTGGATCACGTACCTCAGCAGGCTTTATATCTTCCACTCATATTTAAGATGAATTAGAAAATTTTGGTAATACCTAATGGAATCATCTCTCCGTTTTCCTTCACAAAAAAATAAAATAAAAATAATATATATATATATATATATATATATATATCCTGGGTGGTTTGCACATCGTGTAAAACATTTGAGGAGCCGGAAGTTCCATTTCCCTGATCGAAAGTAACCATTTATTGCCTATTTTGGTGGCTATGCATGTATTCCAAGAAGTCTTTCATTTTGAGTAATCCTAATTTGGAGCTAGCCTTAGCTGAGGTTATTGGCATGGCTATGAGAGGATTGGTGTGCTGCAGGTAACCCTATTTTTATGGTGTATTTGTTCTATGTAAGGCTGGCGTGGAAGAGTAACAACATTTTCTCCAGGTTGTAGTTTATCTTATTGCAAGTATATGTTCTAGATTTGTGTGATTTATGCAATCATCACCGATGATTACTTTAGATTTGTGTGATCCGATCTCCGCCGTATTGAATTCC
Source organism: Areca catechu (assembly GCA_021397845.1). NCBI lineage: Eukaryota > Viridiplantae > Streptophyta > Magnoliopsida > Arecales > Arecaceae > Areca > Areca catechu. Next base: position 31,831,427 of record CM038045.1, read on the forward strand.
AGGCGGGGAAGGGCTGGATTTGGGCTGGGCCTTAGCGTGCATTCGATGGTGTGGCCTGAGCCCTCAGAGAGGAAACGCTGAGAACGGGTAAGACAAGGGTTTGGTTTCGTTTTAGAATTTGAATAGATGGGAGCTATCCATCAAAAGTTTTGAAGTGGCCGAGGTTTAATCATTTTTTAAAATAGTTATAATATAAATTGATATGCGCATGCCTGTTCCGAGATTCATTCAGGGTTGGGAAAGGCCAATTTTAAAGCCGTGCTTAAACACAATCCCTATAATCCCTGATTTTTAGCTTATTCTGACTCTTGGGCTGTTTACATAAAGGATTAGAGTTCTCCCATAGCTTGTACATGGCGACAGCTGAGGAAGGGAGGATGGTTGATGTACACGCAAGCAGTAATGCTAGTGCAATTAGATCATGTTTACCATGTTAGATGGTGGCCGTAACAGTCTTTGGCAAGTATTCACTACATTTTCTACGTTGATAGGATAACTGTTCCATATTCACTACATTTTCTACGTTGATAGGATAACTGTTCCATATTCACTACATTTTCTACGTTGATAGGATAACCGTTATGGAACATTTGCTGTGGCTTTATATATATATATATATATATAGTGTTGCTGAAGTCATTGCCTGGATACAAATGCTCTCATCACCGGTATTCTACCACCATTATCTGACCGGTCATATGATTAATACAGCCATTGTAATATAATTAGAGTTTTGTTACTTGTTATGGGCTGATGCCTCATTATCTTAGAGAAAATATAGGACGGCAGTGAATAGACCGGTGACATTTTATTTTATTTTTTAAATCTGTCTGTAAACATGCATTGACTGAAAAATAATTCCCATCAATTTGATTTTAAGTTAAAGGATGGTAGAATGAATTTCCTATAACCAGCCTCCTTTATCCAGCTTCTTTTGTTTAAAAAACGTCAAACAAATCTCATATCATGCAGTAATGCAATAGTGCCGTTACAAAGTTCATCATTCTTTATAACCAGGAATATTTACATACAAAGATGTGTTCATGTTGATGGTTCTCTTACATGATGGTGAAAGCTCAGCTAATTCACGTCCTATTAAATGACACTATTAAAGAACCACAATTAACTTATGAATTCCTTTTTTTTTTTTTTTTTTGATGAGTACAATTAACTCATGAATTCAAGATCAATTTTATCAACCATGCGCGAAATGGAGAAGTGCAATTCCATATGCTGACTCACATCTCGCAATCTTCATGCACTGCACCAGCCCTAAATGTGGCTTCGGCCAAACATGTTAGGTCCACAAAGTGGTAACAAAATAATTATAAGCCTTGTTTCGTAATAATGGTGGGAAAGCCACCTCTCATGGTTAAGCTTGAAACGCCGCCTTGGCACGAGGACTGACAAAAGAGTGCCAACTGATGGACCATATTTTTGTTGGTTTCCTCAAAGTCTTATCTTTTTCAAAGACCATATATATACCTATTTGTCATTTGTTCGAGTTCAGCTATTTAACATGTTCCTATGAACTTTGCAAACAATTTTTGAAGGCAGAATCCATCTTTTGGTAAAACTTCGAGAGGCAATTAATTTGATCTTTTTGACCGTATGACTGCCCATATGAAATTAATTTGATTAGAGTGCGACTCATCGCGATATATCATGTTTTGATGGAGCATGGCATGTGCAATACACATGGCATGCAGTCAATTAATTGTACGTAGAGTTTCACAAAGAGAGCACATGAGAGTTCGAGTTACATGCATGGTATATAGAATAGATCGAGGAGAACGTTCTAATTAATTTCTTCACCATTCTAATTAGGTGCCGAAGAGATGATGATGTTCTTTGAAAGTGCCCTGGCTTGGTTATTAATCTTTTTAAAAATTGGGAGAAATTATTGTCCACACTTGCATCAACCTTGTCGGCATGTGTTTCATTCATCACTTAATCTCAGTGATGGGTCGACCCGAATATACCTCGACCGCTTATTAGTGGTGTAGTGTATGGCCATGCTGGTGCACTCATTGCATGCTATAATTTTTCTTAAATTGGAGATGGAAGGTTGATCCTCCACATCACCCACTTGGTGGGTAGCCTATGAAGAGTAGATATGCTCATTAAAGCAGCAAGCCCAGAAGTTTCTCTCAAAGTGCAAACCCTATGTCATCTCACTTCCTGAGAGTTCATGGACATATTGTGCATTGTATTTAAGAACGTGACAGTGTCAGAGGTCGATCATGGCCTATGTGAATTCTTTTATGAGCTGATTGTGGATGTAAATGATATATAAATCCTACTTGTTCCCCGTTTTTCGGTTAGTCCATGTAGCTGTATTTATTATTGTCTCCAATGGTGACATGGCTTCTTAAATTACATCATAATTCGTGACAAGGACTGCCATCACCTAGCTTTGTGGTCTTGTCCAAGGAAAAACAATTCTGGCATTCAAATTCTCTGAATCGTGCTTTACATTTATTAATACCTGTCATGTGAAATGTTGGTCATCTTAGGTATAGAGAAAAAATCCCATTCCTCTCCGCAGCCTCATGCCTTGAATGCATGGTTGTATGGAACGACCGCTTTGAGATGGTTCACTTTATGTTAATTGCTATGATGACTTTATCTCATCCACATTCCCCATAATTGTCAACGTTAGGAGTCGGGAAATGCAATTATTATTATTTGGTTAAGATATCTACTGGAATAGCTATAACTCTGATATATAATCGATCCCCATAACAACAATAATAATAATAAAAAAATCACGTTACAACAATATGGTCAATGCCTTATAGATGCCCTTAATAAATGATGTGCCAGAACAAAGTAGCCGAAGAAGATCGAGAAACCTTCGCTACCTTTGATTGCTTTGATAGACTTGAATTCAACCATTGCGCGCCCGTAGGACTCAGGAGTCGTAGGGTTAGACCCTGACCAAATTCTTTTGGACAATGGCCATATTAGGTCTTGAATGCTGTCAAAAAATATGACTTTGTTTTTTAAGAGCTACGTATATATCAAATCATTTGGTAATTCAACGATTCATGAATGCTTGGTGGAATTTTTCGGTAATTTATTCTACAGGCTTGGTGATGATCAGTACGTCCACCTAGGCTGACTTGGACCATATATATATATATATATATAACTTGGTTTAGCAATCTGAAGGACTTGGCTTGCCCCATATTTATGCTTACCTGCAGGCGTGCATGACTTTTGCCAGTGCAAGAATTAATCAACAATGTCAGCATGAATCAATTGGGATCAGATTTAGAGAGCTTGCAAGCAACTAATTCAAAGCATGGAATCTAACGAGCAGCCGGCGGCCAGTGAAATTGACTACCGATAAGATTATTTGATTTGTGGTGGACCTCTTCCTCTTTAATTAATTTCCCACAGAGAGACTTCAAGAAGAATTGCACTCTTTCCAAGCTTTAGGCCTTCTTTAAAGGTGACACAATAAGATTGCAAGATCTTTTCATTTTGGAGGCCAAATGCGAAAAACCAAGCCAGGTAAATGCTGACCTCTCACACTAACAATTAATTTCTTTTTCAGCAGGATTAATGATAATTAGATCTGTGGGTCCTATATATGTGGAGCAATAGCATGACTTCTGTCTACTGGTTAGGACCTGACGTTATGGGGTCATGGACAAGTACCACCATATTAGCCAGGCCCAGATCAATACAAAAGCACCACATCACAAGGCCATGTGACCCTAGAATCGAGCAAACATTTACTCCCTGAGGTTGCTGCTAAATTTTCTTCCTTACTGAAGGTTATTATCTCAATTAGTTGTTGTTGCATAATAATTAACAATTACTAGTAGCAGTAAATAAATTATATCAAAAGGTTGAGCTATTTTATGTTCAGAATTTACCTGATACTTATTGCACTTCAAGGAAACGAGATTGGCGATTACTATAGTTTTCACCCTTAGCTATATATGAGTTTTTCTTGTTCGTACGTATAATCATGGAGCTAGATTCTCCTGCTACCGTGTCTGAGCTATCACCGCAAATAGTGGCCGGTGCATTTACAAACTATATATTTTCAAAATAACATTAAATCTGACATCTTTTTATTTTGAGGGAGAGATTAGACTCATCAGTTCTCATATCAAAAACATGTTTATCATGATCCCATGACCACCAGCAGGACATCAGAACTTGCTAACCTTAATTTGTGTCAACCTAATAAGGAACAAACTAGCAATTGTGTTCGATGCAAGAATGTTTTTTTTTTTTTTTTTTTTTTTTCTTGAGAAAAAAGGAAGAAATTTAATCGAACTGCATGTAAACCTTATCTCCTCTCTCTCTCTCTCTCTCTCTCTCTCTCTCTCTCTCTCTCTCAAGGAAAAAAAAGAGAGAGAGAGAGAAAAAAAAACTGAAACATTTTCTGAAGTGCCTCAAGTCTGTTGGTCGATTCATGAAGGCTTGTATCCATAATTATATATGTTCATGCCTCTTCAGGTGTTGAAATTCCCTCAAAAAAAAAAAAAAAAAAAAAAATCATTTCCTCATAGAGCACGATCGATACACATGGAGTATCGTTCTCTCTTTTTAATGCCAAATTTCTCAAGAGTCTTCCACCAGTTTTTTTTTTTCCCTCAGAATAACTCCTTCAACCTTAGAGAGTTTCTTTAAGTTGCACGTACCCCATGTAGTAGAAGGTTTTGTTGGTGAGGGATCGACCGTAAAGAACGTCAGCCAAGGGACACCATGTAAGCTTTTGCTACGTGGGTGATGAGTCCTGCATTTTGGTTGATATTTTTGTGCCAATCCCAACTTTCGATCCATTTGAATCGAGAGTAGAAATGCCATGGGATGTTCGAACCAACCGATGCAAATGCTACAGGGCGCGAACCCCGTAGCAAAGAAAAAAGCCTAGATGGCCACCAGGTCATTCACATGGTCACTGCTGGTTCTTACGAGTTGGAAAAAGGGTAAAAGAAAGATAAAGAGAATCCCATCCTGTAGACATAGCAGCATATCTTTTGTACGCGTTACCCTTTAGGTAGCATTGGCTTTAGAGATTCGGGAATATCATGGAAAGTTTCAATTCAGCTGCACCCAAATGGATCCATATATTAAAAGAGTACGAGCACCCAAGCAAAAGGAAGCAAGGCCTGGCTGGGTCCGCTGTCTCCAATCATTCATGTGGCCATCCAGCTCCACAACTAAATGGAAAAGAGAAAGCAAAAAGCCATCCTCACCAAAAGCCATCTCCCCCCCCCCCCCTCCCCCCCACCTTCCCCTAAAAATGTTGCTAGTCCATCTCCTACCTAGATCAAGATTTACTTCAGAGAGTAGCTAGGAAACCTTTTTTTTTTTTTTTTCTAGTCAAATCTACCTAAATGATCCATGCATCAAAAGGAAGCCTAGCTATAGGGAGTTGTATATGCGGTACGTATATTATATAGCGCTCCACTACTCTATATGGGTGGCCAACCAATTTCGTCTTAACTGAACGAGGAAAGAGAAAGCACACGATTAGTTTCCTCTCCCAAAAATGTCATCATACCATCTAACGTACACAAGGTCATGACCATCCAAACATTCATGTTGGAGAGTTGGAAATACGCTGCCAGAGTTACAAACGAATTCCAATCATGGTCTCGTATATATAGCATTTGCGAGACCCATTCAGTATGTGGCCGATGGCTTTACTCAACTGAATGTGGCCAGCAAACTGATGCAGAAACTAAACAAAAAGCCATCATTATCATACCCATTTTCCTCCTTTAATCCAAAGGTTCAGAGAAGACCATCCACCACAGGCCACCGTACGTCGTCCTGATTAACATAACATGCATGCGCGCATTCGATCTGGAGTACTGCAAGGGAATTTAGAAGATATTGGATTCCACTCTTTTCGAATTATGAGTACCAGCTACTTTTGAAATGTATGCGAGCCACCAAGCAAAATGAAGCAAGGCCTGCAGGCACGTCCGATATATGACTTCAATCATACATACATGTGGCCTTGCGCATTAAAGTAGAAAAAAGAAAGCAAATAACCAATCTTCCAAAAAAATCTTTCTCCTCCTCCTCCTCCTCCTCCTCCTCAAAAATGTCACAAGATCACATCCATAGGCCCCACCTACATATAGCAATGGAACCCCCCCCCCCCTCTCTCTCTCTCTCTCTTTCTCTCTCAGAGCATTTAGGATTCACAAGCAATCCGCTAAATGAGTGATACGTACCCATATAAGAATAAAGAAACTACCTTCTCCAAACTCGCAAACCCATATGCTGCTTTTCCCCTATACGTCAAAAGATCGTTTTCCATGGAGTCTCGTTCAAACCAGCACACACTGGCTCCATTCCGCTCTCACGCTGTATGTGCACAGCACGCACTTGAAACCACAAGGGATGTACGAAAGAGAGTTGAATTATGTACCCACATAGGTCAGAGGGGCAGCAATTTGTTCCACTAGTATATAATTGCTTCTCGTGTACTTCCATCGTAACTCCCCCTACCATATGATTATCCATGCATTTGCTCCTCATCCTTTCTTTGGCTTAAAATCCCTCCACCAATTATGATCACTTGGCTTAAATGAACAGTCTCCCTCATGATCGGTCATCGATCCAGTGAAGCATATTATATATATATTATGTACTCCCTTATTCCTTCTCTTTCCCCCACTGCTCGAATTTAATGCTCTCACTGTTGGTATGCTTATTTATTCCTTCATGCTTGTGTGTCGGTCGGGCATGGTACCCTTCAAGTTGCTTACTTCTCTAGCTTCTGTAGCCCAAGAGAGCGTTCGAACTGTTAGCATTTAATACTCGCTGTCCAAGAGTGCAGTGTCCCTCTTAGACATGTTGGGCCCCCTAAATTAGGATTGGGAAGGGGGGGGGGTTGTTTGTGCTTCATTCTTTATGCTGTTTTGTTTCGGCGTTGCACCATCGTGCCAACGTGGGGAAGGCTGGTGGCATCCTTATCTATGCAGGAGAGTAATGCATGTGGAAGAGAACCTTTGGAAGCAACGTCTACACGGTAAAGGATCGAGATGATTTGATTAAAAAACCTTCGATGAAAAGTAACAATTTTGTCAAACGAAAAGCATAATGAAATTGTTAGAAAACCACCCCATTACTTAAGTAGAAACTCGGCATTCAATCTACACATATTTCGCGGCAGATTAAAGTTAACTCCTCCTCCTCCTTCTTCTTTTTAAGGAATGTTCCATGTATCATATCCCTCTCATCCAGGCCCATTAAAGGCCCAAGGCCCATCAAGACTCATCAAAGCCCACCAAGGCCAACCATTTCGGTTATTCTGTTATTCGGTTACAACCATTTCGGTTATTCGATTATGTAGTTACAACCATATTCTGTTATTCTGTTATTCGGTTACAACCACTTCGATTGTTCGGTTATGTGAATAATCTCTTATTCTGTTATTTGGTTACAACCACCTCAATTATATTCGGTTATCACAACCTCGGGGACACTCCAAGGATGAGCAATGTCCGAGGCCGCTCCGCTCCGCTCCACTCCACTCATTTTCTTTTCCATCTATACTATTGTTGAATTCTCCATTATGTTGATGCCTAAATTGCCCACCGACTTGAACGTAGGAGTGTCTCCCGCCGGAAATCCGGTCTGAGATCTTTTGCAGGTACCCAAGAGCGGGATCAGGAGCGCGAGCGGGATGCCCGACGCTGCCGAAGCTTCAGCCGAGGTGATCTGGCGGCAACACCATGCATATTCAACCTCTCGATGATTGTATATTTTTTTGGAAAATTGTGGCCTGGTGTAGAGGCAGCATTATCTTCATAATGCAAGTCTAGGAGGTTAGTGACAAATGATCGATCATGCAGTCATTACAAGACAAATTCTTAGGAGGTGTTCTATATATTGAAAAATTCTGTCTGAATTATGAAAACTATGTTTGGGATAGAAGAAATTAAACGAAGTAGTAGATAAATTTTCTAATGATTACCAAAAGTGGTAGATTTAAATAGTTTATGCGTGATCAATGATTACGATACAACAAAGAAATGTACTTCAAATTATTGGGCCAAATTTGGTTGCAAAACTTTTGCAATTATAATATATATTTTTTTAATGAAGCATTGATTGTTAGCTCTTTGTTATTAATTAGCTTGCTTGCTCTGTAATTACACACGCTTACTATGCATGTCATCAGACCTAGCTTTGCAATTATACACATGATCACATTTGTCGTTAGATTATTGTCAATCGTCCATTAATGCAGATCCTACTTACCAAACTAAATCTAATCTCTCTCTCTCTCTCTCTCTCTCGATCACTTAGCAAATTAACAAAGGAACTTAATTATAGACCCTGGTGCATGGATGTGAGCTGGGTAACACCTTTAGATGAAGAATTAGTAAATATAACCTCAAGGGAGGGTATCACCGTATGTTTCCTCCACGAGAGGATGAATTTTTGTACATCGATCTGTCACTGCCATGAACTGTGGGATGGAGCCCTCCCATCCAAAACGTTTGGCTATATCCAAATTTATAGTTAATCATCCAGCTGTTACGTCCCCGACCACCAATCTCTATTGCATTGTAATTAATTGGAAAAATAGTGATGGAGTCTGGCTTGTGGCCGACTAGATCGACCAGCTGACCAGACTGATCAACCAATATATGATGATCAACCCACAATATTGGGGCTATGTATCTCTGATTCAAACCATTATATGTACAGCTCTCCTCACTTATATATGAGACGATAGCTACGACCTACTCTTCTCATATATTAATTAACAAGTTATTGCACGTACATCCGATGGTTATAACGTGCCAGCCACAAACAGCTTTAATTAATTATACCCACTCTTCTATATATATATATATATATTATACAGGATCCAGGAAAGTTCTACGTGCACTTTTTTTTTTTATATATATATATATATATATATTTTACTCTATTTTTCATAGCTCTTTCGATTTTTACTTATTTTTTAAAAAAAAATTAAAATGATTTGAGCATCGGAGAGTCTCATGCCAAATCAAGTATTACGATCTTTAATATTTTCTTTTATAAGTCGTTGATCTTCATCTCCTATCAAATTGATCGGAGTAGATCAATCAATTCAAGTAGAATCGCTATTTGCCAACTAATCCAAATATGTCTGATCAGATTTTGGTGGCAATAAACAATATCATGATATATATAGATATTTTCTAAAGAAAAATATTCTTATATCATTAAGAATCCATGCAAGCACCATATATAGTTCTATTTCCATATATGCGAGTCTTGTACATATTATATGCTAACAATGTATCTTGATTAACGGCATTGGATCGTCAGAACAGAGGTGTTTAACTGTCAGGATCGCTGAAGGGATGCTCTGGATCAATCGATGTTAGTTAATTTAATCTCAGCCGGAAACACGACTGGCCTGGCAGGTTTATTTCTATTTTCACTTATTTCCCCTATGTGGTGGGAGAGAGAGAGAGAGAGAGAGAGAGAGAGAGATTCTTTAATGATAAAAACAAATGTGATCGATCTTACTCCTGAGTAAATGAAAATGAGTTGAGCCGAGCCGAGCCACCAGTTGGAGCCGAGTGCGTTGTGCGGAAGCGACGTTGTGAACAGTGACGGTGTGAAAATGGCCGCAAAGCAGATAAGACAAAACGAGCTGCTATGATAGGGCTCGTACCGAGCCGAGCCGACCGGAGCCCACCCACCGAAGCAAATGCCGGGATGGATGGCAACCGGTTCCCATCCCAAGGCATACGAGGGGAACGGCCTTTATCCTCTTATATATAATAAAAATCAAAAATAGTTATTATTATAACTAATATATATATATATATATGAGATATGTATATATGTATATGTGCATACATGCATGGTAGGAAAACCGAGATTTAGTTTATACTTTCAGCTCCAAGCTTCTGATAGGGCAGACAGCAAGAAAACATAGCTTTTAGCCTTGCCTTCTCTCTCTATATTTATTCCTTTCTTTTGATTCTAAATTGCCGTTGGTTGGTAAGGGAGTTCATGCATATGGTTTTTCAAAGAGAATTTTCTGTTTTATCTGTTTGATACATATTTTCACGTCATTCGATAAGAAAGTCTTTGCTCTTACGAGTCCCAAGGTTATCTCATTCTCTAATCTCTACTGTAGTCCATCCTCCACTTTGCTCCATTGTTTTTACTCATCATCTCCCCACTAAAACTTTCCCTTCTCTTTTTGTCAGCCAGGTGATCCCCCCTCCTCCCTCCCTTCCTCTCTCTCTCTCTCTCTCTCTTTCTCTATCTCTATCTCTGTCTATCTATCTATGCGTGTGTGTGTGTGGTTACTTTGTCGCACTTGTATCGATTTTTTTACCATTTACACTTTTGGGCTCTTTATTTTTTGGTGCTCTAGCCTTCTCCCTCCCTCCCTCCTCCTCCTCCTCCTCCACCTTTCTCTCTCTCTCTCTCTCTCTCTCTCTCTCTCTCTCTCTCTCTCTCTCTCTCTCTCTCTCCCTCCCTCCCTCCCTCCCTCTCCTCCTCCCTCCCTCCCACACCAAAAGCACCAACCATGGCAGATCCCTACACCAATTTCTTCAAAGGTTACTTCAATCATTACCCTTTCTCCTCTTCCAGCTCATCACCCCCTCCCCCTCCTCTCCCCACCCGCAACTTCTACACCAACCACGCCAATTACACCACGCCTCACTGCCAAAGCAACCCCCACTTCCACAACCCTCCACCCTCCCCTCCCCTCAGGGAGGTTCTCCCCCTCCTCTGCCTAACCCCCTCGAAAGAAGAGGATACCTCCTGCTGCGCCTTTGAGGAGGGTGAGCATGAGAAGAACAAAAGAAAAGGTGATGAAGATAATGATGAGGAGGAGGATGTGACTGTGGCCCTTCACATAGGCCTCCCCAGCCCCAGTGCAGCTGATCTCATCTCCAGGGTCTCCTCCACCTCAGTGCATGAAGGCAAAGAGGGAACAAGATGGTGGTGGTGATACCGTTCCTCTAGGGTACCCTACTATAGGAAGGCTCACCAAGGGGCAGTATTGGATCCCCACCCCTTCCCAAATCCTCATTGGTCCCACCCAGTTCTCTTGCCCTGTGTGCTGCAAGACCTTCAATAGATACAACAACATGCAGGTGAGGTGATCTGCCTTTTTTTCCCTCCTTTTTCTTCGGTTCTATTTATGATCTAATTTTGAGCTTGGAGGTGTGTTCTTTTCCCTTTTTCTGCATGGTAGATGGAGGTGTGAGAGGGGGTGGGATGCATGAGGTTGTGTGTGTGTCCGGTCCAAATTAACCGAGGCTCAGATCAGTGGTACCTCTCGTTAGCTTTTTTATGTGATTGAACCACACAGAGGAGACAGTGCTCTCATATATATGCTTGGTGCTGGCAGTACTTATGGAGTTTGTGTTTGTTGGGCTTTGGCCACTGGGAAGGGGGATACTGAAAATATCTTCAGCTCTTTCAGGTTGATCAGATGGCTTCCAAAGGAACAGAACCCTCTGTAAATCTTCTGCACCCCCTACCAACAGTTCAGAACCCCCAAAACAACCAGTCCACATGAAACACTTTCGCATAGATTGCTCTCTTCAATAAAAACGACTACCAAATATCCTCGCCCCCCCACCTCTCTCTCTCTCTCTCATGGATATTCTCTTCAGTCAATTTTCTTCCATATATACTAGCTTACATTGCATGCGAGTCCTTGCTTTCAAATCTTGACTGACAGAATCCAATAGCAAACAGTTCTCATTCAGCAAAACAAAATTAAAAGATAAGTTAATCTCTTACCATCATAACTCACAAAGGAGAAACTGGAGATCATATCCGATTTTTTTTTTTTTTTTTTTGATCGAACAAATCCGACCTTCTCATACTAATAGAACGGCATGTACTTAATTTCACAACCTCTAAACCTGTTACAGAATTAGTTCTTTTCAGAACTTTGTTTCTAGTTGGGTGCAGTACTAACCATAGATTGCATGTTGTTCAGATCGACAATAGTGAATAATAACATTGATCCTTATTTATCATTTTTTTTTTAAAAAAATAAAAATGATCGTATCCTTAACATCTCCTTTAATTTCTTTGTGGGTGTAATTAACAATAGATGCACATGTGGGGGCATGGATCCCAGTATCGGAAGGGGCCGGAGTCGCTGAGAGGAAGCCAACCGACGGCGATGCTGAGGCTGCCATGTTACTGCTGCGCGCCGGGGTGCAGGAACAACATCGACCACCCAAGATCCAAGCCACTCAAGGACTTCAGGACCCTCCAGACCCACTACAAGAGGAAGCATGGGATCAAGCCCTTCATGTGCCGCAAGTGTGGCAAGGCCTTCGCCGTCCGGGGGGACTGGCGGACCCATGAGAAGAACTGCGGCAAGCTCTGGTACTGCATCTGTGGCTCCGACTTCAAGCACAAGAGGTCTCTCAAGGACCATATCAAGGCCTTCGGCCATGGACATGCAACCTATGGGATTGACTGCCTCGAGGAGGAGGACGAGCTCTCATCGGAGATCGAGCAAGACTGCGATCGTCACCACCAATCACGGTAAATCGGGGGAGGGAGATGGGAGGATGAATGGGTGGGATGTGAATTTGCTATTGGGGGTTTAAGATATTAGCTGATCACTTAGCTTTATCATATGTAAAAACTCTTCAACTCTTTTATATCTTGGATATCCCATTGACTTAGAAGGTACCCTCTTTTTCTCTTTCCTTTTTCATTATTATTATTATTATTATTTTTAATCCAATGGATCTAAGACTTAGATGCACATACAAAAAGCAAAAGTAGGATCATCTTTTGTGATCTTTTTGGTTCATGATATTTGGAAGAGAGGATGGATGTTTTGGTTAATTTTTTTCATCCTATTTTTAAGCTGCTTATGGTTTCATGGAATGGTGTAGAGCTTGGTGCTTAGTATATTTTTATTTATTTTTAAATGGTAGAGAGGTGCTTAGTGTTGAAAAGGAACAAGAAGCCATTTTGTCTTGTTTGGGGATCGAGGACTTCTTTAGCTAATTAGAGTTATCATCGTTCTTTTGTATATTTTTATTTTAGTTTGGTGTCTTTAATCGTATTTTTTTAGTGGCTTCTTACCATTAAATTTGATGATATTGGCAAGGAGGAGTAAGGATTCTTTAACTATAAAAATCTCCTTTTCTCTATGTCGTTGTTTCTTATTTTTAACTTATTTTGCATGTAGCTATCCTTTAAATTCCTGCAACTTTCTTCGTAAGAGTTCTTTCTTTTTTGTTTCCTTGTTCCTATTTATGAGAATGGAACCAAATACAATTACCATGAGAAGCCCATCTCTAGTAAATGCTGCTTTCTTTTGGTTAAACTTAAAGGGAAAGGTTTTGTTCAGTACCAAAAAAAAAAAAAAAATGGGAATGGATTTGTTTGTTTGGAAATCGAGAAAATGGAATGATACGCTCAGTAAATATGGATTATATTTTGTTTTCATGAAGATATCAAAATCTCATGTCTCTTTAGTGATCTATTAATAATTCTCTTCCACTAATTAGACAATGATTACAGCCTAAAAAAGACTTGAAGTATTGATGCTTGCTTGTTCTTCCAGGACACTTTAACCTTAAGCTTCAGACCTTTTTTTTTTTCCCTGTAAGTTTCAGCTCTCTTCCTTTTGGACATCCAACTAACTTGGTCACATTCTTTTCCTCTTCTTATAAAATAAAATTCGCTGTTCAGAACCCTCCAATCTTACAGGATGCGTTGCTGGATCCTTCTCTCTCTTTCTGTTCCTCTTAAATACTTCCATTCTTCAAATACTTTATTGTACTCAAGTTCTTTCCTAGTACCCAACATACTATATTCGGTACCAGGAGGAGAAAGAAAGTGTTATTTATTCATACACCGTAAGACTCTCGGTCTTAGTCTTTCTTCCCATGCTTTCCAGCCTTCTCCCACGAAGGAATCCCTTTGGCTACCCTCCATAAGTTTTGCCCATAAAGGAAGAGAAGATGGGCGGCGATACAGATAAGATGTCCCAAAGGCATGCTGCTAAGAAGCGGAGATGTTTATCCTCGCCGTGCGCGAAGTCTTTCGCCAACCCGAATTGAAGTCCTTTTTTTTTTTTTTTTTTTGGTGGGGCGGTGGGGAGAAGAAAGAAGTCCATCATGTCTTATCATTTATGATCAGTCTTCCCCTCTGCTCCAACATTGAAAAAAAAAAAAAAAAAATCTTGATAAAAAAAGAAAAGAAAAGAAAAGAAAGATTAAGATAGGCTTTTCAAATTCCTGCCAGCTTTTCTCCGTGGATTTGATGCTTTGTGCTTCGGGATGGTGGATGATGTGTTTTTTTCTGATGGACGGAACATATACCATGAAATATTCAAATCAAATGATTAGCTTGCTTTGAATGAGCAACCGGAGAACCATATATCATGTATAGGATAAATATATATTATAATGGTGGTTTTTTTTTAATTTGTTTTTGAAGGATATATTATAATGGTAGTTCATAAATGGTTCTCAGAAGGTTGGAAGGTGAGATCACTCAGAAGGAATGGATCTTTTTGGCAGGTTTTGTTCATCATGAGTACACACAGAGGAAGAGAGAGAGAGAGAGCAGTCAACAAAAGGCTTTTCGACCGGTCATATCAACCACAATCTATTCATCACTCTGTGAAATGGACTGTAGACTCATTATGTTTCTTAGAGCAAGCCCACCAAAATGACTTTGGCTCCGCACTTCCCTGATCCTACTTAAACAGCATACGCTCTTTTGTCCTCTGCTCCTCTTTCACTCTCTTTTTTTACTATGTTTTTTTTCTTGTTATTACTTCCACTGTGGTGTAGATACAAACAAAAGAACTAATGATGTGAGAATCTGGCTGTCACCAATGCTGTTATTACTTCCTTGGAACAGCAGTTTTAGTGACAGATCTAAAACATTAATAATAGTAAAAAGCTGGACGGGGAAGAAATATATATTATATTGTTTTTTTTTGAAGTGAATATATATCATATTGTTAAAAGAGAACTAGATGCATACTTATTAGAAATAAAATTAATAATGAAATTCAAGAGAATCCTTAGCTTAAAGCAGGTCTGATACATATCTAGAACGTGTTTATGAACTAAGTGAAGACGATGTTTATTAACTAAGATAACTCGGTCAACTGCTTATGCTATCGATCTTTTCCTATGAAAAATTAGCTTCCAATGGAAAATAATAAACTTGATGTCCTAAACATGTTACCTGAATCGGATTTCTTGAACAAAAAATCTGAATATAATTTTCTCCATGGAAAGAAAATTAATAAGACAATCCAACACGCACGCAAATTTATCGAGCAGTGCTTTAACTTAGCAGGTGCAAGAAACGAGTAGCTTAGATATTTTAGAAAAAAAGTCATTTATCTATTCTATGTCATCATATATATGATATTTTGTAGTCTGAATGAAAGCAGGAAGGATGCGGTTTCGGAACATGACGCCTCGTCCATTTAGACCAGAAATTGCTGAAGAAAGTAGGATGAGAGCTAAAGTCAGGAATACAAAGGATTGAAGACCAGATGGCTCTAGCAAATTGACAGTGAAGCAAGATATGATCCAAATATTTCCGAAGTCCTCCCAAATCAATACTCTTTTTTAATATGGTAATTTTGTATTCCAAGTTTGGCATATTCTGACAGTAATAGGATGATCAGTCCACCTTTCTTCATCAACTTAATTCATTACTTGCGAACCTTGACTTTGTTTTCTAGAATTAAATTTCAATAGGAATAAAAAAGGGAAAAAGAAAAAGAAATTACAAGTGATATCAGATATATTGGTTCCCTCTATTTTTCCCCAGGACATAGGTTAGTTCACATTATGCAATGCACCTGCCTATGAGCTTGTTGTGACAGTAGTTATTTTTAATGAATTACCTAGTAAGAGATATATATTATTGTATACTAAAGTAGGTGCAGTTACTCAGAACATGGTTCATTGGAATCACAAAAGCTGACACAAGGATCTCCCTTATTTTGGCATTGTTGTTACTGTCATTGTTTTGCCAGACAACTTGATGCCCAAATACGAAAATGGAGGTTAATAAAATAAAGTTCATCCATCCCAATAATGATATGCTTGAGACTGATAATATTATGTTGGATGTAAGAAAAATATGATGCAAAAAATTGAACTTTTTTAATAGAAAACATGGAAGATATTCATTCATGAATAGTGGAGTAATACAAGAGGCCACCAATGGCTTGTCTTGCCTAAGGTTCTAGTTCATCTATTTATAGATACAAAAGTAGCTCTGTCACGTCCCGAATCTAGCTTCGGAATTGGCTACGCGACCGGCTTCACAAACCCTAGGTTTTATCCTAGAGTTCATGCAAGGCCTCGGTACATAAGAACCAAACACAACAAATAAACTAATATTATATGAACAATTGAGTAATAATTAAACAATCTATTTATAAAGTCAAAATCACTAATTGGTCCATTGATTCATGACAAGTATCAGAAATCGAAAAACTAAACTTTACTAACTAAAATATCTAAACAATTTTGAAGTTTTCATCACACGCCCAGCCTGATTCTCTCTATGCATCTTGAGTATCTGGAAAAACAAAAGTAGGGAGTGAGCTCAACATCCCAGTAAGGTCTCCAAACAGTCACTAGTAATATTATATATTTCTTGGAAATAGTAAAAATATACTAGAATATCACATCATGCAGTCAAATAATTCAACATCATATATGATAAAACATTTTATCAAATCATGTTTTTCTCTTTATTCTTTCAATTTAATTATCCTTCTTCTTTAGGATTCTGGACTAACCATGGTCATGCCCTAGCCCATGACTAGCAATATCATTGTCCATGTCTATAATTGGCAATATTTGTCATGATTCCGCATGTGACTGGCAATATCATTGTCCATGCCTGTGAAAGGCAATATTTGTCACGATTCCGCCTGTGATCGGCAATATCATTGTTCATGCCTGTGAAAGGCAATATTTGTCACGATTATGCCTGTGACTGGCAATCTCATTGTCCATGCCTGCAAGAGGTAATATTTATCACGATTACGCCTGTGACTGGCAATCTCATTGTCCATGCCTGCAAGAGGCAATATTTGTCACGATTACGCCTGTGATCGGCACACTGAGAAACCACGATACCGCCGTGGCATGGCTAGTCCATACATCGTTTTCACTTAACGCTTTATCATTTCATCTCATATAGCCAAAACATATCACTTTTCAACGATCGATATCACGATCCAACCCATTCAAAGATCACTTGATAAACATGGTATATTAAATAAAACACAAACAACAATAACAATAAACTCATTTTGTATCTCAAAAAATCAAATCATGCTATCCGAAAACAACCATGCATGTAAATATATATATATATATATATAAATATGCTCGGATCAAATCAGGCAACGTAAAACAATGTATAGAACTGATGATCATGTCTAGAATCCTTACCTTCAAACGCTAATTCTAGTATATCGACACTAATCCGTATCCAAAATTCGTGCAACGCCTTTCTGCTCAGAAAGTTGATCTCCTACAATAATAAATAAAATCATTCAAACCACATCCTAGTTTCACGAATTCCAAGAAAGGAAATCCCTCCAATTCTCTCTCCTATAATAGTATACTATTATTATTATTTTAAATTTATTTTCTCCCTCTATCTCTCTCCTCATCTTCTCTCTCCACTTTCTCTCTCCTCTTTCTCTCTCCACCTTCTTTCTCCTCATTTTCTCTCTCCACCTTCTCTCTCCTCATTTTTTTCTTTCCTTTTCTCTTTTTTTTTTCCTGGACCGTATAGAACCCCCTCCCCCCCTTTTTTTTTTCTTTTTTTTTTCCTGGACCGTACAGAACCCCCTCCTCCCTTTTTTTCTTTTTTTTTTCCTGGACCGTACAGAACCCCCTCCCTCCTTTTTTTTTTCTTCTTTTCTTTCCTCCCTTCTTTCTTTCTTTCTCTTTTCTTTTCTTCTCTCCCGAGCTCATCCTCTGCCTCTCCCTATCTCGATCGATCGACCGGCCTCCCCCCTGCTGCTGACGGCCGAGGGAGGAGTTCACCGAGAGGAGCTCGGTAGACCAGAGCGGATGGTGGCGGCGCAACCACCAGATCCATGGCCCCCAACACAGATCAATCGAAACAAAATAAAATTGAATTCGACCCATTTTTATTATATAAAAAAACCTTACTTGACTTCGCCTGACTCTTGGATGCTCGCCGGAGGGAAGGGAATGCGTGGGAGAATCTCGATGGTTCGAGTTGACGACGGTGGATGGCGATTTAAAGAACAGCAACGAGTTTCCTCGTCGTTCGGAAGATGGACTCCTTCCAATTGGAATTCAATCCGACCCGGACTCAACCGATCAATTCCCTCTCCCCTTACGACTCTTCTCTCATGGCATCCGGCGAGAAACTTGACTGGATAAGGGAGGATTAACCTCCCCTATTCCGTGACCTCCCTCTTCTTCTTCGTTTCAAAGCTTAAGAGAAGCCCTTTTTTTCCATGTTGTCTTTGAAAAAAGAAGTCAATGTAATTTACCATAGATACAACCTTCACAAATTTACTCTCTTTTATCAATTGATGGAAGTGCAAGAATCATATTTTTTTCTTTAACAAGTTGAGTCCTTCGTAAATTAAGTGACCATATCTCAAGTGTCACAAATATGATTCATCAATCTCTTCATTTTTTAAAGTAAGATTTTGCTTGATTGGCATGTTAAGTGTAAAGACTTTATTTTGGATCATCTTAACTTTTGTCACAAGAGCATTTTTATCTTTATGAAGAATTTTGCATTCACCACCATCAAAGATTACCTTATATCCATTTTGCAGTAATTTTCCAACACTTAGTAAATTTTGAGTTAATCTAGGAACAAATAAAAAAATCATAGATAAGTCTATTCAATTTTGAGTTAATCTAGGAACAAATTAAAAAAAATCATAGATAAGTCTATTCATACCTCATTTCATGTAGACTGCTATGACCACTTTCTTTCAACTTATTGTAGTTTACCATTTCCAAACTTGATTTGAGAGAAAGTCTTTTGATTTAGTTAGACGAAGAATTTCTAATTTCTTATCATGTGATTACTACATCCGCTATCCAAATATCAAATATTTTGTAGTTCTTGTTGTAAATTCATGCAAGAATAAAATAGTTATTGGCTATCATCTTTTTCAGAAAAGTTTGCTTCATTCTTTTCTTTTCTATCTTTGAACCCACAATCTCTTTTAGAATGATTTGGAATTTTGTATCTTTTACATCTATAATGGCGGGATTTAGATTCATATCCAATTTTTTTAAAAATAAAGTATTGAAAATTAGTATTACTATTTCTTTGATTGGATTGGACCCATCTACATTTGTCTTTGCCTCAGACTTTTGTAGAAGACTGCTTCCATTTTTCTTGATCTTTTCTTTGAAATGTTCCTCTTTCTTTTCCTCGTGGCTCCATATTTGAAAGTTTTTTTCACTAACAGTAACCTTGGATTGAAATGCTTGCTCTAATGGTCGAACTGAAAATCTGTTCATTCTTTGTTCATACATCTCAAGTAATCCATTAGTTCATGCAAGGTGAGAATAGATAAATCTTTTAATTCTTCAATTACAGCAATAATGTAATCAAATTTAATGGTAATTTTTTTTAAAGTTTTTTAACAATCTTTTTATCTCAAATAATATCACTATAGCTTCTAATTTGATTAATTATTCCAACAACTCTAAAGAAAACTTTTTTGATTGTTTTATGATCTTTCATTGATAAATTATCAAAATCTCTCTATAAGGATTGATGCTTGGTAGAGCAACTTTGTTGGGGCCTTGAAATTCATTTTTTAAAATTTTTCATACATCTTTACATTTATTCGTACCTATAATTCTAGGAAAGATAGTTTTGCTTCTCCTTTACTGAATAAAAAGTAAATATCTTGCATCTTTTCTTTTGTTCTCTTTATACTCCCTTTGCTGTGCTCGAGACCATGCAACAAATTTTGCTTGATTTGCTGGTTCTTCATAGCCACTTTTGATTAAGTTCCATAAATCTTATGAGATAAAGAGAGTCCTCCTCTAAATACTCAAAAAATTATAACTCTCACCATCAAAAGCCACCACTAGGCTTTGCATTTAGTTTGCATTAGAACTTGTTTCCATGATAAACTTCAATGAAGATGTAGATAATATGAGAAGAAGCTTAAGAGGCTTTGGATGAACTTAGAAACATAGAAAAACCTTGCTATGATACCAATTTTGTTGGGTGCAAGAAGAATATGATATAAGAAATAGAATTTTTTAATAGAAAATATGGAAGATATTCATTCATAAATAGTAGAGTAATACAAGAGGATACCAATGGCTTGCCTTGCCTTGCCTAAGATGCTAGTTCACCTATTTATAGATACAAAGGTGACTCTTAGACTATCCCTTATGAATATAAAGTGACACTTTATTCTCCATATGACTCTTTGATTTTTGCAATGTATTAAATACTAGAGCTAACTTCTTGATCTCCATAATATAGTAAATACTATAATTACATGACTCTTGAACTTGCTACTATTAATGACAACTTTAATTATAAATTAACTTCTAATACATTACACACACATGCGTACTCATTGATACATGCATGTAGGGTTATATATAATATCAGAAATCACTTTTGTTTCAGATATGAAGTTGATCATAATCACCCATTCAGATGAAGCAAAATGAATAAAAAAAGAAAATGTTTATCTATTTATTTTTAAGGTGGGCAAGGTTACTTCATGCAAATCCATGCTAATCTCCAAATATATATGTAACCATAGTCACCTATTCTATCAAGATAGATGATAAGGAATCTTCATTCAAAGCCATGCTTATTGTCAAATTTTGGTGATCCTTTTCTTCTCTTTCTTTGTTTATTTCCAATTCTTTTTCAAGCCACAAACTAAATTCATTAATGTACTCATCAAGAAAACAAGGAACGGAAAAGTAGCGGGAGAAAATGATCAAAGAGATGTTTTTTTTAAAAAAAAGGTCATTTATTGGGCAAGCATCAAATTAAAGATACATTGGACTTGGCGTTCGTCCCCGTAGAGTGTGCTGTGACTTGGCGTTCCTTCCCGTAGTGTGCTGTGACTTGATTTCTGTGCATTCCCGTTTTTCCCTCTGCCATTCTCCCAAACAACTTCTGGGCACTTCTTTCCTTTCTATTGGTCATCTTCTCCGTCCTCTATCTTGCTCCCTCTGCTGATTTTGAGATGTTCCTTGATTGTTGTCTAGAGGTCTTCTGCTCTGGGCTCCAATGGGAGATCTCAAGGGTGTAAATGGCCGGCCATCTCAAGTTCCAGCCAAAGACGATGCCGATCGAAGTTGGTCCAGGGTTGTTCAGGGAACCATGCGTGCTCCTTCCTAGACCTTCCACAAGGTAACTGACAAAGAGATAGAATGCCTTCAAGGTTACTTCAGTAAAGTCCTTGAACTTCCGGCTTCCATGATGGATGAAGCAAGGAGCGAGTGGGAAAATGTGGCTCTCATCATCCGAAGCTTCGGCCGAAGGGTTCCGGCTTAGATCGTGGCCATGGAGTTTAAGCAATGGCTTTGCTTGGAGGAGGAACCTGAAACCTTCCCTATTGTTGAAGATCACATCATCTTTCGATTTCGGACGAAGGAGGCATGTGGCCAAGTGAGGAATGGCGGCCCCTGGTTTGTAGCTGGTCAACTACTGGCAATGCAACCATGGGTATCGGAGTTTGTTCCCACTCGCCGGCCATTACAGAAGATGGTCGTCTGGATGCAGCTCCCTGGCTTGCCTATGGAATTCTGGGGACAGTCGGCCATCCTTGCTATGCTGGCTGAGGCAGTGAGGCCATTGGATATTGACGGATTCACGGATCACCAGAAGAAGACCGGGTATGTCGAGTTCGAGTGGAACTTGATGCTGCTAACCCTTTGACTTCGGGTATTTTGATCCAAGGTAAAAACGAATGATTATGGTAGCCCTTTCTTTTTGAGAACTTACTGGTAGTTTGCTACCAATGTGGCTAGATTGGGCATGCCGATGATGTCTGCCAGTATGCTGGTGGAGACCCCTCGGGTGGAAAGGTTCAAACCCATAATTCTACTGATACTGTAGCTGCTATTGAGGGTGAAGTCCTCCCGGATGTGCCGCCATCTTCAAGAATGGAAAGCTCCTCTACTGGCAGAGAGGGTCGACCAAGACTCAGCCCTTGGATAGTCACTTTCTGGATACGCCAGGCCCGGGTGCTGAAAACTCCAAAGAGTGCTAGGAAGGAACCAGAGAAAACATCGGCCTCCTACCCAGATTCATTTGAACCTCCCTCGTCTTCCCCTGGTATGAGCTCTCCAAGGCACACTTCCTCTCCTCCGCATTCTCCGCCGGATTTCGACGGTTGGCAGAAGCTAACCAAAGTTGTCCATTATCAATCTTTGGGAACCAGCTCTGGAGATATGGAAGGGGGTGGAGCACGGTTCGCAGCTCTGGCTCCTTTCATGGACGGAATGGACCTATGCTTCGGCGAGGAGTAGAGTGTGCGAGATACTCCAATGGATGATCCCTCCATCATTTCCCTCAAGTGAGCATGCAGCCCTGCCAAGGAGCATACCAAGGTGCCCTCCTCTAATCCTTCGAAAGCTCCGGTCCAGGTCAGTACCTTAAAACCTTGTATGATAAGGGCAGGGTTGGAGGGGGAGAGAAAAGTACTGGTCCTTTATCTCTGCCACAGGGGATCTTAGTAGTGGGAGGAGTGACAACCATCTAGCTGATAACACTGAGGGGATATTTGGGAAGAAAACCTCATGTCTTCCCATCTCTGGAGGGATCTCGTCAAGCGAGGAATCCAAACTAATGATCCGGGAAAGGCTATTGGAAGTTCTACTTTGATGAGTGGGGGAGGGAATTCCCTGGCAACCACTGCTGCTTGTCGGTGGTTGCCAGCTTCGCTCTCTCTTCCCTCCAATCTTGAAGCATGTGAGGGAGGGTGTGAGGCTGTTTGGGCCAAGGACCTTATTTTCCCAAATACTGGGGGAAAAGGGAAGGCCGTGGTTGCTGGAGGAGGAATTCAGAGAAACTCTTCTATAATTCCTGCTCACCCAACACATGCTGCTATAATAGAACACCTAAAGAAGCCCTATTTGATGGGGCTTCTGATATGTAATGCTTTCTGCTTCTGGCACCATCTGTTGTTTGCTATCTATACTTACTGTACCTATGAAGATACTTATTTGGAATGTTCGGGGGGCTGCCAAGCCTTCCTTTTTCTTTAATTTTCGAAGTTGGGGTTTCTGCACCACCCCTCCTTGTGTATTTTTCTTGAAACCAGGTTAGTTGGCTCCTCCTTAGAGCGGGTCCGGCGTTGGTTCCCTCTCACCTGGGGCTTCTTTGCTATTCATTCACAGGGGCTATCCGGGGGGATAGTTGTTGTTTGGGATTGGGGCATGGCCATTATTGATGTTTTCCACCGGTCTTCTCAGCACGTGGCTATTGTCATCACTAAAACAAGTGGATGCACTTGACTCTTGTTTGGGGTATATGCCAGCCCTGACTACTGGGCTCTGAGGAACCTCTGGGGGAAATCATTGGCTTAATTGTTCAGGGCATCCCAACTGTAGTTGTTGGTGACTTCAACTGTGTTCTTCATCCAGAAGACAAGAGAAGAGGTAGGCCATATTTGGAGGATGCTGGTGTTAGAGATTGTCATCCATTCATGCAGCATAATGTTTTAATTGATCTGGGTTTTATTAGCCCTTGATTTACCTGGTATAACAATTGCTTGGGACAAGCGAGGGTCTGGGAGTGAATTGATAGGATCTTGGCCATCACTAACTAGATCCAGTGGTATCCTGCTTTTATGGTTCGCCACCTCTCTAGGTTGGATCGGATCACTATCCTTTACTCCTTTCTACGGATTCGGTGATCTCCTGTCATCCTCCTTTTAGATTTGAGAAGTTCTGCCTCGCCTATCCCCGATCCTGAGATATTGTGCGGGATGTTTGAAGGATGTTTGTTAGGGGAGATGCTAAATACTGCATAACCTGTAGGCTTAAGCTTCTTAAAAGGAGGCTGAGATGTTGGAACAAGTTGGAGGTGGGGAACATCTTCTCCAGGCTGGAGACTGTGGAGCGGGACATTCTTCATCTCCAGGAGTGGAAGCCTCTGAAGGTGGTCTCTAGGACCACGACCTCAGTACCCTGCGTAAACATCTTTCTAATCATCACTCCCTACTTCTTTAGCAGGAGAATCTGTGGAGGTAGAAATCCAGAACCCAGTGGATCAAGGAGGGTAACAGAAATACCAGGTTCTTCCATTAGGTCACTATCATTCGGAGGCACATGAACCGTATCAGGTCCCTTCGGACGGATGATGGCCACTGGGTGGAGGACGACCTGGATGTTCGATAGTGGATTATCTATTTCTTCTTGTCCGGATGGATGGATCCTATAGCTGATTGCCCCATTTTTCGTTCTCCCCCCTCCGACTAGGGTGTCGGACTGGGAGAATTATGCTCTTAGCTCCCACTTTTAAGCACATGAGATCCAGGAGGCGCTTTTCTTTATGGCTTGGATAAAGTCCCTGGACCGGATGGTTTTCTTCCTTTTTTCTTCCACAAGTATTGAAGTATTATTCGGCTAGAGGTGATTTTGCCATCTAGGAGTTTTTCTATTATGCCAGGATGCTTGACTCCTGGAAGTAAACCTATGTTGCTCTTATTCCTAAGCACAGGGATGCTTCAGATTCTAGCCACTTCAGGCCCATCAGCCTTTGTAATATAATGTACAAAATCTGTGCTAAACTCATGGTCAACCAGATGAAGCTGATTCTTTCCAATCTAATCAGTAAGGAGCAGGGAGCTTTTCTGGAAGGCTGGTCTATCTCTAACAATCTTTTGATTGCACAGGAATTTATGTATGACTTCATAGGGCTTCCTCCAAGCATAGTCTTATGGCTATTATGGTCAACATAGAGCGAGCTTATGATCGTATGCATTGATCCTTTATTCACAAGGCGTTGATGGACTTTGGTTTTCATTATAGCTGGATCTCTTAGATTCTCGCCTGTATTACTGGCCCCACTTATGCCATTTTGATCAATGACACTCTCTTTGAATTCTTTGCCTCTAATGTTAGCCTTCGACAAGGTTGCCCTCTATCACTGTACCTGTTCATTCTTTCTACTTATGCTTTGTTGCGAGCTTTGCAGGTGCCACCTCAGGGATCGGGCCTTCACCTTTATGTCCTGGCCCCTGAGCCCAACCCCATCTCGCATCTTCTGCTTGCAGATAATTGTTTCTTCCTGGATAGGGCTTTTATTCAATGTGCACAGACTTTTCGCAGGATTCTAGAGGATTACTGCCTTGCTTCTAGATAGAGAGTCAATAATCATAAATCTGAGATTCATTTCAGTCCAAGGATCCCCATCATAGTTCGTCGCTCCATTCAGGATACCCTCGACATTGTTGACCATGACGGTGTTCTGCATTATCTCAGAGTTCCAGTTATGGGGGGTAGACTGACAAAGGCTGATTGTCAATATCTTATCAAGGACATTTAGGATCGCGTGTAGGGCTGCCAGTAAAGGACTCTCTCCTTTATGGGCCGCATCACTCTGATCAGGTCTATTCTTACTTCCTTGTCGGTTCATCTATTATTTCATGCTATGATCCCAAAATCTGTAACTCTCGGACTTGATCAAATTATTCGGGCCTTCCTGTAGGGAGCTTCTTCTGATAGTAGATCCATCCATCTTTTGAATTGGCGAGTAGTCTGCCAACCCTGTCACGATGGTGGCCTTGGCATCCACTCCGTACTTGCGATACGAGATGCCATGTTTGCCCGACATGTTACCAGGCTTCTGTTGACTCTTGATAGCTTATGAACGGATATGATGATGCATAGATATGGACTTTTATATCCTTCTGAGCATCACCGACCTGGTTATCATTGTCCGCCCATTTGGAGAGCCGTGCTTAATGCTACCCCATATATCACCCCTACATCAGATGGGTTTCGGGCAATGGTACTTCTATCAGCTTTATGTCTGATCCGTGGATTGTAGATATCCTCCTGGCTCACTGGTCGACCTTCATTGCCACGGATATTAGTGACTTTCTTTCTATTCCCGATCTCCTGCTTGCTAATGCCCCATAATGGAATTCCTCGTTGGTTATTCGGGTGTTTGGTCATAGTTTGGATGCTCGGGTATTATCGATACCCTTACTCATTTATGCTTGTACTGATACTCAGATATGGAGGGCCTCTGCCATTCCCAGAGCATCCACCTCTGAGTTGCTTTCCATGGTTAGTCATGCCCCTCTACAGAGTCTGGATCTTGGCTGGATATGGCGGATCCTTGTTCATCCTAGGATGACTACCTTTTTTTGAAAAGTAGCCTGGGGTTGCCTCCCTACTAGAGCTTTACTCTCTTCTAGAGGAGTGCATGTCCCCTCCTACTATCCAGTTTGTCATTTGGAGGAGGAGACGTTGGTCCATGTCCTATTCTTATGTCAACGTGCTACCCACATCTGGGACCTAGCTAGCCTCCTTCCTTCCTTCAGCTATGTTGCAGACTATATTGATTACTTCCTGGGATTACTCTAATATACCACATCTCAACCTAATGCTACCTTCCTGGCTTAGCTTATATTACTTATTATATTTGGCTTTCCAGGAACAATATTATTTTCAATTCTTCTAATCCTTCTGCAAGGTTGATTGTGGAGACGGCTCGGACTCATGCTCATGACTTCACCATCTTGACTGCAATAGCTTCGGACATTTGGGGTTGCCACTTCGCTTTTCGAGCACCCTGCGGGGTTTTTACTCCCTGGGAGCCCCCACCTCCGAATCATATCATGGTCAATTTTGATGGGAGTGTCATGGGCATGCATGGAGAAGCCAGTTTTGTTATCCGTGGTCCAGGTCTCGGGACATCATCTTTATGACCTGTCCGTCCCGGGCACGAAGCTTCGAGGAGCCTGGGTCAGTATCATCTATGCCCGACAGGTTTTGAATGCAGATCATCTCATTATCCAGGATGACTCTGCTACAGTAATTTCTTGGATCCAGAAGGCCAGAAAGGTCAGATCGTCGCATCCTCTCCTGCGGGACATTGCTCTTCTGCTCCAGGGATGCTCTTCCTGCCTTATATCACATATCTATTGGGAGGCTAACTCGGCTATAGACTGGGTAGCCTCTTATGTTGCCCACCACTCCGGACATGTTTTGTGGACTGACCTTGGGAATTTCTCTAGGAATTTTTGGGATATTGTACTTTCGAATTTTCTGGGTTGTATTCATTTTAGATCTTAAATATGAATGCAATGGTTTACAAAAACAAAGAAGAAAAGGATACACTGTATTAAAGGAAAGTATATATTTTTGAATGAAATTGAAAGGATATATGCAAGGGAAGATAAATTTTTTTTTGGACTCTGACATACATTCTTTCCCTTCTTATCTCTTGAAACATTGGAAGGAATTCTCCATTCTCAGTATACTCATGGGGAAGAGGAGTGGCACCATTTTCAAAATGCTAAAACCTTGGCTATAAGTGGAGAAGTTTCAAGAGGGTCTCTTTTTTATTTCTTCAAGTGTGCAAGCTCCATCCAATAAGAAAAAAAAGAGGTACTGCTCACTCTATCATATATATCAAGATCGAGCAGATAAGAGGGATAGTAGGAAATTATGGAGCATTGGCCACATGGGGACATCAGAATTCACTGTCTCTCTTGTCTGCTTAAAATCCCAAGGCCTCCCCATATGTATCTTGGTGTCATGTTCCTGGCCTTGTAATGGAGACTCTAGTGTTAGTAACGTTGCCATCCTCCACAAAAGAATAGATTTGGTCCTTCCTCCACTCCAGATTCTAGTACATGGCGATAGCTCTGTCTCCCTCAAGTGGAATCACGAGGTCATGAGGGCTCTAACTTTGTCACCCAACAACACATGGTCTCTAGAGTACCACCAAAATTTGCCAATCGGTGCAAGTCTACTACAATGTTCTCATCTGTATGATCTTCTACAAATTAAGAGAACTTAATTATCCAATACAGTGAAGCTATGTAATTAAGTTAATGCCTACTTATACAAGTAATCCTTAAAAAAAAAGAAGAAAAAATTGAAGTTGTACTGGCCGGAGGTTCTTGCAAAATTACTTTTTTTTTTTCTTGCAAAATTACTCTTTGACGATAGAGGTGGACTCCTTAAAACCAAGCAAGGATCGATGGAAGATAAGGGGGCTTTTATATCCTATCTCGACCTAACTACAAAGATTCTCATCAGACTATTGTGCTCATTTCTATCCATAATTTCCTACCAACCACATATATAATTAAGTAATTAGGTAAAATTGAAAGGATTGGTTGGCAAAGAAGGATTCAATGAGCTAGACCTAGAAAAATAGAACAAGGATTGATGGTTACTGATATGCCTCAAAACTGATCTTAGAGGACATGGCAGGCTGACCAATGAGAGTTTGTTATGCATCCTACATCAATGGCAAATAAAGATATACAAACATCCTCTAGCAAGTAGCTATTATAGTTCAGCCTGCTGCTATGCACTGATAATTTGCATTGGCATAACATGCAGGAATATGCCAATGAAATGCCTGAGTGGGGATGCATAGGTGGTTACCAAAGAATCAGGGTGCACATCCACCTTATTCAATAACTGTTGAGGATACACACAGTAGATCGGATCACTTTATATTTTTAATTAATTATTTTCTCTCACTTAGATAATTTATCAAACACTTCACATGTATAAATAATAAATGCAAGAAAGATAAGAAGTTTACATGGTTCGGCAAAACTGCCTATATCCATAATAAAGGAGGAGCAATCTACTATGTAACCATCATAAAATTGGGTACAAAGATGATACAAATATCCAAATTATAGGATCCTAACATAATAACAAAAGAGGAACAAATAAACCGAATTAGGTATTTCTCAGTCGTGGTAAAAGATCAAAGAAGAAAATACCTAAGATGATACCTTTCTTGACCTCAATAAAAATCAAGAGAAAGAATCTTTTCGGTGGTGTATAGTATAAAATTACTCTATATAATACTAAAATAGAGATGGTTGGAGTACCTAACTAACCTGAACGAGATAAGAAAATGAGAGCTACGAACCAAAGGAAATCGGGACTAAGGGGCTTCAATAAAACTATTAAATTGAGAGAGGTTCTTACCTTCCTTTTAAAGGGAAACAAAGACAATCAAGCCAAAAAAGAGTTTCCAAGTCTTACGCTGCTTGCCGGAGAAGAAGTTGTTGACTCTGCTATTGATTTTGATGATAAACAAAATACTTAAATATAAGTTGAGTACTAACTATTTCTTTAAAGTATGTTTATAGAAAAAGGTACTCACCAAATTCAACAAGTTTTGTTTGCTTGTCAAAGAATGAAGAAGTCCCTTCCATGATTAAAAGACCGGCTTTTAATGGACTTAAGAACTTGAAGATTGCTTGAAAGAACTTAAATAGTGAAGCACAACTTGATTTTAGCATAGGTTTAATGGTTTTGAAGAAATCTCAGTCAAGTGTCAATTCAAAGTGTCGACTCACAGCTTAAGTGTTGACTCGTGATAATGGAAGTGTCGACTTAAGCCGGCATGTAGAAATTATTTCAGATGGCATAGCTGAAGTGTCGACTCATGCCAGTCAAGTGTCGACTCATGCCAGTCAAGTGTCGACTCAAGGATCAGCTCATTGCCTGAGAACTTTTGGATACAGAACTTGCTGAAATTGAAGACTTGCCTGAAGTGCCGACTCATAGTTGTCAAGTATCGACTCAAGTGTCGACTCACCTAAAGAAGTGTCGACTCACCTGAGAATTTCAAAGAGCTTCATTGAAGAAATTTGAATTTGGTATCAACTCATGGAATGCAAGTGTCGACCCTAAGTGTCGACTCACAAGATTTACGTGTCGACATTTGGAGTTCTGAGAACAGTAACAGCTAGTTTTTCAAATACAAAACTCGGCCCTCTTACCTCCCAACAGCTAGTTTTTCATGTCTAACAGCTATTAACTTGTTTTGAGGCCTTGGGATTGTATTTAAGTGGTTCAATTCAAACCAAAACACAATAGGAAGAAGAAAAAAAAAAAAAAGAGAAGAAGAGAAAAAGCAAGTACATTCACTCCCATTCATTATGATCAACAACCATCAAGCAAAAAGAAATCTCCAAGCATTCAAAGCCTTCAAGAAGCATTCAAGCTCAACTTTTGATTATTGATTGAGACTTCATCAAGCTCAAGACAAGCAACTTCACCGAGCTTCAAAGAGAAATCAGCTTTACTTTAGAAAGCTTTTATTGTTGCTTTACTTTAAACCTTATCTCTTGTTATAAAGGTTATTGGTTTGCCTTGAAAACCAAGGAGATTATTGGTGAGCCTTGAAAATCAATTAGGTTCTTAGTTAGCCCGCAAAATCAAGGGAGGTTGTTGGTGAGCCTTAAAATTAATTAGGTTCTTGGTTAGTCTGTAAAACCAAGGGAAGTTTTAACTTGTGAGCCTTGTGAAAACAAGTCGGGTTTTAATTAGTGAACCTGAAAAACTAATCGACTGAATCAGTTAAGATTATAGTAAATTTTCAAGGAGATCTTGGGGAGTGGATATAGGTGCATTTGAAAGCACCAAACCACTATATCTTGATTGTGTTTGTGGATTGATTGTCTCTCTCTTGCTCTTTTATTTATTGCATTTACATTTTCACTACATACTCATTAAGAGCATTCTAATTCACCTCACACTAGCACTTATAATTGTTTATTGCATTTGGCACATATTCTTGCAAGTAAATATTTTATTTTTAGAAACCCAATTCATCCCCCCTCTTGGATTGTTTACTGGGCAACATAAGTACAATCGAAAAGAGATCTTTCCATCTCAAAATTCTTTGAAGAAGTCAACTGGTAAAGGAATCCCAACAAAAAAAAATTTATTTGAAGCAAACAATAACAATCCTCCTCCTTGCAACAAATAATGTGCCTCTATCAAATGTGGATAAAAAAATCTCCTCCTCACTACAAATTTTGAAGGGCATCACCAAGTGCTCACACCGATCAAGTTCAAAAAAGTCTTGAACTTACTTGCTGGAATTGATTTAGTGAGCATATCAATTAGATTATGAGTAGTGCCAATCTTTTGAAGTCGGATATCATCATTCTTCACCAAATCTCTGACGAAGTGATACCTGATATCCACATGCTTAGTGTGTTCATGATACATCTAGCTCTAGCAAGATGCAAGGCACTCTGACTGTCACAGTGAATATCTAAACAATTCTACTTGAGATCCAAATCTTGTACTAACCCTCTTAGCTAGATAGCTTCATTCGCGGCCTCTGTCAATGCCATATACTATGCTCTGTAGTAGATAAAGCAACTATAGACTACAAAGTAACCTTCCAACTGATTGCACAACCAGAAAGAGTAAATACATATCTGGTCAATGACATTCTTCTGTCTAAATCACAAGCATAATCAGAATCATAAAATTATGTGATAATGCATTTACTCTATCCAGAGAAAAATAAATCCAAATTAGAAGTGCCTTTCAGATATCTCAGTATCCATTTTATAGTTAACCAATGAGCTTTTCCAGGCTTGTCTATGTATCTATTCATAGCACTTACTGCATGTAAAATATCAAGTCGAGTGTAGACTATCGTGTATATAATGCTGCCAACTATACTCGCATAAGGCACTCTAGACATATATCTCTCTTTATCCTCAGTCTAAGGAGAGAGCCTAGCAGATAATCTGAAATGACTAGTAAATGAAGTAGTGACTAGCTTAGCTATAGACATACCATATCTTTCCAAGACTTTTCAAGATAACTATGTTGAGTAAGAAAAAGTCTACCTGATTGCCTGTCACGTATGATCTCCATTCCAAGTATCTTCTTTGCTGATCCAAGAACCTTCATCTCAAATGCAATACTAAGCTCAACTTTCAATTTTTAGATGACTAACATATCCTTGGTTACAATCATCATATCATCCATATATAGTAATAAATAATAAAAAAATTTATTTAAAAATTGATGATGATATATGCAACTGTCATATATAGATCTATTAAATCCATGATCGATCATAAATCTATCAAATTTATGATATCATTATCTTGGAGATTGCTTGAGACTATACAATGATCTCTTGAGCAAACATACATGATCTTCTTTTCTGGAGCCTCGAAACTAGGTGGTTGTTGTATAAATCTGCTCCTCCAAGTCACCATATAGAAAAGCTATCTTTACATCAAGATGTTCTAGCTCTAAATCCTGAAAAGCAACTAAAGCAAGCAATACACGAAAAGAAGAGATTTGACTACAGGAAAAAATACCTCCTTATAGTCAATACCATGCCGGACTATAGCCCTTAGCCACCAACCTGATCTTATATTTAAAATCCTGAGAACTAGCTTCTTCCTTCTTCTTGAAGATCCATTTATAGCTAATTACTTTTTTGTCCTTAGGTAACTTGACTAATTTCCAAGTCTGATTATTTTTCAAAAATTGAAGCTCTTCAACCATAATGATATTCTACTACTCAGCCTGTGAACTACTAATAGTCTCCTGATATATGATCGGCTCATCACCAATGGTATCTGCAATACTCAGAGCATAATAAACTAACTCAACATAAGCAGAATCCTCAAAACTATACCTTTGAGGTTCTCTCATCTAGTGCTTGAGTGTGCGAGTGGCAATACTATCATACTATACCTGACCTTGCATGGTAACCTCTATTCGAGTCTGTATTTTGTATCTATTTATTGATCCTACACATTCTAAATATCTATAACTGACTGGTACTATTGTGATCTAACAGTTTGATCAATATCAATAATAGTTCGATCTTGCCAAACCCGAACCTGAACCTAATCTCCTTATGAAGGATTAGGCTATATTTATTATGAAGGAGTGGCTATTTCATGAAAAGTCATATCCCTACCGATTAGAAATTCTTGGGATTCGGGCTCTATGCACCATAGTCTGTAGCCCTTCACCTCATATGTGTATCCAAGAAATACATACTTTTTAGTCCTAAGATCCAGCTTTTTATCTCTGATATATGCATATGTGGACACTTAAAGACTCTAAGTATCGAATAGTCTGTAGGTCTTCTTGTCCACTTTTCTTCAGAAGTCTTCATGTTCAATGATGATGCTAGAAATCGATTTATAATATAGTAA
Source organism: Areca catechu (assembly GCA_021397845.1). Lineage (NCBI taxonomy): Eukaryota > Viridiplantae > Streptophyta > Magnoliopsida > Arecales > Arecaceae > Areca > Areca catechu. The sequence continues at coordinate 31,864,614 of CM038045.1, forward strand.
ACTATGTGTGTAGCCTCCATCCAAAAATCTCTACTCAGTCCAGAACTTGATAGCATAGATCTGACTCTCTTTAATAGCATGCGGTTCATGCATTTTGCCATACCATTTTGTTAAGGTGTACCTATTGTAGTCCTATATCTAACAATGCCTTTTGATTTGCAAAAATCATCAAACTTTGTAAGCAAAATTTTAATCTATTATTAGTGTGGAAGGTTTTCACCTTTCTCTTAATCTGCCTCTCGATCATAGCCTTTTACTTCTTGAATATATAAATACATTACTCTTATTCTTAATAGTATAAATCCAGACTTTGCGAGAGTAGTCATTAATAAATATAAGTAAATATCAAGACTATCCTTGAATGTAACTGGGATATGTCTCCATAGATTAGAATGAATATAATCCAATATAGCTGCTATCCTATGCACGCTTGCAGAAAAACTGACTCTATTATTTTCCAAATATATAATGCTCACATAATCCAAGTATAGCAACCTTATGACTACCTAGCAGACCATATCTGCTCATCTTTTATAAATCTTTATTTAATATGTGGTCCAGTCTTTGATGCCATAATTATGTCAACTACTCAATAGAAGACTATATTGCTGAAGCCTATCTAATCACTATACTGCCATCAAGATAGTAAAGGGTGCCACTTAATTCGCCTCTCAATAGAATCAATGCTCCTTTATTAATAGTTATAGATTATCTATTCTATCTATCCTTGAAACCTATACTATCAAGGACATACCCGAGAGAAGGTTCCTCTTCAGTTGAGAAACATATCTGACATCATCCAGAATCACTATAGTATTTGTATGAGATTTAATCTAAACTTTACCAATACCTTTTATTTGCAAATTATATTATCTCTAAGAAGAATGGTGCTTCCTTTACATGGTCTAAAAGAAGAGAACCATTTCTTATGAGGTGTCATGTAAAAAGATACTCCAAAGTCTATGATCCAGGTATCAGCCTGATTGACACTGCAGGCAGCTATAAATACTGCATCATCTACAACATTGCTATGATTTCCTGATGTAACTATAACCGATGTTGAATCTGAGACTGTTCTTTTATCTTTCTATTTTTTCTCTTTCTTGGATTGTAGAAGTCTACATGTAGATTTTTAGTGACCTAGCTTCTTGCCATAGTGATAAACACCATATCTTTTAGATCTAGATTTTGATCTTATTTTGGACTTGCTTCTATCTGTCCACCATTTTTTTGCTCATCTCTACCTCTAACTATGCATCCTTGTGCTAGAGTCAGAGTCTGATGCTCTAATTATACTTTCAACCTAAGCTCATTGGATAACGAAGTAGCTTCTTCCTCTTCAAGACTTATAGTATCTCTTCTATAGAGTATGTTAGTAGTAATATTCTTGAAGAACTTAGATAAAGAATAAATCAAAATTAAAGCCCTGTCTTCCTCATTAACGTCAACACAAATATTGGCCAAATCAAGCATGAGCTTATTATATTCATCTAAATGATCCTTGAGTGAAGTTCCTTCTGCCATATAAAATGTATGCAACTGTACTCTCAAATACAATCTATTAGTATGAGACTTGTCCATATATAGGCTATCTATTTTATCCCATACACCTTTAGCTATATCAAGATCTACAACATTACGGAGAACTTTGTTACTCAAATTTGAAAATAAAATTCCTAGAGCGCTCTTATTGATTTCTTCTTTAGCAGCCTTAGCATCTTTTGAGATTGCATCTATATCCTTGAGGGCTATTGCCACGCTCTCCTTGATCAATAGATATTTCATTCTTACCTTCCATAATACAAAATTATCTGTGCCATCAAACATCGCCACTTCATGCCTTATGATAGTGAAATGAAAATAACTACTTCATGAGCCATTCATGAACTTTGTTGCCCATTAGATACCATCTAAATACTTTGATACTAGTTGTTGGGATGCGCATAGCAAATCGGATCATTTTAGACTTCTATTTAGTTATGTCCTCTCACTCAAGTAATTTATTGAATCTTCACAGGCATAAATAATAAATACAAGAAAGATAAAAAATTTACGTGGTTCGACAAAACTACCTACATCTATAATAGAGGAGGAGCAATCCACTATGTAACTATCCTAGATTTGGGTACAAAGATGATACAAATATCCAAATTAGGATCCTAAAAAAATAACAAAAGTGGCACAAATAAATTGAATTGAATCTTTCTTAGCCATGGAAAAGATCAAAGAAAAAAATACTTGAGATGATAACCTTCTTGGCCTCAATAAAAAATTAAGAGAGAATCTTTCTGGTGGTGTACAATATAAGATTACTCTATATAATATCAAAATAGAGATGGTCGAAGTATCAAACTAACCCGAATGAGACTAGAAAATGAGAGCTACAAACTAAAAAAAATTGGGACCAAGGGACTTTAATAAAATCAATAAATCGAGAGAGGTTCTCACCTTCGTTTTAAAAGGAAACAAAGACAATCAAGTTGAAGAAGAGTTTTCAAGTCTTACACTGCTCGCCAGAGAAGAAATGCGATCGAAGAGAAATTCTTCCATACCAAAATGCTTTGAAGATGTCAACTGGTAAAGGAATCTCAACCAAAAAAAAAATTATTTGAAGCAAACAACAACATTAACAAATGCCAATCCTTGCCTATATAGACTATACTCGAGAGATCTCTAGTCGACTTCTCTATTTTATTTTAGGTGGAATAATTAGCATTAAATTCTTTATTTGGGCATAAGCACTGTTATATACAACCAGCCTCCCTCCGAACTAGACCGGGTCTGATCGACCCGCCAGGGGTATACACAACTGGCCTCCCTCTGAACCAGACCGGGTTCGACCGACCCACCGAGATCCGACCGACCCGCCAGGGATCCGATCGATCCACCAGAGGTCAGACCGACCCACCAGAGATCCGACCGACTCTTGAGCTAGGTCTGACTGTCTCACTTCAGCCAGGCTCATATCGGTCCAAACCGGGCTGCTCCAAGGATGACCCAAGGTTCCAGAGGCCCTTCAGCTGGTACCATAATTCTGTTATAATAGATTCTTACATCTCGGTGTCATTCCCTCCTGGTGCCACCTGGTCCGTCGTTACTCTGCAGATCCCACAACACCATTTTCTCCTGGTGCCACCTGGTCGTTACCGAGATTCTAGCAAAGCTCCGCACCTATATAAGGTAAAGGGGGGACCCCAAGGTAGGGCAGACTCTTCTTTCCCCACGAGCTATCTTCTTTGCGATCCCTCCATTTTGTTGCTCCAAGTCTCCCACTAACTTAGCCATCGGAGTGTCCCCCGTCGGAACACCACCGGCCCGTGAAACTTTTTTTGCAGGAACCGAGAGACGCGCACCCCAGAAAGCCCGGTCTGGGAGATTCAATGGCAATAGGCACCATTATCCTACCCATCTTCTTTGACTTGGAGGCCAATAGGCCACTCGGATTGACCTTATTTCAGTCAACACCTCCACCGACCTCACATTACAAGAATTTTAAGTATTAGCGATGGGTAATTAGACATCACCAATGCCCATTTTTAACAACTACCACAAAAATGGCTTAACAAAATTTTCATTGCTAATAATATTAGCAATGGAAACTTGACTATTAGCGATAGTAAATGTTATCACTAAAATTTTAAAATTATATATATTTTTAATTTTTTAAATTTTTTATTAGCAATGGTAGAGTCTATTGTTAAATATTTCTGACTAAATTAGTGATGGCATTTTATCGTCGCTAATAGTCGCACATAAAAAATAATTTAGTGACCACTATTAGTGATGGTAAGCATTGGCGTTGCTAATAGTGGTCCCATTTGACCTCCCAGAGAGCTTGCTTATCATTGCTAATAATGGTTCCATTTGACCCCAGGGAGCCCGAGCAAGGAAAAATATTTTCTCAAAAAATATTTTTTCTCCCCTCGATCTCCTCTTTCATGGTTTCCCTACTCCCGCACTTGCTTCCCCTCCCCCACTATCATCATGCACCACCATCCTGGTGTTCCCCTTATCGAATTTGCCCAATCCAGCAAAAAAAAATTAATTTATCCTCCCCCCGCCTCGCCTACCCCGCCAGCTCTCCCTACCCCATCTGTGGTGCCCATTGGCTCCCCCACCAGCTACCCCTCCCCATGGTTGTGCTCGATCACCCTTCGCATGTCATCGCTTCCCATTCTTTTCTCCTCGTTGGTGTGCTTTCTCCATTAGCCACCAAAACCTGCATCCCCTCCCTCCCAAGCTGCTATTTATTCTAGCACCTCAGTCTCTTCCTATGTGCTAGATCTAGCATCCCCATCCATCCATTCCGGTGCCTCAGTCCCTCCCTACATGCCGGATCTACCATCCCCCATCCACGGGATTTGTCTTGCATTGTGAGTATCAGGATTGTCGCAATATTAATGATAATAGTTGTGACAATACTAAAGCCATCATTAATTTTTTAATATTAATTAATTAATTAATTAGCTATCTATTTAATTAATTGGATATTTATTTATTTATTTATTTATTTAATTGATATTAATTTAATTAAGTAAACAATTAATTAGATATGCATGGATGTTAACATGTATGCATGAGATTTGGGTCTTGGCATGTAGAGCACAAGCCAGGGTCCTAAATTGCTTTGGTACCAAGGTATGATGATGGACACTTACCTTGTAATGAGAGGTATCGAAAATGACCAGTGCTCCAACTACATCGCTACTACTATCGCTAGTCAGAGGATAAAGTTAGAAAGGATGCCTATCGTTCTGCTCTTCCTCGAGTAAGATCTAGCCTTTGGTGAAGAGATGCCAGTGGTATTGCTATGACAGCGTGGTGCCATCTTCATGTCTCAGGATATTCAGGATGCCTTTTCGAGTCATACGAGAGGTCATGTCATTACTAGCAAGGCATAGAAATTTGAAATTATTTTCTGACCTCTCGAACTGTTACTTAGCCATTATTCTTCTATATTTAACTATCATTATCCTCTTATATTATCATATTTTAATGTATATGAACTATTATTATTGATGAATTTATGTTTTATAATATTATTATATTTTAGTGTATATGAACTATTATTATTAATGAATTTATATTTTATAATATTATCATGTTTTAATATTTATGAACTATTGTTACTAATGAATTCATGTTTGCAGTGTAGCATTGCAAACACTGGGACTGGGGAGTGCCTCGTGCATTCAGGCCTCAGGTCCTAGCCGATGTCCAAGGCAACTAGTCCTCATGCAAGGACTGAGTGGTAACTAGCTCGTTATTAATTTCATTCACTATAGAGAATTTAACTCTTTCTTCATTTTTAATTACACCATTTACGCAATCATGACTAGTTTTATATCACCTAGTACAATATCTAGTCATGGATTAATTCATATTTTAATACATATGAACTAATAATTAATTGTTAATGTACATTAAAACATGAATTAATTCACGATCAGAGATTGTACTTGATAATGTAAGACCAGTCATGCAGCCCATGATGCAAATGATATAACTAAAGATAAAAAAAGTTAGAATCTTCATAAAAATGAAGTCAATAGTTGAATAGATGAGATGACAAAAGAAGGAATTCATAAATACACTGATATGATGATTAAATATTTATTTATTTATTTAAATAATTATATATTAATTTAATTAATTAATTAATTTTTTATTTAGTTAATTAGATATTAATTTAATTAATTAATTAGGTATGCATGAATACATGTTCTGTATGCATGAGATTCGAATCTTGATATGTAGAGCATGAGTTGGAATGCTAAGTTGCTTTGGCACTAAGGTGTAATGATGGATGCTCATTTTGGAATGGAAGGTATAAAAATGGTCAATGCGATAACTGCATCGCTGCTAGTATTACCGGCTGAATGATAGAGTTGGAGAGGATATTTTGGTAAAAAAGGTTGTTGATCTTATGGTTTCAGATAAAAATAGTAGTAGATTCATATCAAATAATAAAATTAAATATTAAAGTTGTAAGATTTTACTATGTAAAATAAATTTGAAATAATTATCACTTATCAAAAATTTCTAACTTTGTATATGTCCTGGTTTAACTCCTTTATCCTTTCCCAGACTTTTTTTCTTTTCAATTATAGAACCTATTACCAAGATAAATAGTAAAAATAAGATAATTAGTTGTTATTCAAAAGTAAAAGTTAGCAAATAAAATAAAATTTTAAAATAAATATCACACTGACTGCTTGTATCAACTAGAGGCTCAGCTTATAATGGAACTTTTGATTAGCCAATGTGATTAGATTCACTAGTTTCTTGTTGTGGTTTATCTAACAAACAAAGTAGAGGTGTAAGTGAGATACCATCTTGTTATTGTGCACTAGTATTAGTCATTTTCTTACTTTTTTTGGCAAATACCTATTATATGGAATAACAATAATTATTTAAATAACATCTTAAATAAGCAACAAATATTATAAGTATATATACTAAATGCCATAACAATGAAGAAGAGGAAGAATCGAAAAAAGAACTCGAAGGATATCAAACATATGAAGAGGCCAACTTGTAATACTAAGTATATAATTCTTGAATCATTTTAAATACTTGTCTTGCATCATTTTAAATCTTGTATTACCATCAATGATTGTATAATTTATTTAGCAAATCTATTTATTTTTATTTTTAGAGATTATACACCATGTCTTCTAGAGATCAAAGTTGTGCCAGCCAAGGACAGAGCTCTAGAGGTTAGAGCTCTCGAAGAGAGAGTGATTATACTGCCAATTCATATGATTTTATGCCACTCACACTGATACGGAATGATGAGATACGGTGGAAGATGATCTAATTTTAGTCTAAGATATTTTAAAGAGCAATGATCATAGCAGTAAAGCAACTAAACATAATAGACTAAAGAGATTAAAAAAAGTAACTAATTACTTACCCGCAATCTAATCTGCAAGCTATAAAGAATAAGGACTCGATGGCTAGGAAACCATCTAAGTCTAGGCTATTCCATGCTTCAACTATCAAATCTAATGAGAAAGGATTGGTTACTTATCCCAATAGAGATTCTCTTTGACTCAGGATAGATCGGCTGCTTGGTCGCTCAGATCTCGTAGCAGGATGAAGATCGAGACTCCAAATTTCAAATTTATCGTCAGATCTCGGTTCGGAAGCAAAGGATCCGTCCTCTAAAGTCCTTGAACACCTAGAATTTGTAGAGAAGGTAGCAAACAAGACTTTAAGAATGAAGTAAACCAAATTCAAAATGGAAAAAAGAAAATGTTGGATGTGTAGAGCTTGAAGAAGATCGGTAGCAGCTTGTCAAATCCGGCGGAACCTCCACTCAAGGACCTCATCGTCTTGAGCTCTCAAGGACCTCCCCGCCCTTAGAGAAAAATACTAAAGCCTAACCTAGCTTTGTGGAAGAAAGAATGTATCTTTATTTCATGAATGAATAATAATTACAAAGGAGGGTATGGGGTCCTATTTATAGGGTTCTTCACACATGAAGATATCATAAGACTCCTTTGAATTCAAATTATATTTAAATTTAAATTCTAATTCAAACACTCCTTGACTTCTTGGCATCTTCCTTGAATTTAAAATTTGAATTGGCTTTTCATGGCTTGGGCGACAACTTGAGTGGCTTTTATCTAAGTTGGGCGACAAAAGAGTAGGAGAGAGAAGTCCTTCTCTCTTACTCATCTTAAAAAGTGGCGACACTCAATTGAGATGGGGCGACTTTTCTTCTCCCTTCTTGGCATGAATCCCACTTTGGCATGAGTAGACTTCATATTGATTCTTTGAATTTGAAAGAAGTTTACTTAATCCTTCTTTAATCTTGATACTTGGATGAGACTCCATGGAACTTGGACTCCTTTGAAATGAAGATGAAGGGATATAACTTGATAAGGGAGAACTCTTTATTTTTTGGATGAAACTCCTTTTGAATTTCAAATCTTCTTGGATGAACTTCCCTTTAAATTTGAATTCAAATTTAAGTTGGCCGACCATTGTTGAGAAAGCGACAATTTAAGAGTAATGGCATGAAATGGGAGGAGAATCCTTCTGCTTTACTTCTCCTAATTAGCGTCTTCATGGGATTTAAAATGGGCGATGAAAACTCCATTTGGATTTCAAATGGGCTATGAGAAGAAAGTTTGGATGGCACCTCCCTTGGATAAACTTGGATTTTAAATATTGTCCCAATGTCTGGATGTCCCAATATCCGGATGTCTGGAAAAAAATTTGGACAACTCTTTTTTGACCTAGAATTGATCCACCTAGGTGATGATGACTTGGATTTTGGATACTTATGACATCCCTTGACTTATTCAAGCACTAATTACATGACTCAAATTGAATAATTCACCAAACAAAGCAAATTAATGCTATTTACAAGACTCTTAAACTAATTGATGGACTCAATGGACTCAATTGATAACTCAACAACCTAATTGACCAAATTACACTCAATTTGATCAAATTAGACATAATTACAAACTCAAAATAACTGGAACTCGAGTGTTCTTTATGAAGAACACATGGACTTACTCATTGATGATCCAAATTGAATTGGAAAAGGTTTGCTTTCTCTTCCTGGCTCTTGTGTCCTCACCAATTCTTTCGAGGTTGGAGGAACTCGACCCTGTCGAGTATGGATCAATTTGGCTCTGGTAATGTTCTAGCAAGTCAGGGTTCAACTTTTTGAAGATCCTATCTGGTGATCCAAGAATTCTCAGACTCATGTCTTCCTTTTCAATGAACCAGATATCTTTGGTAGTTCTTATTTCTAGTAGTTATGATCTTATCATCCATAATCTGCTCAATCTTTTCTCTCCTCTCTGGTAATTTGGCTAGTGGACATTCTGGGATAGGGTCACTCTCAAAGGTGGAATCAGGCTCAAATGACTCACTAGGTATCATCATTGGTTCCTTAAACTCGACTAGATCAGATATATTGAAGGTCAGACTAATACCTAATTTAGATGGTAATTCTAGTATATAAGCATTAGGTCCAATCTTCTTTATAATCCTATACGGTCTAGCACTACGGGCATGTAGTTTTTTTATGATTCTGACTGGAAACCATTCAGGTCGTAACCTGATCATGACAAAGTCCCCTTCGTTAAACTCTTTAAATCTCTTATGTAAGTTAGCCTCGTGCTCATATGATTCATTGCTCTTTTTAATTTTGTTACTGATTTCTTTATGCAATGCTTTGACATGCTGTGCTAATGACTTGTGGACTCTGGGACTCAGATTGATACTTGACAAAAAATAAACTTAACTATGTAATCCTATTGAGAAGAATTTTATTGGACTCTTAGGGTCTAAACCTAACAGACGATTGATTCTCTAGGTTTGACCCTGGCCTGGTATGCACATGAAAAGTTACCATGGATCCCTAGCAAATGCCATAAGGTTTTCCAAAAGTAGGTAGCAAAAGGGATGAGTTTTAAGGGCTCATGCAACCTGGTAATCTCTTTAAAATGAAACCTAATGGCTCTAGAAGCATGATAAGGGAAGGGTAGGAAATAGAAATCGGAGTCTTGGGATAACTTAGAGGAAGCATGAAACAGACCTTGGTTACTCAGGATGACCTTAAGATTTGAATATTGATCTATTGGTGTAAGATCTATGGCAGGCGGGATGCTTCTAGGTGGTGGAAGGTCATCTGCAAGGTCTTCAGGAAGTTCATCTTGAAAGTCTTCTAAAATAATGTCGACCTCCTGGAGTTGTTCCTTAGGGACTTGAAGGAGGTCTTGTGTCGAGGGTAAAGGATTGGGTTCTTCCTGAGCGCATTGAGTTACGGGAACCAAGTCCTCACAAATTTCTTGTTGTTATGATGTTTTAGGACTAGGCTCAATAATCTTTTCTTTTTCGAGGATTTCCTCAGGTAAGGTACTAGAGTTGTCCTCCTCGAAGTCTTCTCCTTCGTATTCATCCATCAGGTTTTCTCCAACTTCATATATTTCCACTACAGTTTCAGCTTGAGTAACCTTCTAGTCAATTAACTCTAAGTCTGCAATAGATATTTCTTCTTCAGGGTCATTCTTAGGAACAAACGAGGTCACAAGAGTGGGTCAGCTCGGATTAGGATTTAGTCGGCTCTGATGAAAATTGGGTTGACTCTATTGTAGAATGGGTCGACTCGGGTAGACTAGGCTAGATCCTGATTTTTGATAAGGGGCACTAATCTAAATAGATTCTGGCCAATGAATTCTGGATCTAGGGAAAGTCGGTTTAGGTGAACCAGGGTTAGTCCGGGCCCTACAGGTTCTTTCTAGGTTATCGAGTTGCTTATCTAGTCGGTCTAACCTATTGTCCATCAGGGCACATTGTTCATTGAAGGTCTTCAGTAAAATTTCTATAGTGAACTCTATGATCAGACTGGGTTGGGTTTGGCCTGCTCTAGTGGTCATGCAATGCAAATATTACAAAACAACCTAAGTCTGGGCTCCTAGACCTAAGGGCCAATATAGTGCTTAATTAAGGTAATAACCAAGACTGTAGTAACTCCTCGATTGGCCAGGTAAGAGGTAGGGTGGTGGGAGGCTTCCCTCACTTTCGTGAGGTCCTAATTAAAGAACCACCAGTCCGCTTAGAACGTTTGCCTCTGGACCTCTAGCCTTAGACACCAATTCTCAGAAGCACACAAAGAAGTGACTACTACAATGGGTTAACACATATATAAAACCTGACCTGTTGCTGTCCCTAGCTTTAAGTGCTACTTAATTTTAATTAAGGCATAGGACTATGCAAATGGGGTTGGTTGTTTTGGGTTAAGGAAAGGGTCTCAATCCTTCCCTTATGTTATATTGCTTGCCCTTAAATGTTTTCAAGTAAAATGAATGCACAAGCAACACTAGCAATTCAAAATTTAAACTTTAAATTTCAAATTTTAAGTTTAGATTTCATATTTGGATTTCAAATTTTAAAATATTTTAAATTTTAAATTTTAAATTGTAGAAATTAAACTTTTATGGAATTTAAGCTATATGCTGAAATTCTGAAATAGAAATATTCTCAAGCAGTAATCAGGCTTGCAGAAATTTTATAGACTGAATTAAATCCTAAGAAAATATCAAAAAATAAAACCAAATGTAGTGAATCCAACAAAATAAAAATAATTTTTTTTTAATCTTTCTACATATAGAAATAATAAAAATAATAGACCATGTATTGGAATGGACGGGATGCAAAAAATTAATCCTAAAGATGCATTTCTCTTCGTTTTCTTTTTCAGGGGTCAATTCACAGTGTCACCCCTACACGCCATAGGAAATTCACTTTGAATGGAATGTGAGGATTTTGCAGCCCTACTTTTTTCTATGACCGGACGACCATGGTGAAGCACCCGATTCGAGTACTTAAAAAGAATTCAACAAGCATGAAACCCTAATCTAACCTGGCTCTGATACCAATAAGATAATGCAGAACGATGCGATATGGTGTAAGATGATCTAATTTTAGTCTAAGATGTTTTAAAGTGCGATGATCATAGCAGTAAAGCAACTAAATATAATAGACTAAAGATATTAAAGAAAGTAACTAACTATTTACCCGCAATCTGATCCGCAAGCTATAAAGAATAAGGACCCGACGGCTAGGAAATCATCTAAGATTAGGCTATTCCATGCTTCAACTACCAAATCTAATGAGAAAGGATTGGTTGCTTACCCCAATAAAGATTCTCTTTGACTTGGGATAGATCAGCTGCTTGGTCGCTCAGATCTCATGGTAGGATGAAGATTGGGACTCCATATTTCAGATCTACCATCAGATCTCGGTTCGGAAGCAAAGAATCCGTCCTCTAAAATCCTTGAACACCTGGGATCTGCAAAGAAGGTAGCAAACAAGACTTTAAGAATGAAGTAAACCAGATTCAAAATGGAAAAAAGGAAAGGTTGGATGTGTAGAGCTTGAAGAAGATCGGTAGCAGCTTGTCAAATCCGGCAGAACCTCCACTCAAGGACCTCCCCGCCTTGAGCTCTTAAGGACCTCCCCGCCTTGAGCTTTTAAGGACCTCCCCGCCCTTAGAGAAAAATACTAAAGCCTAACCCAACTTTGTGGAAGAAAGAATGTATCTTTATTTCATGAATGAATAATAATTACAAGGGGGTATGGGGTCCTATTTATAGGGTTCTTCACACATGAAGATATCATAAGACTCCTTTGAATTCAAATTATATTTAAATTTAAATTCTAATTCAAACACTCCTTGACTTCTTGGCATCTTCCTTGAATTTAAAATTTGAATTGGCTTTTCATGGCTTGGGCGACAACTTGAGTGGCTTTTATCTAAGTTGGGCGACAAAAGAGTAGGAGAGAGAAGTCCTTCTCTCTTACTCATCTTAAAAAGTGGCGACACTCAATTGAGATGGGGCGACTTTTCTTCTCCCTTCTTGGCATGAATCCCACTTTGGCATGAGTAGACTTCATATTGATTCTTTGAATTTGAAAGAAGTTTACTTAATCCTCTTTAATCTTGATACTTGGATGAGACTCCATGGAACTTGGACTCCTTTGAAATGAAGATGAAGGGATATAACTTGATAAGGGAGAACTCTTTGATTTTTGGATGAAACTCCTTTTGAATTTGAAATCTTCTTGGATGAACTTCCCTTTAAATTTAAATTCAAATTTGAGTTGGCCGACCATTGTGGAGAAGGCGACAATTCAAGAGAAATGGCGTGAAATGGGAGGAGAATCCTTCTGCTTTACTTCTCCTAATTGGCGTCTTCATGGGATTTAAAATGGGCAATGAAAACTCCATTTGAATTTCAAATAGGCTATGAGAAGAGAGTTTGGATGGCACCTCCCTTGGATAAACTTGGATTTTAAATGTTGTCCCAATATCTAGATGTCCCAATGTCCGGATGTCTTGATGTCTGGATGTCCGGATGCCTGGAGAAAAATTTGGACAACTCTTTTTTAACCTAGAATTGATCCACGCAGGTGATGATGACTTGGGTCTTGGATACTTATGACGCCCCTTGACTTATTCAAGCACTAATTATAGGACTCAAATTTGATAATTCACCAAACAAAGCAAATTAATGCTATTTACAAGACTCTTAAACCAATTGATGGACTCAATGGACTCAATGGTAACTCAACGATCCTAATTGACCAAATTACACTCAATTTGATCAAATTGGACTTAATTATAAACTCAAAATAACCGGGACTCGAGTGTTCTTTGTGAAGAACACATGGACTTACTCATTGGTGATCCAAATTGAATTAGAAAAGGTTTGCTTCCTCTTCCTGGCTCTTGTGTCCTCACCACACACCAAGCAATAAACTCTAAAACTTTAAATTTTTATATTATTTGGTAGTTTATTATCTAATATAATATTCTTTATATTAGATGTTTTGTGATTAGGTTTGGAGGATGTGGGGTTACTAGCGATCTCATAGTCACACGCACTAATAACCAACTTTCAGACTCGACACCATGGTCGAGGATCCACCTGACTTGTGACATCTCCAAGTTGGCTAGAGAATAGAGAACTCATCCATATTCAAAGTCATTCATAAGTACTCCATCTTCATATTAATATATTTAAAACTTAATCATTTTAGAATTAATATTTATTATTTTTTAATTTTTTAGGATATTTAGAGAGCCTAAAACTTTTTGGGTGGTTACTGGGATTATTCACCAATTAATGTCAGGATCGATAATGAGTTCTCTAGTTGGCCATCAGGGGCTCGTGCTGCAACATAGAAGATGTTTCTGGTAAGTTAAATGTATTTAATTTTTAAATTTATAAAATATTTATATTTTATTTATTTAATATAAGTTTGTTTCTACTTGCAGGAGTACTACCGATTCGAGACTTAGCATGGGAAGGCTGGCTATCCAATCTTCAAGGAGGTGGCCACATGTAGGTTATGGGATCGGCTGTACAGTCTCATGCAGTCCGCTAGAGAGCACTCCAGTTCTGAGTCACCATTGGACTGAAAGTCTTTCAGGGATCATTGGATGCAGGCTTACATATAGGAGGGCCTCATGACCAGTGGATCATTAAAGAATATTTTGATAGACGGCAGAGGGCATGGCAGAATTGTACCGCCTAGCAAGATCCGATCAAGCATGCATACTGGCAGCTAATAGATTGGTAAGAATTCTATGCTTAGATTAATTTTATATTAAATCAATCATATATATATATATATTAACTAATTTATTTTTATCATTTATTTATTATAGATATGGTAGCTGGGTCGTGCATTGAGATAATTATAGTTATGGAAGGCCACATACCAGTCCAGGAAGATTGGTGATTCTTAGATCCGATATCGTAGTAATAATTTAAAACATTATTTATTAGTTTATATATATAATGATATGTATAATTAGGCTAATCAATTTATAAATTGTATAGGTAGATTATGCGGAGTACATTATATAACGACATAGTGATGACCCATCCTTCGAGCTCCTCTTGACTTCGAGGATGGCTCAAAGCCACCAGAGGGGTGATTAAGAGCTAGGTCATAGGACTCGAGAATAGTTTTGACCCTCCATCAGCTCGCTACTTTTTAGCATCCTTATCTCAGGCCTCGATGATCCAGATAGGGTGATGTACACATTGAGGACGTTGTGACCCACCTTTTTACCTAGTAATCTCAGAGCTTCAGGAATGCTTTCCATAATACGGTCGTCGAGATTCTCTGGAACTTACATCTGCACAATCAGCTAGTTTGATTGTCACAGTCATTATAGCAGATAAGTTTATTAATACATTTATTTATTTATTTTAGATTTTTATATTTAAAAGCTTTATATATATTTAGGCTTGAGTCGGGAGAGGGTACCTATGTTGTAAAAATTTAATCTAATCATCTAATCAATGGACTGTGGGTGTCAATAATTTCGTATCATCGAATGAAATATGTAGGAACAATCTGTTCAAGAATCGATGAAGTATATCGAAATATATATTTTCATATCAATATATATACTTTCATATCAAAATTTATTAATAATATTTTATTTTTTCATTAAAATGTTAGGATATCTGGATCCCATCCATTGATTGCTAGAGAGAACATACAAGAGCAAGAGGAGGATGACGACGAGGAGAAAGAGGATCTTATATGATTTTTTTATTTTGATATTATGTATTTAATTTTGATACTTATAAAGCAATATTAACTTATAAAATTATATAATATATTTTAATATAATAAAAGTATTTTTTATTTATAATTACTGCACTTGTTGATTATTAATTTATAGATTTTATAAAATTTAATTACATATTAGTATAATTAAAATAGGTATTAAAAATATAATTTTATATTTTTTAAAAAAATTTAAAACTTATTATCGATGGTAGTAGAGATGGTAATCTATCATCGGTAATAATTATTATTAGCAATGATATTAATTAGCGATGAGATTTTTAGTTGCTAATAGTATTCTAATTTTTAATCTTAAAAATATCTAAAATATTATTTTTTTTGCAGAAAAAAAGGGATGGGGGGAGGAAAATCTTCGCTGTAGCTACCCCCACTGGACCCCCACCTTGCCAAGCAATGTTCGAATCGAGTAGCTATTTTTTCGTAATACCCTCCCCATCCGAAGGTGAGTACGTTAGCCTGACCCCACTAAGCTGCTAGAGTAGAATGCTCCCTCCCTCCCCAGTCACGTGCTCCAGGAAAAATTTCAGATTTAATCGAGTCACCGCATTGATCACACCTCGAATCCATGATCGAAGAGACGTGAGCGTGAGCACCCACCAACTGTGCTACCACCTTAGTGGTAACTAAAATATTATTAGCAATGGCCTCATCGTTGCTAATATGGTCGTTCATACCCTTTATTAATGATGGATTTTTTGCCATCACTAATAATTATTATTAGCAATAATGATTTTTTTGTTGAATTTTTAGTGATGGAAGTCCATTGTTAATATTATTAGCGATGGGGTCCGTCATTAATATTATTAGCAACATGAATTGGATTATTAATGATGGCAATTAGTCATCACTAATGACCTATTTTCTTATAGTGTCAATAGCATTTGCCAACCTTATCAACCTAGCGGTGCCTAATGGTTAGGATGGATTTTGGCAATAATGATTGCAGTTATGGTAATTAAATATAATGTAACATATAATTTCACCAAAGGAAATATATATGAAGGATGAAACTTCTTTTATTCAGGGTTCACAATTCAAAATCACTAAGAGATACTTAGATCCTGTTTAGCTAAGCTTTTGGATTACTAGAAAGTACTTTCTACCCTCCAAATGTATTTTCATAAAAAGTCAAAAAGCTATTCTACCTTTACCAGAAAGCTGAAAAGGTCTACTTGAAAAAGCTTCATTTTGGAGCTTTTTCTAAAAAATACTTTCTAGCCAATGTCAGGAAGCTGTTTTGATTTAAATTAAATTTTTGAATAACCAAAATATCTATCAATAAAATCTCATTATTACATTTTATATCATATTATATTATATTATTATACTATAAATATAATACAATATAATACACTATAAAAAGTATTTTTTGTGATAAATTTTAGTAACCAATTAAAAATTTGCCACTACATGTAAAGCTTTTGTAAGGAATTACAATTTCATTACAAAAAATCAATTTTTTGATAACAAACTCTCTTGTAAGGAATTACAATTTCAATACAAAAAATCAATTTTTTGATAACAGGCTCTCCTTTTGTCACTCAAGGTATGAGTTATTATGACAATATAACAATTTTGTCACGAAAAGCCCTCCCGCTAATTCACAATTTCCTGGATTTTGGTGCTAAATATATTTGTGATAAAAATGTATATTTTTTGGATAAATATTTGTCCTTATAAATAATCAATTTGTAGCAAAAGAAAATATCGCAAATAAGATTTTTTTGAATTTAATTTTCTATGTATAGCAACAAAATCACTATTATCACTTTAAGCAAAATTATTGTAACAAAATAATTTATCACAAAAAGTCTATATCACTATTTAGTTTATTGTGATGAAAATATGTTATTGCAAAATGTCATTATATTTTTATAACTTTTTATGACAAAGGCATGTTTATTGTAAAAAAATTATATTCATACCTTTTATTTCTTCCTTTTTTAAAATATTGTAATAAAAATATTTTGTTGTAAAAAGTTAAGATAATTTTTTTGACAAAGACTTGCTTGTTGCAAAAAAAAAAAAATTCCTCCTTTTGTTTTCTCCTTTTTTTAATTTACTATGACAATAATATTTGTTACAAAAAGTTAATATATTTTCATGATAAAGACTTGATTGTTACAACAAAAAAAAAATTCCCATTATTTTATATGAATGATAAAAATAACAATCAATATATTTTCATGACAAAGAGTTGTTTGTTGCAAAAAAATTAAATTCTCTCATTTTGTTCTCTCATTTTTAAAATTTATTATGATAAAAATATTTTATTATAAAAAGTCAATATATTTTTTGTGTCAAAGGCTTGGTTGTTGTAAAAAAAACTCTTCCTTATTGTTTTATATTTTTTTAGGTTATTATGAGAAAAATATTTATTGCTAAAACTTAATATATTTTTTATGACAAAGGTTTGTTTCCTGCAAAAAGTGGAAAAAAACTATTATCCCTCCTTTCGTTTCCTTTTTTTTAAAAAAAAATTCATGATAAAAATTATTTTATCACAAAAAGCATTATATGTATATTTTAATTTTTATTGCAAATGGGATATACAAACAATATCTTTTTATTTGTAAAGCATTAAAATAACGTTGTTATAAAAAAGTACGTATTTAATTTTTAATATTGTTATGATAAAATATTTTGTTATAAAATGTCATTATATTTTTATTTTTTTGAAAAATTTATTTGTAAAAACTATGAAAAAATAAATGTTAAAATAAGTATCACATCGCTTACTATTGTCGAACCAGAAAATAATACTATTCATCTAGTCACTGAATAGGTGCCACAAAGCATTGTTAGGCATAGCAATTTTTGCCGACCCGATGGTTATCCAACCTGACCCAGTCCTAATGTGGTGGATAAAATCCAACTTATTTAATGTAGGAGCAAGTATGGATTTTATATAAAAAAACTGATTTAGATTCAGGTCAGGTATGAGTATCAGTATGCCCTACGTCGAACCTAACTTGATTATACAAAAGGTATAGGCCTTCTCAATCCCCTACCCCCATTCCTAGTCTAAGTTCAACGCTTTGACTCGTTTCTTCTTTAATCTATCCCATGCTTCTTTTTTCTTCTTTGTTTTATTGTTTAAGTTTTTTTTCTTTCTTTTGATCATGTTCTGTATATTGTGTAAATTAATATAAAAGGTTAATCTTTATACCATGGTGATCCCACATTAATGCTTATGAATTATCCATTATTTTATACTATTTGACTGCTTCGAGTGTTGAACCATTCATACTCAAATACCAAATTATAAATGTTCAAAGCCCCTTACTAGCAGCATTCATTATTTAATTATTAGACAAATATAATAAGATCCCATAATTTTAATAAGATCCCATGTATACTTCACCATTATATTCTATTTACAATTTTTATCATGATGGACTAAACTTAAACTTGTATAATTATGAACATGACTCGATTCGACCCGACCTGGCCCAATGAGGTATACCTGATCCAACTCAACTTATGCACGCCTTTTTTTACTTGACCCGAGATGGTATGGGACGAGAGATTTTTTGATGGAACGGATATAGATTTTGCATGATCCGACTCAAATCCGACCTATTGCCATCTTTAAGCACTATTCAACCAATACAAAGCACACCGTAAATTTTGAACATAAAATCTATTAAAATTTACTAGTAAATAAGTAAGGTACATAAAGATTTTTATCATTAAATCAATAATTATTATATTAGTTAGTATAAAATATCTAATTATCAAAACTATTACCTATTTGTTTGATAATATTTCTTTGCCTATATTTTACTACTTATTTATTTTATTTAATATGTTTGATATTTTATTTTATTATATTTTTAATTAAATTTACTTATTTTTTTATTTTATTTATTTTATTTTATCAACATATATTTGCATTAATATTTTTATGAATATTTTTTATTTATTCAAAGCTAACCTAATTTCTGATCACCTTCCTTCTCCCCCCGCCAAACCCTAAGCCCATCGTCCTCGTCTCCTCTCTCCCTCCAAGACTCCGGTCCAAGGGCGTGGAGGACGCCGAGCGGTGATGTCCAGAATCTCCTCCAGTCCAATGGCGTGGAGGATATCGAGCCGACCTCCGACGAACATCCAGAACCCCCTCCGTCATAACCCCCATTCAGCTTCCACCTATTTCGCCCGCTGTAACCCACTCCGGCGCCCACTTGCTCTGCCTGCAGCCCCCTCCGGTGCCCACCTGCTCCGCCCGCAACCCCCTCCGCCTCCAAACCGCTATCAGGATTAGGATCTAATGATCGTCAGAGCACCTTTCCCTCCACTCATCGCATGAAAATCTCATCTGTGCCGCCAAATTCAGGTCTACGCGCGTTCCTTATTGCTTCTATGGGGCTCGATCCGTTTCCCCTTAATCTATTATAGGGTATTGCTTCTCTCGATTCGCCCCCTTCCACCTACTCCAATGGCCGCCGCCGTTCTTGAGCCGCTTGCGGTTCCCTTCCCTCGTCCCGTTCTTGGTGTGCCATCCGCACCACGGACTGCGGCGCCACCGATTTCCGCATCTCTTGGCCGCCAGAGAAGGGGGCTGTTGCTGGAATTTAGTGTTTTGAGGATCTCTTGGCACCTTCCTAGGGCTCCTTCCGCGGCCAGCTCGGCGACTGAGAAGGGTCTTCGTCATGGATCGGTTGTCTGCGAGGAGCAAGGGACCGCCATAGAGGGTAAGGATCTTAGCTTTTATCGTGATTGACTAAAAAAAAAGTTACTTTGTCTTTGGATATTATTTCCTTGTAATTTCTTGATTGATTGGTGGTCGGGACCTTAGCATTGTAGGATGTGTTGAATCTTCTGTTTTTGTTATGAAATTAAATCTATACTGTAATTTCTTGAATTATTTTAGGGAAAAAAAAAAAAGAAATCCTATACTTCTTTTAACGATTATGATTTCTAAATGATCAACAAATTCCTTTACAATCATGCCATGAGTGAGATAATAATTGCTGTTGTATATTATAATAGTCATGGTGACCAAATAAAAAAGATATTTTTTTCTTCTAATCCTTTAGGTTTTGTGGACATAGAGCTAAATGGATTTTGCTTCCACATTGATTTTATTTGCCTTCTTATATGGGAACGTCATGGTGATTCTGGCATCTTCGGATTTCAAGTGAAGCAAATAAAATAATTGAATTAATTGCAACCTTATTTGATATGTAAAGTCAGCCATTCCCTTGAATAATTGTCCTCATAACACTGAATAACCGGTGTAATTCTCTAAATTTAGCTGCGCTTGATGGTATTGGTGTTTCCTATATGTTCTCTTCCTTTTTCTTAATAGGTGGCTTCAGCTGGTAACATGTGTTGCTTTGGAGCTATTC
This sequence comes from Areca catechu, assembly GCA_021397845.1. Taxonomy (NCBI): domain Eukaryota; kingdom Viridiplantae; phylum Streptophyta; class Magnoliopsida; order Arecales; family Arecaceae; genus Areca; species Areca catechu. The sequence goes on from CM038045.1 coordinate 31,885,103, forward strand.
ACTTCTTCCTAGGAGAACTATTTTTCACCTGTCACCTTGTCACCTGTCTTTAAATAAAATTAGAAAGAGTGGGAAGGAGAGGTTGAGAAGCAAATATACAAATGTAGGATATAAGTTAATTATGATGTATTTGTTGGATCATATATTAAAATGAAAATCAAATCTTTATATAAATATATTAATTTAAATCTGTTTAGAAATACATTAAGATATCATCTTTTTTATACATTAGATATAATTAATTTGTTTGGAATTTCACCAGCCCAACATCCACCAAGTACATGATACTTTGGTCTCAAAAAAATTTTAGTGACAAAACTCGAACATTTTGTGATAAAATTTTTTACCAAAAAATTACTTTCATTTTTATAGTGATAATAAATTAATATATTATAATATATTATAAATATATACTATACTATATTATTATAATATAAAATATAATCTAATATATTAATATTATATTATACTAATATATTATAATAAGTCATATTATAATCTATTATTAGATTAGATTGTAATTCATTATATTATATTGCATTATAATTATAACAATATTATATTATAGATATATAATATAATCTATTATAGTATTATTATATTATAGAAATAATATAATATAATATTATTTAATGGTATTATAATATTCTAGCATTAGAATATTATAATCAATTATATCATATTACATTATATATTACATTATAGTTATAATAATACTATGTTATATTATGATAATAATATTATACAATATAATACTATTTTATTTAATATAATATTATGTAATGTCTTTTATTATTATTTTGTTATATTAAAAATATTTTTTATTTTAATTATCAAACATGTATTAAAATTTAAAGTGTTTTATAAATTTGGTTATCAAATAGCAAACAATTTTTGTAAAAAATTTACCTTTAAAAGCTCTATTTTTCAAAAGTCTTCTAAATATTTTAAAAATTTTATTTTTTAAAAACTTTATTTCTAAAAATTTTAAAAACTTTATTTCTAACAACAATACCTAACTGAACGATATTGAGAACCGCTGGATATATTCCTTAGAGAATGAGAAAGTCATAAAAGAAATCTCGCACTTTTAGACTGGCACATGAAGCTCCTTGGTTTTCATTTCTCTCTCCATCCAAGTTATTTGCTTGGCCTGATTCGTTCTCCTTGTTTAAAGTAGGAACCTGTTGGATGTGTTGAGAGATTCTCCAAGTTGTGGGAAATTGGGTCTCTTTTGTTGGGGAGTAAAGTTTAGAATATTGAGAGAAAAGATAGGGAGAACATATGATCAAAGAAAAAGGGTAAAGTTAGTGCAGTTACGACACCAAACATTTCTAGGCTTCTTTTTTGTTTTTCCTAGGACCCTGAGAAAAGCTAACGTTTGACGTTCACGGCCATGATTCTATTACCAAATCAAATAAGATTACAGTGCTAGGAGAGACATGCCACCAATAAAATAAAGATCAAGGTCTATTTGCTTGGATCTTATCTACGAAAAAGTACCAGACTAAAGTAAAGAATCCACGTACATCTTTGAAAAGCATATTTTAAAGCAAGCTCACCCCCAGATGTACTAAAAGAATTATTTGAACTTAATAAATATTGAATTCATGGATGGGAATTGCAAGAAGTAAAATGGTTGGACAACGAAGCATAAAGCAAAAGTGGAAAAAAAAAAAAAAAAAAAAAGAAAGCTAAGGAGAAATTATTCATGTGCACCATGTGACGTGCACGCCACCAATTGCAACTATTCATTCATATGGTATTGCATCATAAAAATGGGTGTTTGTGATCGGTAGTGTGCATGAATATAGAAAAGAATTCATTTAATATAAAGTATATGTTGTCAGGCTTGCAACATGGTTTCAACAAAGTTTTCTATCGTTCACATGTGACAACCTGCCTTGAGGTCCTTGGCAGCTCTCTATAATAATTTTAACAAATAATGAAGTCTAGGTAAGATTTAAGGAAAATAATTTCAATAAATTGATTGACCTAATTCAGAATTGTTGATTTTGTTATGAAAAACATATAATAGGGCCGAAGTTGCAACATGACGGTACACTCAATAATTTGGACTTATTTATTTTAAAAACTTTTCTTTCTAATTCCGGATAGAATTTTGGTGTATTTAATTGGATATGAAAAAGTGACTTGTTGCAAAGTGACTTATTTTGATTGAGCATTTACTTTTTTTAAAAAAATATAAATTACTTATTATATTTTTAATAGATATAAGATCATATATCTTACACTCAAATTATATATAAATAATAATATTATATTTATATTACCATAGATATTAATATATTAATATAAATACTATATTAATATTAATAAAAATATTATACTAATATAAAATATTAAAATAATATTAATAAATTATAAATATTGTAATATAATATTTATATTAATATAAATATTAGAATAATATTATTATTCAATATTTCATCTTAATCTTTTATTGATTGATATTTTGTAGAATTTCAAGCATGGATTTAAAAAAATATTTTTGGTAAGAAAAAAGGACGATCAATTTTCATCTCTCGAAAAATCTCAAAACCCACTCCTTTTATAAATTATTGTTTTTCATGAAAAGACTTTTCTTATTCTCTTTCTTCTTAAAGCTTCAACCAAAAAAAAAAAAAAAGGTCTCCTCTCCACTTCCCAGAAATTATCTGTTCACCCTCCATTTCAGCGAAACAAACAAGTCCTCTGTGTTTAGCAACAATATTATGAAGTCTCTAAATATATCAATAAAAATGAATTTTAAAATGCTGAAACAACCAATGTGATCGTATAGCATGTTACATTGGTAACAAGGTTCCAAAACTGGATTCCTCACTCTGCATTCCGACTTTTCCAAAAAAAAAAAAAAAAAAATCACTCACCCACAACAGAATGAGGTGTGCAAGGGGTGATACTCTATAAATTATAAGCTAAATCAATGTTTATATACTGGCATGTACATGATTAAAGGAAAAAAAAAAATATACACACACACAACAGAGACAATTTAGGCCTACAAAAGTGCAGAACCTGTTATTTAGAACCTATTGATGATCTGAATGAAGTATAAATATTTAGATTGCATGGCACAATAAGGGATGAGATAAAATGAAGACTCTGGTTGCTCCAAGATGTGAAAAAGTGCCAAGATGAGCCACATAGATCCACTCAATTGCAAGACTGATAGCTGTTGCGAAGATCCATGTTACAGCATGTTTCAGAAAATTATGTTTGTAAAATTTCAGAGATGTCTAGTTTCAATGATTCAAAACAATAGCGATACTGCATATGCACGTAAAATTATAGTGTGTTTGAATTCTGGGTTCTTCCCACTTATATGTACCACCCAAAAAAAAAAATGAAGAACGTTTAGGACAGTGGATAGCTCAAGATGTAATACAGTAATTTAGGAGCAATACAAGATAATATAACAAACAGTGGAAAAAAAAAATAAAAAGGAGAAAAAAGAGAAGAAAAGTTTACCAAGCAAGCTATCCTGACAAAATATGTCATTATCGTTCAATGTTTTTAGAGTCATTCTTAAACTATAGAAAGATAGTGTGTTAGGCATGACCATCTAGAATGAAAATAACTAGTATGGCGTGCTTAGAAGCCCCCCAATTAACCATCTCATTATTTGACAACTCCCGCATAAAGAGGAAGATATATTTATCAAAAACAAAAGAAAATGGAAGATACAAAGCAATAAGACTGCAAGAATTCATGCGGGCATATATTTAGTTCCATATTAGTTATTTATTAGAAAAATCTTAAATACTTATACGGAACAGGAAATTCAAAATTATCTTGTAGCTAATCTTTTTGGATGATGTTCTAAATCATTAGAAATGGTATCTAAACAGACCTGGTCCATAATTAGCCCTTGACTAATCGTGTTTGATTGACCAAAATTAAAAAAAAAAAAAAAAGGCAGGATGATAAAATAATTAGCCCTTGATTAATATGTGATTTTTATCCAGCTTCCTAATGAGTCTTGAATTATTGTAATCTGACTAATAATTTAAAAGTTGCATTCTTTGTTTTTTTTTAAGCTCATGCATTTTGGCCCCGATCAAGCAAACCTAATTGCAACTTGCTGCGTTCTAACTTCACAAATAATCGAGAGCCACTTATTCTACATCAAAATTTCATTCACCTTTTTAAAAATACATAAAATCAAATAAGTTTTTAATTGCTCAAGTAATTAAAAATTTTATGATGAGGCATTGACTTGGCCACAGGATCACCACATGACATCCACTTTGCGGCCCAGATCCGCACGCCACCGGCTGCAAAGTGTTTCCCGGTGGTTCCCATAAGTGTCGTCGTCCTACTTTGCGACGTGGCAACATCTCAATGGATCGATCCAGCACACATGGGCCAGAATAGATTCCATTTATTTATTGGCCCGTTAAAGGATTTTTTTTTTCCTTTTTTTTTAAAAAACAAATGGACGGCCCAAATAAAATCTAACCACTAAAGCCGGCCCTGGTGGGCGTTCAAGGACGCAGGTTTTTGACCATTAGCAACAGGTAAAGGCTCAGATGATCTCTCGCTGTCAAAACTCATTACACGTACGGCCATTGTTGGATATGGATCACCGTCGGATAAAAAGGCAAAAAGAAAGATCCAGGGGGGTTAAAAGTTAAAAAAAAAAAGCGAAAGCCCCTCTGAACTCCTTCGGTACCACTGGATGGAAGGTGGGATACCGGGATTGGATTGCAGTTAAAGAGTAATTGATTTCCGTACGCTGTACCACTCCTTCGAATCTGGAGGAGCACGTACGGTAGCTTATCCATTTCTCTGGATCAGATCAAACAGAGAGACATCTCAGGATTCCAGAGCTCAAGGACACAAGGAACAAAGCCCAATAAAGAAGCCCACCAAGCCCTAACTTCAGAAGCTCTTTTTTTTATTACTATTTTAAATTTCCTGGAACCCAACATTAGATGCTACTCCACCTTGCAGTCTCATTCTCTGAAAAGATTTTGAGGTGACATAAAATGAGGAAGGTTTAATTGATTGTGCAGAGGAGTTGCATGCTTTAAATTGATTGTGGTTCAGGTTTGAATATTTATCCACCATGTCATAGTTTAAGTATTATCTTTTTAGCTATGTTTTTGCCTATCATGCTATAAGATTATACACACGCGTGCACGCACGCCCGCCTGAGATAATTAAAAATTTCTTTGGATATTTCTGATGCTGCATTTAATTAAGATGATCTACATATTTTAACTAATCAGGTATTTCAAAATTTCTAAGTTTCCTGCATCCTCGGATTCCCAGCTTTTTCTTGTAACGTATACTCGAAACAGAAATCTTGTACCCCTAAATGCAATGCATAATTGAAAACGCTAGTGCCTTACAAAATTACATTCCATATACCATGAAACAATCTTGTTGCAGACAGATATCATGCACAATTATATGTCAGGATTTGTCCTTTATCCCATCTCATAAATCATAAAGAATATGAACAATAATGTGGAGACCTTGGTAATCAAATCACCTATATGTGCAAAAAGATTAATCAGACTGTCATTTTAATCCCAATTATAAACCATGCAAAAATTAAGGACAGCTCTCAATGCCAGAACGCAGGAAAAGAAAAGCTGCAACACAAATCCTTTTTGAGTACCAACACACAATGGCTGATGGCAGATGGTCCTCAGAATTTAGGATCATCACAATAAATAAATAAGCTCCTTTAATTTCGCTCCTGTAAGAGTTAGAAGAGAGTGACTTGTCTCAAAATTTATTATTTTTTGTGTTTTTCTTTTTAAAAAAAAAGAGTTAGAACAGAGACAGAACCTGTTCTAAGCAAAAATTGAGAGAGCCAAGTTCGTATAGAGTATCCAGCAGCAGTAATATTAGAATATCTTCTTATTCCAGAACGGAACTTATACATAACATTCCCCACATCGATCTATATTAAGGTAGCTAACGAACAAAACATTTGATACTAACCTGCTCTTGAACAGCGACACCACTTAATTAAAACAGTGTTCCGGGGACTAGTGTGCGCTATATAACCACCATCATTTTGCGTAATATTAATATTCTTTCTTAAATATTTTTGATATTAGTGAATGTACTTGTTAAGCATTCTACTCCTGTACTATTAATTAAGTAGACTATGAATACCCTTCGGATCCATCATGTTTGATAACTTCGACCTGTACGTTTGTCCTGTTCAACGGAAAGCTTTAAAATTTATCAGAAATTTTAGATTTTTTGGATGCTCTGCGCTCATATGCAAGCATGGGTAGACACACAATCTTAGAGACTCTTTATGCACAAGCACGTACCCTTGGAGGTTTTATTGGAGGGCTCGAGTTACTTTGACGGTTGGTTGCAAATCCCTCTCAATCCTTCAACTGAACTTTCATGATTTAAAATATGCTCCATGATGGAAACCTTTTTTTTTTTTTTGGTAGAATAGCCCAAGGCACCGTGATGGTGCTGCATCAATGCCAGAAAAATACTAGTAGCAACACACCCAACTTTGCCAGAAAAATACTAGTAGCAACACGCCCAACCTAGCTATTTATTTTTTAGTTGTTATTTATATTGAAATGGCAGGTGGGGAAGCCATGATTCAGATTCGAATCGATGCTCAGCCATGCAGGTAACAAGCTATGCCATACATGCACTAACATGGCCGTGCATCATACCAATCAACTTGTTAATTAATTTGCTTCATGTAGGTTAATTACCAAGACCAGTGCATGATAAATGGGGCTCACAAAAAAAGAGGTGAGATGATCGGTACAGTGCATATATAGCCACGTAGTGCATGCAGCGTAGCGTAGGGTATAATTTCTGGATAACAAGGCTGCTGGGAGTTAAGCTGAATACATGCAGTCCGGCAAACCCCCACCTCACGTGAATGGACTGATGATCTTTTCCAAAAGAATCACCACCGAAATAATTTGAACCTCCTGGTCCTGGAGCAACTTGATGAGAGTCCGAGCACATTAGCTTCAAAAAATGGAGGGCACTAATCTCTCGGGCCATGCCTCGGTGGACTGTCATCATGTCAACATAATATGTTCACAAGACTACATGCCAAATATTCTTCAGGGAAAAAAAAAAAAAAAAAAAAAAACTACATTCCCAATATGTTTCACATGGCCCTTTTGGTAGCAGGCAGCGAAAAAGGCAACAGCATATTAGAGAGAGAGAGAGAGAGAGAGAGATCCTTGCAATACTTTCGTCAGTACCCCGCACTTAAAAAAGCCAGCACTTATATCTTTGCCCATGACAATACCATCAATTAGGAAGGCTCCTTCAAGTGTGCCCATAACTAACTGTAGTAGCTATCTTTCTCAGCATAGGTTTATTGGGTAAGAATGGCTTTATGTTGCTTTGAAGAGTCTAAAGTCTATGGTCTAGCTTGTTATAAACGTAACAAAGAGACTCCTCTTCCCAATAAAGTTTGGCAAAATTTAGTGCTGCTTTCTACTTTAGTTGATGAAAGACTTTTGCTCTCATCTTTACTTTCAAGCGTGGTCATCTTTTTATCCCCACTACATCAAAGGTCAGTTTCCTACAAAAGAGAGAGATCCAGGGGCACGGTATAGAAGTCATGGAGATTTCATTATATGAAAGAAAGAAAGCCACGTACCTGTATGCCCCATAAGCTCCCATACTACCTCCGGTCCAAGCATACATCGATATAAATGGGTTCTTTACCTGAACGTGACAAGGAGAGTACCAGAAATACTTGTGGTATGATATATCTCCATGTGAAATCATGTATCATGCATGACATGTTTCCTGGCCGCATCCGCTGTCATTGAATTGTATGTGAGAATGCATTGTCATAAATCAAGACCTCAAAATCCACAGCGTAATCAAAGCAAGCAGCCGTTCCTACAAGAAGTCATGGGCTGCATAGAATTCTTTTAGATCTCATTAATGTAAAGGCCTCGACTCATAGCATGTGGGATCTGTCATCAGAGTACCTACCACGTGCTACACCAATGAAACCTCACCTAAAAGCATCTGTCCGCAAACCGAGTCCCTCCCATTCTCGGCTTTCGAGGATGCACCAGCAACGACAACAACAACCAATAAACAAGAGTGGGCCGCAAATCCATTTTTCAGTATCCCTGGTTCTAGTTTTTGAAAGAAAATTAAGGGTAATATTCCAATATTCATAAATGTTTCTTCTGAAAAGAAAAGAAACACAGCAATTTGGATGAATAAGATAAACTGCCTGTAAATATCATTTTTTTTTTTTTTTCCACGGATGTTTCAAGTGGTGTGTGAATCTAGTAGCTGTTCATAGTTAATCCTTAGTTCAAATTTAATAATTAATCAAAAGATTCTTCGGTTAACTTCCTGCACCTCATTCCAATGACACCAAAGAGATGCTACACCCTGCTATGCGACTCCAGCAAGGTGTCTTGAGACAATCCGACTCTCCTATCTTTGTTGTTGTAGTATCAACTTGTACTGATACCACCCGCATCAGGAATTACTCCTGCAAAATACGGATCCTTATTTTCGAAATCACGATTATCGATGTCGATACCGCAGGAAAAGAAAGCAATGAATAAAATACAAGATGCAATAAATTGGGCATGCAAGATTTCGCTACGAGAAAAAATAAATTTATAAGATTAGGGACTTCCACTCTCAATCTCGTACAGATCTCTTAACAAGAAATTCTAAAAAATTTATTGTACAAGCTCTCAACTGGAGATCCCTCATCACTCTTTTGATCCTCACACCTAGCCTACTTTTTTGCCCATAGTTTTATAGCTACTGCTATAAAGAACGTCTCACTAGGAGTCCAACGATATAAACCACGTTCAAATCAAAAACCTGCAGTCTATCCAATTTGCAGTTAAACTCCTAATCAACTCTGATCATCGATTAGCCTTGATTCGTGCCAAAAATCGTGTGAGATCAGCCCAATCCATGCGGATCACATCAGCGGATGGCACAGTCATTCGATCCATGCCTGGATCATGTGCATCCGTCGGATCACACAGATCAAGCATGTACACTGCTCCTCGAACCACCGGCCTTGCATCAATATTATGCGCATGTACACAAGGAAGAAAGGAAGCTGCTGAAATCACCGCCTAGGCCTGGGCCCATCCTCACACCCGCGTGTGCCCCACCCACCTGGGCTTGGGCTAGCGCCAATGCCAGTGCCTGAGTTGCGCACTTGTGCATGCGCGATGCTGGGCCACGCCCTGCGGGCTGCGGGCTTGCCTGCAAGCCGAGAAAAAGGGCTTCAATTTTTTTTCTTCTTTATCTTGGATTAGGCTTCTCATTGGATTTCTCTACCTATTTGGACTTCGTTCAGGACCGATTTTGAGGCATTTTTCCAACAATCTCCATCTCGACCCGATATTCAGCATCTGCTTGATCTTAAGAGCTTCTTGAAAGATTTCACGTTTCCATGCCCCGAGACAAATGCCTAATCATGGATGAGAAAACATGAAAGTCGAGACAGGCTGCTCGATCCCTTCTCCGTTACATGCTGTGCTCACCTCGATCTAAGACTTATTCGAAAAAGCTTCATGTAATAATAGAAACTTCATCTTGCAACATCACCTGTCATCCTTTCGAGGCTCATGTCTCATACCCGATCCATCTATTACTGGAGCTCCACCTAGTATTGGACTCCTGTCTGCATCAGGGAGTCCACCTTGTATTGGATACCCTGTCAAAAAGTAGTGAACTCCATGCTTCTTTCCTAGCAAAACAATCATACTGCTATGTAAGACCTTCAGGACTTCATTACCGTCTCTTCATATGTAGCCGTTTGAGTCCAATTTATTGAGAGAAATTAGATTTCTACAAAAATTAAGTATGTATCGGACCTTACCTAGTTTTCTCACTATTCCATCATGTACCTCCAAGTTGACTATCTCGATACCTGCAATCGCACAGTTCGATTCATCTGGCAAGTGGATTGCACACACTCTGCTCTCTAAAGAGTCAAATAGCTCCTTTCTGTAATATATATGGTGCGGACATAGAGAATCTAAGGTCTATTAGAAAGAAGGAAATACCCGGTCGGATACATGAGTGCATCACTGATGTATTCATCATCGCTACCATTGGTCACCACTATAGCAACCCTCGCTCGATCTTTGAGTTGTGAGGAATCTCTAATACAATGCCCCAACTCATTGCACCGAAGGTATTTGATTTTGCTTGTATCCTTCGACTTGGACCCCCCACCTTGTGATCCTTTGTCGCTCCGCCTTCTGTTGCTTACTCTTCGAGAAACCACCAACGTTGAGTTCCCACTTGAACTTGAAGCTGGATTCTTCCACTTCATCATTCTGGAGTAACGCCGAGGTGACCTCCTTTATCTTGATGGTGCTCTTTCCTACTAGAAGAGCAGTCACCAAGGACTCGAAGGACTGTGGTAGGGATGACAACAAGACTAATGCTATGATTTTTTCTTCCATCTTCTCACCTACATTGAGAAGGTTGATGAAGATTCTCTGAAAGTTATTTAGGTGCTCCTGCACACTTTACCCCTCGGTCATCCACAGTTGGTACAATTGCTTCTAAAGGAATAGCGTATTGATGAGGGACTTTGCCATGCATATCTTCTCAAGCATTGCCCATGGCACCATCGAAAAAGTCTCCTATAGCATATGGATCACCATCTCATCAGCCAGGTACAAGCAGATCGTACTCATCGCCTACATCTGGTCTCGCCTCCAAGTCTTCTTTTCCATGGTGGCTGGTCCTTCTACGTATAAGAGAGCATCGATCAACCCCTGCTGGATGAGTATGTCTTTTGCTTTCGCCTGCCAGAAAGAGAAATTACTCTTCCCATCAAATCAGTTGATATCAATTTTAATTGCGCTTGCTATCTTCTTCGATTTTGATCAATCACGGACAATACAAGGCTCTGATGCTAGTTATTGTGGTATCAACTTGCTTTAATATCAGTTGTTGGGGATATCAACTTGCATCGATACCACTCACATCAGGGATCACTAATACGAAATATGGATCTCCATTTCCAGGATCATGATTGTCGATGTCGATGCCATATGAGAAGAAAAAAGAGAAAAATAAAATACAAGATGCAATTAATTGGGCATGCAAGGTTTCACTATGAGATAAAAATAAACTTACAAGATTGGAAACTTCCACTCTCAATCCCATACAAATCTTTCAACAAGAAATTCCAAAAAATTCCTTATACAAGCTCTCAACTAGAGAACTCTTTCACTTTTTTGATCCTCATACCCAGAATGCTCATCTGCTTATGATTTTATAGCCACTACTGCAAAGAGCATCTCACTAGGAGTCCAACGGTCCAAACCATGTTTAAATTAGAATCCTGTAGCTTTTCCAATTTATAGTCAAACTCCAAATCAACTATGACTGCTGATCGGACTTAATCCATGTCGAAAATCACACGAGATCAGCCCAATTCTCACGGATCATGCCAACAAACATGGGCGGCTCCATGCTTGGATCACTCATGTTCGTCGAATCATGCAAATCAGGCACATACACTGCTCCTCGAACCATCGACCTCACATCAATATTCATGCATGCATACACAGGAAAGAAAGGAAGCTATTGGAACCATTGCCTAGCCCATCCTAGCACCTACACTCACCCCGCCAGCCTGGGCTGGCACCCGTGCCAGCATGCACGTGCCCACCTAGGCCGTGTGCCTGCTTGCACGATTGCTTGGGCCGCGTGCCAGCGCGCGCGTTGTTGTGCCATGCCTTACGAGTCGAGCAAAAGGGCTTCAAAACTTTTTTTCTTCTCTCTTCGGCTAGGCTTCTCACTGGATTTCTCCACTTGTCTGGGCTTCGTTTAGGGCCAATTTCAAAACATTTTCCCAACAATCTCATCATCTAATTCAAATTTAAGATTTGATTAAAGATCATTAATGCGGCATTATTGCTGACGTGGAACCCATAACTGCACCGGCTGGTGGCCACGCTGGTGGAAAGTGCCACCTAGATGTGGCGACTGAATGTAAATCCGGAGTCAAGCCGCCCTGATGCTTGGAGCGCTCTCTCACCTTCTGAGGTCGAGCCCCCAGCCAAGATCAGCTCCCATCATGGTTGAGCTCCCGGTCGAGGTCGTGCTCCCGCTTCCCGGGATCGAGCTCCCGAGATAGAGCTCCCCCATCCTGTTGAGGTTGAGCCCCCGATCGAGGTCAGCTCCCGGTCGAGGTCATGCTCCCGCTTCCCAGTGTCAAGCTCCCGAGATAGAGCTCCCGTATCCTACCAAGGTCGAGGCCCCAGCCGAGGTTAGCTCCCATCCGGGGTCGAGCTCCTAGTCGAGGTTGTGCTCCCACTTCCCGGGGTCAAGCTCCCGAGATAGAGCTCCCATGTTCTCGCCAAGACTGAAGTTCTTGCTAGAAGCAAAAGGGGGGAGGATCAGCAGAAGTTCAGACTGTGGCATGGAAGCTCCCAGCTACCTACAATTTTTCGAAGGTGGCGCATGCCCTGCCAGAAAATTCAAGCTTTGCAATGTGCCATCCACACGCTCTGCGCAATGCGTGCTCCACCAGGCTCCAGGCCCTTTAGCGTGCCGCCACATCAATGACCGTGCAACTGGGGGCTCCAGCCCTCATGACATGGAACTTGTACCCCTCCAAGAGGAGTATTCCATTAAGGCCTCGGGCCCTATAACACTCCGATGGTCCCTCCTGAAATAGAAACGCCCCATCATGGCTCGGGGCTCAGCGGCACGGCGCCCGTCCCTCCCACGGAAAACTGCACCACTAGAGGGACAAGATTTGTACTACACCGACAAACATCCCCAATAGTTAGATCTCCTTTCGAGGACTGGTCCGACAAGGAGGAGGCTACAGATAAAGGAAGACCCCTCTAAAAAGGGATACCAAGAAAGTAACATCTCAGTGAAGCCCTAGACTTGGTCTGGACCATCTTTCTCATATAAAATGGAAGAAAGGACCCCTGAAAGGAAAAAGAGGGGGGCAACTGGTAAGATTCAGAGAGCAAACGGGCAATGAACCAGCCGAGAAAACCTTCCAGCTCTCTAATCTCTACTTTACCTTATTTTTTCATTTCTTACATCTCATCTTTCATCCTCTATGCGGAGAGATCCCAAGCTCTCCGTTACAGAGGTTCTATTCCCCTTAATCATCCCAACTGACTTGATCATCGGAGTGTTCCCGCCGGAATCCTTGGCCCGGTAGCTGACCGAAGAAGAGGACCAAGCACCCAACATGAGCCCGACGAGTCCGCGACACGTCAGAGCTATAGGCCACGACAATCCAGGCGGTAACAAATTGGCGCGCCAGGAAGGAGGGCAGAAACATCATTGGCTGTGAAAGTTTCGACAGCAAGTCCCCCACCACAAGGACACCCATGGACATCCACGGCCTCATGATGACAACGTGCGCACGGGAAGCTTCTGCCAGTCATGTAGGGGGCCCCCCTCATCGTGGCGACCTATAGAGCCTTGAGGGGGAGCTCCCCACTCCACCACCGTCGCCCCTGGTGGATCCCCAGATCACCGCATTAGCCCAGCAGGTCCATGCCCTGGCTGCGGTGGTGTGCCAGCTTCACCAGAGACACCTGTCCCTGGTCACGCAGCAGCAGCCAGGGATGCTGGCGGCCCACACCGTCGACCCCCGCACCAATCTACTGTCCTTCCGAGAGGGACCGTTATATGCGACCTTCCGCCTGTGGGGAGACCATCAGATGGTCGGGAAGTAGCATGATGGCCCGACTGGCCGGGAGAGCCACTCCCCAACCTCGAACCATGGTGCACACTCGCACCGACGGCATCGGCATGGCCGGGAACACAGACGAGAGTTCTTCCATTTTGTACCCCCTTCACCCTTGACAGCCTTCATCGAAGGGTTTGCAGACGAGGCCATCTGTTGCCAGGCAGAAAAGCATCTCGAAGAGCAAGAGTGCAAGCTAGCTGACCTGTCCCACCAATTTGCTGAGATCCAGGGCTCTCCCAGTGAGCCCACGGGTTACAACACTTGTTCACCCTTCTTCTGTAGAATCCAAGAGGAATAGATTCCCAGCTGGTTCCGTCTGCCCTAGGTTGACCCCTACAATGGGATAACCGACCTCCTGAACCACTTGAAAAGTTACAAGGCCCTCATGAGGGTCCAGGAGGCCACCGACACTCTCCTCTGTATTGCCTTCTCGACTACCCTCCAGAAGGCTGCTCGAGCCTGGTTCTCCAGACTCGAGTCAGAAAGCATCGACTCCTTCGCACAACTGGAGAAAAAATTCATGGCACACTTTGATGCATGTAGAAAGGTACCACGTAAAGCCGACAATCTCTTCTTGATCTGCCAGCAAGATCGAGAGCCCCTTCGGGACTACGTGTCCCGGTTTAAAGCCGCCACCCTGAAGATCTATCACCTCGATGAGCCAGTCACCATGCTGGCCCTGAAGAGGGGACTTAGGACCTCCCGCTTTACCTACTCCCTCGATAAGAAGCCTTCGAAGACTTACTCGGAGCTCCTCCTCCGGGCCCATAAGTACATCCATGTGGAGGAGGTTGACCACACCAAAAGAGACCTGGACGGGAGGCCGCTAAAGAGACAAGCCGTGGGGGAGACATTTGGCCCCCCGGCCCTGAAGGCTATGCCGGCCCCATGGCCAGGGGCCAGGCCCAGAGTCAACCCTACCAAGAAAGAAAAGCTCACTCATCTCCTTGCCCCAAGAGCAAAGATCCTGATGGAGATCGAAGGTGAGCGCTTCCTATGTTGTCCTCCCCCGCAAAGGCCATCCGCTGGATGAACTAGATCCCGCTACTGCCGCTTCCACCGGGATCACGACCACGATACTGAGGAATGCCGCCTGAAGAGGGAGATAGAAGATCTAATCAAGCACGGCTACCTTGGAAAGTATATGAAGGGAGGAGCACCTCCAGCAATCCAGAATGAAGAGCCCCGACTGCTCGTCATTGACAATCACCCCACTGAGAAGCCGGTCGGAATGATCTCCTGGGGGGCAAGGAAAAGCTTGAAGAGGGCTAGGGGGAGAAAGGAAAGTGATGATGTACTCCCCTATGAGGGAGAAGGGTCGGCTAGGGTAGATAACCCAAATAATAATGCTGTCGTCATAGAAATGATGGTAGCAAAATATCATGTAAAAAAAATTATGGTTAACAGTGGAAGCTTTGCTGACATTCTTTTTTATGATGCTTTTGCAAGAATAAACTTGTCCACTGACCAAATAAAGCTGGTGTTCACGCCCTTAGTGAGCTTCACCGGGGATTCGGTTGGAGTTGAAGGAAAGATTACACTCCCAATAATCGCCGGGATGCCACCTTGGCAAAGCATCGTACTGATGATGTTCACCGTTATGAGGCTTCACTCTCCTTACAACGCTATCTTGGGGAATCCTAGACTCAACCTGCTCGATGCTACCATCTTCACCCGGCGTCTCCTCATCCAGTTCCCCCCTCCCTGGGGGATCGAAGAAATGAGAGGATCTCGGTAGCCCAGCACTGCCTGCAAATGGTCCTAGGAGTGCGAGAGGCTATGCAGGGTCTGGTCATCGACCAGCTAGGCCCAACAGAGCAAGAGTCGAAGGGCAGGCCGGTCGAACCCCTACTGTCTTTCCCCCTAGGGTAGGACCCCTTGAAGACGGTACAAGTGGGAGCCCTACTGCCCGAAGAGAAGAGATCCCGTCTGCTCGACTTCCTGCGGGCCAATACATCCATGTCTTCGCCTGGACTGCAGTGAACATGCTTGGGATCCGGCCTGAGGTGATCACCCATAGGTTGAACGTCGACCCCAACTGCCACCCAGTCCGGTAGAAAAAGAGGAGCTTTGCCCCGAAGCGGTAGAAGGCAATTGATGAGGAAGTCGAAAAGCTACTCGCAGCAGGCTTCATCCGTGAGGTACGTATCTTGACTGGCTTGCTAATATAGTGATGATCAAGAAAGCTTCTAAGAAATGGAGGATCTGCATGGATTACACCGACCTTAACTGGACATGTCCGAAGGATAGCTTCCTGCTTCCCAAGATTGACCAGCTGGTGGATGTGACCTCAGACCACAAGCTCCATAGCTTCATGGATGCATTCTTCGGATACAATCAAATTCGCATGCACAAGGAGGATGAGGAGCACACAGCATTTATGACTAACAAAGGTACGTATTGCTACAAGATTATGTCATTTGGCTTCAAGAATGTAGGGGCCATGTATCAGCACCTGGTCAATAGGGTCTTCATGAAGGTGAAAAATGCAGGCGAGCATGCACGGCAGAAAGATATTTCAAAACTATTTTAAAATAAGTATAGCAGAAGGCTTGGTAGATCGATCAAAATGATCTACCAAACTGCCTGCAATAGGACCTAGTATGATAATGTAGCATGCAACAAACATCATAAGAAGGAAAAGAACCAAAGATATAAAGATACATTACCGTTATACCTTTGGAGGATATTATGGAAAAAGTCCTCGAGCCATACACATGTCTGGCCTCTATGGGTAGTTCACACCGGGGCTCGACTCTGATCAACTCCCTCGGAGTTCTAGCTCCTTAGAATCCTTGAGATCGATCTTCTTCTTCTTGGAAGACGAGGAGGAGAGGTGGAACTCTTCCTAACTAGCTCTCTTTCTAAAACCTAGCTTGAGTGCTAGGTATTCTCACACCCAATACCCTAGTCCTCACAAGCCCCTTTTCTTTTCCCTCTTAGAATCTCAGCAGCAAGAAAACTCTTCAACAAGAAAATGATTTCATCTAGCTTGGTGGCCCTAAAACAATCCTTATTTATAGAGGTGGCCATGAGAGGGAGAATGAGGAAGGAGGAGTGATTGGGGAAGAAGGTTGAGGGCTATACCAAATAGGTTCCAAGTTTAAATGACAAGAATGACCATCATTCCATGAAAGCTTGGAGTCAAAACAAGCCAAATTTCGAAATTCGAATTCAAAATTCAAAGTCAAAACCTTCCCAGAAATCTTTCTAAAATTTTTGCTCGTCATAGCCAAGTATCGATACTTGGAAGTGTCTGCACTTGGAACATGGTCAATAACATCGACCTCCAATGATGGTAAACGATTCTCAATCGTCGATCAACCTTTAGATCAGATAGAAATTCCTATAACATGTGACCCCATAGGTTCGAACACTAAGCCGGTAGCACTGGAACACTTTCAGTACCAGTCAAAGTCCTTATCTAGCAATGATACCCGATGTCCGAATAGGTCAAAGATTGCAGAGCAACTTTCTAGAACCTCTGGCATATAGTTATCGCGTAATTCATCCCTTTGACCTTATAATGCTCAGGATGACCTAGGGTTTGACTGCCAATCCTAATTTGGTTCATCCAGATCATGTCTCAACCTTACAAGTTCTGTGACTCCTCACAAGAACTATCCTGGCTAAAGTTTTGCTAAATTGAGACACAGCGAGTTATTCACTCCAAACTCTTTGGAGGGGTCAATTCCATCTTGATCCACCACTGCTCTAAAAGTACTTTACTGCACCTAGAAACCCTTCATCACTAGATTAGAAATCCAGGTAGTCCAGCATCAAAGTACAGTGAGTTGCTTGCAAGCTACCATGGTGATCTTAGGTCTGAGGGACATATATCCATATCCCTTCGCGAGCAACCCTTTGACAGAAGGGAGCCCCGTAGATGGTCACGTTCAGTGAGATGTCATACATTTTACTTGTATGTCACATTAGTGTCACCACACTCTTTGGTCAAGAGGATAACCAACCAATGTGAGATATAACAACCTATACTTGATACATCGTTGTCCTAAAATAATGTATCCTTTGGTTATGAACCAGTTTAAGAACTACTTGATATATCCTCTGTATATCAAATATAATGTAGTTCTAAGGACTCCATTACATAAGAGTTCTTTTCAGAAAAATGTACATGTGATGAACAGCCAAAAGGATAACTTTTATTCATTAAAAATTCATATACAATTATAAAATAGCACAACCATTTACAGCTTAGATGATTGGCTTTGGAACAATTCTCAACAACTCCCACTTGGACTAAAGCTAAGCAGTACAGAATCTTATTTTCATTTTCCATTTACAATTGTCGAACTCTTAAACTTCGACGGTTTTAGTGAAGGGGTTAGCCAGGTTCTCCTTTTCATCGATCTTCTGAAGGTTAATGTCACCTCGTTTCACGATCTCTCACATAAGGTGAAAGTGCCATAGAATGTGTTTTATGCGGTGATCAGACCTCGGCTCTTTGGCTTGAGTAATGGTTCCAGTGCTATCACAATACACCGGAATAGGACCATCCAGGGAAGGTGCCACTCCTAGCTTGCCAAGGAACTTCCGCAACCACACAGCTTCCTTCGCTACATCTGATGCTGCAATGTATTCTGCTTCGCATACTGAGTCCGCCACAGTGGGCTATTTAAAACTTTTCTAGTAGATTGCTCCTCCATTTAGGGTAAAGATAAATCCTGACACACTCTTGCTATCATCCTTATCTGACTAGAAACTAGAGTCAGTATATCCCACAAGTTTTAAGTCAGGTTCTCCATAAATCAGCCATTGGTCCTTAGTATTTTGTAAATACTTAAGGATGGTCTTTACCATTTTCCAATGAGCTTCACCTAGGTCAGACTGGTATCTGCTCACTACGCCTAGTGAGTATGCCATGTCTGGTCTAGTACATGTCATGGCATAATGATAGAACCTACTACCGAGGCATACAAGATTCTACTCATACGCTCTCTCTCCTCCATAGTTGTCGCACAATCCTTTTTGGAGAGAGCAATTCTAGTACCTATCGAGAGATAACCTTTCTTGGAGTTTTTCATGCTGAACCGCTTCAGCACTGTGCTGATGTACGTAGATCGGGATAGTTCTATAAGCCTCTTAGATCTATCTCTATAGATCTTCATACCTAATATGTAAGAAGCTTCACCCAAGTCCTTCATAGAGAACTGAGATGATAACCAGATCTTTATTCCTTGTAGTGCTGGGATGTCATTCCCGATTAAGAGAATATCATCCACATACAATACAAGGAACACAATCACAAAACCATTAGCCCATTTGTAAATGCAAGGTTCTTCTCCGTTCCTAACGAAGCCATATGACTGATACACTTATCAAATCACATGTTCCTACTCCGTGATGCTTGCTTCAGTCCATAGATGGACCTTTGAAGCTTGCACACTTTTGACTCGTCTGTGGATATGAACTCTTCAGGTTGTATCATATACACCTTCTCTTCCAGCTCACCATTCAGGAAAACTGTTCGGACATCCATTTGTAAGATTTCATAGTCAAAGTGTGCCGCTAAAGCAAGCATGATCCGAATGGATTTGAGCATTGCCACAGAAGAGAACGTCTCGTCTTAGTCAATACCATAACATTGACGATATCCCTTAGTAACCAGATGAGCTTTATAGGTCTCTACCTGCACGTCTATGCCCCTCTTTCTTTTGAAAATCTATTTATACCTAATGGGTTTTATCCTCTCAGGTGGATCAACCAATGTCCATACATTGTTGATTTCCATGGATTCCATTTCAGATTTCATGGCTCCTAGCCATTTTTCAGAGTCGGACCTCTGCATCGTATCCATATAGGTGATCGGATCCTCATTGTTCTCATCGAGTTCAATAGGATCACCGTCACAAACCAAAAAATCATAATATCTGTCCTGTCGACTCGGTATCCTACCGGATCTTCTTAATGGTTCCTGTGTGGGCTTTGGGTGTGATATAATCACAACCGACTCTATGTTGTCCCTTAAGTATGTCGGTTCTTCTACTTGTTGAACTTCGCTAAGTTCAATCTTAGCGGCTAAAGTTCTTTCACCAAGGAACTCCTTTTCCAAAAAGATAACCCTAAGATTGACAAACAACTTTTGTTCCTCGGTAAAGTAGAAGTAATACCCCTTAGACTCTTTTGAATACACAACAAATAGGCACTGGTCAGACCTAGGTCCAAGCTTATCCATTTTCAAACATTTTACACAAGCCGAGCAACCCCAGACTCGAAGGCGTGAGAGTGTCGGCTTATGTCCAGTCCATATCTCATATGGGATTTTGCGAACAGGCTTACTCGGAGCCCTATTTAAAAGGTAATAGGCTAATTCCAGATCATATCCCCAAAAGGATAGTGGCAGAGAAGCAAAGCCCATCATGGATCGAACCATGTCCAACAGGATTCGATTCCTCCTTTCAAACACTCCATTTAACTGAGGTATACCTAGAGGTGTCCACTGAGAGAGAATCCCATTCTCCTCGAGATATATCAGAAACTCACTGGAAAAATATTCACCACCTCGATCTGGTCGAAGGATTTTGATATACCTTTCAGTTTATTTTTCTACTTCATTACGACATCATTTGAATATTCCAAACGATTTAGATTTATATCTCATCAAGAAGATATAACCATATCTCGAAAGGTCGTCTGTAAACGTAATAAATAACTGTACCCACCTCTGGCACTAATATTCATGGGTCCGCATACATCAGTATGTACCAGACTTAGAATCCCTTTGCCTGTTCATCTTTTCCAGTAAAAGATGATTTTGTCATCTTTCCAAGAAGACATGACTCAGGTTGGTAGTGAACCGCTTTCACTAAACTCGAGGGACCCTCGCTCTTTAACCTGTTTATCCTGTTCTTGTTAATATGACCTACCTTACAATACCATAGGTATGCATCGTTGACATTATATATCCTAGAATGTTTGCCAGATATGTACACTACACTAACAAGTCGCGACAATACATAAATGCCATTGTTCATATATCCATTCATCACAATATAACAATTTCAAATGATTTTGCAATGTCATTTTTTATTGATAGTTCATAACCATACATGGCCAATTGGCCTACAGAAATGACATTTAAAATGAAAGACGGACAAAATGATACTCATTCAAAATGATTATACAAGACTCGAAAACTAGTTTGAGGACTTCCAACACCAGGACTGGAACTTGGCTTCCATTTTCCATATTCAAGAATCTCTCACCGTCCTCGAATCTTCTACTAACTTGAAGTCCCTGCAAAGAATTGCAAATGTAAATTGGACTTCCTATATCTAATACCCAATTAGTAGTATCACAGATAGAGAAACTACAATGTGTTATCATATAAATACCTTATCTAGCACCATCCTGCTGCTTTCTCTTCTTGGACCTGTTCAGGTCAAGGGATGCAATATAAAGAGGGCAGTTCCTCTTCCAATGACCCTGCTTCTTATAGAAGAAGCACTCCACTTGGCTCTTATCAGCCTTCATCCTCTTGGCCTGACTGGGCCCAGGAGCATTTTGCACCTTTTTTCCTTTCTTGAAGGGATAACGCCCTGCCGAAGATCCTCCCACTAGATTTATCACCCCTTTGTTCAGTTGGTGATCTTTCTCATAAGTCTGCAGTAACCCCAACAGGCCATGGTAGTTAATTGCAGGCTTATTCATTTTATAATGATCGAGAAAGTCTAGATAGGAAGAGGGCAGGGAATTTAATATCGCATCTTTTTCGAGATGTTCATGCAAGGGACATCCGAGATTGTCCAGGCACTCAATCATCTCGATCATATACAATACATGATCAGTGATTGAGGCCCCATCATGCATTCACGCATTGTAGATAATACAGGAGACCCTGTACCTCTCAACGTCATCTGGTATGTCGTAAGACTCCTTTAACTTTTGAAGGATTTCCTCCGGCTAGGCTTCTTCGAATTTGCAACTGAACTTGTTGTTCATCACTGCCAACATAATGCATCAGACAGTGATTCTGTCAGAGATCCACTTCTGATAAGTATCTCTGACCGAACCCTGAGCATTGGGAGCAGGAGTTTTAGGTGTCGGATCTGATATCACATACAGGATCCGTTCATGTTCCTGGACAATCTTGAGCCTTCGATGCCAACTATCGAAGTTGGGACCCTTGAGCTTCTCGTTGTCGAGAAGAGACCG
Organism: Areca catechu; assembly: GCA_021397845.1. Lineage (NCBI taxonomy): Eukaryota > Viridiplantae > Streptophyta > Magnoliopsida > Arecales > Arecaceae > Areca > Areca catechu. The sequence goes on from CM038045.1 coordinate 31,907,001, forward strand.
GAGCGACAGGTTGGAAGACATCTGAAAGAAAAACCAAAACTTATTAGTGTATATGAATTATTAACATAAAGACATGGACTTTAGTCTAAAGGCCCTTCCCACTATTTTGTTCAGACTGATAGCCTCTACCTCCAATCCGAGGAATTATTTTAATTCCTTAGTGGGTACTAGAGTCCAATAGACAACACGAGCCCGACTTTGGTCAGCCCATCCATGCACGTCTAAAGATAGGTTCTTCAACCGATTACTTCTCCAAGTAACCCTAGTATTTAGGTTTTGCCCCAAGGTGCACTTCAATCGACCTTTGGGCCTCCTATTGAAGGTCCCGATTAGGTTCAACCATTAACATGACAAAATTTAATGCTTCTAATTAATGAATAGTCAAGCCCAACTTTGGCCAGTCCACCTGACCACCATTAAGAAAGTCGCACTGAGCCTTCATATTAGGAACAGCAATTCCAATAACCCGATGAACACCCAATCTTTGGATCTGCCAATGAACATCCAACTATTGGACCCATTACCATCCCACTTAATAGGAGGCAAGGACTTGGTTATTCCCATAACTTCGACCTTTATGGACCTAATAATTTAGAGGGTTTAATTTTAATATGACATAAGAAGAAATGAGAAGACATGGATCAACCTCCCACTGATCACATCAGTTAGCAAGGAGGGTTACACATAACTAATGATCTATGGGCATCTAAAATCAGTCAAGATTAATTAACCTTGGGTGACATGGGTTAACACGAGTCAATGAGCTATCCAATCAATTCTGATTGATCACATTGGCCAGGTAAGTGAGATCATGGGTTGGGTTCCGCCATTAACCGTCTTGCCTTAGACACCAACCGAGTTGGCTAGGTAAGAGGTAGCCCCAAAGAACCAAGATCAAACTGCCAAACTTATCTTGGACACCAATTGGTTTATCAGACTCGATTAGACTAGCCTAAAGACTCGGACTGACCACTAAGCCACAAATTAGATCCATTTAGATCTATGGACTAATCAAACTATTAGAGAGATCTATAAAGAAGAAATCCTAACTCAACATTTGATTATATTAGTTATCTATTTAGTTCAATGCATCTAAACTTAGGTCTAACCCAATTAAGGACCTAATAGAAGCTAACCCATGATCCTGAAGGCTTATTGAAATGACTTAAAATCTTTGAATCATATTCCTAGAGTTCTTTGCCATTCAAGGTAACTTAATTTTCAATTAAGTTCAATAGCCTTAATGTATCAAAATAATTTCAATTAATAATATAAAATAATTTTACAATGAATCAAAATTTGAATTCACTATTTATTCAGCATTCTCATGTCAAGTATCGACTCACTAAGGGCAAGTGTCGATACTAGGTGTCGACACTTGGATCGACTCATGGCCTGAGACGGGAAGAAAACAAAACACCATATTTTTTGGCATGCGCTATGAGTCGACACCTTCAAGGCAAAGTGTCGACTCACGAGCCCAAGTGTCGATACTTCCTGGTCAAGTGTCGACACTTCAGCCTTCATGAGTCGACTCAAGGGTCGACTAAAGACCTGTCACAGGAAAAAAAATAGTGATTTCAAATTCAAAATTTTTTCAAACTTTTAATCAAAGTCGATCAAAACAAAACTCTTAGATTTCATCTAAATTTATTTTATGATCATAACAATCCAGATTTGATTAAAACACTTTTAATCTACAATCTCTTTACCTTTCTTCTTCATAAGTCAAATCACAAACGGCACCCCTACGTGCAATAGGAGATTCCATTGAATGGAAAGAGAGGGTCATGCAACCTACTCTCTCCTATGACCGGATGGCCATGGTGACGCACTCAATCCAAGTACTTTAAAAGAGAAAACTATGATGTAAAAGCATGCTAGCATTATTATACTATGAAAAAAAACCTCGGCTTTGATACCATTGAAGGTGAAAAATGCAGGCGAGCATGCATGGCAGAAAGATATTTTAAAACTATTTTAAAATAAGCACAGTGGAAGGCTTGGTAGATCGATCAAAATGATCTACGAAACTGCATGTAATAGGGCATAGCATAATAATGTAGCATGAAATAAACATCATAAACAGGAAAAGAACAAAAGATATAAAGATACTTTACCGTTACACCTTTGAAGGATGTTGTGAAAAAAGCCCTCGAGCCATGTACGTGTCTGGCCTCTATGGGTAGTTCACACCGGGGCTCGACTCTGATCAACTCCCTCGGAGTGCTAGCTCCTTAGGATCCTTGAGACTGATCTTCTTCTTCTTGGAAGACGAGGAGGAGAGGTGGAACCCTTCCTAACAAGCTCTCTTCCCAAGACCTAGCTTGAGTGCTAGGTATTCTCACACCCAATATCCTAGTCCTCACAAATCCCTTTTCTTTTTCCTCTTAGAATCTCAACAGCAAGAAAACTCTTCAACAAGAAAATGGTTTCATCCAGCTTGGCAGCCCTAAAACAACCCTTATTTATAGAGGTAGCAATGAGAGAGAGAATGAGGAAGGAGTGATTAGGGGAGAAGGTTGAGGGCTATACCAAATAGGTTCCAAGCTTAAATGGCAAGAACAACCATCATTCCATGAAAGCTTGGAGCCAAAACCAGCCAGATTTCAAAATTCGAATTCAAAATTCAAAGTCAAAGCCTTTCCAGAAATCTTTCCAGAATTTCTGCTCATCACAGCCAAGTGTCGACACTTGGAACATGGTCAATCACATTGACTTCCAATGACAGTAAACAATTCTCAATCATCGATCAGCCTTTAGATCAGATAGAAACCTTATGGTGCGTGATCCCATAGGTTCGAACACTAAGTCAATAGCATTGGAACACTTCCAGTATCCATCAAAGTCCTTATCTAGCAATGATATCCGATGTCCAGATAGGTTGAAGATTGTAGAGCAACTTTCTAGAACCTCTGGCATATAGTTACCTCATAATCCCTTTGACCTCATAATGCTTAGGATGACCTAGGATTTGACTGCCAATCCTAATTTGGTTCATCCAGATTATGTCTCAGCCTTACAAGTTCTGTGACTCCTCACAAGAACTATCCTGATCAAGGTTTTGCTAAATTGAGATACAGCGAGTCATTCACTCCAAACTATTTGGAGGGGTCAATTCCATCTTGATCCACCATCGCTCTGCAAGTACTTGACTGTACCCAGAAACCTTTCATCACTGGATTAGAAATCTAGGTAGTTCGGCATCAAAGTACAGTGAGTTGCTTGCAAGCTACTATGGTGATCTCAGGTCTGAGGGACACATATACCCATATCCCTTCGCGAGCAACCCTTTGGAAAAAGGGAGCTTCGCAGATGGTTACGTTCAGTGAGATGTCACACATTTTACTTGTATGTCACATCAGTGTCACCACACTCATTGGTCAAGAGGACAACCAATCAATGTGAGATACAACAACCTATACTTGATACATCGTCATCCTATAACAATGTATCCTTTGGTTGTGAACCAGTTTAAGAACTACTTGATATATCCTCTATATATCAAATATAATGTAGTTCTAAGGACTCCATCATATAAGAGTTCTTTTCAGGAAAATGCACATGTGATGAACAGCCAAAAGAATAACTTTTATTCATTAAAAATTCATATACAATTATAAAATAGCACAACCGTCTACAGCCTAGACGATTGGCTTTGGAGCATAATTCCCAACACTTCAAGACCAGTACGACCGCAACATGCAGGTATACGTGGAAAACATGCTTGTCATGAGCGGCCAGAAGTCGGATCACATCGCCGACTTGGCGAAGGCCTTTGACAATCTCTGCCTCTACCAGATGAAGCTGAACCCCACCAAATGCACATTTAGCATTACGGTGGGAAAGTTCCTGGGGTTCATGGTCACCCAGAGGGGATGAGGCCAACCCATAGGCCAACCCAAAGAAGATCCAGGCGATCACATACATAAGATACCCTATCTCCAAGAAGGAGGTTCAACGCTTGATTGGATGCATAGCGACATTAAGCTGTTTCATCTCGCGTTTCGCCGAGCGCTGTTAGCCTTTCTTCAAGGTGCTGCATAGATGCACAACTTCATCTGGATGCAGGCATGCCAGGAGGCTTTTGAGATGTTGAAGAAGCTTCTTGCCTCCCCGCCGTTGCTATCCAGGTCGGAACTCGGGGAAGAGCTTCTCCTATACCTGACGATCTTATCGGAGACAGTCAGCTCAGTATTGGTCCACATCGATAAGGACGACACCTAGCTACTAGTCTACTACACCAGCAAGCTGCTCCGTGATGCTGAAACCAAGTACACTCGATCCGAAAAGATTATCTTTGCACTCATTGTATCTATGCAGCATCTCAAGTCCTATTTCCAAGCACATCCGATCGCCATCCTCACTAACCAGCCCCTGAGGACCATCCTGAGCTGCCCTGATATGGGATATCTGGCCAAGTGGGTGGTGAAGCTTAATGAGTTTGACATCACCTACCGTCCACAACCGGTGCAAAAGGCCTAAGTCCTTGCTGATTTCCTGGTGGAATGCACCTGGATGGGCGAAGACCTGGAGAAGGCGGACTAGCAAGCCGAACCTAGACTGGACCTGACCCCGGGAGCGATGACGTGGATTCTCCATGTCAACGGTGCATCCAATGCTGGAGGGAGTAGAGCTGGGCTCATCCTCGCCAACTCCAATGGAGTCATCGCTGAATGCGCACTGCATTTCCTCTTCTAGGCAACCAACAATCAAGCTGAGTACGAGGCGCTCCTTGCGGGATTGAAGGTGTCCCGCAAGTTGGGTGTAAAGTGCCTGAAAGTCTTCACGAACTCAGCTCGTGGTGGGCCAGGTGTCCAGCGAGTATGAAGCTCGAGATCCCATGATAGCGAAGTATCTGGACAAGGTACTCTCATACATAGCGAACCTCTAGCACTTCAGCATTTTCTATATCCCTTGCACGAAGAATGCCCGGGCTGACGTCCTCTCTAGGTTAGCAATCCTACCGGATTCATTATTGGGGCACACCTTCATAGAATATCTGGAGACCCCCAGCTTCGAGCCATAGCTAGACTTGGGCATTGGGCCATGTCGGGCCCAACCCAGCCCAGGCCCACCGGGACACAACTAAACAGGTCATGTATGGCCCGGCCTGTTACTAAACGGGTCATGCTAGCACATTCCTAGGCTCGGGGGTGGTGGGCCATGCCAGGCACGGCCCGTTGGCCCATCAGCTCATTTTTTTAATTATTTTTTTTAAAAAAATGGGTTAGGCCTCCCGGCACGGCCCGTTAGGGACCGTTACGGGCCGGGCCTAGCACGGCCTATTAGGGGCCATTACAGGCTAGGCCTGGCATGGCCCGTTTGGCCCATAACAACTAGAAATGGCTATTTTTTTGGCTTTTTACTATTTTTGCCCTTCCAACGATCATAAAATGGTTAATTTAAGGGATATTATGAGAAAATAATTTTTTTGGAGTCTTATAAATACCCCTTTCGTCTTCCATTCTCACCACACCAAACCAATTATTCTTTCCTTCTCTACTACTACTATTTCTCTCTTCTAGTAATGTTTAGCAAGTGCTCTAAGCTTCTAGCAATTTGATTTTTAGTTTACATTTAGCAAGTATTCAAGTGCTACACAAAAGGAGGTTCTTGTTGAGAAGTTAAAAGTACAAGAGAAAGAGAAGGTCACTCCTTATCGAGAGCACAAGAGGAAGCTCACAAATGTCGGCTCTACCTCTGGTCCTCTACTCAATTCCTCCTTGTGGTTAGTTTTTATTTTTTGCATTCATCAAGTTAGATTTGGCATCTTATGATGAAAATCATTTTGGCATTCCTTCTATTTCTGAGAGAGAAGAAACTAATCCCCAAGTTTCTAATCCATCTAGAACCAGTGAACCGAGTGAAGATCAAACCTCTTCTCGTAAGAGGACTAGTGATGTATGGAATGAATTTGATAAAATTATGGTTGATGGAGTCTGGAAAGCAAAATATAAAAAATATGCCAAATTTTATAGTTGTAGTAGTAGTGGGGGAACAGGCTATTTAAAAAGATATCAAGAGAGTCATAGGATGCATGATTCTCTCTTCAAAGTACCTTTAATATACAAGGGGATCACTTGTAGATAATTTTGCATATAATTATAAAAATCAAAGAAAATCACTTGTAGATAGTTAAGGATGAATTACCTTTTAGTTTATATAAATCTTTTAATTTTGAAGAATATGTTCAATTAGCCCTACAACCTGCTTACAAAAGAACCAGTAGGCGTACATTTAGAAGAGTAGCTATGACTAACTTTTTAGCAATGAGACAAAATTTAATTGAAACACTCTATTTTAAATGCAAAAGTTTCATTAACTTCTGATATTTGGTCAGCATCTGTAGGTAGTAATTATTTTATTGTCATTACTGCTCATTATATTGATAATGATTGGCAATTAAATAAATGTATTCTTGCTTTTCATGCTTTTAATTTTTCATATTCTGGGCAACAAATTTCAAATACCATTTATCAAACTGTATATTCATATAATATTAATGATAAAATTATGTCTATTACTTTTGATAATGCATCTAATAATAATTCTGCATTATTGAAGGACTCATTGCATCCCATGTTAAATGAAAATTTATTGCATATTGATGTGCATGTCATATTTTAAATATTTCTATTCAAGCTGGCATGGACATGATTCAAGATATCATTTCAAAAATTAGAAATACAGTTTTTTTATTCATGTTTCAAGAGCAAGACTTCAAGAATTCAAGCAACTATGTATAGATAATGGTAAACATTTTAAAAAATTTAAATTTGATGTAATTACTCGTTGGAACTCAACATATAGCATGATACATGATGCATACCCATATAAAAACTTATTAAGTACATATATTAATGATCGTGGATTAGACTTTACATTGACTGAAATTGATTGGAATAAAGATAAATTTTGGAAGATTTTTTGGTTAGTTTTTATAATGCTACTAATGTTCTTTTTGGTATTTATTATCCAACTTCATGTTCAGTTTTACAACAAGCATATATGATTAGTCAAAAATTTGTAGAACATAGATATGATAATGTTTTAATGCCTATTATTGAACAAATGGAATCTAAATGGAATGAGTATTGGGATAAGATATATCCTATACAGGACTTAGTTGCTATATTTGATCCAAGAGTTAAATTGAGTAGCATACTAATTTTACTTGATGTATATTATGAAAATATGATTCAAGATCCTGAACCTGCTAAAATTGAGGTAACACAATTTTTTTATGATATTTATGCTTTATATGATGAAAAAATTCATGGATCTAGATTACCTGTACAAAGCTCTATTTCTTATTCTAGTAGTTCTCGTTAATCATCTATTTTTTCATTCATTGCACAGAGAAAACACACACATGCTTCAAGTTCATCTTCATCTTTAAGTAGTGAACTAGAATTTTATTTACGAAATGATCTTCAGTCTACATATGATGAAAATCAAATAGAGAGTCTAGATGATTAGCTTGGTGGAAGAGTGTTAAAAATCAATATCATGTTATTCTGCCATTGCACGCAATATTTTAGCTGTGCCGATGTCCGCAGTAGCATCAAAATTTTCTTTTAGTGCAGGTCGGTGTATTTTTGACGAAAAGAGAAGTAGGATGACTGGCGACACGGTTGAGATGCTTCTCTGCTTCAAAGATTGGTTGGATGCTGAGACGAGACTTCAAGATAAAGGTAGATATAATACAACATCCTCTAATGATGATGATATAAATACTACTGATGATTATTAAGATTTTTATCATTTATTTTTAATTCTTAATTTTTATAATTATATATTTTTATTTTTTTAATTATTAAAGTGAGTCATCTCTATTTTTTTCTCCTTTCTTATTGTATTCTGGAGGTCGGCCTGGCCCCCCTTCCTTCATGTACCATTTTGATTTAAACTAATAAACTGGTAGGGATCTATGCCAAACCTTCCACCATTAAGGTTGCTTTATATTAATAAATCCTTAGTTCCTAATATTTTTTTAATTTACTAAAAAATTTTTTATAAATAAAAAATTTTATTTTCATTTATTTTAAGGGGGCTGGGCCGGGCCGTGCCTAGCACCATCCAGGCCCTTGTGGGTCATGCCATGCCAGGCCCGGTTCAGGCCCTTATGGGTCGTTCCGGGTTGGCCCGCGGGCCGTGCCATGCCTGGCCCACGAATCGTGCCAGCCTAGGCCCTTATGGGCCGTGCCAGGCTCGACCTGTAGGCTAGAAATCCTTAACCCAGCCCAACCCCCCTTTTATGGATCGTGCCAAGCATAGCCCATTACTGTAGCAAGCGGGCTTGCTTGGCACGACCCGCATCGTGCCGGGCGATGCCGGGCCATGGGCGACCCGGCCCAATGCCCACCTCTACTCCACAGCAAAGGTTCAACAGGTCACCTCCAAGGCTAGCTGGATGGACTCCTACATCAAATACATTACCACCGGCACCCTACCCGAAGATCGCAAGGAAGCCGACCTCCTTAAGAATAAAGCTGCACGGTATGTGTTGATGGTGGGCAACTCTATCGGAGGTCTTACTCCTATCCCCTGCTGAAATGCTTGAAGCCCTTAGAAGCTGCCTACATGCTTCAAGAGATACACGAAGGCATCTGCGAGAATCATGTGGGGGGCAGGACTCTAGCTTACAAGGCACTCCGACAAGGATACTTTTGGGAGACCATGCGGGAGGACGCCACTGATTTTTTGAGAAAATGTGACCGTTACCAACGTCACGCCCACACCCAGCATCAGCCAGCTGCCCTGCTCTCCCAGCTATTAGCCTCGTGACCGTTCGTCCAGTGGGGAATGGACATTCTAAATCCCTTTTCTTCCGTGTCTGGCCAACGGAAGTATTTGATTGTGGCCATCGACTACTTCACCAAATGGATCGAGGTCGAACCCCTGGCACGAATCATAGAGGCCAAGATCAGATCATTCTTCTGGAAGTCGGTCATCTGCTATTTCGGACTCCCGCACTCAATCATCACTGATAACATGCGGCAGTTTGACAACCAAGCTTTCGAAGAGTAATGCGCTGACCTCAACATTCGCCATCACTTCACTTCGATGGCTCATCCTTAGACCAACGGGAAGGTCGAGTTAACCAACTAAACCATCTTGCAAGGGCTCCACACCAGATTGGATGAGGCCAAGGGTCGATGGGCAGAAGAGCTCCCCAATGTACTGTGGACCTACCATACCACGCCTTGGACGGTAACAGGTGAGACACCCTTCAACCTTGTCTTCGATTCAGAAGTTGTGATTCTAGTAGAAGTTGGTCTGCCTACACCACGGGTAGAGCAATACAACGAGGTTGAGAATCCGGTCCGCCTCCTTCTTAACCTAGACCTTCTAGATGAGATGAGGGACAAAGCCCGACTCCGGATGGCGGCATATCGACAATGAGTGGCGCGCCACTACAATGCCTGTGTCAGGCCCAAGACGTTTTGCCCAGGCAACCTGGTCCTCAAGCAAGTAGAAGCATCCCAACCAGAAAAATGTAGCAAGCTGTCCCCAAACTGGGAAGGCCCCTACTAGGTGGTCGAGGCTCTGCCAAATGGAGCCTACTATTTCGTCACGCTCAACGACGATCGATTCCCTCAGACATGGAATGCCAACAATCTAAGAATGTACTACTAATAATGTAAGGTTTTTTCTCAATCATTAAAGTTTCTTTTTGGTGCAACACTATCTTCCACCTATGCAGGAACTTGCTCGCCCGACTCCAAGTCCGGCGGCCAAAGCCGTAAAACTTACAAAGCCCCGTACTTGAAGTCGGAAAACTTATGAAGCCACGCACTCGAAGCTGGAAAACTTACGAAGCCCCGTACTCTAAGCCGGAAAACTTACGAAGCCCCGCTCTTAAAGTCAAAAAACTTACAAAGCCCCGCACTTAAAGTCGAAAGATTCCTGAAGCCTAGCACTCAACTGCCTTACTCATAGTCCAGAGATGTAAGCCGGAAAGCCTTCGGAGTCTCGCTATATACTGCTTGACTCACAATTCAGCAAATCAAGCCAAAACACTCAAGAAGCCCTGCACTCGAGTCTACAAGACCCCAAGACCAGCAGAGCAGGGATGGAGTGTTCTTAAAGTCCTCCATGCCAGTCCCAAGATTTCAGAATCAGCCCAGGATAGGCAAGACATGGAGAGGCTCATACATGATCATCATGGAGCCTATCTTCCTATCATGCAAAAAGGCAGAAGAGCTGAAGGGAGAAAAGAGCGAGACAAAGCTCCTTAACTGGGAGCAAGTCTTTTGCAACTTGAGCAAGGCTTGTTCTTTATTATAGAAGTAAGTCTTTTACAACTTGGAAGATCCTTTGAAATACTTCAAAGTATATCAAGGCAAAAAAAAGAAAAGAAAAGAAGTATTTGATAATTGAAGGGATAATGTCTTCATCGATCAAAAAAATTTTATAGAGAAAAGACTCCCAACAGGTCAGGAAGTCTTTCAAAAGTTAGTTACAAACAAAAAAAAAAAATTCAGGCTTCAATCACCGGCTCCTTCCCTGGCAACAACCGACTCCCCCCGATGCCGGCGCAGCATCAGACTGGGGGGGCACCTCGGGCGGTAGCTCCGGCCTCGGCCTCCGCCCTGGACTCCGGCTCTAGCTCCGCTTCGATTGCAAGTTCTCTTGGTGCCCTAGGAACAGGCAGCTTGGACCAGATGTTGTCCAACCCTTTCAACCCGAAGAGGTAGACGACCTTACCCTTGAAGTCGTTGAACCACTTGTGGTAGGAGTCCAAGACGGCTTCGGCGACCTCGTCCTTGAAGGCTTCGGATGCCTTGAAGCAAGGGACAGCCTTGGTGGCTTTCTTCTTTGTCGCCTCCATCAATGCCACAGCCACTGTGGCCTTCTCCAAGGTCGCCGCGGTCCGGGTTGCTTCCTCCTTGAGCTGTGCCAAACCCTCCAGGCGGGCCACCTCCACCACAGAGCTCGCTTCCTTCTCTGCCAAACAGAGGGTCTTCACCCTCTCTGCCATCAATGCTCCATCGAGCTCGGTGGATCTCTTCTCCAGCTCCATCGCCCTTCCTGGGAGCTGGCCAACTGGTCCTGGAGGGCCTCCACTTGACCCTCCAGTTCTTGAGCCCGGGCACCTAAGTCCAAGCTTTATCTCGCTCCTTGTGGAGCCGGTAGTCCCACTTCATCAATCCCTGGCAGGAATCTCGAAGGAGCTGGACGTCAGCGACCACCTGCACGAAAAACGTTAGTCAGTGCCTCCACGAGCAGAAGAGGAAATGAAGCGATTAAGAAGGTGACTTATCGAAAGGAGTTGAGGGAACACGTTGGTGACCACGTCCACCAGCTGCTCTTCTCTTGGCAGTCCTGTGGCTGGATGAGGGCGTTGAGGATTTCCTCTGCCAACTTGCCATCCTTCGTCAGCATCATGTCCCGGGACAGGAAAAGGGACACCTTCATCCCTGGCTTTGATGTTGCAGACGGCTCCAAGGACTTGGGTGTGGCTGCTAGCGGAGGTGCAATAGCAGCAGACTGGCCATCGAAGGCTCTGTGTCTAGGCGGTGAGGCCGATCTTCCTGTGGCGGTGTCCCCCACCACCTCCACCACCTTCAGCTAGGGTGGACCTTCAGTTCGTGGAGGGACCATCGGTGCTGTTGGCGCAGCCCCCTCCGCAGGCCTGGCCTCGCTCCTGGACCTATGGGTTGAAGGCTAGGCCGCTAGCCCAGGTGCGGCTGATGCGCGAGCGGGCTCCTTTGCCGGGCCTCCGGCCCGGCTCCTCTCGGGCCTTCTTCGCAGGCTCCCCTTCGGGCCCCATGGAAGAAGCCCTCTTTTTGGACATGCTGAGGAGCTCGCCCATGAAGAACTTCATCCCTGCAAAATAAAAGAAACTGGTTAGTCCTTTGTTGAAGTCGGATTAACCTAGAAGAAAGAGAAGCCCGGTAGCGAGCCTTACCCTGAGATTGGGCTTGGCTGACCCTGGCGTCGACGAGGTTCCGCTCGGTCAACAGGTCCCAAAGAGCCAGGACCTCAGAAGTAACGAGCCGGTCGTACACTTCCTTGTCGATCGGCTCGACTGCAGACTGCCGGTTGGGGAAGCGGTTTGGGTCACTCCAAACCCGGTCCACCCCCTCAACCGAGGCGAACATAAACCTGCTCTTCCACCCCTTGATGGAAAAGGGCAGGTCAAGCTTGATGGTTCCCGGACGGGGGGACACGAACCACCACCCATTATCAACTGGGTGGTGCTTCAGAGTGAATAAGACTTTGAAGAGAGAGAAATGAGCAACAATCCCATGGAAGTGATAAAGGACAATGAAATAGAAAATAGTCCTGACAGCATTGGGAGCGAGTTGGGCCAGGACTAGGTGATAATTGCTTAAAAAAGAAAGAAAGAAGGGGTGAAGAGGAAGACGGAGCCGATGCTTCGATTCGAAGGCCGATGCTTCGGTTCGAAGGCCGACGCTTCGGTTCGAACACAGCATTTATGGCATCCTTTTGGAAGGGCTGACGTGGCATCGCTTCGTTGGTACAGAAGCACGATCTTCGGGGCACTGGTGCTCGAGGCATTTATGGTGCAGGGAGGTGCGCCCCTCCATGTTAACGTGATCATTACTCCCTTCGCCCCAAGTACCACATTGTTCTCCGGGCTCGAGAGTGGGGGGCACCTGATGCGGCATTACCGTTGACGTGGAACCTATGACTGCACCAACTGGCGGCCATGCTGGTGGAAAGTGCCACCTGAACGCGGCGACTGAATGTAAATCCAAAGTCAAGTCGCTCTGGCACTTAGAGTGCGCTCCCGCCTTCCGATGTCGAGCTCCCGGCCGAGGTCAGCTTCCATCTGGGGTTGAGCTCCCGGTCGAGGTTATGCTCCCACTTCCCGAGGTCGAGCTCTCAAGATAAAGCTCTCCCATCTTGCCGAGGTCGAGCCCCCGGTCGAAGTTAGCTCCTATCTGAGGTCGAGCTTCTAGCCGAGGTCATGCTCCCGCTTCCCGAGGTTGAGCTCCCGAGATAGAGCTCCCCCATCATGCCGAGGTCGAGCCTCCGACCGAGGTTAGCTCCCATCCGGGGTCGAGCTCCCAATTGAGGTCGTGCTCTCGCTTCCCGGGTCGAGCTTCCGAGATAGGGCTCTCCCATCCTGCCGAGGTCGAGCCCCCGATAGAGATCAGTTCCCATATGGGATCGAGCTCCTGGCCGAGGTCGTCCTCCCGCTTCCCGGGGTTGAGCTCTCGAGATAAAGCTCCCTCATTCCACCAGAGGGACAAGATCTGTACTACACCAGTGAACACCCCCAATAGAAGGATCTCCTTCCAAGGGCCGATCCGATAGGGGAGAGGCTGTAGACAAAGGAAGCCTCTCCAGAAAGAGATATCAGGAAAGGGGCATCTCAGTGAAGCCCCAGACTTGGTCTAGGCCATCCTTCTCATATAAAATGGAAGAAAGGATCCCTGAGAGAAAAAAAAGGGGGCAACTGGTAAGACTTAGAGAGCAAACGGGCAAGGAACCAGTGAAGAAAACTTCCCAGCTCTCTGATCTCCACTTCAACTTGTCTTTCCGTTTCTTACATCTCATCTTTCATCCTATACGCGGAGAGATGCCAAGCTCTCCGTTACAGAGGTTCTGTTTTTCTTGATCCCTTGATCATCCCAACTGACTTGATCGTCGAAGTGTCCTCGCCAGAATTCCCGACCCGGGTCTCCTCTCTTTTATAGGTCACGCTGGTCCTGGAGCTAACCGGAGAAGAGGACCAAGCGTCCAACGAGAACCCAACGAGTCTGCGACATATCAAAGCTATAGGCCACGACGATCCAAGCAACACAATCATTAAATTAACCCTCCAAACTTGATTCTTATGATGCACAAGAAGAAACATGATTTCCTGCTCTTTCCAATAAGGTGTCTTGGCGCATTCCTGCTCTCCCTTCTTATCATCCTATACTTTTACTACTACCTTCGAATTTTCTTCATCAGTCTCATTGAAACTTCAATTGCACAAGATTCCTTGTATCATCTTTTGCTGATTCATCCACTAAACGACCCCATTTACAACTCAAAATTCATACAAAAACTAAGAATGACATCAAATCATATGAAGACAATACTTTGTCATATTCTACGATAAACCCACAATCAAAAAAGAACTAAATTGTTAATTTTACATTAATCATCTACATCTGAGTGCTCATGTCAAGGAGAAAACCATTCGTGCATGCTAATTGCAAATGATATAATATGAATTGATGAAACCCAAAAAACAGTGAATGTTATATCAAACTGCCGAGGAATGTGCTAAAGTATAAAGGCTTATATAAAAAGGTATAATCATAAACATAAACAGGAGATTTCATGTAGTATTTTTACAATGAAAAAAAAAGTGGAAATAGAGCATCAATAAAAATTGAATATTTAAAAAGTTGTCATCTTGGGCATGCTATAAGAATGGGGGTGTTAACAGGGACAATACTTTGTAGACGAAGTGTAGATGACGTGAAATGAGAACTGGTTTCTCTTGTAATTGATTCATGCTGCCTACTACTGATTTGGAAATCTAAGTATAGTACAGCAGATATTGTAAAGTGAGACCAAGGAAAATTAAATCTATGTGCAGGAATAAAAGATGAGTTTAACATGTTAAAATATTAAGGTAAGCATATAATACTTTAATAAATAATAACATGGTTATCGGAGAAATTAGAAGTAGACATGGAGGAAACTTGGGATAAAGACTAAAAGTTGTGGATCTGGGAGTAGCTGGACCAGGGTTATTGATTAAAACCATAGTCAGAGAAATGATTAGAAAATTTTGAAAGACCTTTAGTTATATAGGTGGCCTGGCAAACTCACATTAAACTGACAAACCTATCCCATGATCCAACCAGATGGCGAAACCCAACGTCAGAAAGATGTACAAGGTTTATTATGAATGTCTATCGTCATTATTTTGTACTACATTATCAGCTAGAACTGAACGTTTAGATTCAAGTTAAACCATTTTATTTTCAATAAATCATTTTCGATGTCAAAAAAATCTAGACAAATACCATTGCTCTTCAATGTGCAGGATTAATACATTCACATTTGACACTAGAACATATGTCCTCTCTCCATTCTGACTCTGAAAGTGCAGCACAAAGATGAGATTAATAAGCAGCACCATGATACATTTGACAGTCTAGTCAGAATTTATATGCATAGAAGTCCAGGAAGATATTGATATTAGATTCTTCCTGTCGTGAGCTTCAAAAATTACCTTCGCCCAATTAGCAAATCATGCACAAATTTCTTTTGTAACATCTATCAAAAGCTTGATTTCTGGCACTCAAAATTTGCTTCCACTTTCAGGAAAAAAAGATGTTGGGGCAGGGGAGGAGGAAAACAGTGTTCCAACTTCCGAGCAGGGTGAAGTGGCAGCATGGACATACAATATCACCCAAATGTCAAATAACTAGGCAACTTAATCTGGACACAACATGTTCTCACGAGAAGTTTGTACCAGCTTAGCATTACCATTTCCAATTCCTTTCCAAGACATAAGAAAGCCCCATTCAGTGAAAGCTTAAATGATTATTATACAATCAGCTAAACATGCATTATCAAACAATTATACATGATTTTTATTGCTGATAACCAACATTCGAAAGCCCAAAGCACATCTGCAATCCACAAGAGCTACAACCCTAAGGACAGGCTTGCCTAGAAATCAGACAAGTCAATATTTTGTGAACAAATGTACAGAATGTCATGGTGCATGGAGAGAAGAAGAATGAAGAATTTTAAAATCTCTCTCAACAGATGATGGTGCTCTCCATGATCTGGTTTTGACTGATGAGTCTATTAGAGAACTCAATGGCTTTAAAACTTGACACAACTCTTCATCAGTTGTATGTGTCTGGGTAAACCACCAACCTCCACAGTTCAACTTGAGACTGACCGTTTCTTTTACCATGGCAATTCATCAGATGTAGGCTACGAAAGAGCCCTATTAGCAAAGGTAAGAAAATGCAGACCATGTTTTGCGAACAAGTATGACAATAGAATGAGTAAAGAATGTATAAATTTTCCTTCTCGAGAAGAGATGCACTTCTCATTTTACTTATGGCAACCACATTTTGTGATAAAAAAGATGGTGGCACATGATATTAAATGTGGCAGTAACATAGTAAGAACCTGTCTGGATTTTGGAATTTGCGTAACATGTTTGATTATGATCAGAAGTCATGAACCATCTAGAGCTACAAGCTCATCTCCTTTGGCAAGCTGATCTCTAAGAAATATAAGCTGCCAATACAATTGGTAATTTCAGAGGTACTTGAAAATAAACAGTATTCACTTAAAATAGATGAAGCAGAAAACTAGTTGACATGTATATATACATGAAATGTTAGTAATCAGCTAAAGAGGATCATATTATATGAAAAACAGTTTTATATCTAATGTTCAATTAAAATATGAGGAATCTTTTCTTTAATCTATTGAATCAAGGTCGTGATACAGTAGGCAACATTCTACGAGACCTCAAGGTAACAGAATTAATATCCATTTAACCAAAAAGGAAACATGATGTATAAGTCTGCCGTTGGCAAGGATGGTGATTCCTAATTTCCTGGCATCTGACACTCAAAGGCAGGCAAGCCACATAACCATATCATTTAGTCTCGAAAATCCTTTTGCCAAAACTCACATTCGAATAGTTCTGTTTCCAGAATCACTATTAGCTAGAGTTGAAAAACCCCAATATTATAGTCCGGTTACCAATATCATCCCCAAATATCATGTATCTGCCCAATACAGAAAACCAAACAAGAATACACCATCTCCACTTCCAAGGGTAGTTAGGCAAATTAGGATGCTCATTTACAGGAGTAAAATTGCATTAGTGTTCCTGATGCTAAGAATTAAAAATCATGGAAGCACATATCTGCAAAAGAGCATCTCATGTTCACCAAGCAACTATTCTCAGGAACCATGAAAATCTTATCAAGTGATCAATACAAGGTCATGCACAAATTTCAACAACTATGACACAAAAAAATAGAAAAGAAAAAATAATATGGTAACTCTTGAGTAAACCCAGCAAGGAAAGGTGCTTGAACTTAATGTTGAAGGCTATAGAAAGACAATCAGAAGATCTAAGCTAGCACAAATTGAAGTTGGGATAAGGGAAAAGAAGCTTGTATTAGTTCTAGAGGTAGCCTTAATATGAATGATTGGATAATGAGGTACCATAAAACCAATCCTAAAAAACGGGGCAAAGGCTGAAGCTTAATACTTTATGGTTAGGTATGATTTGACTTGGGAAAAAGTGGACAAAAGATCTAGGCACTGGTGTAAAATATCTTTAAAGAAGAGATTCACATAATAATAACTCATAGGCCTGGCAGCATGCTTGTCTAGACTAAAGAGGGGGATACTGAAAGACATTCTCCTTTTCCTTTGGACATTCAAAGAATTAAAATTGCTTGCTACTTATACAACCAACCTTGCAGACATGAAAGCCATGCCAAGGAAGACAGCTTTGACGGCTTGTTTCTGACCCGCATAGTCAAATGCTAGAGGTAACATTTCATGCAATGTCAGAAAAGCCATGACTCCACCAACTGCAATACAAAAAACAAAAAAGAATAGAACAAGCTGTAAGAATCAGATCAACGGGACTAAATTCATATTTATTGGTAACTCAACGTCAATAGGAGAACCTGATCCAAGTAAGCCTTCAAGTATCTCAGGATCTAAACAGCTGGGAAACAGGTAAGCTGCACAGAAACAAATCTGTCAGTTACTGTGAAGAAAAAAAAGATCCCTAATAATGTGTAAAAATAAAATTTCACCAACTGAATATATTGAAATTATTGAAGTCATGACTATTTCTTTTCAGAATTTTATTTGCATTCACAAGGTATTGATTAAGTAGCAAGCTACTCTGATCAACAAAAGGTAATGTCAAGATAGGGATAGGAAGAATATTGGTACAACATTCAGCATGAAAAATTATAAAAAGCTCAAAAGATGTGCATCAAGACCTGACAATTCAAAAGATAAGTAATCAACAGAAGGATGGCACATTGGACAAGAGATCAATATCATCTTTAGTTCTTTGCCCAAATTTAACCTTGCAACAGCTTGTGTAGTTCTAATGAACCATATCTAGATATTAGCATTTGCCAAAGGGCCCATGACACTGGAAAATGAGTATCATCAAGCATCCATGATCGTACAACCAAGATTTATTCGACTATTAGAAATTAGCCTTTCATGAGTTTATTAGTACTTCATAAGAAGCATCCTGTATCAATGTAGATCATTTTAAATTGCTTTTCACATTTTTAATTAGGTTTTCTTTCTCGTGCCTCGGTTACATGGTGTTTTGAAATCTAGTTCCCTTGATCTTACCCAAAGCCCAGGAGATCATCTTTGAAAATGGCATGAAATGCTCTGTGAGTCCTTTGACTTATCCTTAATAAAGTGAATCTTGAAAATTTTTTATGTGCTCAGCCATAAACTACTATTGTTCGCACCTACCAAACATTCAACTCAGCATTCTTAGCTCCATGACACTCAACATATGGAAACTGACCTCGTACCTCCCAACATTAAAATCCATAATAATAATTCAGATAATTGTAAACTTGTGACACGTAATTTATTAAAAAAAATGAACAGATAGCGAAAGAGTTGTGACGTAATTTATTAAGAAAAATGAACAGATAGTTAAGAGTAATCACAAACCAGAAATATATTAAGTTCAATTACAAAGAGTAAGATGACATTATGGACATAGAAGAAATATTGGACAAAAAAATGCATCCTAACCCATCTCTGATGTCATACACCCAAAACGTTTTATTGCCATTTGTTAATTAAGATGTCATACACCACAAGAAGTGAAAAAGAAGTACCCAGTGCGCATGGGCAAACAACTTAATGTATAAAAAAAGGGAGAGTAAGAATGACTCCAGACCTTGCTAAGCCATACCCCACCCCACCTCTTGCAAATGAGAAAAAGAAAAGGCAAGATGGTCCATCCATATCTTACAACGGAGACCATATAAGTTATAAAGCATGTAACAGAAAAGTAATAAATATCTACATACCTACAATAATCACACCTAGCGGCTCAGCAAAACCTGAAAGTGTTGCCAGTTTGAATGCTTGCCATTTGCTGGGTCATGCAGATGGAATACCAACTTAGAAACGTCTACCAAATATCTCCTTCAGAATAAAGCACTTGTACTGATGCAAATAACAAAAAGTACCTACATGGCATATTCCAATGAGAAGAATTAGACAACCAAAAAGTCACAATATTCATTCTACTTTTATTCATTATACCCTCTTATCTTTTTAACATTCTAATGTTGCTTGAAATCAAACAGCACTCAGAAGAATACCTTTCAGTAGCAAAATAGACAGGAAGAGCTACAGCAACACCCTGTAAACAAAACATGAAAGATTATGAACATGCTTTTTTTCATTCTTCTGTATTATGTTCTCACAACTAGTGAGAAACTTTAAGATGCCAGAACCATCTCCCTCCTAAAATTAAAATTGCTAGAGCAGTCTACCTTTGTTTTTCTAGAATAAAGTGATACAGATCCCAAAGAAACACAACTTGATTTCCTAGACAATATTCATTTCATCATGGCACTTCATTCATTCAAAAAATTTAAAGAAACTTTAGAACACAATTGATGATGGCAATAATCACAAAGAGTTGAAACCATTTTAGTTTTCAGGTGGGCAAGAAATCTTATCAGCAATTAGTTTTATGGATGTCATACAAGAAAAAAGAAATCAGTTTAGAAAAGAAGAAACTGGCAGCCATGAGTTTCCCAGGCACAGACAACATGTCAATTAACAGCCTTTATAGCAACACCTATCTTCCTGATAAACTTAAATCATAAGACCAAGATCCTTCCCCGGCGATAGGGTATGTCTTTCATGATAAATTATCTGGAAAATTTTACATCCAACCTAGCATTTAATTGCATGGATGCATCCGGAATTCTAATTAGGTCTTTCAAAATGGTAATAGTCCCATAAGATATCAAGCCATGTCAAATGGGAGAGCCAAGTATACGTACTTGTGCACTTGGTTTAAGATACATTTCAAGACACTGCAATTCTGCTTGTAATTAAAACGGATTTTCCAATTCACCAGTTAGACATAGCTGGAGCAGTGGAACAGTTTGCTAATTTTATTTAGACATACAAGTATAGAACAAGACAAAACATCAAAGTTATTCTTGCTTACTTGGTGCCTCTAGTGAAGCATGTGAAATCATGCTTTCCCCTAGAATGTTTGTTAACATGGCCAAAACTAAAAGAATTTTGCCCAGGAACTAGCATAATGCTCTCAATAGATTACTTACAGGTCTCTAAAGACAAAACTCAAAACTAATGGACAATTTGGTAGAACAGAATCTGATAGAGAGGCCCTCCTCTAGAAACTTTATACACAATTTTTGAGACTTAACATTGCCTTCCTAGGTTTGATTTGTGTCGCACACTATTCAAGCAGGCAATAAAGGCAGATGAGCTAACATATATCAGAAGATCAAGTTATTGATAAATTTGTGTTAGAGATAATAAAATGGATAAAAAAATGTACATGATGCATAGACAGAACAAAACAAACGTACACAGATGAACAAAAGATTGTCATATAACCTCAGAGTAACTTGTGTATTCAAAGTGAAAATTCATAACAGTATAAGTTGTCATAGTTACCTCTGGAATATTATGTAGAGCAATAGCCAGAGCAAGGTTAAGGCCAACTCGCAGACCCTAAAGTTTTTGCAGCCATGAATAGCGAGCAACATCAAGGAAATCTGACAAAAATTCTTCTAATTGACAAAGTTATAGTAATTTATCATGCTTCCAAACTAGCAAACCCCTAGAATGAAATGATGTAAAACCAAACAGATAATACCATGCAGCTTTGATCTCTATTTCTTGAGGAAAATTTAAACAAAAGACCTATCATTGCAAACAATTAACACAAGCACCATACTTAGCAGTAATGGCAGTTAGAGACAGTAACAGTCTTGTGAGATGTTTCTTGAATTTGAATTCATCCATATTGTGGATCCTTTCAATTGAAAACCAATAGATATGAGAAGGTTAAGGAACTTATATAGATACCGAATATATGGCAATAACGAAGCTCTAAAATAAATGGTATAGTGTTAATCTTCTTTGTTTAGGTATGAGTTTAGCAAGCATTAACAATTCTAAAAGGCTAAAGACTAAGTATAGGAACAAAGCAATCTAGGGTGGAGGAAGATTAAGGTAATCCAATGGGTACATCCTTTTTTTGCTTGACAAAATGGAACAAAAAGAAGGTTCATTTTGTAACAACCAAAGGTGGCCATGGTCCTGTACAGATAAAAATATTTTACCTACCTAGGAACGACAGATTAAATGTTTACTTTAAAAGTGATGATGTTGTTAAAATATGGTCAGGTTTAAACAGAAAGGTCCGCTGATCTTAAAGTGAACAGAAGGAAAATAGCGATTTTCTGAAAATAAAACATCAATTAGCTGATGAAGGACCCTTGATAGCAAAATGCAAGCAGCATTTTACAGGTATGTGCAGACACGAAAAAGATCTGCTAAGTTGTCTTGTGGAAAAATAATCTGTCAGCATACAAATGTTAATAAATATATAGCTGGAGAAATTAAATTTGCTTTACAAAGCATTATTTGGAAAGCCTCAAAATATTCCCTTTAATTTGACAATGATTCCCAGATATGATCTATTGTGGTGAAAGAAGTTGACAAAGATTAGCAGTGAAATGTGGCAAATATAAAATTATCTGCTATTTACAACTGTTAGACAGAGGAACACCACATACAGCCATAGTAAATGGACTTTTGCATGTATAAATAACTAGCAAATTAACTACCAGCAAGAGTTAAATCATCAACAAAATTCAAAAGAGACAAATTAATGTTTAAGCAGACACTTGATGAAAACTCATCATGCATTCAAGATTCAACCACAACAGGCACAAACTCCTGCCTCATGAACTTTTTACAAGCCAGATATGATGTTAGCTATCCTCATTATAATGAAACTGCAAAGTTAGAGACATGTACCTTTATTGACCCAAGAAAGACTGCCATTCCTTCAGGAAAATTGTGCAAACTGATGCCTGTAACTTGTCATAAGAACTGGTCACCATTAGACTAAACCAAAGACATTTTCCATATGTAGAAGACAGCAAATAAGTTGAATATCTTTCAAAGTGTGAGTATTTAAATAACAACTGTTACTTAACTGCTAAGCTGTTACAAAGCTCTAACACAAATTTTTAACTGCTCAATTAAAATGCAATCTCCATTTCAGTTTATATAGGTAAAAGATTCAAATAACATCTTCATTCCTCCCATCCTTGTTTGTCGTTTTCTATTAAACTGGCTAATAATGGTCATTTTAACAGCAAAGTATTTTCCACAAAAGAAAGTCAAATCTTCACTCCACAAGCAAATGGTTCGAGATGGGCTTGGGCCTAATACTAGGGAATAATGGCATTATTCTGAAACCTCGGCATCAAAATTATTCTTTGTTGATGATAATTTCTGCATAGTTATATCAGCATACCACTAAGTTAGCATTGTAATGTCAGCATTACAAGACTGATTACAATCTTGACAGAAATAGTTTGTATCTTGAAAATTTTCCTGAGGTACTTCTGTCCCAAAAAAAAAAGACCTATGGACCTCTTTATGAATACATGGAGCAGCCAAAGAAGAAAATGACAGGTTTCTCCCAAATAAATTGTCCACTTCGTTTCAAGTAAATGAACTAATGTTTGTACATGATAAGAAAATTCGATAGATCTGGACATTCTAGTCAGTCATAAATGTCAAGGACAATTTTCATAAAAAATGAAGCAGAAGGATGTTGAGTGATTCGGTTATTAAAAACAACAACAAAAAAAAAGTTTATATTGGAAAGAAAGTAAGTAAATACAATCTGTTAAATTTGCAAAAAGAAACCTTGAACAGAAAAAGATGGTAAAAGAACATGCTTACCAATTGCAGTAATTATCCCACTAAATAAGACTTGGCGACGATGTTTTCTCATAAGGTCTTTACCAGATCCATCATCATCTTTCTGTTGCTCTCAAAACAAATAAGATATGACTTTTCTTTTTAGAAAAAACAATATTGTGACTTTTAAAACATAGAAAGATAATGATCAATATGCATGCATATGAAGTATATCATATGACTATAAAATATCAACATCCAAACCTGTCTGTTGTTTTCATCTGTTCTGGGAACAACTGTTGGTTCTGGGATAAAACTGACAATGAGAGCAAAGAATAGAACTCCTGCAAAGAACTGAAAAAGCAAACAGGAAGAGCAACATATCATGAGCAGCGATCACTTCCCAGTATCATGCCAGTGTAGTATTAGTAGCAAAAAAGGTAATCTCACCCAAAGGTTGCCTTTCAAGAAGCCAATAGAGTTCAGAGCATTATGTGCCAAGTCTAAAAAAGATATGCTCAACATAAGGCCAGCAGCAAAACCCTGGTAAGACAATTTTATACATTTATTTGATTGCTTCTTGCAGTGATAAGAAGAAGGGAAGAAGCGCAAGGAATAAGAAGTGGCCTGATAAAATCACAGAGAAAAAAAGGTTACCTGTAAAAGTCCAAGCAACTTAAGATTGGGAGCACGATTTAGAATCACAAAAAGTGCACCTGTTCAGAGATCCAGAGGCACCATTAGGCACTGGAGATAATTGATTCCATATTTTTCTCAAAACACGACTGTCCTCAAATGCCCAAACCCAATCCAACCCCCTCATAACTGGTTCAAGACTTGGTTGATTCAAATTTGTCAAATAACTTGTGACCAGAATCCCTTTTATTTGAGTTGGTTCAGGATGGTTGGCAGGTCTAGGTTGAGAAATTTCAGACTTAGTAAGAAGTTATGCTCGTGGCATATATTTTGGAGTCTTCTTTTTTTCTGAAGGAAACTTTACAAGGAATGCTAGATATCAATGATCCAAACTATCAACAACCTTCTTGCAAAATGTCATACTTTTACTACGCTTTTAGTATAATATGCCATATAATAAAACAAGGCTGCCACTCACTAGTTCATACAGTGCAGTGGTCGGCGAAGTTATGCATGATTACATTTGTATATGTGTATCTGTATGGAACTATGTCTATGTTGGTATAATAATGATCAGTAATAGGACAGTTAAGACCTGTACTGGCAATCTTATATGCCAGCAATGCATGATGTTGATGTCACATGACTTAGTGAGACATCATGTTTATGAATTGCCTTTCGCCACAGAAGAAAGTGAATTCGAAGATGACATGGGCACAGGAAACTTCATCAAGATTTCAGCCAAGATCCTAGGACCATAAAGTAAGTGAACAAGAGTTAGCTAGATCACTAGATCACACAATAACATCACCAAGAACCAATACTATTGTACGTGAACCTGTTATCCCTTTCATGAGTGATGGTGAATTCTGAAAACTCATAGGTTGCGTTTGGTATGCGGTAATCTATCTAAATTACCGGTAATTTTAAACTGGACCTATCAGATTACCATGTTTGGTATTTTTATAAAATGGTTATCTATTTTGCAGTGGTAATCTGGATTACCACTTATGTGGCAATGCAGATTACCTTAGGGAGAGGTGGCTATCTAGAATATCGGAGAAGTGGTAATTTAATTTTTTTTTAACAAAAATACCCCTGTACTGCTACTTTCTTCGGTGAGAAGGAATACAGACCCTCTTCACCTTCGTCGTCTTGCGCTCTCCCTGCCCCGCCTCCACCTCTCGCTAGTGAGCTGTCGTCGCATCACCTTCGAGAAGATCGCCGCCATTCAAGCCATCATCGATGACCGGTAAGATTTTTTTCTGTAAAACATCCTCCTCCTACGTCGCCGGTGATCGGGAAGAAGGCAGACCCTACATCAGGCCGCTCGCCACCCCGCCTCTGAGCCCTCCCAACGGCCCCTCTTTCTCCCCTTCCTCATCTCGAGAAGATTGCCAGGGAATCCATCATCGTGCCGCTCGCTGCCCCACCTTCAAACCCCAATGACCTCTCCTCCTCATTCTAGGAAGATCGCCAGGGAATCTATTATCGCGCCGCTCGCCGCCCCACCTCCGAGCCCCCAGCAGCTCCTCATCTCGGGAAGATTGCCAGGGAATCCAAAATGAAGATGTCTGTTTCTTCCAACATTTCAAAAAATATTGATATACCCACTAAAATATTTCTTAGATTGAATTATTATATGTGATTTCAATAAAAAGATTACATATGTTATCTATGTGAATAACATATTTGTAAGAAATTTAAATGAAAAGTCACACTAAATATGTTAAATGAACATATCTGTTGCATAAATTATTTATGAAAAAATTAAAAATGATCATTTCCTAAATTTAGGTCACATATGTAGAGTTTGGCTTTTTTTATATAAATATAGAAAAAGTTTTTGAACTGAGAACTCGGCCAAGTTAAAATAACTTAGCTAATCTAAATTGATCTAGCTAAATTATTCTTAACTTTCAAAATTTAGATTAAAATTTACTTTGATTTTTTGTTGTCTTTATAATATGTCATATATCATTTATAACCTATAATCTTCTAATCTGATTTTGTAATTGATGTGATGTCACCTGCCTATAATCTACACTAAAATACTTCCGTCACACAAGTTGACTTTAGATGTCTTTCTAGCAAATAATAATAATAATAAATTACAAAAATCTTAGATTTTCATTTATTATACTTTCATCTAATAGTTTAAATAATCTATACTTACACCACATTCCTCAAGCCATTTCAAACATGTAATAATACATGAATTTTAATAAATTTGATTTAAGGATATTTTGAAAATTTGATATTAGATTACTAGTAATCAATTTATCACCAAACACGGTAATCAATCTTACCCATACTCATAGATTACTTGTGTATACCAAATACAATAATCAGCATTACTGGCAATCTATCCAGTGATAATCTATCTTGTAGGTAATTCAAATTACCCTTCAGGATTCCCGATCCACCAAATGCAACCATAGAGTTGAAATATGGATCCTAATTTCATATATAAAAAGGTGCTATGTCCGGTGAATCTGATAAACTATTTTGGGTTTTGCATGCACCACCCATCCCATCCACAGTCATGACTTCTTCTTAGTCACCCACAAACTATGGCAAGACAAGAATGTGCCTCTATCACAACCAGCCAACTACCATGTGAATGTTCCCAAAAACATTGTGTGGCACAAAAAGACATGAAGTTATAAACACATTGTACGAAATGTAGAATCTTTTCCAATCTCAGAGAGAAAAAAAAAAAAAAAAGCTGTTTTACACAGACACCATGTATACAAAAATTAAAATAATTCTATACCTTCTAGTTGTCACTATTATCCACAAAATTATCCGTTATGTTCATGTCAGTGACTTGCCAGCCACCCGAGTTTTAACTGCAAGTCCCGACACCGCTTGGTTCTGAACACTCTCCTTCATTCAATTTCCATAACTCTACTTTCTTTGTTTACCTTTAACTAGTCTAAAATCATAACAAAAGAACGGACTACCACCACAACAACAACTCCGTAATCACCTCTCATCTTTCCGTACTACTCAACTCATCAACTTAATAAGAACCACGAACAAATCCCAAACAGCAAAAATATCAACAGGAGCTAGACAAGGACGCACCCAAAAGTCCACCGCAGTAGTTCATGGGTTGAAGAAACGCCAAATCAACGAAACAAAATTACACTGCAAAAAATAAATCCCAAATCTACCCCATAAAACAAGAGAAACAGCATGAGACATAATCCAAACACCAAGGGCGAAAGTCCAATCCAACGTGACAAAATCTTTAATAGAAAAAAGTGGGGGGGGGGGGGGGGTGGGGATGAAGGAATCAGTTTACGATCCAGAGATCTTGTAATCAAGAACCACCATATATTGTAATTCTTCCTAAAGCCCACGAAATTATACTCTTGTAAACCCTACGTACCCATAGAGGTGCTCAATCCGCCGACGAGAGAGAGGGCGAGGGCGACGAGGACCTGGGGATCCATCGAGACCTGTTCCTTTCGGCGAACAAACCCTAGGCCTCGAAGGAGATGTTAAGAGAGCGAAACGAGGATTCGATGAAGGCGAGAAGACTGGAATATAATGAATGTCCATTTTATTGAACCGAGAGGAGAGTAGTTAGGGGGAAGGGCGGGCACTGGAGCTGGCAAGAGTGGGTCACGTTTGGGATGGCGTGGTTCTCGCCGTTTTCTTGGATACCGGAGTTCGACGGTGCCTTGCACCTTCCGTCATGCGAACCATTACCCATCGGACGGGATCATTTGTTGGGTCCGTTCTTTTCTATCATGAGTAAACAATTTAACAAGAAATCTATATTTTATTAAATAAATATTTTTAAATAGTATTTAGATTTTAAAAATAATTTATTTATGTTTTTATGTATAAAAAAGAGTTTTTAAATTTATTATTTATATATTTTTATATTATTACTGAATTGAATAAGTTGTTAAAATATATTAATATTTTTTCTAATATTTTTTATAAAGGTTAGAATTTTAAATAATAAATAACTAAATTATTAGATATAGAATGAAAAGTATTGAAAATTAGAAAAAAAAATTTAATGATAATATTGAATACACGATGGAATTTGAGACTTTTTTAAAATAATATTTTTTAAAAATAAAAATATCGAACGGTCCATTTAAACAATTTTATCTTGTTTTGGCCATGTAGTAATTGTTTAAAGCCTCTTTTGTCACTTGGAAAAGATGCAGCTTGAAGCTACGCCTTCTCAATAAAAACACAATCTCAAGCTACGTTTTCATTGAGATGGTGCAGCTCCAAGCTACGTGATTTTAACTCGAGCTCTAGTTTAAAAAAAAAATGAGTTGTTGGTTCAAAAAAAAAAAAAATTTCTAAGATGCCAGGATGAGATTATGAAGCTGGAAGATGGTGAAATTTTTTAAATAATAATTTTTTAATAAAATTTTATCAAAATGGGATGGGTTGAAATAATTTTACCAAACTAGGATAGTGTGGTATATATTAGAGATGTCCATGGGTCGGGTTCGGACCCGAGACCTGCAGGTATTTACCCAATGGGTTTGGATCTGGATCTAAATCTGGACCCATTTATCCGGACCAGTTTAGTCATAATTAAATGGATCCGGGTCTGGATATGTAATATCCAGACCAAGTAGACCCGAGACCCAATTAAATAAAATAATATTATATATATATATTTATATAAATATGGAATGTTAGATTATGATCCAACGGTTCAGATCAATTTTTGCTTTTACTATAAAAACCCTCTCCATTCATGCCTTCGCCCTCTTTCTCCCTTTCGTCATTCCACATTCCGCCGAATACCCAAATGGCCAAATCCCCCCTCGATGCTCGACGGCCGATGCCTCCCCCCGCTCGACGATCGACCCTCGACGGTCGACGCCTCCCCCTGCTCGATGGCGGACCCTCGACGACCAACATTGTCCCTCGATGGTCGACAGCATCCCTCGACGGTCGGCAACGTCCCACGACGGTCGACGCCTCCCCATCTCAACGACAGACTCCTCGACGGTCGATATCATCCCTCGATGGCTGACATCGGACATCGTCCCTCGCTGCTCGCTAGTTGCTCGCTAGCCTTTTGCTGCTCCGAGCCTTCAACATCGGCCTACCCCTCCTGCTCTCCCTTCCTCAGCTTCGAGCCCCGCTGGCGGTCGTTACTTCGACATCATCGGTCATCCTCCAACTCTAGCAACACTGCCTTCATCGAATCCGAGCTCCACCAGCCGCACTACCCCAACATCGACCCCCCGCAGCTCGAGTGCTCGACATCGACCCCCCCTGCAGGTACCGTTCTTGCATCCGAGCTTTGCCGACGGCCGGCCACCTTCCATTCAGGTCCAGGTTCGGGTCTAGATACCCGAGATCCATTCGGGTTCGGGTCTGGTACTTTAAAACTAGACCCGTTGGGTATTCGGGTCCGGGTCTAGATCCGGTAGCTAAGATCGGGTCTGGGCCTGGATATCTGGATTCCAACACGAACCCGACCAGTTGACAGCTCTAGTATATATGGCAGCCACATCAGAAGATGCAAGTTGAACCTACATCTTCGTTAAATGAATGCAGCTTTAAATTTAGCATAAAAAAATTTAAAAAATGTAATTAAATTTAAAATAATATAATAAAATATTTAAAATAATATAATAAAATTAAATATTAAAAAAATAAAAGAAGCTATAGGTAAAGTGAAGTCGTAGGTCGTATATGTGACTTCATCTTATTCATGCACCTCCATTTTCAAAATAAAAAAATAAAAAATAAAGCATATATAAGTAAAGTCATAAATTATTATCTTAATAATAATATAAAATATTAATATTATAAAATAAATTTCATTATAATATATAATAAATATTATAAATATTATAATAAATATATTATAATATATTAAATTATAAATTAATATATTATAATATATATTAATATTATATTAATATAATATAATGAGGTCCGGCTCATTGACCTCCTTCAGCCTGCCGACCCATCGGAGCAGAGGTCCGACGGCCCGTTCCTATTGAGGTCCGGCTCATTGATCTCCTTCAGCCTGCTGACCCACTGGAGCAGAGGTCCGACGACCCGCTCCTGTTGAGGTCCGGCTCATTAATCTCCTTCAGCCTGCCGACCCGCCGGAGCAGAGGTCCGGCGGCCCACTCCTGCTGAGGTCCTACTCATTGATGGTCTGACGGACATTTCCCTTTGGACGGCCTGATAGCCCTTCCAATCGGTGCCTAACCGACTTATTTCGGGGACCTGGCGAATTCCGGAAACATCTTCTGTTTCAACGAACTCCTGTCACATTAGCGGTATTGCTCCACTACTCCCACAACGCCGCCCTCTTCTGGCGACATGTGGCCACTTTCTAGATCCTCTTAGGGGTAGATCGATCTTTTTCGGCCTCTCCCCTAACAGATTTTGGACTGTTCCACGCCTATATAAGGTACCTGAGGGACCCCGTTTCAGGTGAAGGACTCTCTTCCCTCTCCTTACGCTATCTTTTCGATTCCTCCATTATGTTACCTTCAAGTTCCTATTAACTTAGGCATCGGAGGGTCCCCCACCAGAGCATCACCGGTGCCTTGGGAACTTTCATTGCAGGTCTACTGGGCAAGGAGAACTCCAGCATAGTCTACCGGACTCGGCCCAGGAGAAGTCGCCGCAACAAGTGGCATGCAATCTACCACGGAAGTCTCCTAGGGACAGGCCTTGTTGCTTATTTATTTGGCTCATGATCTTGTGCGATGTGCAGATAGCCACCATATCATTTCACAGGCAAGTAGATATTGTTTATTTGGTGCTTGCACGATGTACTGCATTGAGTGTGGTCGCTCAGATTCCTAAAATGAAGAGCAGCTATTGGACTCTAAGATTGTGTTTGGTACATTACTGGATAATCTTGAAAGATAATATGGATTACCAAAAATGTGAATTGCTAGTAATATAGATTACAAGTATTGTGTCCAGATTGCTATGACACTTGAGCTTGGATTGGACTTGTTGGAGTCGAGTTAAGCTAGTTGATCTAGCATTTCTTCATCTTCTTGTAGCTTTTGGTGGGGAGATGTTCCGATGCCCAAGTTCGCCACAGAAGTCTAGACTAAATAGATTATGTATGAGGAAAAAGTCGAGTAAAGGGTGCGCCAGAATTTCTCTGTTTCGAATCCCCTTTTCCCTCTCACCTACTGATATTTATAGGCTACAATTCTAACCGAATCCAGCTAAGAAAATCGAAAACGGTTAGTCTGTTAGTGGACTGGCATGTGTAGCAATTGTTATCCTTTATAACTCTTTTGGTTTATCTTCTTCAACCAATCTGTCAGATTGGTCGACATAGCATCAAGATTGACTTAGGCATTGATTAGCCTAGTGCCTCTTGGGCATTGGTTGGCTTCGTGCCCCATGGGTGTTGATCAACCTTACAGCTTATTGATCAGTCTTGCGCTCCTTTGTCATTGATCGGTCTTATGGCTCATTGATCGGCCTTGCACTCTTTTGGCGTTGATCGGCCTTATGGCTCATCGATTGGCCTTGCGCTCCTTTGACGTTGATCGGCCTTATGGCTCATCGATCGGCCTTGCGCTCCTTCAGCGTTGATCGGCCTTATGACTCATTGATCGGCCTGGCGCTCCTTCGGCGTTGATCGACCTTATGGCTCATCGATCGGCTTGGCGCTCCTTTTGCACCGATCCATTACTTAATCAACCAAGTTTATCCCTTACCAAATCAACATAAGTCTGTTAAATATGTCATAACCCAACACTAGTTTCCCCAGCTTCTGAATTCATTAAATGAATGTTAGAAACTGTCAGAAGCTCCTTTCTTTCTTCTTCCTTTTCTTTTCTCTTCTTTTTTTTTTAACCAACGCTTCCATTCTCGAGCAGCGTGCCTTAATGATGTGTCGACCTTTGATAGGAGGTGCAGTTATAAAAACTGACTGCCGTAGCCTGCTGTCATCATTGCCATTTTTGAAATTTACGAAGGATCATCATCGATTAAATGCAAACGTCTCATCACCGATATATCTGTCATCGGATCATGAGCAGTCGCTTCGGTTTCATGAAGAGCCGTATCTTTTCATCAGATGTTGTGGACAGGTGGCATGATCAAAGCTAATCTCGGTGTTCGAGGAGAAAATCTTAATTGCTAAACATCACTATATGAGCATTATCTCTTTCAGGAAAATAGGTTTTCTGCCATTACGACTTCTTCACCTTAGGAGCAAAATAATTTCTTCAGGCCGGCCTCCTCTTCTTTTCAACCTCTACTTTAAGTTAATCTTTCTTTTCTTCCTCCTTTTTCAATGGCCAGGATCTTAAAAATTAGTCGTACCAATGAACCAGAAGGTTTTACTTCTCAGAAGAAGAACCAGGCCGAATCAGTTAGGATAGACGCCATAAGGACTTCTTTAACAGAACATAGGATCCTCGCATTGAAAAAGTACTATAATATTTCAGATGACTTTGCAGTAGTTATCCCAAATTATGAAGAACAAATAGATCGGGCTCCTTCAGGCAGTATAATGGTCTATGAAGAATATTTAAGGGCTGGACTTAGGTTTCCACTCCATTCTTTCTTTCTCAAGATTTTTAAGCTATACAGTGTACTGCCGGGCCAATTGACTCCCAATAGTATTCGAATAATCTGCGCCTTTCTAATTCTTTGCAAGGATGCAGATATAACCCCTAGAACTTCTCTTTTTATAGCTTTGTTCGTACTAAAATGAGATTTTCATGGTCAAGGATGGTAGGTGATCAACCTACGCCATGGTCGAAAATTTATCACTGAGCTTCCTTTGGCCATTCATGGCTGGAAGCCTTGCTTCTTTTATATAATCTCTAAAATTTCTTGGGATTTTAGCATTAGCCATAAGGAACCCCGAACAACTCCGAATGATGGCAAAAAGATTTTGGCAGCATATAAAAAAGACTATGAAAAGCTCATGGGAATGGAGGTTGCCCCAATAAAAAAGCTTCTTAATGAAAGAGGACTATTTTTGATTGAAATTAGCCCTAACCCTTCCTTAGATATCTTACCGCCAATATTATTCTTTCACTCATTTTTTAATGATTAATTCCAACATCCGATTCTTCAGCTTATGCAGATACATTAGTCATGTTGGATGTTCAGAGGCTTCGATAGATGTTGAAGAAAAGGAAGACTGTGGCCACTCCGTCTGATCAAAAGGAAAGAGAGGCCAAAAAATCAAAGAAGATAAAGCCAGCCACTTCATCGGCTCCAGAGTCTCCACCGATAATAGCCAGCATATCGAATGAAGATGAAGTGCCTCTCTCCACGTCTCTTCAACCTCCCGTACAAATGAGGCAATCAATTGGAACATCTACGGCAGGTCCATCATCACCTCCCACTAATCAAGTCGATAAAGAAAAAGCCCCAATGATAGAAGAAGAGGAGAGATTCTCTGTTGAAGATGTCACGACCGATTTTCATGTCTATGCAGACGAATCGGGCTTGAATGACCTAGCATTGGCTCGTCGCCTTCTGAAGGCGACCATAATTCCGAAAGACTGGGATATCACTAAATCCCAGCAAATAGATGATACAGTCTTGTCACTCCATCCAACTATGCTCAAGGTATAAAACTAAACTTTGTTTCAAACAATTAAGTAAAGGATCATTTCTTTATTCTTTCAAATATGATCAAATCAATTTATGAAGACATACAGCTTATCCATGGAATCACCATAATGGAAGAAAGCTTGAAAAGTTTCGATCAACCCGCCAAGTTATGTGCAATGAAATAAACATAGCTAATGCGAAAAAAAAGGTTGCCGAAGAATTGAAGAATGCTATGGAGAAAAAAATTAGAAGAACAGGCAACCCAAACATCAATTCTGGAAGTAGAACTTAAAGCGGCTCAATCAAAGATAGCCAATATGGAATCAAAACTAAAGAAAAAGAAGAAGAAACTTCGATCGACTGCAGTTAAATTGGAAAAAGCCAAAGAAAAGATCATGATAGCAAAAAAAGAAGCAGAGCAAGCTATCAAAAAGGCTGTCAATGAAGTCGTAGAAAATTACGTGAGATCATCGGCTTTCCAAGACAAACTTCATGAGGCTGGCATCAAAAGCTACGATTATGGCCATGCAGATTGCCTGAACAAAGCGAAAAAATACTACCCTGATATGGACACGTCCAAAATCGAAGAAGAATAGGAAGAGCTAATGTTGGACGTCTAGACTCAAGAAGAAGAAGAAACGATAATGGCCCCCATTCCAAAATAGATTGAAGAAAAAAATGTAATTGAACAAAATATAGAAAATCAATCTGTATAACTGATGTATGAACTTGTTCAATCCTTGATATGAAATGAAGAACTTTCTTTTCTTTAACAAAGATTGTCGGACTTTAAACAAGGTAAACGTCTTTTTCAAAAGAAGATGAGATAAATCACTTGATAAGTAAAAAGGTGGTAAGTAAAGATTTCACAAATAAAAAATTTTCTAAGTATGGAACCATCAGATCATACAAAAAAAAATTTGAAAAAGATTAATCTAAGTGTAAAGTTATCCGAACAACTCAAACGGTTATCTGATATTGTCAAATGACAGACATTGACAAAACATTCGGAAAGATCCGACCGAATCAATTTTGAACAAGTTCGATAATCCAAAGTTATTGATGAAAAAAGGTCTATCAAAAAAAGTAATTACCTGTTCCTCCTAAAAAAGAGATTATCATTCATCGAATACTTAAGGGAGCTGATCTTTTAATCATTCGGCCCTCAAGTCAATCATAATAAAATTGTCATTTAACTTCCTAGGCTTATCAGGGCCTATGATAATCCAATATTTCAGTCGAATTCATCAAATATATATTTTTTATATCTTCTGAGAAGAAGAAATTTCATGAGATATTTTCAACTCCGATAACCCATAATAAAATGGGCATATCATTTCTACCAAATATCACCTTCTCATTGAAAGGGCAGTTATTTTGCAAGTTATAAAACCATGCCGGTCAGTATTCCAGAAACCGTACATGATTCAAATTCAAATCATATACTATCTTTTCTATCTTTATAATCGACTTTCCGAGAATCAGTAACGGCATATGAATTCCCACCAAATCAAGGTTATAGACATGTCACAATCTCCAGTTATCTCGGATTTTGAATTATAAATCCTAATCATTGACATTTCCTGTATAAAGAGATTTCAGGCTCACCTCTTAAACCAACTCTACTTCGAGTATTTCGGGTATTTCCTTCTTCAAACTTCTTTGTTTCGAAAGACTTCAAAAATTTTTCATCATATCATGAAGATGAAACCAGATAGCGAGAGACTTCATCGGGCACTCAAGAAAAGACTTGATCCATACGGTTTAGAGAACAAAGGTTATGTGTGAAAAGAAGTCGCTTATCCAAAAGCACTTCCATCATGCAAGAATCACCCGAATATATCACATCTTCATCTGATGAAGAAAAATTACAACTATATGATCCTTCCTTAAGAGAACTAGAAATTGGCCCCTCTGTCAAACCTACTTCGATAGAGAAAGGTAAATCCCCAATTGACGAAGAGTTGTCCGATCCGGATGATGGCAAGGGTGTTCAAATGATCGTTGTAGATGCAAGTTTTGACAATCCGAAGTTAGCAAAAACTGTGTTACAGTCCACTATTCTTCGAAAAGATTGGGAGGTGACACACAGACATGGAGTAGAAGATATTTTCTCCTTCATTTATCCAGGAATACTGAAGGTAGGTATCAATGCTCTCTTCAAAAAATCTTTTGTTTCTGTTTTAACGGCATTTTGATTTTTCTTTTTCTTTTAGTTTATCAATGATATTTTCATGATTGAAGAAGAATGGCTTCGATCATCCAAATCTCAAACAGATCTCCAAAATTAGTTGTTATCAATCAAAGAAGAAAAAGATAAGGCCGATGCTTGTCAAACAGCCTTAGAGTTGAAACTAGTCCGAGCAACTGGAAAAAATTTATCGTTAAAAAGATAATTAAGAGCAGTTGAAGACCAAGCCATGAAGCTTTTAGCTGATACAGAGAAAAGGAGAAAAATACTCTGACAGGCGGACGCAGCCATAGAAAAAAAAACTAGGACTTATGAAGAGGCAATGAATCGGAAATTCAGAATGGAAGAGAAAGTATCTTCTTTTAAACAAAAATTGGAACAAACTGAATGAGAGGCTGCTTCGGTGATTCAACACAATCTTCATGCCATTGAAGAATTCAAAAACTCTGAAGCTTTCAATGATGACATAGACGAAGCAGGAGTAGAGGGTTATAAAATCAGTTTTAAAGAATGCATCGAAAAGGTCAAAAAGTTGTATCCTGACCTTGACGTTTCCTCCATTTCCATAAGTAAAATTATAGAAGAAGATAAAGCGAAGGAGCTAATCAATGATCCAATAGTTTCCCCAACTGAAGTAACACCTGTACAAGAGAAAACTACCTGTACCCAAATCAATTAAGAAAAAGTTGAATGATACTTGTAATTATAGGTTTCTGATGAATCAATGTTTCCTTTTAGTTAAC
Organism: Areca catechu; assembly: GCA_021397845.1. Taxonomy (NCBI): domain Eukaryota; kingdom Viridiplantae; phylum Streptophyta; class Magnoliopsida; order Arecales; family Arecaceae; genus Areca; species Areca catechu. Next base: position 31,943,091 of record CM038045.1, read on the forward strand.
TATCAATGAAATCTGTTACGGCCGTATCGATGACATGGCCGGGCTCAGATACCATCAGATATGATCGAGCCACGTGGAGGTTTCTTCGGCCGAGTCAGCATCGCATTGCCGAGATCGAGCTCGGCCGGGCTACCTCGCCAGACGACTTCCCGAAGACGTTATCGCCCTTGCCGAGGTCGAGCTCGGTTCGGGGCTCCTCCTGCCACCTCGCCAGGTGTCCACCCAGGAGGGGTCCGCTTAGGCCAAGGTCGGCCACTTCTTCGTCCCTTCGCCAGGTGGCCCCCAGAGATGGGTCCACCTCGGCCGAAGCCAGGCGACCTCCTGCCACCTCGCCAGGTGTCCACCCGGGAGGGGTCCACCTAGGCCGAGGTCGGCCAATTCTTCGCTCCTTCGCCGGTGACCCCCGGAGACGGGTCCACCTCGGTCGAAGCCAGGCAACTTCCTGCCACCTCGCCAGGTGTCCACCCGGGAGGGGTCCACCTAGGCCGAGGTCGGCCGATTCTTCGCTCCTTCGCCAGGTGACCCCCGAGACGGGTCCACCTCGGCCGAAGCCAGGCGACCTCCTGCCACCTCGCCAGGTGTCCACCCGGGAGGGGTCCACCTAGGCCGAGGTCGGCCGATCCTTCGCCCAGTGACCTCCGGAGATGGGTCCACCTCGGCCGAAGCCAGGCGACCTCCTGCCACCTCGCCAGGTGTCCATCCAGGAGGGGTCCACCTCGACCGAGGTCAGGCCGCCTGTACAGAGAAGACCCCAAAGAAAGAGGCGCAGGTTCCGAGGTCGACCCTCGAGCCGTGCGCATCACAGGCGGTGCCCCGTACGGATGGCGGCGGCACGCGAAACACCATTTACATCGGCCCGATAGGTCCCGTAGTCGAGAGGCGCGGTTCTGACAAAACAGGGCCCGTAAACGGACGGCGCCAACACTTGGGAAGGAGAGTGCTCTCACTGGGCCCAAGGTCTGACCGGCCGCCTTACCGGCGCCACCCCCTTTCTGTCTTTGCCCTTTCCCCGCTGGGCTCGGCGAACGAGGTCGGAAAGCCGCCTGGCCCTCGGCACCGAAAGGGGAAAGAGAAAAGGATGGGAAGGGGAGCCTCTCAGGAGGAGAAGACAGGCGAACAGCGAGAGGAGATAAAAGGAAGGAAGCTGGGGACAACAAGGTAAGCTGATCAAGCTGGGGACAAGCAAGAAACAGTGGCCAAAAGCCCCGCTCCGAGAGTGAGATCCAGGGTCCCGAGAGGGGATCGCTTGGCGTGAGCTCGGCAAGGAGGCCCGGCCGAATTTCTGGTCCCCATAGCACCTTTCTTGCTAGTAAATTCTCTGAGTCTGGGACTCCTTCGGGGGCCCGTCTCGGGGAATCTGTTCCTTCTCGTCATCTACTGACTTGACCGTCGGAGCTCCCTCGCCGGGATCCCCGGCCAGGGTCTTCTGACCCTCTCTTGCAGGTCCGCTCCAGCCAGGAGGCTCCAGGAGCCAGGCGGTCCGGTAGGATCGACGGATCCGAGGCACGGGCGCGGCGGCGAGATCGGCAACAGATTGGCGCGCCAGGTAGGGGGGCAGGACAACACCCCCTAGCGGGAGCCAGCTTTCTGCAGGTATCGCGCTCTCCGACAATGGTGGTCACTCATGGGCGCGAGGCGTCCACCAGCCGTGCGGGGGAGGTTCCCTCCCCTCAAGGGGCCCACAGCCCAGAGAGGGAGCTTCCAGCTCCCCCTCCTCTTCCACCACAGCCGACCTCAGCAGACGGGCCCCTCGCGGCCGTCATCCAACAGCTGCAGACCTTGACCTCGGCGGTCCGGTAGCTTCAAAATCAGCAGCGGTCCCTGGCCATGCAGCCGCAGCCAGGGACCCCCGCGGCCCGAGCCGCGGGACAGCGTGGGAGCCTGCGCTCCATTCAGGGCAGGCCATCCCACCCGAGGGCAGTCTCCAACCCCCGCGGGAGCCACCAAGCTCCCGCAAAAAGAAATTACTCCGGTTCGGTAGATCACGAGAGTCGATCCCCGGCCGATGAAGCCGAAACGGTGCATCGCAGCAACCGACGCCGAGGCCTGACTTCGCGCCGAGACCGATCGGCGCCCCCTTCACCAGCGGTCTCGATGGAAGACTCCACCGACGAGGCCATCAGGCGCCAGACTGAGAGGCGCCTGGAGGAGCATGAGCGCAAGTTAGCGGAGTTCGCCCGTCGATTTGCCGACCTGCAAAACTCATCGGCGAACCCGGTGGGCTACGACTCCCGTCCCCCCTTCTCTGAAGAAATCCAGGCGGAGCCGATCCCAAAACGGTTCCGCATGCCGCAGGTGGATCCCTACGACGGGACCACCGACCCTCTGGACCATCTGGAGAGCTACAAAGCTCTCATGAGGGTCCAGGGGGCCACCGACGCTCTTTTGTGCATCGCCTTCCCAGCCACCCTCCGGAAGGCCGCTCGAGTCTGGTTCACCCGCCTCGAGTCCGGATCCATTTGCTCCTTCCACCAGCTGGAAGGAAAGTTTGTGGCGCACTTCAACGCTTGTCGAAAGGTGCCAAGAGAGGTGGATAGCCTCTTCTCCATCCACCAGCAGGACCAGGAGCTGCTCCGGGACTACATCACTCGGTTCAAGACCGCAGCCTTGGAAATCTACAGCCTGGACGAGCCCGTCGCCATGCTGGCTTTGAAGCGCGGGCTCAAGATGTCCCGCCTGACCTATTCCCTGGACAAGAAGCCGCCCAGGACGTACTCCGAGCTCCTCCTCCGCACCCATAAGTACATCCGGGCGGAGGAGGCCGACCGCACCCGTCGAGAGTTGGACGGGAAGACTCTGAAGAGGCCGCCCCCGAGAGATACCTCGGGAGCTCGGAAGCCCGGGCCATCTGCCGACCCTCGCCCGAATCTAAGGCCGAGGGGCGAGGCCACTCCGGAGCGGAGGTTCACCCCTCTCCTCGCACCTCGGACGAAGATCCTCATGGAAATCGAGGGCGAGCGCTACCTCGGCCGACCTCCTCCTCAGAACCCGAGGGCTATCCGGGACAAATCAAAGTACTGCCAGTTCCACTGCGAGCACGGTCATGACACAGAGGAGTGTCGCAACCTGAAGCGGGAGATCGAGGAGCTGATCAAGAGGGGCTACCCCAGGAAGTTCGTCAGGAACGAGGTCCCCCCGGAGGGGCAACCGCTCGCGGCTTTACCGCCAGCCCCTGCAATCGACAACCACCCGACGGAGAAGCCCGTGGGCATGATCTCACGCGGGGTCGGGCGAGCGGCGAAGAGAGCCCGGGAAGTCAGGAACCCGAAGAATGTAATCCCTCCCGAGGAGGGGAAGGATAATGAAAATATAAACAACGATGCCGTGGTGGTCGAGATGACCATCGCGAAGCATCCTGTACATCGAATCATGGTGGATAGTGGAAACTCGGCTGACGTGCTTTTTTATGATGCCTTCTCTCGGATGAATTTGTCCCACGGTCAGCTGAGACCGGTACATACCCCCTGGTAGGTTTTACAGGGGACTCCGTAAGGGTCGAAGGGGAGATTATTCTCCCGGTCACCGCCGGATCCCCACCTCGGCAGACGACTGTCCTGATGACGTTCATCGTCGTCAGGCTCCCTTCGCCTTACAACGCCATTCTCGGGCGTCCCGGGCTCAACCAACTGGACGCCATGATTTCCACGAAAAGGTTGTTGGTGCAGTTCCCCACGCCTTCCGGGCTCGAGGAGATGAAGGGGATGACCCAGCCGGTCCCGTATTGCCTCCAAGCAGTCCCGGGCACCCGGGGCGCGGAGCCCGCCCCCGATGTTGACGACCTCGACCTAAGAGAGAAGGAACCCAGGGGAGGGCCCGTAGAGCGCCTGTTGACTTATCCCCTCGGTTCGGACCCGCTGAAGACGGTGCAAGTCGGGGCCCAACTCCCTGAAGAAGAACGGACCTGCCTGCTGGAGTTCCTCCGCGCGAACGCAGACGTGTTCGCCTGGTCGGCGGCCGACATGCTGGGCATTCCGCCCGAGGTCATCACGCACAGGTTAAACGTGGACCCAAGCTGCCGCCTGGTCCGCCAGAAGAAGAGGATCTTCGCCATGGAGAGACAGAAGGCCATCAATGAGGAGGTGGAGAAACTCCTCGCCGCCAGCTTTGTCTGGGAAGTCCAGTATCCCAGCTGGCTAGCAAACATGGTCATGGTAAGAAAGAGTAGTGGTAAGTGGAGGATCTGCGTGGACTACACCGACCTCAACCGAGCTTGCCCAAAGGACAGCTTCCCTCTTCCAAAAATCGACCAGCTGGTCGACACCACCTCGGGACATCGCCTCCTGTCATTCATGGACGCCTTCTCTGGATACAACCAGATCCGAATGAGCCCGGAGGACGAAGAGCATACCGCCTTCATAACCGACCGCGAAACTTTTTGCTACAGAATGATGCCATTCGGCCTCAAGAATGCTGGAGCTACGTACCAGCGTCTGGTCAACAGGATCTTCAAGGACCAGATCGGCCGCAACATGCAGGTGTACGTGGACGACATGCTGGTAATGAGCAAACCCGATTCGGACCACGTAGCTGACTTGGCGGAGACATTCGGCAACCTCCGACGTCATCAGATGAAGCTGAACCCGGTGAAGTGCACCTTCGGCGTCTCCGCCGGGAAGTTCCTAGGATTCATGGTGACCCAAAGAGGAATTGAAGCCAACCCGGAGAAGGTCCAGGCCATCCTGGACATGGAGCAGCCCGCCTCCAAGAAGCAAGTGCAGCAACTCACCGGCCGAGTTGCGGCCCTCAGCCACTTTATCTCCAGGTCGGCAGATCGCTGTCGTCCCTTTTTCAAGGTACTGAGAAAGATGAACGACTTCGCTTGGACCGAGGAATGCCAGGAGGCCTTTGAAGAGCTGAAGAAGATGCTCGCATCGCCACCATTGCTGTCCAGGCCCGAGGAGGGGGAGGAACTCATCCTCTACCTGGCGGTCACCCCGGAAGCCGTCAGCTCGGTCCTGGTTCGGACCGATGACCAAGGAGTCCAGCGGCCGGTATACTATACTAGCAAACTTCTCCGCGATGCAGAGCTCAGGTATTCTCGGCCCGAGAAACTCGTTTTCGTGCTAATAGTGTCTGCCCAGCGTCTCAGGCCCTATTTCCAAGCGTATCCCATCGCTGTCCTGATGGATCAATCGTTGAAAGCGGTGCTCAGCCGACCCGACACTTCGGGATGATTGGCAAAGTGGGCACTGAAGCTCAACGAGTTCGACATCGCGTACATGCCAAGGTCGGTCATGAAGGCGCAGGTGCTGGCCGACTTCTTGGTCGAATATGCAAGCTTGGGCAAGGAGCCCGAGGAAGGCCCCTCAGGCCAGCCGCTGAAGACGGGCCCCGATGAGCCCGGAGAGGATGCCTGGATCCTCCATGTAGACGGAGCCTCGAACTCCGGCGGAAGCGGAGCCGGACTCATCCTTGCCAACAGACGGGGTCGTCGCCGAATGCGCGCTCCGTTTCCAATTCCCCGCGACCAATAATCAGGCGGAGTACGAGGCACTTCTTGCCGGGCTGAGGGTCTCCCGCGAGCTGGGCGTGACCAACCTCAAAGCTTTCACTGATTCCCAGCTCGTGGCGGGACAGGTCTCCGGGGAGTATGCCGCGCATGACCCCCAAATGGCGAAATACTTGGAGCTCGTCAAAGCGGGCGCGTCCAGATTCCGGCGCTTCAACATCTTCCACATCCCTCGCAGGGAGAACGCCCGTGCGGATACTCTCTCCCGGCTGGCGACCCTGCCGGACTCGATGCTGGGCCGCGCTCATGTGGAGCGCCTTGAGATCCCAAGCCTCGAGACCCCGGTGGAGGTCCATCAGGTCAGCCATGAACCCAGCTGGATGGACAAGTACGCCGAATACATCACCAGTGGCACCCTGCCGGAGGACCGCGAGGCGGCTCGCCTTATCAGAAAGAAAGCTGTGCGATTCGTCTTGATGGATGGGCAATTGTATCGAAGATCCTACTCCTACCCCCTCCTCAAGTGTGTAGGACCCGCGGAAGCCAAGCTCGTGCTCCAGGAGATTCACGAAGGCATCTGCGGGAACCACGTGGGGGGCAGAGCATTGGCCTACAAGGCCCTTCGTCAGGGCAACTTCTGGGAGACGATGAAGGAAGACGCCGCTGACTTCGTAAAGAAGTGCGATCGTTGCCAGCATCACGCCACGGTGCAACGGCAGCCCTCCAACCCAATCTCCCAGCTTTCAGCTCCCTGGCCATTCGCCCAGTGGGGGATGGACCTTCTGGGCCCATTCCCGCCGGCGTCTGGACAGCGGAAGTTCTTGATAGTGGCCATCGACTACTTCACGAAGTGGGTCGAGGCCGAACCCTTGGCGCGGATAACTGAAGCAAACGTCGCCAAGTTCTTTTGGAAGTCGATCGTTTGCCGCTTCGGCCTCCCCCACACCGTGGTTACTGACAACGGGCGCCAGTTCGACTGCCGGGAGTTTGAAGAGTTCTGTGGCGACCTCGGCATCAGGCATCGCTTCACCTCGGTGGCGCATCCCCAGACCAATGGAGAGGCCGAAGTCACGAACAGGACCATTTTGCAGGGCCTCCGCACGCAGCTGGATCAGGCCAAAGGCAGATGGGCCGAGGAGCTCCCCAGCATCCTTTGGGCATACCACACCACCCCGAGGATGGCTACCGACGAGACCCGTTCAACCTCGTCTTCGGAGCCGAAGCGGTCATCCCGATCGAACTCAGCCTACCCACGCTGCGTGTGGAGCAATATGACGAGACAGAAAACCCCGCCAGGATGATGCTCAACCTCGACCTTCTTGAGGAGACGAGGGACAAGGCCCGAGTTCGGATGGCGGCGTATAGCAGCGTGTGGCCAGGTATTACAACTCCCGAGTGCGGCCGAAGTTTTTTCGTCCCGGAGATCTGGTCCTCCGGCGCGCTGAAGCTTCTCAGCCACGGGAATGCGGCAAGCTCTCACCCAACTGGGAGGGCCCGTACCAGGTAGCAGAAGCCCTCCCCCACGGCGCCTACTACCTAGAGGAGTTGGGAGGTGCCAGGTTCCCCCGAACGTGGAACGCCTCGAACCTAAGAGTGTATTATCAATAATGTAAGGTTTTCCTCTCCTGCAATAAAGTTTCCTTGCTTCAAACGCTCTCTTCTCACTTTGTAGGGAAACTGGCGCATGGCCCTGAGTTCGGCACACCCGATCATGGCCGACGGTCGAAGGAAGCGGGAGATCCTGGGCTTCGGCCTGGAAGGTAATGCAGAACCCAGTTCGCCCACGTAAGCACGGAGAGCAGCTCGGCAAGCCGTGCAAGGCTTGAGAAAGCCTGTGGCCCCGGGGTTCAGTCCGAAAGTCCTGGGCTTCGGCCTGGAAGGTGGCGCAGAACCCAGTTCGTCCATGCAAGCACGGAGAACAGCTCGGCAAGCTGCGCAAGGCTTGAGAAAGCCTGCGGCCCCGGGGTTCAGTCCGGAAGTCCTGGGCTTCGGCCTGGAAGGTGGCACAAACCCAGTTCGCCCATGCAAGCACGGAGAACAGCTCGGCAAGCCGCGCAAGGCTTGAAAAAGCCTGCGACCCCGGGGTTCAGTCCGGAAGTCCTGGGCTTCGGCCTGGAAGGTGGCGCGGAACCCAGTTCGCCCATGCAAGCACGGAGAACAGCTCGGCAAGCCGCGCAAGGCTTGAGAAAGCCTGCGGCCCCGGGGTTCAGTCCGGAAGTCCCGGGCTTCGGCCTGGAAGGCGGGGCAGAAACAACTTCGCCCACGCGAGCACGAAGGCAATCCCAAGGCCGGACCCGCTCAAGGCCTACTCTGACGCCACGCGGTCCGGGATGTCCCAACCTTCGATCTGAGCGACGGACGGGACCAGGTCCACACTCGTTCCGGCACTCCACATCGACATCTCAAGAAAGAAAAAGAGAAGATGGGAGAGTGGGAAAGAAAGTAAACCCAAGATTTAGACAAATAGAGCTTTCATTGATCCAAGGAGGAGTACAAGCTGGGAATCCCGACAGGCCGGGAGTCCCAAAAAAAAAAAAGAAGAAGAAAAGCACAACAACAACAACAAGAAAGTGAAAAGATAGGAGGCTCAGTTCCATGCAGGGTCGGAGCCCTCGGCCTGGGTCGCGCGCTCGCGTCCTCGCCTTCGGCGACTGCCGGCTCAGGGGGCTGCTCCGGGGCCACGGCCTCGTCTGTCGCCGGGGCCGCAGGCATGGCGTCGGCCGCACCGGAGGCTCCGCTCTCAGGTCCTTGCCTCCTACCTCCGAGCACCACCCCACTGAGGTCGAGCTCGGGGTAGAAGGCCCTTACCTTCTCCCGGCACATCCGAAACCCCTTCAGGAAGGAGTCCATGGCGGCCTCCCGGACCTCCGACGTGTACTCGTCGGAAGCCCGGAACTTCGGGATGGCCTCCTGCGCCTCCCGCTTCGCGGCCTCTAGGAGCCCGTTGACGTACGCACTCCGCTCCTTCGCCGCGTTCGCATCTCGCCTGGCCTCCTCCAGCTGGCACTCCAGCCACTGGGAGTGGGCCTGAAGACGAGCCCTCTCAGCTGCGTCCTCCTCCACGCGACGCTGGTGAGAGACCCTCTCCTCCGACAGGGAAGACTCCAGCTCCTTGTTCCGCCCCTCGGCGCGCGCCAGGTCAGTATGGAGGGCCTGATTTTTGCTCGCAGCTCGACCCCCTTTTCCATGAGGTCCTTGACGTCGGCCGCGAGCTTACCGAGCTTCTTCTCCTTCTCGGCATCCCTCTTCGCGTTCCCTACGAGGAAGTTCCTCAGTAGGAGAACGTCATTCCCAATCTGCACAAGTGAAGCAATCAGGTTAGAAGAAAGACCACCCGAGGTCACGGAAGACAGAAGAAAATGAGTTCGGGCTTACCGTAAAGAGCTGCGGGAGGATCCCGAGCAGAGCATCAGCATAGTCCCGGTCGCCCCGAGCTCGGCGGTCCCGGGCTGTGGAGGCATACTCCATCACCTTCTCCGCGAGCCCTTTGTCGCGGATGACTGAACACCGGTGGGTGATCACCGGTGGCGGAGCCGTCAGGTCAGCTCCGGCGGTGACTGTCCCTCCAGCAGGAATCGCAGCCGATGGGCCGGCAGAGGACACGGGCTGCCGTCGGAGCCGCGGAGATGATAGGGCCGGCGCTGGACGAAGCTGCGGGCGGTGGAGCCCCCTCGACGGCAGCACCACCGAGTCTGACAGCTGAGGAATCAACGGCCCCGCCCCGAGGTAGCCTGGGCAGGGGAGCAGCGGCCGCTGGACTAGGTATAGTCGCCGACGCAACCTCCTGGCTCGCCTTGGTGCGAGCCCTCTTGGCCGCGGGCTCATCCACCTCGGGGACGTCTCTCTGGGCCGCGCCCTCCAGGAGGCTCTCCAGTGAGAACTTCATGCCTGCAATACAAAAGAGTAGAAGGTCAGCCAGCTAGGTTATAAAGGAAAAAGAATGCAAGAGTCAAGGGAGGACCGAATCTCACCCAACTCGCGGATGGGACTGATCCCGGCCTCAAAAAGATTCTGCTCTGAGAGCAGAACCTCGAGCGCCGGGACCACGTCGCTCAGGAGCAGGGAGTAGGCCTCCTGGTCCGCCGACTCGACCTGGGAGTTCCGGTTCGGAGACCGGTCCGGTTCACTCCAGGCCCAGTCGACATCTTCGACCGAGGCAAAGAAAAACCGGCTCTTCCAGCCCTTGATAGAAGAAGGGAGGTCGAACCGGAGACACCTGGGCCGGGGCGAGATGTACCACCAGCCGTCATCGGTGGAGTACCTCTTCAGGGTGAACATGGTCCTGAAGAGGGAGAAACGGGCAACGAACCCGTGAAAATGATAAAAAACTATGAAAGAAAAGATGACCCGGATGGCATTGGGAGCCAACTGGGCCGGAACAAGACGGAAGTGGCTAAGAAAGGAGAGGAAGAAGGGGTGCAGAGGGAATCGAAGACCCCCGAGGAAGAAGTCTTCATAGAAGGCTATGCGGTCGGGGTCACTCATGGTGACGCGTTCCCCGGGCCGCAGAACGAATAGACGGATTGATCCCGGGATGCCGTAAGCCTCCCGGAGCAGAGAAAGATCGCCCTCGGTCATGGTGGAAGCATGACCGGAGGGACCGGCGGGAAGAAGAGGCGGAGCAGGAAGAGAAAGAAGAGGAAGAGCGGAAGCAATCGGAGGAGACCGGACCCCCCTGGGGATGCCGATGGTGACACCCCCAGGTTGCAGACGCCTGCGGATCTCCTCCGGGATCGTTTCCTCCTCTGAAGAGGAAGAAGATGGAGTCCTCGGCCGGGACGGACCGGTCTCGTCCGGATTAGAAGAAACATAGCGACGACGTGCCATGACAAAGAAGGAAACAAAGATTCAGAGAAGAAGGGGGAGAAGGGAACTAGAGAGAAGGATGGACTCACCGAAAATACGCCAAGCGAACGCGGGGCAACGGAAGTTAGCCTGCAGCAAACCGCCCACGGAGCAAGGGGAAAGGCCTCATTCCGGAAAGTCCCCTCCTTTTCAAACTCAGTCGACAGCAGCCGTACCCGTCATTCCGCCCCGAGCCACTGGATGATCGCCGCGTGGACGCACGCCCGACACAGACGCCTCGTTAGCAGGGTAACGGCCTCCGCCTCGAAGCGACGCATTTATTATGGGCAAGTGGGCGACGCGTGGCGGCTTCCTATAGGGCTTCGGGCGCATCGAGAAGCGGCGACGAGGATCATGGCAATTATGATGCAAGATCTTTGCCTCCCCATGTCATATCCGCATTTAATCCCGACGTTCCATTCTACGACGCCCCAACGGAACAGCGGGCTGGGGGGTAACTGTTACGGCCGTATCGATGACATGGCCGGGCTCAGATACCGTCAGATATGATCGAGCCACGTGGAGGTTTCTTCGGTCGAGTCAGCGTCGCATTGTCGAGATCGAGCTCGGCCGGGCTACCTCGCCAGACGACTTCCCGAAGACGTTATCGCCCTTGCCGAGGTCGAGCTCGGTTCGGGGCTCCTCCTGCCACCTCGCCAGGTGTCCACCTAGGAGGGGTCCGCTTAGGCCGAGGTCGGCCACTTCTTCGTCCCTTCGCCAGGTGGCCCCCGGAGTGGATCCACCTCGGCCGAAGCTAGGCGACCTCCTGCCACCTCGCCAGGTGTCCACCCGGGAGGGGTCCACCTAGGCCGAGGTCGGCCGATTCTTCGCTCCTTCGCCAGGTGACCCCCGGAGACGGGTCCACCTCGGCCGAAGCCAGGCGACTTCCTGCCACCTCGCCAGGTGTCCACCCGGGAGGGGTCCACCAAGGCCGAGGTCGGTCGATTCTTCGCTCCTTCGCCAGGTGACCCCCGGAGACGGGTCCACCTCGGCCGAAGCCAGGCGACCTCCTGCCACCTCGCCAGGTGTCCACCCGGGAGGGGTCCACCTAGGCCGAGGTCGGCCGATCCTTCGCCCGGTGGCCTCCGGAGACGGGTCCACCTCGGTCGAAGCCAGGCGACCTCCTGCCATCTCGCCAGGTGTCTACCTAGGAGGGGTCCACCTCGGCCGAGGTCAGGCCGCCTGTACAGAGAAGACCCCAAAGAAAGAGGCGCAGGTTCCGAGGTCGACCCTCGAGCCGTGCGCATCACAGGCGGCGCCCCGTACGGATGGCGGCGGCACGCGAAACACCATTTACATCGGCCCGACAGGTCGCGCAGTCGAGAGGCACGGTTCTGACAAAACAGGGCCCGTAAACGGATGGCGCCAACACTTGGGAAGGAGAGCGCTCTCACTGGGCCCGAGGTCTGACCGGCCGCCTTACCGGCGCCACCCCCTTTCTGTCTTTGCCCTTTCCCCGCTGGGCTCGACGAACGAGGTCGGAAAGCCGCCTGGCCCTCGGCACCGAAAGAGGAAAGAGAAAAGGATGGGAAGGGGAGCCTTCCAGGAGGAGAAGACAGGCGAACAGCGAGAGGAGATAAAAGGAAGGAAGCTGGGGACGACAAGGTAAGTTGATCAAGCTGGGGACAAGCAAGAAACAGTGGCCAAAAGCCCCGCTCCGAGAGTGAGATCCAGGGTCTTGAGAGGGGATCGCTTGGCGTGAGCTCGGCAAGGAGGCCCGGCCGAATTTCTGGTCCCTATAGCACCTTTCTTGCTAGTAAATTCTCTGAGTCTGGGACTCCCTCGGGGGCCCGTCTCGGGGAATCTGTTCCTTCTCGTCGTCTACTGACTTGACCGTCGGAGCTCCCTCGCCGGGATCCCCAGCCAGGGTCTTATGGTCCTCTCTTGCAGGTCCGCTCCAGCCAGGAGGCTCCAGGAGCCAGGCGGTCCGGTAGGATCGACGGATCCGAGGCACGGGCGCGACGGCGAGATCGGCAACAAAATCCTTTCTTTCTCTCTGATGCTTCATAGTTAGCATATTAAGCCAACATGTAACAATCAGTTTAATATATTAGACTATCTTTCCAATGTCTTTGATATTTCAAAGTAATAATGCTGATAGAGTGGCAGATCTGACCAACTCTTATTATCCAAATTGTGATTGACGTATCAAGTCAACCTTCTTATTGATCGGTTATTCCGATATTAATATGTTGATGAGTTAGTGGGTCAGACCAACTTAGTTTGTCAGATTGTGGTAAGCGTATCAGGCCAACCTTTCAATTAATCAATTATTTTTATTATAAAATATCGATGAGATGGTGGATCAGACCAACTCAGTTTGTTGAAATATGGTTAGCATATCAGGCCAACCTTTTAACAATATATCAACTTAATACTTTTTCTTTATATAGAAAGAACGGAAGAGAGAGACTCAATACTTTTTCTTTATATAGAAAGAACGGAAGAGAGAGAATCCTTTCATTGATGGTATTTACGAAGATTCTCTACATTCCATGGTCTAGCCATCGGATAGCCATCAAGGCTTTCTAGTCGATAGGTTCCAGGTCGCACTACCTCAGTGACGCGATAAGGACCTTCCCAATTAGGAGCAAGTTTGTCTTGATCAGTTGGTCGGCGTAAGACAAGATCTCCAGACTGAAAGATTCAAGCCTTAACTCTTAAGTTATAATATCGAGCCACCCTTTGTCGATATGCTGCCATTCTCAATTATGCTTGCAATCTGGAGCTCTCAAGTAGATCCAGAGGTCAAGTCTTCTTTGATCAGCATTAATCGATTCTTTAAGGTAATCTATTCTTCTAGAACGAAGAACGATTTCTATGGGCAACATAGCTTCACTCCCATATGCAAGGTTAAATGGAGATTCTCCCATCGTTGATCGGGGAGTGGTACGATAAGCCCATAGAACATAATTAAGTTCATCGGCCCATGATCCTTTAACTTCGTTCAATCGAGTTTTCAACCCATGAAGGATAGTTCAATTGGTCACCTCTGCCTCTCCATTAGCTTGTGGATGTCTGACGGAAGTTAATTTATGAAGGATGTTGAATTGGGTGCGGAAGTCACTAAATTTCTGATTATCAAATTGCCTTCCGTTGTTAGTAATGATGGCATGAGGAATCCCAAATCTATATATAATGGCATTTCTAACGAACACCTCGACCTTACTTTCTGTGATTTGGGCCAAGTTTTCAGCTTCCACCCATTTGGTAAAATAATTAATGGCAACAATTAAGAATTTTCATTGTCCAGAGGCTGGGAAAAACAGACCAAGAATATTCATTCCCCACTGAAAAATGGCCATGGGGTAGTTAATTGTGTTAGTTGACTGGCGGGACACCTTTGTATATTTGCATATCTTTGACAGGGATCACACTTTTTATAAAATCTGTTGCATCCTTTTATATAGTCGGCCAATAATATCCTTGTCTTATAATCTTATAAGCTAGTGATCTGCCTCCCAGATTGTCACGCCCCGAATCTAGTACCGGAATCGGCTACGTGACCGGCCACACAAATCCTAGATTTTACCCTAGAGATCATGCAAGGCCTAGGTACACAAAAGTCAAACACATCAAAATTAAAACTAATATTATATAAATAATTGATTAACAATTACACAATCCATTTATTAAATCAATATCACTAATTGGTCTACTGATTCACAACAAGCATCAGTAACCGAAACTAACTCTAACTAACTAACTAACTCAATATTAATGAAGCTCCGTCTCACGCCCAATCCAAATCCTGTCATGCATCCAGAGTCTCTGAAAAATCAAAAAGTAGGGTGTGAGCTCTACAGCCCAGTAAGGTTCCCTTACAATCACACCAATATTAATATAAAACTGAAAGCAGCAATATCACAATAATATAACAGGAAAACGATAAATTCTAAGTCACACAACCAAAACCAATCACATATCAAATATATTAAAACCTTTCATTATATTTTCTTTATATATTTTTATTAGATTTCCTTCTTCTTTAGGGTTCTGGACTAGCCACGGTCACACTCCAACCCATGACTGGCACACTGTTGTCACACTCCCGCCTGTGACTGGCAATCTCATAATCGACCATGTACAATCTGCCCATGGCCAGGCTTACGTACTAAGCCCGCTCTGGCTATGTAATTGACCATGTACAACCTGCCCATGGCCAGGCTCACGTACTAAGCCCACTCTGGCTATATAATAGACCATGTACAACCTGCCCATGGCCAGGCTCACGTACTAAGCCCGCTCTGGCTATGTAATTGACCATGTACAACCTGCCCATGGCCAAGCTCACGTACTAAGCCCGCTCTGGCTATATAACCACAATCCCGTGGCATGACTAGTCCAAACACCGTTAACACTTATCTTTTCATATCATCATATCAAAATATGTCATTTTCCAACAACCGATATCACGATCCAACCCATTTCATAGATCACTTGATAACCATGGTATATTAAAATAAAATACAAATAACAATATTAACAAATCCATTTATATTTTGGGAAATCAATCATGCTAACCGAAAGCACCCATGCATGTAAACATATGTATATTCGGATCAAATCAGGTAACTAAAATAATAAACACACATATATATATACTGGTGATCGGGTCCAGAATCCTTATATCTCAAAAATCAATTATCTACACCTGAACTAGTCTATACCCGAGATCTGCGCAATGCCTTCCTGTTCAGGGGACTGATTCCCTACATAAATAATTTAATTAAAATCTAAATTTCTAGTTGCACGAATTCTGAAAAAACTTCCCAATCTTCTCTCTCCTATAATAATATATTATTATAAAATATTTATTCTCCCTCTTTCTTTCTCCTTACATTTTCTCTCCTCTCTCCTCATCTTCTCTCTCATCATATTCTCTCTCCTCTTTCTATCTCCTCTTTTTTTTTTTTTTTTTCACGGAACAGGGCTTCTCCCTTTCTTTCTTTCTTTTTTCTTTTTCTTCTTCTTCTTCTTCCTTTCTTTCTTCTCTTCTTTTCTTTTCTTTTTTTTTCTTTTCTTTTCTCTCGAACCCACCTCCCTGCCTCTCCCTATCTCCATCGATCGACTGGTCTTCCCCTGCTGCTGATGGCCGAGACTGGAGTTCACCGAGAGGGGCTCGGTGGACCGGAGCAAACGGTGGTGGTACAACCATCCGTCCCCAACACAGATCAACGAAACCACCCTAAATAAAAAAAATCTAGATTAATTCTAAATAAAAGAACTTACCGACCTCGGTGGACTGCCAGACGCTCGCTGGAGAAGAAGAAGACGGTGTGGGAAGACTCGATGGGCCTGTTTCGATAACGGTGGAGGGGATTTAAAGAACTTCCGATTGGTTCCCTTGCCATTTGGAAGACAACCACCATCCAACGAGTCCCAATCCCTCTCAAAATCCGTCACCGCTCGCCTCCCACTCCCCTCATGACCCTTCCACCGAGATCACCAGCGGAAACCCCGGCCGGATAAGGGAGGAAACTCCTCCCCTATTTCCGACTCTGTATTCCCTTCATTCTCCTTTTTTTTTTCTTGGGCTGGGTCGAAGTTGGCTGGGCCTACCGACTTCGGCCCAAAAGTCTAAATAATACATTCTCCCCCCGTTAAAAAAAAATTCGTCCTCGAAATTAACTTGATTGAGATTTTTAAACCTTAAAAATAACCAACCCTCATGTCATTCGATCTCCAACTTCCAATTAATCTACCTCTTAAGGTACTTACTTTCCAAGTCTTATTCAAAACTTGATCATTTTTCATTTATAATCCAAATCAAA
Organism: Areca catechu; assembly: GCA_021397845.1. Classification (NCBI taxonomy): domain Eukaryota; kingdom Viridiplantae; phylum Streptophyta; class Magnoliopsida; order Arecales; family Arecaceae; genus Areca; species Areca catechu. The sequence continues at coordinate 31,959,159 of CM038045.1, forward strand.
CTTTTGACATTCAAACCATATCCTAATCACTTATGTCATAGTTCTGAGTCCATGTTATGTCTTAATAACTACCAAGTGATTTTCAAATTATAAATGTCCAGTCTTGAACAATCATGTCATGAATTTCGATATGACTCACATCTATCACTTATACCACAGTTCCAAATCATCATAATCTAAGGTCTAACACTATTCTTGTCATATCTTAATAATCATCATGTCATTATGATTTTAATCACTTGTATTACCGTCCCAAATGGTCATAACCTACTCATACTTGTCACTATTGAATTGGATGCGTGGGCATCCTGCTAGGTGAGTGTATATACCCGTCCCTGAGTTACTGATTTCTGTTGTCCTTCTAGTTGCTGTCTTTCATGAGGTACTTGTTGCTGTGACCCTTGACCATATGGACACATAACCGCCTTATGACCCGGTTTGCCATAATTACGGCACTTCCACTCATCTGGCCATGTACAATCCCGCTTATAGTGAGGACCACCACACTTATAACATTTGACATTACTCTTTTGTTGAATATTGTCATTTGGAGTAGCATTATCAGGCTTCCATGTCTTTGCATTGATGTTTCCATTAGATTGATCCTGAAATTCTCCTGATATGGATCTTTTCTTTAAAGCTTTTTCTCTCTCTGCTTGAGCGGCATCCAGTCCCCTTTCTATAATCAGTGCCTTATTGACAACCTCCTTATAAGTGGGTAGCTCGAAGGCAGTCACCTGATGCTGAATCTGACCTCTAAGTCCATTTTCAAATTTTCTGGCCTAGATCCCTTCATCTGCTAACAGTGATGGAGCATATCTCGATAATTCTTCAAACTTTGTAGTATATTGAGAAACTGTTAAGCTACCCTGTTCTAAGCGATCAAATTCTCGAAATTTTTGTACCCGAATACTTTGAGGAAAGTACCTCTCATAGAAAACCTTTCTGAAATCTGTCCAGGTAAAAGGTGCATCGTTTGGTCCTTGCTTCCCAAACTCCAACTCCCACCAAGAAGCTGCCTTGTCTTGTAACAAGAATATAGCAAAAGTAACCTTCTCCCCTTTTGGACACCGCAATGCTTGGAATACCTTTTCCACAGCCTTCAACCAATCCTCTGCCTCCATGGGATCGGATGTTCCATTGAATACCAATGGCGCATACTTCTTGAAATCTATCAAAGTGATTGGTCATTCTTGTGAAATCCTTACTTCTGGCTGCTGCTACTGTAATAATAGCTGATGCATGAACTGTTGCTGTTGCTGTTGTGCTTCCATTAATCTAAGTGTATCAGCTCTTGCAGTAGCTTGTTGCTGCACTAAGTATTGCAATAGCTGGGGAAGACCCACCTGGTCCCTAGGCTGAACTCCAGATCCTCCAGGTGTTCTCGTTTCTGCAGTCCCAGTCTCCGGGGTTTTGTCCAAAGGATTGAGTGTCGGTTCCTGTGGATGCTCCTCATCACCAGTGTTGTCCATGGAGATTGGGCATTGGTTCCTGTGGATGTTCCTCATCACCAGATAATACCCACAGTATCTTCGTGTTGATCTATAGGATCTCAAGCATTTGATCCATCCGCAAATCTTGTGGGCCTCCTAGCACGACCACGCCCACTACCACGGGCCATGGAAATCCTACACCAGTCATTATTAGTATACAACTAACACTCAGATGGTCAAAACAAACATGACATAATATCTACCCCACCTATGAATCAACCCACACTCTCTCGATGAGCTTGTACCCTAAGATCCTAAAACCTGGTTTCCTCTGATATCACTCTATCACGTCCCGAATCCAGTACCAGAATCGGCTACGTGACCGGCCGCACAAATCCTAGGTTTTATCCTAGAGATCATGCAAGGCCTAGGTACACAAAAGTCAAACACATCAAAATTAAAACTAATATTATATAAACAATTGATTAACAATTACACAATCCATTTATTAAATCAATATCACTAATTGGTCTACTGATTCACAACAAGCATCAGTAACCGAAACTAACTCTAACTAACTAACTAACTCAACATTAATGAAGCTCCGTCTCATGCCCAGCCCAAATCCTGTCATGCATCCTAAGTCTCTGAAAAATCAAAAAGTAGGGAGTGAGCTTTACAGCCCAGTAAGGTTCCCTTACAATCACACCAATATTAATATAATACTGAAAGCAGCAATATCACAATAATATAACAGGAAAATGATAAATTCTAAGTCACACAACCAAAACCAATCACATATCAAATATATCAAAACCTTTCATTATATTTTCTTTATATATTTTTATTAGTTTTCCTTCTTCTTTAGGGTTCTGGACTAGCCACGGTCACACTTCAGCCTGTGACTAGCACACTGTTGTCACACTCCAGCTTGTGACTGGCAATCTCATAATCGACCATGTACAATCTGTCCATGGCCAGCTAACGTACTAAGCCCGCTCTGGCTATGTAATTGACCATGTACAACCTGTCCACGGTCAGGCTCATGTACTAAGCCCGCTTTGGCTATATAATAGACCATGTACAACCTGTCCATGGCTAAGCTCACGTACTAAGCCCACTCTGGCTATGTAATTGACCATGTACAACCTGCCCATAGCCAGGCTCACGTACTAAGCCTGCTCTGGCTATATAACCACGATCCCGAGGCATGGCTAGTCCAAACACCGTTAACACTTATCTTTTTACATCATTTTATCAAAACATGTCATTTTCCAACAACCGATATCACGATCCAACCCATATCATAGATCACTTGATAACCATGGTATATTAAAATAAAATACAAATAACAATATTAACAAATCCATTTATATTTTGGAAAATCAATCATGCTAACCGAAAGCACCCATGCATGTAAACATATGTATATTCGGATCAAATCAGGCAACTAAAATAATAAACACATACATATATATATACTGGTGATCGGGTCCAGAATCCTTACCTCTCAAAAATTAATTATCTATACCTAAACTAGTCTGTACCCGAGATTTGTGCAACGCCTTCCTATTCAGGGAACTGATTCCCTACATAAATAATTTAATTAAAATCTAAATTTCTAGTTGCACGAATTCTGAGAAAACTTCCCGATCTTCTCTCTCCTATAATAATATATTATTATAAATTATTTATTCTCCCTCTTTCTTTCTCCTTACATTCTCTCTCCTCTTCCTCATCTTCTCTCTCATCATCTTCTCTCTCCTCTTTCTATCTTCTCTTTTTTTTTTTTTCACGGAGCAGGTCTTCTCCCTTTCTTTCTTTTTTTTTCTTTTTCTTCTTCTTCTTCCTTTCTTTCTTCTCTTCTCTTCTTTTCTTTTCTTTTCTTTTCTCCCGAACCCACCTCCCTACCTCTCCCTATCTCCATCGATCAATCGGTCTTCCCCTGCTGCTGACGGCCGAGGTTGGAGTTCACCAAGAGGGGCTTGGCGGACCGGAGCAGATGGTGGTGGCGCAACCATCCATCCCCAACACAGATCAACGAAACCATCCCAAATAAAAAAAATCTAAATTAATTCCCAACTAAAAGAACTTACCGACCTCGGTGAACTGCCGGACGCTCGCTGAAGAGGAAGAAGATGGTTTGGGAAGACTCGATGGGCCTGTTTCGACGACAATGGAGGGGATTTAAAGAACTTCCGATTGGTTCCCTTGCCGTTTGGAAGACAACCACCATCCAACGAGTCCCAATCCCTCTCAAAATCCATCGCTGCTCGCCTCCCACTCCCCTCACGACCCTTCTACCGAGATCACCGGCGAAAACCCCGGCCGGATAAGGAGGAAACTCCTCCCCTGTTTCCGACTATGTATTCCCTTCGTTCTCTTTTTTTTTTTCCTGGGTTGGGTCGAAGTCGGCTGGGCCTGCCGACTTCGGCCCAAAAGTCTAAATATTACATAGATGGTCACCACATATGCCTTCATGAACTTCTTTGAGAGCATATTCAGCATCCGAAGGAGATAAACATTTCAATAATGGTTGGAAGAATGATTTTTTATATAATAGTCATTCTGAAATGACATATTGAGAAGCAATCATTCGTAATTGTTTGGCTTCTGCATTGCTTTCAAATAATATTCCTTTGGTCAGATATCTGATTATAGGGCTCATCCAGTTCAATTCTGGTTCTATCTAAAGACTTTTTCTTGGTCATTTATAGAAATACTTGGAGTTTTCAAATGCCCTACAAAAGTCCGATCCATTAAATCGGGTGCCGAAGTAGTCAATCGAGATAATGAATTGGCTCGAGAATTCTCAGCTCTAGGGACATGATTGGTATCCCAAGAATCAAATAAAGCCCCAAGTTCTTTAACTTTTCCTAAATATAGAGCCAAAGTAGTATCACAAACTTCAAAGTCTCCTTTTACTTGATTAATAACTAATTGAGAATCAGAGAGTACTTTCAATCTCCGAACATTTAGTTCTTTTGCAATTCTTAATCTAGCCAGAAGAGCCTCATATTCGGCTTGATTATTAGAAGTTCTAAATGAGAATCGAAGAGCATATTCCGTGATATCTCCATTTGGACTAGATAAAATTAATCCAGCTACACAACCAGAAGAATTTGAAGCTCCATCCATATATAGAACCCAAGGTAAACCAGTCTTTTCTACTTCATCGAACACCTGAGTTTCATCTTCATTGTTATTCCAAGTATATTCGGCTATGAAATCAGCCAGCACTTGAGCTTTCATCGCAGAGCAAGGTTGATAGGTAATATCATATTCACTTAGTTTTATTGCCCACTTTGCCATCTGACCAGAAGTATCAGAACACTGTAAAATAGTTCTTAAAAGGTTGATCGATCAATACAATGATGGGATGAGACTGAAAATATGGCCTGAGGCGCTTTGCTGATATTACCAAGGTATAAACAATTTTCTGAAGTTTTGGATATCTTGTTTCAGCATCATGAAGGACTTTGCTGATGTAATAGATGGGTTTGTGTGATCCATTAGATTCTTTTCTTACCAACACTGAACTGACGGCTTTATCAGATGCAGCCAAATAGAGATATAGATTTTCACCTTCTTCAAGTTTAAACAATAGGATCGGATTCATTAAATATTTCTTAAGTTTCTCAAATGCCAGCCGATAATCGTCCGACCAGTTAAACTCTTTAGACTGTCGTAAGGCTTTAAAGAAAGGCAAGCATCTTTCGGCTAAATGAGAAATAAATCGGCTCAATGAAGCGATCCGTCCAGCCAACTATTGAATCTCCTTCTTATTTACAGGATACTTCATGTCTAATATGGCTCGAATCTTTTCTGGATTAGCCTCAATTTCTTGTTTTGTAACCATGAAGCCCAAATTTTTCAGAAGTTACGTCGAAAATACACTTAGTCGGATTTAACTTCATGTAATTTTTTCATAGAATATCAAAGGCCCTTTGTAGATCTTCAATGTGATCATCGAACTGATTATTTTTGACGATCATGTCATCTACATATACTTCCATGGTCTTACCAATCTGATCTTCAAAGATCTTATTTACTAACCTCTGGTATATAGCTCTGGCATTTTTAAGACCAAAAGACATTACTTTATAGCAATATATTCCTCGGTCTGTGACAAAAGATGTTTTTTCCTCATCTTCTGGACTCATTCGTATCTGATTATACCTAGGAAAAGCATCCATAAAACTCAAAAATTTATGTCTTGCCGTAGCATCAACAAGTTGATCGATTTTAGATAAAGAAAAACTATCTTTAGGACATGCCTTGTTAAGATCAGTATAATCTATACATATTCTCCACTTTTCATTAGCTTTCCTTACCATTACTATATTGGCAAGCCAGTCTGGGTAATGAACCTCTCTGATAAATCTGGCATCAAGCAATTTGGCACTTCTTCATTGATGACTTTTTGCCTTTCTGGGGCAAAGTCCACTTCTTTTGGCAGATAGGCTGACTAAGTGGATCCACTTTAAGTTTATGCATGATCACTTCGGGAGGGATCCCCAGCATATCGGTGACTGTCCATGCAAATATATCAGCATTCTTTTGTAAGAAATTGATCAATCCTTTTCTTTGATCTTCACTGAGTGAACTTCCAATCTTAATGGTTTTGGTCGGATCATCTCTATCCAAAGGGGCATGGATAGTTCTTTCTATCGACATGTTTGCTCTTTCAGTCTGATCACACGGATCTATTTGCTCTGAAGTTGAGCTGCCAACCGGTTGTTGATTTTGAATCATTAAACATTGACGAGCCATCGGTTGATCTTCTCTTCTCCAATCCCATTTTGAGTCGAGAATCTTATTAGCAGGTGATATATAGAAATGATGGCTTGAAATTTATTCAAGGCGGGCCTTCCAAAAATTGCATTATATGCAGAAGAGATCCGAACAATCATAAAAGTGAGAGGAAGAGTTCTTTGTTTTGGCATCGTTCTGAGGGTTACAGGAAGTATAATTTCTTCCTATACTCCCACAGAATTTCCACCAAATCCAGTCAACGGCATACGAGTTCTTCGTAGCCTATCAATTAGCAAGTTCATCTTAACAAAAGCATCATAAAGCAAAATCTCAGTAGAACTTCCATTATCAATCAGAATTCTGCTTACATCATAATTTGCAATTATTATAGAAATTACTACAGGGTTATCATGCGGCATCTGAACACCTTGTAGATCATCGTCATAAAAGCTAATGCTCCTTCGAAGTCTTTTGGCAGTTCTGTCATCTTCGTGGCATGCTTGGTAATGAATCATTCTGACTAATCTGTCAGTTGGCTGCTGATTTGGGAGCTCTGTCCCGTCAGTAATCATTCTTGGGGCCATTGGCCTTGGTGTTGCATTTCAATTGGTCGATTATGAGTTTGGTTGCGGACATACTTGCCCAGATAACCGTGTTTGATTAGATCTTCAATCTCATCTTTCAATTAGATACACTCTTCTGTAGAGTGTCCGTGATCGTGGTGGAATCGATAATATTTAGCTTTGTTGCGCACAGCAGGTGGAGCTCGTATTGGCCTAAGCCTTTGAAGGAAATTCTCTTTCTCTATTTCCATTAGTATTTTTTCTCTCAGAAGAGTTAGGGGGTGTAGGCATCAAATCTGTTGGTGTAACTCCGCCGACCAAGTTCTTCGGCTTTTGAACTTGCCATTGAATTGGTCGGATTCCAGGAGATCGAAGCTCATGTTCTTTGGAATTCCTCTTGCTTGGTGCTGATTTTCTTTCTACTTGGCATCGGCTCAGGGCTTGTTCTTCAGCCTGAGCGTATTTTTGGGCATGGGCCAACAGTTCAGAATAACTGGTTAGAAATTTCTTGTCTAAAGAAAATGTGAACCTAGAAGCTTGCAGTCATTTTTTCATGGCTGATATCGCCACATGTTCGCTGAAATCTGGGATCTCCAACATGGCGAAATCGAACCTTGCAACATAGTCTCTTAAAGTTTCTCCTTCTTGTTGCTGAATAAAGAATAAACTATCAGAGTTCCTTTGCATTCTTCTACTTGTTCTGAAGTGGAAGATGAATAGCCTTTCCAACTATCTGAAGGAATGAATGGTGCCTGGCTGGAGGCTAGAGTACCACATTCTTGCTACCTTTTTCAGAGTTGCTGTGAAAGCAAGGCAATGAAGCGCATCGATGCTCCTTGAATCAGCATGTGTGCTTTAAAACTACCTAAATGATTAAGTGAATCAGCCGATCCATCATATGACTCTACTTGAGAAATTTTAAAATGATGAGGAATCCTTTCCTCCATTATTTTCTTGGAAAAAGGGGGCAAGATGTCACAAGTTTGAATTACATCTTCCGTCTTCCTCTATTCGCCGAGTCTGGCGATCTGTAATTCTAACTTTCTAAATTTTCTCTCAAAGTTATCAGCCCTTTCAGGATCTGGAGTCTGAGCACTGTTAGGAGTTGATTCACCGAAAGATGTCGAGTAAGATCGAGGATGCTTTCCTTCGTCTCGCCTCTTATCATGATGGCGAGACCAGGGGTGTTGGTTCAACGGAGAGTGCTGTCCTGAAGAGTATTGACAAGGTGAACGCCGACTTAGGCCAGGGCATTTGCTTACATGGAGAGAAGATTGTCGGCTACTCCTTGAAGCGGCAAGCCTTGGCGGTCCACTTATAACTATTTCTTTGAGATTCTGGACTGCTGCAGTGAGCATCTCCATTTTATTCAGAAGGATACCCAGTTGCTCTTGATCCAGATTACCAGCAGGAGCAACATTCATTCCATCTAGAACTGGATCATTCTCTCTTGGAGAATGATTCACTTCTTCCATAGAAAAATTTCGCATTCTACCCTTTACCATGTTTCCTTTAGATTCTTGAAAAACTCTTTTGTTGAGTCCCCTACCTGGCGTGCCAATCTGTTGTGTCCAGATTGCTGTGACACTTGAGCTTGGATCGGACTTGTTGGAGTCGAGTTAAGCTAGTTGATATAGCTTTTCTTCATCTTCTTGTAGCTTTTGGTGAGGAGATGTTCTGATGCCCAAGTTTGCCATAGAAGTCTAGACTAAACAGATTAGTTCTGAGGGAAAAGTCAAGTAAAGGGTGCGCTATAATTTCTCTATTTTGAATCCCCTTTTCCCTCTCACCCACTGGTATTTATAGGCTACAGTCCTAACCGAATCTAGCTAAGAAAACCAAAAATGGTTAGTCTGTTAGTGGACTGGCACGTGCAGCAATCGTTATCCTTTATAACTCTTATGATTTATCTTTTTTGACCAATCTGTTAGATTGGTTGACATAGCATCAAGATTGACTTAGGCATTGATCAGCCTGGTGCCTCTTGGGCATTGGTCGGCTTCATGCTCCATGGACGTTGATTAGCCTTACGGCTTATTGATCAGTCTTGCGCTCCTTTGGCGTTGATCAGCCTTATGGCTCATCGATCGGCCTTGCGCTCCTTTGGCATTTATCGGTCTTATAGCTCATCGATCGGTCTTATGCTCCTTCGGCGTTGATCAGCCTTATGGCTTATCGATCGGCCTAGCGCTCCTTCGGCATTGATCGGCCTTATGGCTCATCGATCAGCCGACGCTCCTTTGACGCCGATCAATTACTTGATCAACCAAGTTTACCCCTTACCAAATCAACATAAGTATGTCAAATCTGTCATAACCCAACAACAAGTAATATAAATTATTGTGTTGGTACATACAGGTAATGTTGCATAAGATAAAATCAAATTTCTAAAATATCCCTAAATTAAATCTATATTCTATTTATATATTTTTAATATTTTATATTATAAAATATTTTATATATATTTTAAAATTAAAAATATTTTATATTAAATAAATTTAATATACAAATTTATATATTAAATAGATAATATATTTAATATATTATTTAAATATATAAATAAGATATTTTACATAAATATATAAATATATAATATTTATTATATTATATAAAATATAAAATATAAATTTATATTAATTTATATTATATTAATATTATAATATTATATATATATTATATAATTTTATATTTTATTATATTATAAAATAAAATAATGTAAAATAGTATAACATTATATTATATATTATAATATCATTATATTTATAATATTATTATATAATATATAATAATATAATATAGTATAATAAACTTTATAAAATTAAATAAAATAATATATTATTAAAATATATTTATAATTTTCATACTTTATATAAAATTAAAAAAATTAAAAAATATTTTTAAAACCAAATATATTTAATATAAAAAACTATATATTGAATAGATAAAATATTTAATATATTATTTAAATACATTAAATAATATATTAAAAATATATTACATTATTAAATTTAATATAATATACTTATATTATATATAATATATTGTATTATATTATATTTAATATAAATATATTTATATTAATTAAAAAATATATAATTTATATTATGTTATATTATATTAATACTATAATATTATATAATATATTTTATAATTTAATATTTTCTAATATTACATAATAAAGTAAGATATATCAATATAATATAGTATAGTATCATACTATATACTATATTATTATTATATTATATTATATTATTAAAATATATTTTATAATTAGTATATAATATATTATATACTAATATTATATTTATAATATTATATAGTTTATCATATATTATATAATATTATTATATAATATATTATAATATTATAATATTATATATTATATATTATATTATAAGATGAAGGGAGAAGGGGTAGGTAATATTGTCTAAACGATAGGTAATGTTGATTACCTCTTCCAGAGATAATCAACATTAACTCTTTAGAGATAATCCAGATTACCAAATAGAATAGATTGCCTTCCATAAAAATATACCAAATACAGTAATATGGTGGGACCCTATTAAATTATCAGTAATCTGGATAGATTACATGCTATCAAACGTATCCTAAAATAAAAGATGCATTGTATGTGGTCCAAACTCCATTCATCTACTAGGATTTTGCTATGCTAACACATGCAACTCACCCTAGAATGATATATATATATATATATATAGTAGATAGTCACCATATCACTCATCTCAGTAACAAGAAACTATCATTTATCTATTGCATTGAGTTTGATGGTTCATATTCCTTCAATGTGCAGCAACCATCTAGCATGATATACAATGCTCTGAAGTAAAAAATGCATCGTAAGGAATCCAAACTCATTTATTTACAATAATTTTGCTATGCTAAAACATGCAACTCACCCCTCACCAGCCATCACTAACGACCCGGACCCGGTCATTTCGTTCACCCAATGCCTCCCATGCGCATGCCCGCACGTAAACAGTGAACGCCCTCCCACCACCACCACCACATGGCGGTCACCAACTCCACAAATAAGCCCTAACAAAACAAAGGCCATAGAACCCTAACCTCTCTCTCTCTCTCTCTCTCCCCCATTAATTTAACTACTATCTATGGCAAAACCCATCACCAACCCTTCCTATAAAAACCCCTCCCCCCGATTACCTTGCCCTCTCGAGCTTTGCGAGCACTAAAGCATTCGATAGAGAGGTCTCCATCCAATCTTTTCAAAGATCCAAGGCAGGCTTCCGGCGACGTAATCCCCAACCCAACTCAACCGCGATGGAGATGAAGAAGATCGTTTGCGCCGTCTTCGTCGCCGCTGCCACGGCCACCACCGCGTTGGCTGCCGAGGCCCCGGCACCAGGCCCCTCCGGTGGCTCATTCGCGGTGACCCCCGCCTTCGGGGCCCTGATCGGTGCCTCGGTCCTCTCCTTCTTCGCCTCGTACTTGCACTAGATTCTTTAATTTGTAACGGGGAGGAAAGAGAAAAGTTCATATATGTGTGGTGTGTTTGAATCATGAATAATTAATTCCTCATTTGCTGGTTTAATTCGTTGGCAAATCTATGCATTAATTGTTTGGTTCCTTGTTTTTGTCTCATATTGCACGAATTTATCCTGGTGATGAAGGAAATGTTGGACTTGAAATTGTTTTATATATGTATGTTGCATTTGCTCGATCTGGTGATGAATTATATTGAATAAAATCCCTCGCAATTTTATTAGTTGCAACTTGGGTTGGTTGATCCACGATAGATCAACCACTTGAACGGGGCAGCAAGTTCGTTGATTCTACCAGCTCTACATGTCTTGTTTATCATATGCCATTGATCAAATCATTAACAGAATGAAAACTATTATTGTTCAAGCTGTAAGAGAATATATTATACCGACCCTGAAAACCTGTGCTTGCTTGCTTATAGATTCTCTGAGACCAATTGATTCCATACTTTGAAGGAAGGTTAAATATGCCGATCATTCAGGTCCCCGTATTTTGGACTCATATGACATTCCTTTAACTTTTGGGGAATTTTTTTTTCCTGACTTTATTGAATGTATTTATAACAGAACCGTCGAATAAATTATCGACTTTATCCAAAAAAAAAAAAAAAAAAAATTCAGACCACGGCTGGCATAATTAGAACTGCTGGTTGTATTTAAGGTATGCATGTCACTCACATTGAAAGAAAAGTGGTTTTTTTATTCTTATTTGCATCTGATGTCATGAATGAATAGACTTGGATGTGCTTGAGAGGATGGGCAAATGATATTAAACCCTAGAATGGTCACCAAAACCTCAGTGGGTCAAACGAAAATCTGAATACTATCAATGAGAGGGATTGAAAGTGCGGTATGAGAAACTAATGACTTGCAGAAAGGTCTCAAATCGTGATAGATTTGGTCTTATTTTGGAAGGATCTGATCTCTCCTTTTTTTTAAAAAAAAAAAAAATCTCATGATTTGGTATATATTTGTTATATATTATGCGTGCCCAAGATAAGTAACGATGAAGGTAAATGATATTTGTTCGATTAACTTTAGGACCGGAATCTGGCGGGTCTGAGCGAAGAGGGGAGAGAGAGAAGGGGCCGGAGATATTTTCAGTTCAGATCACGCCAAATCAGGTTTTAGGCTTCAAGCTGTGCCCGGTCTGGGACAACAATCGGCCCTGGCCTTAAATTTATTTAGAGATATACCGGGGGTGGTGTGAAAAAAATACACTATCAAATATATTTAGGTCAGGTAACTTTTATTTTTAAACATGCATTTAATAATTACAATTTTATCATTTTATTAAAACTTTTAAATGATAATAATCTATTTTTTTTATAGAAAAATTATAACATCCTGTAGCCAGGCTATGACATTTCGTGATGTTATAAGACTAAGAGATATTTTCATCATTGAAAAAAATTTAAAATTTCTTATTAATAAAAATATCTCTTAGCTTTATAACATCTTGCGATTAAATAATAACATTATATTCATAACCTCGGTCATGGGATGTTATCACCCGATCATAGAATACTATAATTTTTCATGAAAAGAACATTTTGGTCATTCAAAATTTTTAACAAAAAAGATAAAATTATAAGTATTAAATGCATGTTTAAAAGCGAGAGTTATATGGTCCAATCATATTTGGTGTATTTTTTTTATACTATCCTAGGTGTACAAAGAATTTTGCTTTATTTAAATGTTATTTTTAAGGCTGAGCCAGACCCGAACATTATTCAGCCTCACCCTCGAGCTCAATCAATAGCTGGTCCGGCTTGGGCCCATTTGCAACCCTAGGCCATTTTTCCCTAATTTGGATGGTACCGACAAATACTAGCAGAACCAAGTATTTTTATATCGGTTGAGATATCCGTTTGCGTCACTATCATTGTACATTTAGGTGAGTTTTGGAATATCAACCAAAATTTGCTAATCCGTTTTTGGAATTTCAAGTCACTTTTTGAATAATAAATATTAAAACCATTTTTTCCATATAGAAATTAATCACAGAGTTACAACATTAGCCAAGATCTCACAAGGCAAATCAAGGTTTCTCTTCGGCACTTCCCTGAAAGGAGATCTGATACCCTTAAGTTATGTTTAAATGCCATATTCCCAGCCAAAATAAATTCTTATTCTTAGTTATTCTTTCAAATAGCTACGAAAATCGAGATAAACTATCTAGAATAAAATATTCTGGTCAACTTTTGATAATAATTATGCTGAAATAAAATTATTATTCCAAATTTTCAACCAAACAAAGATCTGAAATAAAAAAAGATGGATAATTATTTTCTAAAAATTGATATTCTAGGAATAGACCTTTTGTATCCAAATACTAACTTAATGCCTGGACTGCCTTTTATACAAAAAAAAAAAAAAGATAGGAGTTAAAATCCTAAATTATATAATATTTATTAAAATACTTTGTATGCTTTAGAATTTTAATATTCTTTTCGATTACTTAACACTTGTAGGTTGTAAATTGATGTACAATATTGAAGCTTAAAATTTAGAATTGAAATCATATCAAATATTAATATATCCATATTCATATTTATTTTGTTTGACAAATATAGATATAAATATGGATATTAATCAAATATAAAAATTCATATTCATATTTATTTTAAATAAATATAAATACTAAAAATATAAATACAAATATGGATATAAATCAAATAATTAATCTATATAATTATAAGATAAAAAATATTACTGAATTAAAAACAAAACAAATTAATATTATGTTAATATACTTATATATTTTTTTAAAAAATTAATAAATACTATATAAAATTAAATAAAATTATAAATATAATCTTATCGATATTTATTTTTTTATAAATATAGATACAAATATTAATTAAATGCTTAAATTTCTATCTATATTCGGATAATTTTGAATATAAAATCAAATCCAGCAAAATATCATCCATATTACTTTCACCCCTATTAAAACTATGATTAACTATTACATCCAGCCAAAAAAATCTTAAATTAAATAGGCCCTCAGGAATTTAACATTCATTGAATCCTACAAAATGATTAAAAGTTTGTCTGAACTTCACTTGAACAACACCACCCACAGGAGCTATTGCGACTAGGGATGGCAATGAGCTGGATTCGAACTAGGTTCATAACCATCCAAGCCCAAACCCAAATATTCAATACACTATCCAAACCTGGCTCAAACCTATCGGACTGGATTTTTTTTACCTAAACTCATTTCAATCGAGTATCGGATAATCAAGTTTATCTGATCCAAACCCAATTGAGTCATATTAAATATTTTTATTTTTATCAATTTTAAAATTATCTATCATTTTATAAATTATACATATATTAAACAAATAAAATTTAACTACATTTTTAGTTTAACAGCATTTAATTTCATATGCAATCAAAATTAAATTTAAATTATCTTAAATAAATAAAATCCAACAAGACTTAATTCAATACTTATAAAATAAATAAAAACATAAATATAATTTATAAAGTATATTATAATTATAAAATAATTAAGTATTTTAAAATTTAATAACTAATAATTAATATTTAATAAAGTATATATTAATTATATATTTATTATTTAAATATTAAAATAATTCGAATCAAATTCTGGTCAGATATATATCTATCCAGTCTCGACCTAAATCCAAAATTAAGTATTCGGATTTTATAAAACCCGATCCAAACCCGGTCAAAGCATTGACTACCCGGTCCAATCGGATCGGATCGGATTCCCATGGATTTGGATTTTATTGCCATCCCTAATTACGACTTGTCAATAATCATTATAAAAGATATTGAACAAAATTAGCATTGACATAGTATTAAATTTTCTCTGTTTGCACAAAATTACAGTGCCCTAAATTGAAATTTATCTTTAGAGACTAATAATTCCTTATGCAGGTTATAAACAAAGGATGGATAACACAGTCACCCTTCAGCTGTCTTCCTCACACAATAATACAAAATGGCAATAGATTAATGCCTCCTTTTTTTGGCTTGCTTGCTACTTTCAATTCTTTTGCGGGCCATCTCAAACTCTTGTTCTGAAGGTTCTGGGGCAGCATCTGCATCACACTTGGCCATGATAGAGGAGAGTACAGAGTCAAACTGATGTTTCCTCTGGTTCCTGCGTTGAGAGATTATTGCAACAAGATCCGCTTCTGGTTGTTTCTTTGACCTACAAAGGTTTTCAAAGACGATAATTAGGCTTAGAAGGGAACTATTTTGCAAGAATGGCTAGACAAAACTCGGAGAAGGGAGTCACTCACTTCCCCCTTCTCTCTAGAGGATTGGTAGGTGGTTCTGTTTGAGAAACCTGCTTCACCCATTTCTGATATGCTTTGGTTGTCCTCAGTTCTCCTATAACAGGAATTACAGGTCATTTGAGAAAAAGACAAGTTCCATGAAGAGGCAATCCAGGATTTTGTCACAGGGTCCACCCAATCAGAAAAATCGGAGGTATATTGATTGCTTGGATTGAACAGAATTTATGATGAATAATTGGAGAGCCAATTATTATATTTCTCTGAAAAGCAGATTAATATATTCCCAAGAACACTGACACTAAAAGTAAACAAATCACACCTTCAGCTATTGCCTCATCGATTATATCTTTGAACCGATGCGAATCCAGCTTTGGCTCAGAACAAAGCATCGAACAGAAAAGCCTGTATGAAAGGATGTCATAAAAAACATTTTAGTAAAGAATTTCTTTAGTTTTAACATCAATCAGAAATCATATTTTTGAGAAATGGCAATGGATGGCCAGCAGCCCTGGGCCTGCTTCTATCATCAAACAGTTAAGCACGACAAACCTTGAAGGCAGGTCAATAACCAGGCAGCAAAAAAAATCACAGCAGCTCTCTAGAAAGGTAAAGCTAAATGTGTCTAATTCTATAGTACCTGTTCATATTGCCCTTGAATTTTATATACAAATCCTTTAAATCCTTTTTCTCTGAATCTGACCCTCTGTAATTAGCTTCAAATTCTTTAATATCAGCCTCTGTTACCTGCAGCCAAATAGAGCAATGCAATTATTGCATGAAAAAAAGGGAAAGATCATAATCCCTGTCTCTGAGAAATGACTCATACCTTTTGATACATCGATCTGAAAAACTCTTGCAGATTTTCAGCAGCTTCACCAACCAGAGCCTGATCAGATATGCCAAGCATTGTCACATAAGTACATAACTAAGATAGGGTAATCAATCGATCTGTTAGTAAACAAAACAATAAAAATAAGTCAAAGTTTCAGTATCCTGACATCATCATCAGCATAACCAGTCTGATCATATATTGCCCTTTTCTCTTCATCCCCGAGAATAGATATCACCTTCTGCAAGAGTTGAAATTTTTCCTTGGCTTCCTGATATAGAAGGAAAAAAAGTCAGGGACCTAGCTACAATGTCAAACAAGAAAACACTACTCCAAATCCAATCATGGTTCTCTACCTCATCTCCAGAATTCTTATCCGGATGAAGCAGCAAGGCTAACTTATAGTATGCTTTCTTTATTTCCTGCTGAGATGCTGTTCTCTCCACACCCAGAATCTGGAGGGAAAACAAAAGGTAGTTAAGAAATTCATAATTCTTAGTATGAGTTAGATTTTTTTTTTTACCTGATTTTTTTTTGAAAATTCATGGCAAAAATAAACTTTGCAGTGAAGATGCTCGTACTAGCTACCTTCTTAAAATAGATGTTAACAAGATCCAAGCATAACCGAAATTGAAACCTGGAGAATTATGAGGGCAAAGAATGAAGGCAAGAAGATGGAACCATCAGACCTCAGAGAAATGCATTTATGGAATCATCCAGTTGGCAAAAGACCACTGGGTGGGGCTGCGATAATTTAACTAAAACTTAAACTACCTTAGAATGAAAGAATGGATAGCGATTTTATAAATTCCTAAAGCCATATAGTTTCATCCATTTCCAGAGAGTCATCCTTACGACCAATTTCTACTGGGGCACTCATCCATGAACGATAGTCTTTTCAAATGCTTCCTAGCAGTTGCCATCCAAATACCTGCAGTCTTGGAACGCGTTTACTCCCAAATCTAAGTCCCGTTCTTTACTTTATCCTTCTCTAGCCCTAATTTCACATATACAGGATACGATATCTTACATGATTACTTGGGAAATTTCATTCTGAAAGCCTAAATCAAATAAGAACTAAACTCTATCAAATAAATCACGCTCCCTTTGGAAATTTCCCTATTTTCGTAGAAATCGTGACTAACAAGCAAGTGATCTTCGCGACTGTCGCACCATCGTTCGTTCAATCCAATCATGCAACGAAAGACTTTCCACCCACCACCTGTTTGATAAAATCAGCAGCCTTTCATCAAAATTTCTGGGCTCTAAACTACAACTGCGAAACCCTAATTCTATAAAAAAAATCAATATACAGATAGCATATCACATCAAAACAATGGATCTAACAGAAAACAGGTGGGGGGGGGAGTGAGGGGTGGGGGGCGGGGGGCGCGTGGGGGTTGGGGGTTGAACGGTCGATTCAAATCGTTCTTGCCCGTCGTAACCAAAGAGAGATTCCGGTTCCCCTAATTATTCGAAAACAAGAGAGGGGAAGGGGACTTGGAATACCTCGTATAAGCCCTTCTCTTTGGAAGTCGTCGTCGATGGTTCGCTGGCCCGCGGGATCCCTTGGGCCTTCTCGTCCTCGGACACCCGAGCTCGCTTCTTTTTCCCCATGGCGTGCGGAAAGACGGAAGGTTGGGATAACGGAGGGTGGGGTTGGTGTTCGATATTTATACGCGCAGGGCCGGGGGGCCTCAAATTTCCCGCCTTTTCTTGCCCTCTCCCGCCGGGAAAATAATAATGAAAAATCGAAATCCGCCGCCAAAAAATGGGCCAAAATTCTAAAGGTTGAACTGTGGATAATTATTATTATTTTTTTTTTTTATGACATCAAGTATTATATTAAATTATTTATATTCGAAAATTAATATGCATCATGTATCAAATATTTTTTGATTAAGATATTTATACGCAGGGCCGCCGGGGGGCCTCAAATTTTCCGCCTTTTCTTGCTCTCTCCCGTCAGAAAAATAATAATGAAAAATCGAAATCCGCCGCCAAAAAATGGACCAAAATTCTAAAGGACGAACTGTGGACAATTATTTTTTTTTTGGTGTCATCAAGTGTTACATTAAATTATTTATATCCGAAAATTAATATGCATCATGTATCAAATATTTTTTGATTAAGATTAAAAAATTACCTGAAAATAATTATGTCCGAGATCTAATT
This sequence comes from Areca catechu, assembly GCA_021397845.1. Taxonomy (NCBI): domain Eukaryota; kingdom Viridiplantae; phylum Streptophyta; class Magnoliopsida; order Arecales; family Arecaceae; genus Areca; species Areca catechu. Next base: position 31,977,711 of record CM038045.1, read on the forward strand.
CCTCTTTTCTTTTTTCAGCCAAAAAAATTATTTCTATCTATTTAAAATTATAATTACTTTTTTGGTAAAAAAAAAACTTCTAACATAACTATTCTTTTCGGATATTAATGTTTAATTCAAATCATGGAGACCACTCCTCATTATAAATACGTCATCCTAACACTATCCATCCATAAATGTCATAAAATTCTAGAACTTATCCCCTAAGCCACTCTAACATCCCCCATCCGGATTTCAAAATTTATTCTAAATTTAATCAAGTCAGTATTGGCATCGTTCAAACCCGGATGGGTTGATACAAAGCAAAGGCCCATTCCAATTGAACTACCAGCCATTTCATCATGTATAACACTTCTTGACATATCCTTTTCAGCATAATTGACCATTCTATGTTGATTGATGAGGCGTAAGCTATTAACAGGCCTTTATGTTCCTACCATGAAGGAAAGAAGATTGTTGAAGGGAACAAGAGAAATAATTGGAGGTGAGAGGCCCTCCATGTTCTAGAGCTACCAGAATCACCATCGAAACTGGAATATGATGCACAACATTTTCCTATGGCTGGAAAGTCCATTAACTCCAACCTGTACCAATGCTCCCAAGACCATTCTGATTCAGTTTTTCGTATTACAGGATATTTTTCCTAATATAACTGCTTATACAAAGAAAACACCTCTCAATGCTAACTTATTATTGTTGGGCGCACAAGAACTGGGCAAGGCCGGGCTTCGGGCTTAATAAGAAGGCCCATTTAATTTTTGGACTAGGCTCAAGCACCATTTTGGCTTGGCTCGGTCCGGCCCGAACTCAGCCCAGAAATAGCCCGTCCAAAATAGATATTTTCAGATGTTTCGAGCGGTCCAACCCGTCGCCATCCAAAATAGCATGTCCTATTAAAGGTTTTATGTTTGACTTATTTCCAAATATTTCCAACTTCTAGCGGTCTGACCCATCACCGATCCGCGCCTCTCTCTCTCTCGTTTCAGCCACCGACGCCGCCTTTGCCCATCCTAGCCCCAGTGGTGCCCCCTATGCCACCCACCGGCTCTACACCAGCCTCCTCGATCCTAGTGGAACCCGCACCCCCAGTTCCGCCGCCTCCATGCGACCCCACTGCCTCCTCGACTCTGATCTCCCTCCTTTGGCCCCGATGCACGCACTCAACACCCAGTCCCTTCCCTGTGTGACCCCATAGCCCGCTGACTCCAATGTTCCTTCTCCGGCCCTGATGCTCGAACTTGATGCCCTCGGCCCTCGGTACGATCCGCGTCCCCTGGCTCCGATCTCCCTCCCTTGCCCTGGCGACCGCACCCGATTCCCCTGCCCCTCCCCCCACGCAACCCCGCGGTGCCCCCCCCCTCGGGCTCCGATCTCCTTCCTTCCCGACATCCCCGTTTCTCCATTTTTTTTATTCAAATTGTTCGGCTTTATTTGGGCTACTTCGATTCGAGCCAGCCCATCAGGCTCGAGTCAGGTTCGGGCATGATATTTTGAAAAAAACTTGGATCTAAGTCCGATCCGAAGTCCGATTTTTTTTTCGAGCCAGACTCAGATAGGGGTGTGGTCCGGACCAACCCGGCCTAGTTCCAGCCCTAGCACAAATAGTTGATTTGTATTGAGATGCGATTAGCTAGGCAACAACTTAAGAGTTCATTTGTGTTGATGCCTAAGAGATCAAGTGCACAAAAATCTCCATAAATGAATATATGAACAATCTCGTTAATATCTCAACTGCTGGATCACAAAATGTCGGCTTCAAAATATGCAAAGGCAGATGAAGACGGAGATTGGAGTGCTTTGAAATCCATGCAAAACGCAATCCATCAATTGAGGTAGTGGAAAAAATCAATCACTATTATGCAACCTAAACCTATTTGGTAAACAGTACAATCAAAGAGACTGTAAGAAGATCAACACCTCTTCATATATTCATTTACTTATAATTATTTACTAGGATGGAGACATATATGTTTGTCATCTGCTGAAATTACAAATCCTTCAGGGACAAGTCTACTCCAATTGTTATAGACTTTGTCTGAACACTCTATATTCCGAGAACCTTAGAGGGAGAGTAGAAAATACAAACTCCAGTGTAGATTATTTGATGATGATTTGTTATATATTTGAAAAGAGTTGGATAAAGTTTTATTCAACTTTTCTGCTGTTTCACCAAACAAAAGCTCAGTCCATTTGTCAAATTAATTACATCTTTGATAAGCATCTAGCAAAATGTCTTGATCTTGATATGCATTCGATCCCCAATCACAGCTAATTTCCCACTGCTTTGCATTTTCAGAATCATCCCCATGCTTACACCTAATATTCAAAGAGAACAGCAGCTTTAAGAGATTATAAGATAAACAAGACATCTTTTTGCCAAATACAAGGGAAGAATATCTATCAGCAATTGCCACAAGCTCAGTAACTTCATTATGAAACAGGGTACGCAGGACAAAGATGAGCCAACCGTTTCGAATCTGTCAGAGATATGATGAAACTCGACCATTGAGTGGGTCACCGGCAGAACAACTGCATGCTGAGTTGAATTTTTGCAACTTAATTGAAGCCACAAGCTAAGTTGTCACCGGTTAAAAAAGCATGATGCTAATGAAAAATTAAGACACCGACTCTTAGGTATGACAAACAGCTCAAAGTGCATCAGATTAACGCTTTCATAACAATTGAAAATCAAGGATACGACAACTGGGAGAAATAAAAAACATATGATACGATTAGAGATGTGCATGTTGCTGTGTTGGGATTAAAGCACGATCACAAATAATTATACCTGATATGACAAGATCGCTGATGAGGAGTGACGTGGAGTACACCTCAGATCCAGCTAGCAGGAAGACCGTGCCATGCCAAGTTTCCTTTCGAGCCCCTGCCAGGTGGCCTCCACAAGGGTCGAGCCCACCTCGGCTTGAGCTCGGTGCCTCCGCTCCCTCGCCAGTTGGCACCCCCAGATGGGCCCACCTCAGCCGAAGTTGAGCGCACCTCCGCCGCTCCTGTGCCAGGTGGCCTCCCCAAGAGTCGAGCCCACCTCGGCCTAAGCTCGGCGTCTTCACTCCTTTGCCAGGTGGCGCCCCCAGATGGGTCCATCTCAGTCGAAGTCGAGCGTGCCTCTGCTCCTTCGCCAGGTGGCGCCCCGGATGGAACCACCTCAGCCGGAGTCGGGTGCGCCTTCGCCGCTCCTGTGCCAGGTGGCCTCCCCAAGGGTCGAGCCCATCTCGGCCTGAGCATGGCGTCTCCGCACCTTCGCCAGGTGGCGCCCCCAGATGGGTCCACCTTAGCCGAAGTCGAGCATGCCTCTTCTCCTTCGCCAGGTGGTGCCCCCAGATGGGACCACCTCAGCCGAAGTCGAGCGCGCCTCCGCCGCTCCTGTGCTAGATGGCCTCCCCAAGGGTTGAGCCCACCTCGGCCTGAGCTCGGTGTCTCCGCTCCTTCGTCAGGTGACGCCCCCAGATGGGTTCACCTCAGTTGAAGTCGAGCGTACCTCCGCTCCTTCGCCAGGTGGCACCACTAGGTCCACCTCGGTCGAAGTTGAGCATGCCCCCACTCCTTCGCCAAGTGGCGCCCCCAAATGGGTCCACCTCGGTCGAAGTCGAGCGTGCCTCCGCTCCTTCGCCAGGTGGCGCCCCCATATGGGTCCACCTCGGTCGAAGTCGAGCGTGCCTCCGCTCCTTCGCCAGGTGGCACCCCTAGATGGGTCTACCTCGGTCGAAGTCGAGCGCGCCTCCGCTCCTTCACTAGGTGGTGCCCCTAGATGGGTCCACCTCGATCGAAGTCGAGCATGCATCCGCTTCTTCGCTAGGTGGCGCCCCCACATGGGTCCACCTCGGTCGAAGTCGAGCGCGCCTCCGCTCCTTCGTCAGGTGGCGCCTCCACATGGGTCCGCCTCGATCGAAGTCGAGTGCGCCTCTGCTCCTTCTTCAGGTGGCTCTTGCAGATGGGTCTACCTCGGTCGAAGTCGAGCGTGCCTCCACTCCTTTGCCAGGTGGTGCCCCCAAATGAGTCCACCTCGGTCGAAGTCAAGCGCACCTCCACTCCTTCGCCAGGTGGCGCCCCCAGATGGGTCCATCTCGGTCGAAGTCGAGCGCGCCTCTGCTCCTTTGCCAGGTGGCGCCACCAGATGGGCCCACCTCGATCGAAGTCGAGCGCGCCTCTGCTCCTTCGTCAGGTAGCGCCCCCAGTGGGTCCACCTCCGTCGAAGTCGAGCGCGCCTCCGCCGCTCTTGTGCCAGGTGGCCTCCCCAAGGGTCGAGCCTACCTCGGCCTGAGCTCGGCGCCTGCGCTCCTTCGCCAGGTGGTGCCTCCAGATGGGTCCACCTTAACCGAAGTCGAGCACTTTCCATGAAAGCCTTGGAAGACCGAAGGTTCAGCCCCCAAGATCAGGCGCGCGCGGAGCGGCGCACCTAGTACGGCGCCCCCAAGTCTGCAACAGTGTGCGTAACCCCATTTGCACCAATTTGGGGGAAGCACTTCGATCGAGATGTCAGACCCTGCGGCTAGCCACCTGAAAATCCCAAAAGAAGAATGCCGGGCACAGGGACTTGAACCCAAAGGCGGCTACACGCAGATCGAGGTTCTGTCTACTTTTCCCCTTCGTGACAACATGTGGGAGAAGGATATTCTCAATTTAATTCCTCAACCACAAGAGGAAGGGACCTCGAGAGAGCGGCCAACGGATATCGTTGACCCCTGTGCCCCATAGGGAGGGCAAATTGAGGCACGAAAGCGATGGCGGCCTACAAAGGCACCAGCGAACGAGAAAGAAGGTAAGTGAGTAGAGGCAATCGAAAGAGGGCAAGTGCACGAGAGAGTAAGACAAGTGTCTGGAGGCAAGAAACTCCCAAAAGACTCTCAGAGCGAGTCCCCGTGAGCACGAACGCCATAACCCCAACACCATTCTCTCCTCATTCTCTTCTACTCAATCCTTAACTCTAAACTCCTCTAAACACGGAGACCCCAGCGGGATCCGTTCTAGGGGATCTGTTCCGCCTTGCCATTTGCTGACTTGATAATTGGAGTGCCCTCGCCGGGATTCTCGGCTCGGGTCTCTAACTCTATTTTGCAGGTCCGGGAACTCCAGGACAAAGGAGTAAGAGGGCAGATGTCCGGCGTCACCTCACAGTTACAGGCCACGACGGTACGGTCGACAACAATACCCAGGATAAATTTTAATCCCCGTGTGCTAACTAAAATAGGCAATAACTCAATAATATCAATCTAGCAAAAGCAAATCAAACCAAGCACAAGAAAACCGGATTTACGTGGAAAACCCTTTAATATGGTGGTAAAAACCATGGGACCTAGAACCAGATCAAACTTCCACTATAATCAAATAATAGGTACAGCAAGATTTTTTTCTCTAACAAATTAGAGGCTCTCCAAACAGCATATGATGATCATCTCAGTATAAAATATAAATATTACTGAGGAATACATGAAGAAAACAGGAAAGATCTCACTAGAGTCAAATATTTATCAATTATACAGGAGAATCACAGCGATCCAAACCGTTCACTTTGTAGAGCTCGCTGTCGTGAATAACATACTAAATTTCATCTTGATCGGGTTTTGAATTGTCATCCAATCAAGACCTGGAAGGATTAAAATATATTTTCCCTCTTTTGTTTCTCTCTCAGTGCCGCTCCGTTTCTTTCCGCTGTCGCATGCTCGCTCCCCCCTTCCGTGTCTCCACAGGCCTTAAATCACCATTTTATAGGACGGGTCCCATCACATGGACGGGATCCACAACAATTCTCCCCCTCACGCCCATATGGGAAGGACCAGCAAACCAGCACTAGCTCTGCAGGCTGCAAGCTTCTCTGCAGGTAATGGCTTAGTTAGCATATCTGAAGCATTATCATATGTATGAATCTTTTTTAAATGTAGCAACTTCATCTACAAAGCATCTCGTATCCAATGATACCTCACATCAATGTGCTTCGACCTCGAATGAAAAATTGAATTCTTGCTGAGATGAATTGCACTCTGACTGTCACAATACAGGATAAATTTTTCTTGCTTCAGACCAAGTTCTTTAAGAAACTTTTTCATCCACAATAGCTCCTTGCTGGCTTCTGTCACTACAATATACTCTGCCTCTGTACTTGACAGAGTAACACATTTTTGTAGTCTGGACTACCACAAGACAGCTCCCCCTGAAAATGTCATCAAGTATCCTGATGTGGATTTTCTAGAATCAACATCACCTGCCATGTCTGCATCTGTATATCCATTTAATACAGATTTATCTGTACCAAAGTATAGACATATTCTAGAAGTTCTTCTGAGGTTCCTGAGAATCCATTTCACTGCAGTCCAATGCTCCTTCCCAAGATTAGAGAGAAATCAACAGACGACATCAACAGCATGAGCAATATCCGGTCTAGTGCATACCATGGCGTACATCAAACTGCTAACTGCGGATGCATAGGGAATGTTCTGCATTTTCTCCTTTTCTTCCTCATTAGTAGGACACTGTTGAGAACTCAATCTGAAGTGACCTACAAGTGGAGAGCTAACCAGCTTGGAGTTGCTCATTTGGAACCGCTCTAACACTTTCTCTATGTATTTCTCCTGGGATAGCCATAGTTTCTTATTCTTCTTGTCACGAGCAATCCTCATACCAAGTATATGCTTCGCTGATCCTAAGTCTTTCATAGCAAAGCACTTGCTCAATTCAGTCTTCAAGTTCCAAATCCTCTTGGCATCATGACCAACAATCAGCATGTCATCAACATATAACAGGAGAATAATAAATTCATCATCACCAAACCTCTTTACAAAAATATAATGGTCAGAAGTGGTTCTGTCATACCCATGATCTACCATGAAAGAATCAAATTTTTTATACCACTGTTGAGGAGCTTGTTTCAAACCATATAAGCTCTACTTCAGTCTGCATACCAGGTTTTCCTTGCCTTTAGCTATATACCCCCTCTGGCTGCTCTATATAGATTTCCTCTTCAAGATCACCTTGAAGAAATGCTGTCATCATATCAAGCTGCTCAATCTCCAAATTCAGACTGGCTGCCAAGCTAAGTACAACTCGGATCGAAGACATCTTGACCACTGGTAAAAATATCTCTTCAAAGTCAATACATTTCTTTTGACTGAAGCCCTTCACAACCAGTCTTGCTTTATACTTTGGTTGTGAGCCGTGCTCCTCTATCTTGAGTCTGAACACCCATTTGTTCTTCAGTGCTCTCTTTCTCTTAAGCAGCTCCACTAGATCAAATGTGTGGTTCTCATACAAGAATTTCATATCTTCTTGCATGGCTTCAAACCATTTTTCTTTTTGTGCATGTGATATAGCGTCATGAATGCATTATGGCTCTCTTCCATCAATCACCATTACATACTCATGTGAAGGGTATCTCTGAGAAGATCGGCGCTCTCTGATAGGCCTTCTCAACTGCTATTTCCATTTGCTATGTAGGAGCCTGCTCACTATGCTTATCTGTTGCACTATCACCTTGTATAGGCTCTTCATCCATCGCATCACCATCCTTTACAGCCTGTCTATCATCATCTACTATGGCTTGAGACATAGGAGGATGGTCAACAAATAATTATGTAGTAGACTTTGGTTTATTTTCATTTTCCACATCTTCAATAGTTTGATATTCAAAGAAACTACATCTTTGTTTCTAATCAGCTTCTTCTTTACTGGATCCCATAGCCTGTATCCAAACTGCTCATGTCCATATCCAAAAAAAATACACTCCTTTGACTTGATGTCAAGCTTTGACCGTTCATCTTTTGGAATATGAACAAAGGCCCTGCATCCAAATACTTTGAGATAATCACAGAAAACTGATTTTCCTATCCATACCTTCTTAGGAATATCACCATCAAGGGCATATGAAGAAAAAAGATTAATTAGATCAACTGCAGTCCTCATAGCTTCACTCCAAAAAAAACTAGATAACTTTGAATGAGAAAGCATGCACCAGATTCTTTCAACAATGATGCGATTCATCCTCTCTGCCACTCCATTTTGTTGAGGTGTCTTGGAAATAGTCTTCTCCAATCTAATGCTATGTTATCTACAGTATCTCTCGAACGGACCCCGGTATTCACCACCATTATCTGCTCGGATGCATTTCAGTTTTCTTTTATTTTCCCTTTCAATACTGGCATGGAATTCTTTAAAGACATATATTACCTAGTCTTTAGATCTCAAAGCAAAAGCCCATAATTTTCGAGAATGGTCATCAATAAAGATGACAAAATAAAGTGCATCACCAAGTCTCTTTGTGGTCATAGAGCATACATCAATATGAATTAAATCTAGCACATGCGATCTTCTATGAAAGGGAAGCTTATGAAATGAAACTTTATGCTGCTTGCCATGTAAATAGTGAGTGCAAGGTCTCAGGTGCATACCTTTTAAGGGAAGCAGGTTGTGCCTGGATAGAGTCTCAAGTCCCTTCTCACTCAGATGACCAAGCCGCTGATGCCACACATCTGTGGAGGTTTCTTCAACTGCATTTACCACTTCACTGCGTACTTTAGCCTGCAATCTGTAAAAACCATCTTTCTTGCCTTTTGCTACAACCAGGGAACCTTTGGTGATCTTTCATTTTTCTTCGTCAAAGTGACTGGAGTAGCCCTCATCATCTAGGACACATGCAAAAATCAAATATAATCATATATCAGGAACATGCCTTACATTTCTTAACAACAGTCTGCACCCGGTATTGGTCTCTAAACAAACATCTCCCATGCCAATAATGTTAGCTACTGCATCATTTTCCATCCTAACATGCCCAAAATCATCTTTGGACTAGGATGAGAAGAAGTCTCTCTGAGATGTAACATGATATGTGGCAGTTGAATCAATTACCCAACTGGATTCTTGACATGTGAGGTTAATACATGCATCATCACATGCAATCATAACCTTATCATCAAATGCAACTGTAGTCGTACTCTGTCTCTTCTTTCTTTCCATTAGTTTTATCCTGATCCCTTTTGTATTTTCTGCACTCTCTCTTAAAATGTCCTGACCTTTTACGGTAGTAGCAAGTAACATCCTTTTTGGACTTTGACCGGCCTCTGGATTTTTCATGGTTATTTTTATCATGGGACCCATCATCTCTTTTACCGTGGAAGGATCTATTTTTACTTTTCCCCCTCCGCTCTATAACCAGTGCTTCAGAATTTGTATCTGTCAAACCCTGCTCCTTTCGTCTGTTTGCTTCATTCAATATACTATCATTGATCATAGTTAGGATAAGTTTATCACTGGCAGTGGAATTACTCAGCGTCACGACCAACATCTCCTAGCTATCTGGTAAGGAACTCAGCAAGATCAATGCCTGCACCTCGTCATCAAGAAGCAACTTCATTATAGCCAATTGATTCAGGATCTCCTGAAAATTATTTAAGTGCTCTGAAGCATTTTGCCCATATTTATACTCCAGGTTTACCAGTCTTATGATCAGGTAGACTTTATTCTATGCATTATTTCGCTGATATAAATCTTCTAGCTTCTTCTAGACCTGATAAGCATCCGTTTCTGTCGCAACATCATGGATCACACTCACATCAATCCATTGTCTGATCGTAGTCGTGTCTTTACTGTTCAACCTTTTCCACTCATCAGCTTTCACATTGTTTGGCATTATTCCCTACAATTCAATTGGCTCAAACAGATTTTGGCAATATAATAAATCTTCCATCATCATCCTCCATAAAAAATAATTTGATGAAGTTAATTTAACCATACTGGATTTCTCCATTTTAATTAGCACAATTACTGCATAACCAGACTATGATACCAGTTGTTGGAGTTAAAGCACGATCACAAATAATTATGCCCAGGATAAATTTTAACCCCCGTGTGCTAATTAAAATAGGCAATAACCCAACAATATCAATCCAGCAAAAGCAAATCAAACCAAGTACAAGAAAACCGGATTTACGTGAAAAACCCTCCAATATGGAGGTAAAAACCACAGGGCCTGGAACCAGATCAAACTTTCACTATAATCAAATATTGGGTACAGCAAGATTTTTCTCTCTAACAAACTAGAGACTCTCCAAACAGCATATGATGATCATCTCAGTATAAAATATAAATATTACGGAGAAATACATGAAAAAAATATGAAATATCGCAGCAGAGTCAAATATTTGCCGATTACACAAGAGGAATCACAGTGATCCAAACCATTCACTTTGTAGAGCTCGCTGCCATGAATAACATACTTTATCTTGATCGAATTTTAAATTATCATAGAAAAGATTAAAATATATTTTCTCGCTTTTATTTCTTTCTCCCGGTGCTGCTCCGTTTCTTTCCATTGTCACGCACTCGCTCCCCTTTCCGTGTCTACACAGGCCTTAAATCGTCCTTTTAATAAGGTGGGTCCCACCATATGGGCGGAACCCACAGCAAGCTGGTTTTGCCTTCGAAATTTGAATACAAGCGAAGCTGTCATCAATTTAAAAAGCATGATGCAAACCAAAACAAGTTGACTGACAGTAAAAAATATTTCCTAGGTATGATAAACAGCTCAACGTGCATCAGATTTATGCTTTCATAACATTGAAAATCAAGAAAAGAGCGCAATCGAGAGAATATAAAAACAACATATGATATGATAAGATATATCCATGTAATTGGTTTTGTCTTCAAAATTTGAATATCATTGTTTTATATCGGGGAATGTCAAATAGTAGTTTTACCACACCGTAGCCTTGTTGCAGAAGTATACCTCAAGAAATGCCCTCAAAAGCTGGTAAACATTATGTAGCAAATAAGGGAGAAACAGTGGGAAAAAAAAGGAAGATTTCCATCAGCTGAAAGAAGTTAAGCTCGCACTGCAAGAAAATGTATTCGATCAAAAATGGGAATTTAAGGTTTGCAAGCACAATGCCATGGATGCCCGGCATAACTTATAGTGCTCTTGCTACCGTTCTTGTACGTGTCATAAATGCTAATCTCGGTCCTTCAGGTGAGTTAAACAAGCATAAGATTTTCTAAAGACAACCGATATCTAGGCTATACCAGAGGTGGGTAAGAGGGTGCCATTCTTTCTTCAAATAAAAAGGGAAAAAAGAGGTGTAGAGAGGATGATGGTGATAAAAACAGCGGTCACAACTCTAAGCAATAATTGCATCAGTGGTTTAGGTTGGAGAATAGCACAACCATCTCTTGCAGAAGGATCCATTGTTCAGATGAATCAGTAAAAGATTTGAGAGATGTGAGCAACCTTATCCCACTCAGGCCCTTTCTTTTTACGTAGCTGTTCCTTCAATGCTGGATGACATCCCAGCAAACTGAAATATTCCAGTGAACTTGGCAGGCCATTGTCAGGCAGCAACTGAATTTCCGATCCATCCATTACGTTCAACTCCCTGAGGGTGGTAAGGCTTTTCACATCATCAAGTAAGGCCATTGAATCGAGCTTGGGGCAGCGTTCAATGTTCAAGTCTCTGAGGGAGACCAGGGCTGATAACCCTTCTGCTGATGATAACTCTTTACAGTCCTCAACATGCAACTTTTGTAGCGAAGTCAAGTGGCACAGCACATTTGCTGGGGGAAGGGATGTAATGCCATGACAGCCTTCTATGTTCAAGGCAGAGAGGGAGATGAGGTTCCGCAGACATCTGGACAGGGACTCATCAATGATACCACATGAGTTGAATTCCAGATATTCAAGCAACGAGGGCAGGATGCCACAGCTATCTCCATCCCCTGGGGTCACGGATGCCAGAAGAGAAGGACAGTGAGATATTCCGAGTGTCCTAAGGGAAGAAAGTTCATGCAACCCAGCCAGCGATGTCAGCATTGGACACTCTCGAATGCTCACCTGTTGGAGTGCAGCCAGGTGGCACAGTACCTGTGCCGAGGGAAGGGATGTTATTTGGAGACAGCCTCCAATCTTCAAGGTGGCAAGAGAGGTCAGGTTCTGCAGGCAGTTTGACAATGACATATCCACAAGGCCACATGACTCGATTGCAAGACGTACGAGCGATGACGGTAGAATGCTACTGCAGTTGTCCTCCAACCCTTGGATCGTGGACGACAAAAGCTTGGGACAACCAACCATCCTCAAGGTTTTGAGGGAGGAAACATCATGCAACCCGGCCAGGGAGATCAATTCTTTGCAATTTGCAACATGCAACTGTTGGAGTGAAGTCAGGTGGCACGATACATGACTGGAAGGAAGGGAAGTCAAGCAGGGACAACCACTGATCTCCAAAGTGGAAAGAGAGCTGAGGTTCTGAAGAAATCTTGACAGTGACTCATCAGTGATTCCACAATGGTGGATATCAAGATATGCAAGTGATGAGGGCAAGATGCTACAGCAGCAACTCTCCTTCTCTGTTATCGTGGATACAGGTAAATTGGGACAGAAAGAAACACCGAGTCTTCTGATAGAGGTGAATTCTTGAAACTCCGTGGCAGACAGAGTCCCTCGAGAGCACATATCCAACTTCAACACTTCCACACCCCTGAAGTGGTGGTGGTGAAGGTAGTCATCGAGTAGCATGGTGGAACTACATACAGTCAGGCTTAGAAGGGTTTGAAGTGGTGATGACACCGGGCAGAAATCTAAAGTATAAATTGGTCCCACGTCTCTTATAGATATGTTCATTAGGGTAGGAGGGAAGGTGGGTAATCTCATCAGCTTCCGGCAATTCTTAATCTGGAGTTCATGAAGACAAGGAAACATTCGGGAGTCCTCTATTTCAGACCACTCCACCCACTCTGACATGTTCACAAACCGTATACACTCCAATGATGGGAATCCTCTTACAGTGCCGTGACCATGGAATTCACAACCAACTTGTTTTACCGCATCCATTCCACTAATTTTGAGAAATTTGAGACAGGGAAGCTGTCCAAGAGGAGGGAGGGATTTCAACTTCTTACAGTCAACTAGGGAGAGATATTTCAGGTTGCAGAGCCAATTTGTCTCCAGCCAACATGGAGATCCGATGCCCTTGTAGCCTACGATATCCAGTTGCTCAAGATTGGCATTTGGTTGGAGTCCTTCGAGTACTTCTGCATCATGCCTTCTAGTCTTTCCAAAGGGACACCATTCCAGCCGCAACGTCTTGATATACATCTTTCGGTTCAACTTGGCCTCAACAGCCTCTGCCTTACTTCTAACATTCTGAAGATTTCTTATGTCTAGCGATCCTTGAAGTTCATTCATGTCCTTCAACTCACCAATTTTGTATCCCTTTGTTTCTCTAACATGGAATTCAGCTAATTCCTGAAGACATGTTAGTTTTCCAATTCCAGAAATCGGAGTCACATATTTACTATGAACATTGAGATGCCGTAAGTTGATCAGCTTGTTCATACTTTTCGGAAATTGACCAAACCAGCACCATCTAGATGTGTCTAGCACCTGCAGGTGGTAAAGCTTGCACAGCGAAGCAGGCAATGTTCCGAGAGTGTCGCAAAGAGCTAGGTAACGCAGATGAATTAAATGATCGATGGTTTCTGGCAGTTTTTCCATGTCACAACCAGTTAAACCCAACACGCGGATGCTTTTCAACTCTTTGAGAAAATTACGGTGAATGATGTGATCATTGTAGAAGAAAACTAAGGTACGCAGCTTATTCGGTTGACATATATTTGTGAGTCGAGGCATATTTTCAGTGTTAATTGACAAATGACGAATGGTGGATGGGATGTTCGTTACCATATCACCTTCAATTCGAAAACATTCATCCTTGGAAACAATTTGTGCCAAGTCACTCATCAGATCATGCATCATATAATATTTACGACCATCTTGCTCAAGTGTTTGAAAGAAAGACCTTGACAGTAAGTCATCGAAGTAGACTCTTCCTATATCCTCTATCCTCGCATCGTTCCAGCTTTGGGGCTGAATGAAACCCTGTGCCATCCACATGTAGACCAACCTATCTGGTTCGAACTTCCAGTCCTTGGGAAATATACTGCAATATGCAAAGCAGCGCTGCAAGCGTGCCGGAAGGTTTTGATAACTCAGTCTTAAAACAGGCATGATGCCATCCCATATGTCACTCTTCAGAACATTCTTCCATTTTCCAACATCCAATTCAACATTCAGCATTCCTCCCACCACCTTTGCAGCCAAAGGTGAGCCATTTAGCCTCTCTGCTATCTGCGTACCGATACCTAATAACTCTGGATGATTATCCGGGTTCTCGCAACCAAAGGCATGCTTTTTGAAAAGCGGCCAATAATCATCATCTCGCAAACCCTTCAAATAGATTGGATTCACAGCACCCAGCATCGTTACCACCATTTCCAATCTAGTTGTAGCCAAGATCTTGCTTCCCCTTGCCCCATGTCTCAAAGGGGCGAGGAGCTTCCTCCATCTATCCCTGTTCTCCCAGTCGTCCATGTTCTCAGCATTCCACACATCATCTAAGACCAACAAATACTTCTTTGACATCAAATTCTTTTGAAGCTCCTCTTGGAGCTTATTGAGATTTGTTGCTTCACCAATTGCATCATTAGAAACCGATGCCAAAATTTCCCTGGTAAGCCGGATCTCATTGAAACTATCAGAAACACAGACCCACATCCTCAACTCAAAATGTTCCACCACGCGTATATCATTATAGACAAGCTGAGCAAGTGTAGTCTTCCCAACACCACCTCCACCAACTATCGGAAGAACAAAGCTGTGCTCGTCACCGGACTCAAGTAGAAGCTCGATTATTTCATCTCGTTCCTCGTCTCTCCCGAACACTTCGTTCTCGAGCAAAAAAGAGGTGGTGGCACGCGATAGCATGACCCCAGGTTGCTGAATTGCAGCACTAGTCTCTAACCTGGTCACTTGTAGGAACCTCTCAGCACAGGCGTTGACCCTATCTAACCTCTTTATGGTATTCCTTAACTTGGATTTGAATTTGGCAGAAGTAAGCGAAGAGGAGGATGGCCGATGTCTCACCTTGGATCGGCCCTCCACTTTGGCCTTGAGGAGCAGGTAGTCGAACTCATCCAGCATGTCCTCGGCCTCGTATATGGCATCCTTCATTTGGCGCAGCAGTTTTTGGTGGGTCACATCCTTGACATGCTGCCACCTCTCGGCCGCACCCACCACAGCGAGGATCTGGGTCAGGGAGGTGTCGAGGCTGTGGAGTTCCACCTCCATGTCCATCTGCTGGTGGTGATGGTTCGCTAGGTAGGAGCGGGCCGTGCTTACCATCTCTTCGATGATAGGAGACACCAGCCATCCTGCTATGGTCAGCTCCGCCATGCCAGGGAAAAGAACTACTGCCCTTCCTTCCCTGCAAGAAAAAGCTGATCCAAGAGAGCTGGAGAGAGAGAAAATTAAAGGTAGTTGAAAGGAAAGAAGGAAGTGCGAACTGGTCACGGATAGCAGAAGACAGAAAATTAAAAGCAGTGGAAAGGAAAGAGGTGTGAACAGGGTAAGAAAAGGCAAAGGGGTCACCGTTCAACCGGGGATATGCCCGTGACCATCTTTGCGTACGCCGGATAAATGTACGAGAGTTCCGGAAGTCGTCAGATTTGACCGCCGGGTGGAAAACCGTGTGCCCAGTTTTGATTGGACTGAATTTGGGCTGAAGTCGATGATCCTTGTCGATTTCGGTTCAAATTTATTCTGGTTCGGAAGTTCGAATTTTTCGACGAAAATTTCGGAGAAGCCCGTCAACATCACCGGAGATGGGAGGATAAGGATCTTTCTCGGATTTTTTAGGGACATCGGGTGCCTCCTTTGATCCCGAATACCCTTCTTATTGGTGGATGCCGACGGCTCCTTCGCGTGTCTCAACCCTCGCCGGAGTGCTCTCCACCGGTGGTCGCTGCGATCGGAACCCATCCCGCCGGTAAGTCCTTCTTCCTCGGGGAAATGCTTGGTGTAGGGATGTTTGGCTGGGAGGAAGGAAGAATCCGGTCGATTCTTTCTTCTCCGTTGGAACCGTGGGAAATGGCCAGCGATGGGAGGTCGCCTCCGGATTTCCTCCTTTCCTTCCGGCAAACCGTTCTGGGCGGTCGATCTCCTTCCGGCAAACCGTTCTGGGCGGTCGATCACAGGGATCGACGCCGTTCCTCCGCTTGCATGGGGGGGGATATTGGACGGCCTGTTAACAGAGAGTGATGTCTCTGTTAACAGGGGTGGGATTTGGCTCTATGCTCACCGGCTGACGGTCGGACGGCCGCCGTAGGGATCGTCGGTCCCTTCCCTTTCCTCCGGCGAATACTCCTTGGTGGTCGGACGGGAGGATCGCCGTCGATCCT
This sequence comes from Areca catechu, assembly GCA_021397845.1. Lineage (NCBI taxonomy): Eukaryota > Viridiplantae > Streptophyta > Magnoliopsida > Arecales > Arecaceae > Areca > Areca catechu. The sequence goes on from CM038045.1 coordinate 31,993,944, forward strand.
CCCTAGTTCTTCCGTGAAGTCGGGACAGGCACTGTGGCCGGACGAGTTGGCCTGGGCTCGGTTTAATCGGGCCTTGTTGGGCCGGGCTTGGCTGAGCCAGGCCTTGTTGGGCCGGGCTCGGTTGAGCCATGCTCTGTTGGGCTAGGCCTATTACCTTGGATGGGCCGACCCAGTAAAGGCACCATTAGAAAATAAATAAAAATAATAATTAAAAGAAAAAGGAAGGTGGAGGAAGGGAGGAAAGAAATTGTCCGGGGATGTCCCAAGGAATTTAATTTATGTTTAATTTCTTTTTATAGGAATTAATTATATCAAATTATAAATAAAATAATTTGTGATACAGAATCGTCATCATCCCTGAAAAATCGGGTTTAGTACTTAGTTGGTGAAATTGTAAGTTATCACTCACCGATATAACTTTTACCATGCATGATTATTTGACTCTTAGTTAATTTTTTTACGGCTTATATTTATACTGCATACATGTATCTCGATGTGTTATAAAATGTAAACAAAGACTAAGATTAAGAGTTATGGGTTGAGTTGAATTTAGCTGCTCTTTGGTCCGACTATGATCACACGAGGATCTAGACTCCTTTTGGGCCTTCAGCGGGGCTATCGCTGGCACATGACCGATGAGCGGTATGTGACACAGGAGTTAGTTGTTTTATTTTAGCACATGCTGGGAAGCATGTTTCTCGTGTGATACTCAAAGCTAGTTTCCTTTTGGGCCTCTAGCGGGGCTATCGCTGGCACATCATCAATGTGCGGTATGTGACACAGGATCTAGACTCTTTTGGGGCGAGCCACGGGCCGACCGTGGCCATAGTATGAGGGACTAAGTGAGTGTGTATGGATGGCCATCCTAAAATTTGTATGATGTCAGAAAAATAAATAAGAAGGTTAATAATGAGAAATGGCTTATATTTTATGGTTGCTCGCATGCATGGAGTTACTCCAGATTCATGGTAAATTTATATTTGTGACTTATGATGACTTACTGAGTTTAGGAGAAACTCATTCATTTTCCTTGCATTTTTTTTTCAGGACCAGAGGAACACATGGGCCAGGGATTCAATCAGTGAGGCTTAGGATCTAGTGGACATTATTATTTTTATTGTCTGATATTTGATTATGTTAAATGTGTGACGGTTGGCTTTATGAACATTTGAATCTACTTGCCTAGGTTTAATTTTTATGGTTTAATTGCCTGGATATTCATTTTATTTGAGAAATGGTTGGTACAGGCCTGGTATGTCCCTGGAAAGGTTGAACCCTAGAACATACGGCCGTCTGTCGTACTTCTGGCCCAGGTCTTGGGGTTGGGGCGCGACAAAAACTCATGCATCAGCATTCAGCAGATAAAAAATAAAGAGCAAGGTGAGTTAGCAATAAAAAAATATCAAACATATGAATACTGTATTCCTTATTAAATGGGCCTAAAAATTCACATGATGAGCTTGGATTATCTTTGATAGGAGAAAGTTTTTTTTTTTAATAATCCCGGTGTAGCTATCCTGTAGGTTTCCATTTTATCAGGTAATGTTGGATTCAAGATATTTAGATTTTTGCTATCTCTCCCCATCAAATGGTGAGTACGTCAACCTGATACCACTAGGACCGATCTCTCATTCACACTAACTGTTGTTTATCCCCATTAAATGGTGAGTACATCACCTGACACCATTGAGATGTCGGCCGGTGAAACTGGGGTAAGAAGAAAATCTGATCTCTCACTCACGCCAACTATCCCAAGTTCCAAGATTAATCCTGGATTTAATCGCCTGGATTTAATTGAGTAACCCGCGATATCATTACTCGAATTCAGGACCGGTTGATAGTGAGGCAAGATCTCTACCAACTGGACTATCATCTTAGCGATTTGGTAGAAAAAAGTTAAGCATACCATGTTAAGAGGAAATTTAGAACGAGAGGAAAAATAATTAATAAGATAATGCTCATAATTTGATAGAATATTTGTATGCAACTTAATCCCTTCTAGAATTGCCTCTTTCACACTGGGCAATAGATCAACAATTCAATTCTAGGAGGATGTGATGTGGTGAAACTACTATTTTTTATCTATTTGTGGATCTATGTCAACTGTGGCTGCGGATCAAAATTGTCCGGTAGCTTTTCAATGGCCTCGAAGATATTTAACTTGAAGGATCAAGATTAAAGGGTCATTGACTTTGATTCATTCACGATAACTTGAGATGCTTCAGTGCAACCTTATTCATGTTAAACCCTTGCACTTAGCTAATATATCTATTTGAAAACTCATCCAGAATTGTTTATACCCTGTAGAGTCTTTTTATAAATTTATCAATAATGGTGATCTTATTTGCCCCTATTTCATAGTTATCTGAAAAGATACTATTCTAAAAAAAATAAATTTTTTTTTTGACTAGCTCTTCGCAACAAATTTTATATAAAAAAGTTTTTTTACTAGAAAGGATGATATGTTAGCTCTGAATATGCACTATGTAGTGCTAATTTAGAATCCATCTCTCATCTTTTAATTCAATATCCTTTTATTTGGCCTGAAGTATTTGGTTGACACTAATAATTTAATTTAATATTAGAGGATAGCCTGTCTCGTTATATAATTTTTGGATGGATTGGAAACAAAATTAAATTGATGCTTCAATCAGGAGAACGATGGATCAATTGGTGGAAAGTGCTAAATTATCATAAATATTTTTTAGGAAGAATCTGGCACAAGGGATGTACATATCTTTTTTTAAGGAAGAAATGCTCAATTTACATTGTACTCTAAAAAAAATTATATAAATATTTTTAAGTTGGAGGCATCTCTAGTACGTGACGATGTTGGAATGAAGGTGCTAAATTATGGCAGAATTTAAAATTATTAATCCATTCCACATTATAACTTTAAGTCTTTTCGGTTGGTATTTCAATTCTTATATCATAATTTAAGAGTTGTTTCGTTAGAAAAACTATGTTATTGAATTCCTGTAAATTACTTAACATAATTACTATTTTGGGAGCACCTTTTTCTAGCCTTTTATTTTATTTTATTTTATTTTATTTTTATGAACATGATAGATATATTAAAAAATTATCTTGTAACGGGTACAACCGAAACTACCCGCTAATAAAATATCTCTAAACTGTACATGTATATCATAAAGAAAAGAACAAACAAAATGTTATGAGTGATGCACCACGAAGGAAGCCATCCAATCCGCAGTCGAGTTGGCTTCCTGATAAACATAACGGACAATAAGTCCAGAGCAGTCCCGAAGCAACAGAGTAATGTCCCGTAGGAAAGACATGATGGAAGTCCCTCCGAGAGCATTCTGGATCCAGGATGTGACCGTTGAGGAGTCGCCTTCTATAATAAGGCGATCCAAGTATAGGGTCACTCTGGCATATCTGATATCCACTCACGCTCTATAAAACTTCGTTGATGGGACAGTCTGCTCCAAGAAATGGCTACCTCCCGTGATAAGAAAGCCGATTTTCGAGACCCGAATGACAAATCCAGCTCCAGCATTGGATCCCGTGACACTCCTATCAAAGTTAATAGTAGCATAAATCAGAGATGGGGCTCTCAGGAGACAAGAACTCGGTGAGATGCTCGAAGAGCAGAACCGGAACCCTAGGTATTTTTTGAAAGGTATTTTTTTTTTGAAAGGTATTTTTTTTTTTAAAATCTTGTAGTTATTTTTTTGTTAATAAAAGGTGGGTGGCTTTTTACCTCCCATATTCATTTAAAAAAAAAAAAAATCAGCATTGACCATTGAACTCCTAATTATTGGTACCAACAACTCGGAGTTGTTTATTTATTACATTCGCAGGGATATTAACTGCTATTTCTTCAAAGAGAAATTGAAGGGAAACCCCGGTTCCAAATAGCGACGTTTCAAAGATTGGGTTGCGAGTATAAGAAGAGTCGGGGGGAATTGGAATCCCTCCTGCCAGCTATCTGTCGGGAGTGAGAAAGCTGAGGCTGCGCAGTTCACAAATCTCAAGCTTGATGGAAAATAAGACAAAGCAGGAAGGGCATGAGGGAGAGAGTGGTAGGCGGAGAAATCTGCCTCAGCCGCCGGCCTTTTTCCCGGGCCCACTTGACAAATGACTAATCCCCTTGGGGTCAAAAGAGTAAATCTTTGTGCACGTGCGGTGCAGCAAATCCAGCATAGTCTGTATAGTACGTTTCTATTGACCTAAAAATATTTACTGTATATGATAGAACAAAAGCTGAAATGACTAGCATTAATTGAAATTTTCGTTCAGACCAAAATATCCTTACGATATTCTAGTTCAAAAGCTACGACATCCCAGTTCAAAATCTACGACACCCTGGTTCAAAAACTGACCTGAAACAGTATTACGACACCATAGCTCAAAACCTACGACATCCTAATTCAAAACCTACTTCAAAAATGACCTGAAACAGTATTACGACACCTAGTTTAAAACTTATGATACCCTAGTTCAAAATCTATGATACCCTGGTTCAAAAATGATCAGAAACAGTATTACGATACCCTATTTCAAAAGCTACGACACCCTAGTTCAAAAACTACGACACCCCTGCAGAAAAATATAATTAAAACCTGAAACAAATATTACGACACCCTAGTTCAAAATCTACGACATCCTAGTTCAAAATCTACGACACCCCTGTAGAAAAATATAATTAAAACCTGAAACAAATATTACGACACCCTAGTTCAAAATCTACGACACCCCTACAGAAAAATATAATTAAAACCTGAAACAAATATTACGATACCCTAGTTCAAAACCTACGACACCCCTGCAGAAAAATATAAATTAAAACTTGAAACAGTATTACGACATCCAAGTTCAAAAGCTATGACACCCTAGTTCAAAACCTACGACACCCCTGCAGAAAAATATAAATTAAAACATGAAATAGTATTACGACACTCTAGTTCAAAACCTACGACACCCCTGCAAAAAAATATAAATTAAAACCTGAAACAGTATTACGATAACCTAGTTCAAAAGCTACGACATCTTAGTTGAAAACCTACGACACCCATGCAGAAAAGGGACTAGAGGAAAATGTATTTTGGTCTGGACGAAAATTTTAATTAATACCAGTCATCTCAGCTTTTATTCCATCATGCTATAGTAAATATTTTTGGACCAATAGAAGCGTGCGGTGCAAGCCATGCTAGATTTGCTGCACCTCACGCGATGCACAAAGACTTTTTCTGGAGTCAAAATGTCGGTCGATCCGATCGGGACAATTGGTCCACAAGTTCCTGGCGTTGGAAAATCACTGGCTTACTGCCGTGGGCACATGAGCCTTGGCACATTGGTCTGAATAGCCAGAGCATTCATCAAGTTGGTTTAGATTTTTTTCAAAAAATTAAATTAAATTAAAATTATTAAAAATCAGATTATAAATTAATTTATAATTTTTTTTATATCTCAGAGAAGATTACAAAAATAATTCATGCATGGGTTGATTTTGATTTGATTTTTCATTTTTATAATTGGAAAACAAGATATTAATCTGAAGATTTATTTTTTTTATTTAATCTTCTACTTTCAGAATCGTAGGAGGAGATATTATAAAGATCGGTCTTCCATTCCATAATTGAAGGAAGAGGTATTATAGAGAATTTCTTTCTTGATTTAGTTTCTGATTTTCAGAATTGTATAAGGAGATATTATCTCGATTTTATCTTCCATTCCATTATTATAGGAAGATATATTTTCTTGATTCTGTCTTCCATTTCATAATTGTAGGAAGAGATATCATAGAGAATTTTTTTGATTTGATTTTCAAAAATGTTGGAGGAGATATTCTTAATTCCTCGTGTATAAATTTCAAACATGAGGTTAATGAAAGTGAAAAAATGAATTTCCAAATAATTCCTTTTCAAAATTTCTTTATGGTATCATAACCAAGCTAGGACATAAAGACCTTTCATCATGTCATCTATCTTCTCAAATCTGAAGTTCCCGTTTTTTTCAATCTTCAATGTGGTAAACTTTGTCTTATTGAAACTGAATGATAATAATTTTCTACTTTGAAAGATACAAGTACAGTCTCCGTTTGAAAGTCGGGACTTAGCTTTCTTCTCACAAGAGAGATACATGCACCATCATATATTTTGACTCTAAAAAATAGAGTCGAGAGGATCAATTCGGACTATACATCATGGATTCATATCGACCGTCTCGTGAAATCATGGATCGTGGGCACACTCTCAAAAGAAGTCCTCGGACATGCCCTCGGACTCCAAACAACAATAGATGTATGGAAAGCCCTAATCGATCATTTTAAGCAAAGCTCAGTTGTCCGAGAGTTTGATCTTCTTGCTCAATTGCAATATATCTGGAAAGAGAATAAGTCTTTAGCTACTTATCTTTGCGAGCTTAAATCTATTTATGATCAACTACATGCTATTGTTAAATATGTATCAGATGCTAATAAGGTTTTCACATTACTTGAAGGCCTTGATGACAGCTATGAGTCATTTAAAATAACTATGTTCAGACCTCTTCTTCTATGATATGCAGAAGTAGTTCCACAACTCCAAAACTATGAAGTGCATAATAAGCAAAACATGAGCACTATCCCAAACATATCTATAGCCTTTATCTCACAACAAAATAATGGTGGCAACATGAACAATCATAAGGATAGAGGCAGACCATATTTTTTAACTCAAAAGGTCGAGGATTTGCTCAGGTGAATCAAAGTGGTAGATATTTTTTGGATAATAGTAATGTTACCCAATAGTCCAATTCGGTCAGCTCCACACCAAGCTCAAACACTCGGGCTAAGTTTCTCATTTATTAGATTTGTAAGAAAAAGGGACATAATGCACTAAAATATTGGTATTGCTTTGACAATGGTTATCAGAGGGATGACATACCATAAGTAACTTTACATATCTCAGATCTTCAAGATGACGAGTAGCATTCCAACATTATCACCAATTCTTACATCACTGATAAGCCAGGTAATCTTGTAAATTTTGTTCCTTACCATGGCTTTGATAGTATGATGGCTGGAAATGGTATACCACTGCAAATTGCTCATATTAGTACCAGCCAAATTGGTAATGATATGTGTCATTTTTCACTTCACAATGTTTTAGTTATACCAAAAATGAAATAAAAACTTACTCTCTATATCTCAATTAATAAGAAATTATCCATGTTACTTTGAATTTAATTCTTTTTTTTCTATCAAGGACTCCAGGATACACTAGGTGATGATGTCGGTTATTAATCATCAAGAATTGTACATCAATAAATATTCACATCTTGTTGCATTTTCTTTTCAGAGGACTAAGATAGCGGATGAACTAACTTAGCATTGCCGACTAGGCCATCCAAACAATCATGTTTTGCAACATCTATGGAACAATAATTTTATTTCAGTAAATAAGCCGACTGGCACCTTATGTACCAGTTATCAGATTAGCAAAAGTTCAAAATTATCATTTTATCTATTTGACTCTTGTTGCTCTGATCCATTAAAATAATATACCGTGATCTCTGAGGACCCGCTTCAATTTCTTTACTATAAAAATTTTGTTATTATGTAATATTCATTGATGATTTTTCTCGTGATTGCTGGTTATATCCCTTGAAGTAGAAATTAGATTTTTTTGATATTTTTCTTTCATGTTAAAAATTGGTTGAAAATTAGTTTGATCGTAAGATTAAAATCTTTTAATCTGATGAAAGGGATGAATTTTTTAGCAACAGGTTTCTTGTACATTTCGTGATTGTGGTATACAATATCAGCTTTCTTGTCTAGGTTCACCAGAATAAAATGGTGTTACTGAAAGGAAACATCGACATATTATTGAATTTGAGCTTGCTGCACTCTTTGAAGCTTCTATATCTATCTGCTATTGGGTAGAAGCATTTACAACTACAAATTATTTGATAAATTGACTCCCATCCATGGCTATAGGAAGCCAAAGTCCGTATTCGGTCTTATTCAAGGACCCCGATTACTCTTTGCTCTAGGTTTTTGGATCTTGTTGTTACCCATACTTTCGAAACTATATGATAAATAAATTTGACAAGTGATCTTTACCATGTATATTTTTGAGATTAGTGACAAACACAAGGGCTATCACTGTCTTCATCAATCAACCAGCCATATTTATATATCTATACATGTTATTTTTTATGAGTATAATTTTTCATTTGCTGCCTCTTCTGAGGTTGCTACTACAACTGAGGGGAAGCTATTATGTTGGATCATAACTTCTAGTTCAACTCATAACCAAGCCTCTAATAACAACTGAAAAACATCCCAGCCTAACCCTTGCTGTGCTCCATAAGCTATTTCAAGTCCAAACCACAATCTAGCATCTACTGAACGATCAGCTAAAGCCCAATCTAGCTTTGCATATGCTCCAATAACAACTCAGCTATCCAATCTTTCACATGCTAAGTCCGATTCTGCATGAGAACGTGCACACCTATTTACCAAAGATGCACCAATCATGATTGATCCAGTAATCACAACATCCGACTAACCAACTCTACCCCTAGAAGAGGGTGACATCCACGGTCATAGTCCACCGCAGTTTGAGGCTGCCACTTTCTCATCACATCCCATGGTCACTCGCTCCAAGGCTGGCATCTCCAAGACTAATCCGAGGTATGCTAATATTGCATTCTCATATATTCCTCCTGAACCTTGGACTGTCCATTCTATCTTAAAACATCCCAGTTGAACAGCTGCTATGCATGAGGAGTTAGATGCTCTTATAACAAATCAAACTTGGGAATTTGTCCTGCATCATCCCTTGATAAACATTGTCGGTTGCAAATGAGTGTTTAAATCAAAGCTCCATGCAGATGGAATGCTTGACCAACTAAAAGCCTGTCTTGTAGCAAAAGGCTTCCACCAAGAGGAGGGTGTTGACTTTCTAGAAATTTTTAGTCCAGTAATTAAAGAAGTCATATTATTTTATTAATTGTCACTATTTAAAATTGATTGATTTGCCAACTAGATGTCAAGAACGCCTTCTTACATGGCAATCTTGATGTTCCTGTATATATGGAGTAACCGCCTGGCTTCCACGACCTGTCCTATTCTAATCATGTTTGTTTACTTCGGCATGCTTTATATGGGCTCAAACAAACCCCTCAAGCATGGTTTAATAAGTCCAGAGACTTTCTTATTGGGTATGATTTCTTTCGCAGTAATGCCGATCCATCATTATTTATCTTTTACCAAGATGGTCATACTATCATCCTATTACTCTATGTCCTATTTCTCTATGTTGATGACATTGTCCTCACAGGTGTTTGTTCTTAACTTTTGAACCATCTTATTTATGCCCTCGGTCAGTTATTTTTCATGAAAGATCTTGGCTCATTTAATTATTTCTTAGGGATCGAAGTCAATCGCTCCTTCAATGGATTTTTTCTTTCTTAGAGAAAATATACTTTGGATCTATTAGCTTGGGCTTCCATGGAGTAGTATAAACTGATTGCCACTCCCATGGCTAACAAACTTCCACCACTCAAATATGGTAATCAACCGTATAATGATCTTTCGCACTATCAAAGTCTCGTTGGAGCTCTTCAGTATCTTACCTTCACATGTCCAGATCTCTTACTTGTGGTTAATATTGTGTATCAACACATGCATGCTCCAACTATAGCCCATTTTCAAATGGTCGTATACTTAGATATGTTCGAGGCACTTTACATCTTGGGCTTCGCATTCTGGTCCATAGCTTATTGAACTTGTTTACCTTTGCTGATGTAGATTGGGCTGGATGTAAAGTCACGTGTCATTCTATCATGGGATATTATATCTTTCTTGGTTTGAATTGTGTTTCCTAGTGTGCTAAAAAGTAATCCACTATATCTCGATCCATCGTTGAAGTCGAATATCGAGTTCTTGCTTCAGTTGCTGCCGAACTCAAATGGATTTTATTTATACTTCGTGACATTGGGGTTCCACAATCTCAAGCCTCACTACTTTTCTCTGTCAACTTATCTACATTACTCTCATGACCAATATGATCTTTCATACTTGGACTAAGCACATCGAGATCGATTATCATTTGATTCGAGAAAAGGTTGTCCTAGGATCTATTATTATTCGCTATGTTCCATCCTCTATATAACTTGCTGATATATTTACAAAACCACTACCTTAGGATATATTTATCGATCTACAAAACAAACTCGGTCTCTGGTCTTTATCATCGTCTGATTTGAGGAGGAGTATTGAAGCCAAAATCATTAAAAATCAGGCTACAAATCAACCCGCAAAATTCTTTCTACCTCAGCATAAAGAAGATCACAGAAATAATTTATGCACGGGCTGATCTTGATCTGGTCTTCCATTTCTATAATTATGAGAGGAGATATTTTGAAGATTCTTTTCTTTTAATTTGATCTTCTACTTCCAAAATTGTAGGAGGAGATATTATGAAGATTGGTCTTCCATTTTATAATTGTAAGAAGAGATATTATAGATAATTTCTCTCTTAATTTAGTCTTCCATTTCTAAAATTATAGGAGAAAATATTTTCTCGATTTTATCTTCCATTCTATAATTGTAGGAGGAGATATTATCTTGATTTTGTCTTTTCAATAGGAGGAGATATTATCTTGATTTTGTCTTTTCAATCCATAATTATAGGAAGAGATATCATAGAGAATTTTTTTTGATTTGATTTTTAAAAGTGTAGGAGGAGATATTCTTAATTCATCATGTATAAATTTCAAGCATGAAATTAATGAAAATAAAAAAATAAATTTTCAAATATTTTTAATTTTTTTTAAAAAGGAAGGGGGGTTGGAAATAAAAAGAAGAAATGAAACGAAACGAAAGGAATGACATCAACAATCAATGTTGCCACTAAGATCGCCCTCGCCTGTAGACTCTAGGGGTCCCGATGCCACGTCAGTCACTTCGGGAATAGTTGGGTCCCTCGCCTTTGACCGCTCCTGGATGCTGAGTGATCTTGTAAGAAAGAGAGCTTGGGTTGGAAATTCCAGCAAGGATACTCTGATAGTCAAGTTAGTTTGGTGATCAAAGGCAACATATCCCCTATCGCAGAGGCCTGGGTGACCACCGCATAGAGGGAGAGTAAGAGATTTTTTTTTTTCTTGTCTAAGTAGTGGGGATTGCTTGCCACTTATCTTGGCCAGAGATTTCTCTTACCTATATATAAAAGTTGACATTGTTGACAAAATCTGGTGTCCCGATAGCACACTCCTTGAAAGGGGTGCAAGCTTCGCAGGATCCCGTGGGATAGAAACTGGAGTCCCGGCAGGGCCTTCTACATCTTATGTAGTTAGCGTGCTATAGCATACTTCCTGAAAAGGGTGCAGGTCTTGCAGAGCCCTGTGGGATAGAAACTGGAGTCCCGGTAGGGCCTCCTGCATCGGGTGTAGGTGGCGTGCTACAGGGCTTGCTATCTTGGCAGAGCATACCTATGCGAGGGGCACAGGTTCGGTGGAACACCACTCCCCCCTTGCAGGATGTTCCTTCTTGAGCATCGTGACAGGTTCGGTGGAGATGGCAACACCGCTTTCTCCATCACCATCCGGACAATGTTGGAACTAGGGGACTGAGTGTGCCTGCCTGGGGTTGTGACCCTTTGATGTATCCTCAACCTACTTTTCCCATCCCGGGTCATAAGGGAACAACTCTCCCACAACCAAGGCTCAGACCGGTCAGGAGCTCCTCTCAGCCTGGAGCTCTATTCAACCGGGAGATCTACTCGACTAGGAGCTCTACTTGGCTAAGAGCTCTACTTAGCTAAGAGCTTTACTTAGGTAGGGAGCTTTACTCGGTCAAGAGCTCTACTCAGCCAGGAGCTTTACTCGGCCAGGAGCTCTACTTAGATGAGGCGTGGCCCACGAGTGCCATGTCAGCAATCAGCCATATTAGATGTAGGTGCCATATTAATGACTTGCCACATCATACATGGGCACCTTGTCAATGGCCAGCCTCATCAAATGCCCCCACTCCTGAGCCCATAACATACTATAACTTTTCGAGTTCAGGGCAAAGGAAGTAATTCGATGCCACTTATGTGGAAGGCTGCCATGTCCATAATTAATTACCATGATCTTTGATGATTCGCAGATTGTGCATGCGCCAACTGGGAGTCACCATGTTAGTAGGGGTGGCGATTTGAAATGATGCCTTCGCACCCCTCGATGCGATGGTTCGTGAACCGAAGCACCTTAAGCAGTGGATGTCAACACACATCCTAATCCCATGGGTTGGCGGAGGGGAGGATCACATCCAACTGTTGGACACAGCTTCAAGAGGGGTTAGTCATCTCTTTCAAATAGATATCCCGCTCCATCGCATCCCTTCAAAACCATCAAGGGGAGACAGAGGAATAGAGGAGAAAAAGGGAAACCCCTCACCCATATTTAGAAATCTCGATCCAAAGCTTTGCATAGGTTAGTCCTTTCTCTGTCTTTCCTCCTCATTTTTTGATTGCCTATGAGTTCCTTCGAAGATGGATGCCACTCCCTAGAGCGCTCCCTAGGTTGCCCGAGCATGACTGGGCTATCTTGACCATTGCGAGGAGGAGGAAGATGTTCCCTTTTGAGTCCCCTAGGGTCCCCATCGGATGGTGGACTTCAATATTTTTGCTTTGCCTCCTCCCCCATCATCCTCAAACCAGGATCTGGCAGGTCCGTTAGGCATCGCTTCGATGAAGACCAGGACGGACGCCCTCCACCTCTGAGGTGTCTATGGGATCCTAAAGTTCATTCGGATCATGGCCCCAGTCCCAAATGAGCAAGTTACCTCAGGCAAGCCAGGCCAAATTGCTCTGTACGAGAATTTTCTTCTTGCTAGTTTCTGACTCCATTTCATCCTCTCTTTTTTAGAGAAGTACAAGTTAGTTTCGACCCAACTTACTCGAATTCCTTTAGGATCATCAGCTCTTTCATTGTCCTGTGCCATTTCCATGATGTACAGTGGTGGCACGAGGCTCTCTTTACCCTGAAGCACCATCCCATAGATAGGGGGTGATGGTTTGTAGCACCCCATCCCGAGACCCTTCAGTTTGACTTGCTCACTTCTATTAAGGGATAGAAGAACCGATACTTTTTGTTTCGATCGAGGGAGTCAACTAGGTATGGAGCAACCTCGACTGGTCCCCCAATCACAAGCCATGATGGAGCCTACTGATTAGGAGGTATACGACTAGCTTGTCACCTTAGTGGTTCCTCGTGGATGAGACCTCTTTTCTGAGCAGAACCTTTTTGACATCATAATCAGCCCGATCCAGTCTCTAGGTAAGGTCCAAAATCTACTATCTTTTATTGCTTTCGGTGGTTAGCTGGGCTTTTCCCTCCAATGTAGAGATGAAGTTCTCTATCAATAAGATCCAATAGATGTCCTGTAAGCAAGCATCGTTGTTGAAATCTCGGAAGGAGTCAGCAAAGAAGCCTTGCGGGAAGTCGGAGGAAAGGTCTCGCAGGGAGCCATTGGAGGGCCCCCAGGATAGAGAAGTCCAAGAAGCCCCGACTCCAACTGTAAAGGCGATTAGGGGCATGGTCTCGAGGCCTAGCAGGACTGTCGAGCCAAGGGAGAGGCTCCCCCAACCCCCTTCAGTTGCTTTCGAGATTATCTCCATCCTGCCATCCCCTGAGATGGGCACCACCATCAAGCTGGAGAGGGTGGCGGCTCCACCCATGACCGCTATAGCTGCTGGGGTCTAGCCATCGGGCCCTGCATCGACCGACCCTCTTCATCCATGGCCTCAACCCTTGGAGTGGCCGGAGTCTTCACATTGGTGCCGCCCAACATGTCGGTGACTCTTGACATTGACCTGGTAGAGAGGTTGCTAGGCTTCATTTTACAGCCGCAGGACCACAGGGAGAGGAGCGGCCACACGGTGAGGGAGACCATCTCTGGTATCTTTCCCTAGCTACTTAGGTAAGTCCTTTGTTCTCTTGCTAAGCTTTAAATTAGGGGAATAAAGAAGTCAGCTAACTTCTTTACTCTTGATTCTTGTCTCCAGGTCATCCTTGATGCATTCTTTATCAATGATGCATGTCAAGCGCTAGTATGATGAGACATGGAGTCTCGCAGTAGGGCCGATGCTGTGGAGGCGAGGGCCAAGGCCCTGGCATATCAGGTTTCATGCTTGGAGGCCCAGGTGAAGAAGCTGGAGGCCAAGCTTGAGAGTTCCCGAGACTTTATCACCGAGCTTGAAGAGTGGGTGGGGGATCGCGAGGCCAAGATCACAAATAAGGTGAAGTACATCACCCTCTTGGAAGAGCTCCTTGTTGAGTCCACGGCCATCACACTTTGCTAGGAGGGGCACATGCGTACCCTCTAGATATAGTTGGACCTGGCAGAGGATTGGGTCATGGAGGCCAAGGTGAATGCCATCACCGCCAAGGTGTTGGTCTGGGTAGTGAAGGAAGAGGTGGTCCATAAGGTCATGCAGTACAAGGCCTCAAAGAAGTTCGAGGATGATGTGAGTGAAGCGGTCTACGATGCCTTATAGAAAGATTTTGAAGAATACAAGAAGAAAGTAGCACAAGCCTTCAACATCTTGAATCTTAATGACAACATGGCTGACAACCCTGCGGGAGCGAGGAGCGGGATGGTTCCCTCGGTCTAGGTCATCCCAACTGAAGCTACCGAGCCCGAGGCTGACCCGACTCTACCCGAAGTACCTTCGACCGTTGAAGCTACTACACGACCGGCTTAACAAGGCTTAGTGCAGGAGACTATCGCACGAGTGATGGCCGAGATCGGGGTGATGATCAATGCCACCATAGAGGTCTTCAAGTCCGGTGGTGCTTCGGCTCCGAGCTCAGGGCCATGAGTAGTCATAGGGCTTTCTCTTGCTTATGTTTTTTGTATTTTGCTGAGTCCCCTGGCCTATCGGGGGGCTCCCTTTCCTGTACAGTTTTGCCTTAATAATGAATCAAAATATTTTGCTAACTTGAGATTCCTTCATTATCCCTTTTCTTCTTTATTACTCTTTTTTTTTACGCCCGTCGTCCGACCCGATGTTTAGATGGTGGGGCAACCTCCTAGAGGGTAGCATGGTAAGGCACCCCACCAGGCTTTATCTGTTGCTGAGCCAATTGGAGTAGGCTCGGGTGCCATGATGTAGACCAGCATTGCGAGGTGTCTTGTTGATCTTTATCGGGCCCGGGGGTTAGATGCACATATGTGGGTGCTATGAAGCAGGCCATCCAGGAGGACAGTATTATAGAGCATCTCATCGGACTTCACCAGACATGAGGTTTGATGGATAGGTACGAGTGCTGTAAAGCAGGTCGTCCGGGAGGACGGTGCTGTAGAGCATCCCGTTGACTTCGCCAGACCTGGGATTTGATGGATAGGTGCGAGTATTATGGAGCAGGCCATCGGAAGGATGGTACTGTAGAGCATCCCGTCGGACTTCGCTAGACCTGAGGTCTGACAGATAGGTATGGGTGTTATGGAGCGGGTTGTCCGGGAGGATGATGCTGTAGAGCATCCCCTCAAACTTTGCCAGACCTGGGGTCGATGGATAGGTGTGGGTGATGCAGAGCGGGCCATCTGGGAGGACGGTGCTGTAAATAATTCAATCGGACTTCGCCAGACCTAGGGTCTGATGGATAGGCATGGATGCTATGGAGCAGGCCATCCGGGAGGATGGTGTTGTAGAGCATCCCATCGGACTTCGCCAGACCTGGGGCCTGACAGATAAGTGCTCTTCAGAAGAGTGAAACCGAGTGGTTCTGTCCAAGAGCTTTTTCATTCTATTCTTGAATGGGGTACATACATTACTGATAGTACATCCTCAAGTTCCTTCCATTCCATGTTCGTGAAATCTGGGTACCATCAAGCTTAGCTATCTGATAGGCTCCTTGGTGTAGTGCCTTGACCACCCTATAAAGGCCTTCCCAATTTGACAATAGCTTACCACACTCACTAGGCCAGGACACTTCTGCTTGTCTTAAGATGAGGTCTCCAGGGTGGAAGGCCTTAAGCTTCATGCAAGAGTTGTAGTAATGAGCCAATCGTTGCCAGTACGTGGTCATGCAAACCGGGCTTTGTCCCTTATTTCATCTAATAAGTCAAGATTGAGGAGGAGACATGCCAATCTCCAATGGTATCACCATCTCTGTATCGAAGACCAGTGTGATAGGCCCACAGCACACTAGGAAGCTCTTCCATCCATCGGGCTTTTATTTTATCTAGCTTGGTGTGAAGCACTTGGAGGATGATCTGGTTCATTACCTCGACCTCTCCATTTGCCTGTGGGTGGCCTATTGATGTGAAGCAGTGGCGGATGTTTAAGGCACAGAACTCCCTGAATGCCTGGTAGTCGAATTTTCACATGTTGTCAATGATGACGGTATGAGATGACCGAAATAGTAGATGATTGACTTCCAGAGGAAGGATCTTGCCTTATCCTCGATGATTCGTGCTAGAGGTTCACTTTCACCCACTTGATGAAATAGTCAATGGCGATGATTAGGTACTTCTATTGGCCGGATGTCGGCAGGAATGGCCCCAGAATATTCATCTTCCATTGGACAAATGGCCAAGAAAAGGAGAGCTGGGATAATGGAGAAGCTAGTTATTATTGGATGTGGGCGTGCTGTTGGCAGCGATCGCACCTTCGCATGAACTCGACCGCGTCATCTTGCATGGTATCCTAATAATAACCTTGCCTCAGGACTTTATAGGCCAGCACTCTGCCCCCCATATGATTTCCATAAATGCCTTTATGGATCTTCTGGAGGACATAGGCGGTCTTGGAAGGTCTCAGGCACTTCAACAAGGGTTAGGAATAGGACCTCTAGTAAAGTTGCCTATCCATTAGCATGAATCAAGCGACCTTTTACTTTTGGAGGTCGACCTCCGTGCGATCTTCAAGCAAGATACCTTCAGCTATATATTTGATGTAAGGTCCATCCAGCTTGGCTCGTGGATAACTTGCTGAACCTCGTCGGCCGTCCCGAAGCTCGGGGTCACCAAGTACTCAATAAATGTCCACCCTTGCAAGAAGTTGGGTGAGGTCACAAGCTTAGAGAGAGCATCAACGTGGGCATTCTCCCCTCGCGAAATGTGGGAGATACTGAAGTACCGAAGGTTCACCATGTAAGACCACACTTCATCCAGATATTTCTCTATGAGGGGATCTTGAGCCTCAAACTTGCCTATGACTTGTCTAGCCACGAGTTGCAAATTGGTGAAGACCCTTAGGCTCGTGATTCCTAGCTTGCAAGATACCCTTAGCCCCTAGGAGGGCTTCATACTCGGTTTAGTTATTTGTTGCTTTAAAGAGGAAGCATAGAGCGTACTTGGCTACCACTCCTTCCGAATTGGCGAGGATGAGGCCAGCTCCACTCCCCCCTGAGTTTGATGTGCCGTCGATGTGGAGGATCCACATCATCCCCTCATTGGGCAGGCATTGCACTAGCTCCGAGGGTACCTCCTCCGGGTTGTCGTTTGCCCATGTGCATTCTACCAAGAAGTTGGCCAAGATCTAGGCCTTCTAGGATGGTCTCGATATACGAGATGTTAAACTTGCTAAGCTTCATCGTCCACTTGGTCAGGCATCTCGAAGCATCTGGTTGGCTCAGGATGGTCCTCAAAGGTTGGTCAACAAGGACCGCAATAAGATGAGCTTGAAAGTAGAGCATGGATGCTAAGCAAACATGATTAGTGCAAAAATATTTTTTTTTGAATCTGGTATACCTAGTTTCTGTATGATGCAATGCCTTGCTGGTATAGTAGGCTAGCTTTTGTGCACTGTCCTTGTTGATGTGGACTAGCACCGAGCTGATCGTGCTTGGGGATACAGCTAGATAGAAGAGGAGCTCCTCTCCGGCCTTCGGTCTGGAAAGCAAGGGAGGCAAGGCATGAAATTCTTTTAGCCCCTCGAAGGCCTCCCTGCACTCCTCTGATCAGGTAAAGTCATGCATTTTGCACGGCACTTTAAAGAATGGCAGACAACGCTTGGCCGAGCATGAAATAAACTAGCTGAGGGTGGCAACGGGACTAGTCAAGCACTGGACCTCCTTCTTTGAAGTCGGATGCTTCATATCTGCAATGGACGATATTTTCTCAGGATTTGCCTCGGTCTCACATTGGGTGACCATGAAGTCCAAGAATTTTCTAGCCGTGACACCAAACGCATACTTCGCTGGGTTCAGCTTTATCTGGTAGATACGAAGGTTGTCAAAAACTTCCTTCAGGTTTGCAATGTGGTCTGATTCTTGGCCACTCATGATGAGCATGTTGTCTACATAGACTTGCATGTTGCAGCCTAATTGATCCTTAAAGACCTTGCTAACCAGATGTTAGTAAGTTGCTCCCATATTTTTTAGGCTGAATGGCATCATCTCGTAACAAAATATCCCCTTGTTCATCACGAATGCAATGTGCTCCTCATCTTCTAGGTTCATGTGGATCTGGTTATCCCAAAAATGCATCCATGAAGCTGAGCAGCTTGTGCCCTGATGCTGTATCCATAAGCTGGTAAATCTTGGATATCGGAAAGCTATCCTTTAGATATACCTGGTTGAGGTTGGTATAGTCCACGCAAATTCTTTATTTTTCACTGACCTTCCTGACTATGACCACATTTGCGAGCCAAGAAGGGTAATATACCTCCTGGATGAAACCCATGATGAGTAGGTTTTTGACCTCTTCATCTGTCGCTCTTTGCCATTCCGGTGCAAAACTTCTTTTCTTTTGCCAGACCGGTCGACACTTGGGGTTGATGTTTGCTTGTGAGTGATTATGTCATGGAAAATCTTTGGCATGTTCGACATGGCCCAGGTGAAAACAACTACATTCACCCGTTGGAAATCGAGTAGCCAGGATCTTTCCTCCTAGACTAGAAGGGCTCCCACTTGCACCATCTTCGAGGGATCTTCATCGAGGGGGAATGACAGTAGGTGCTCGCCTAGCCCCCCTCTTGCCTTCTGCTCTCTTTGGTCCAGGTGGTCCATGGCGAGGCTCTCCTCGGCTCTTTAGGCCTTGGGGATGGTTTGCAGGAAGTACCGGGCCATTTGTTAGCTTCCTCTAATCTTTTCTATCCCATATGGGATTGAAAATTGGACAAGGAGCCGCTTGGTTGAGATGACCACATCAAGTAGGTTTAGCTTGGGCTATCCCAGGATCACATTATAAGTCGAAAAAAGGTTGACAATAGTGAAAGTCATCAGGATGTGCTCTATTGGGGTGATGATCTGGTCATGACTGGGAGTATGATTTCTCCTTCAACTCCAACAGAATCTCTGATGATGCTAACTAAGGATGTAAAAACTGGCTTTAGCAAGTTAGGAGATGATTCATCTTTGTAAAAGCATTATAAAAAAACATATCTAAGGAGCTTCCATTATCAACTATAACTCTTCTTACAGGATATTTTGCTATTGTCATGTCTACGACAATAGCCTTATTATTGCAATTCTCTTCCCCCGCCAGATCTCTCCCCATTATAGGGATTACATCATTGGCTCTCTCCTTGCCTCTAGCTCTCTTCAGTCCTTACCCTACTCCCAAGGTGATCATCCCCATAGGCTTCTCCATGGACTGGTTGTCGATCGTGGCATGGTGGGCCTCACTATCATGGGTTCAGACGGACCTTCTCCTGATGAACTTCCCGAGGTAGCCTCACTGGATCAATCTCCTTTTTTAGGTGGCGGCACTCCTTGATGTCATGGCCATGGTATCCATTGAACTGACAGTACTTCAATTTGTCATGGCCATTGGACGACTTTAGTGGAAAAGGGTGGCGCAGGAAATACTCACCCTCGATCTCCATCAAGATTTTGGCTCTCGGGGTGAGGAGAGAAGTGTACCCCTTGTCCTTGGTAGGGGTGTCTTTCAACTTGGGGCCTATCTAGGAGGTTGAAGTGATCTTCTATCCCCGAGGCTTGCTTGCCTCCTCGCGGGTCTACCTCTTCAAGGTCCTCCCATCAAGCTCCCCTTAAGTGCGATCAGCTTCTTTCGCACGGATATACTTCTGGACCCGAAGCAGAAGCTCTGAGTAAGACTTGGAGGGTTTCTTGTCAAGAGAGTATGTGAAATGGGAGGTCCTAAGCCTTCTCTTCTAGGCCAGTATGGCAACGGATTTGTCCAGATTGTAGATTTCTAGGGTGGCCATCTTGAAACGGGTCATGTAGTGCCTGAGGGACTCATGATCCTACTGGTAAACCGAGAAGAGACTATCAGCTTCTCTCATCACCTTGCGGTAGGCATCAAAGTGTGCTACAAATTTCTTCTCCAGTTGCTCGAAGGAGTCAATGCTCTTTGGCTCGAGACGGGAATACCAGGCACGAGCCGCCTTATGAAGCATGGCTGGGAAGGCAGTGTAGAGAGGGTATTTGTCATCCCGTGGATTAGCATAAGGGCCTTGTAGCTCTTGAGATGGTCTAGGGGGTCTGTGGTCCCATCATAAGGATCTAGCTGGGCTATGTGGAACCAGCTGGGGATTGGTTCCTCTTAAATCTGGCAAGAGAGAGGGGGGTGGGCATCGTAGCCCACCAGTTCACAAGAAGTGCCCTGGAGGTAGGCGAGCTAGCGGGCGAGATCAGCCAACCTATGCTTGTGTTTTTTAGGCACTCCTCGGCCTACCATCGGATGGCTTCGTCAATGGACCCTTCGATCAAGGCTGTTAGAGAGGAAGGCGAAGATCAAGGGAGCTCTCACTTCAATCCCCTGCTGTGTCGGCATCATCGATGCGATAGGCCACTGTAGTTCGAGATCGAGGAGCGGTTCTCCTGGTTGACCGAACTATCCTAGTGCCCATCATCTGGAGCGTGCTAGCTTTTTTGCGGTGGTGTGGGGAGCGTGGGTACGATGCTGCCTGTATCCATGATGGCCCCTCCCGGAAGGATGGAAGGCTTGTGGAGGCTATGGTGGCAAGAACCATGGGGGTCCCTAGCTATTGTTGCATCACCATGGATTGATGCTGGTTTGTAGCTGACGCACTGCCGCAGTCAGTGACTGGACTTGTTGTACGAGTGCAGTAATTTACAAATGCTAGTCTGTCGACAGTGGAACCGGAGGCTCCACCTCCTGACTTTGCTAGTCCTCATCGTGGGATGGGTTCCCAACATGTTTAACAGAAGCTTCCCGTGCATGCATCACAACCATGAGATTGTTGTAACGAGGCAACAGTTTCTTAGCTAGATGATTGGTGGTGTTGTCTTTCGTTCGTGCCCCTACCTAGTGCACTAATTTGTTGTCGCTAAGATCGTCCTCTACCTATAGACTCTAGGGGTCCTGGCACCACGTCAATCGCTCCGGGAGTAGTTGGGTCCCTCGCCTCTAACCACTCTTAGACATCGAGAGATCTTACAAGAAAGAGAGCCCGGGCTGGGGATTCCGGCAGGGACACTCCAACGGTTAAATTAGTTTGCTGCTCAAGGGCAATAGATCTCCTGTCGCGAAGGCTTGGGTGACCACCAAGCAAAGGGAGAGTAAGAAATTTTTTTTCTCTTGTCTAAGCAATGGGGGTTTCTTGCCACTTACTTTGGTAGAGGTCCCTCTTACCTATATATAGAAGTTGACATTGTTAGACACGATCTGGTATCCTGGTAGCACACTCCCCTGAGAGGGGTGCAAGCTTTGTGGAACCCCATGGGATAGAAATTAGAGTCCCAGCAGGGCCTCTTACATTGGATGCAGGT
Source organism: Areca catechu (assembly GCA_021397845.1). Lineage (NCBI taxonomy): Eukaryota > Viridiplantae > Streptophyta > Magnoliopsida > Arecales > Arecaceae > Areca > Areca catechu. The sequence continues at coordinate 32,015,583 of CM038045.1, forward strand.
GGCGTGCTACAGCATACTCTCATTGTTGGGAGATTCCCAAGCACTGATCCCACTTGTTGGGAGATCCGAACTAGCACCTATACGCAGCTGAAACAGCGAGGGAGAAATCAAGAACCAACCTTCTTGATAAAGAACCAGCAATAACCTGTTCTTGGATTCAATATCATGCAACAAAGAAGATATAGAGAAGAGATGTAGGAGAAAAAGAGAGATTGTATTTCTTTGGAGAAGAACCTTGTTAAAAAATACAAGAACAGGACACTGGCCTCCTCTCACAAACTCGAGTAGAAGCCCTCACCTGCGGACTATACCTCATGCAGGCTTTCCCTTCTCCAAAGCCCCATGGAACATCCCACGGTACTAAGCCCTCCACGTGATATCTCCCTCACATGCATCTCTTTGCAGCCCAGGCCATGGCTATGCCTCCTCTCACCGGAAAGAGCTCCACCTATGGACTACCTCACGTAGGATCCTCTCATGGCCAAGTCCCTACATGGAAGATCCTCCACGCGGTCTCGCCCCAAGGGGGTGCTCCAAGATCATGCTCGACCTCTCTCCAAACCAAGAGACCCCAAAGGGGTCGGCCCCTCCTGGATGCTCTCAAAGTTTATGCACGTCCCCTCTTCTTATAGAAGAGTGGGCAGTGAAATCCTCCTCAAGTTGGGCGTTAACCATCTTGGACTTCTTGGACTCATCTTGGGCTAACAACTTCTTGAATCTGTTAGGACTCAATCACATGGGCGGTTAGGACTTGTCTTGGGCCAATAACAAATTGATTGGACACCTCACATGATTGGAATTCTAATTGGTTACAACCAACCAACTGGCTAACCTCCTAACCAACTTAATAAACCTAGACCTAACCCCATAACTCAATTTGGTTATGTTACAATCTCTCAAAAAATTCTTCCCAATAAATCAATGTGAGAAAACTCTCACTCCTGGGTCAAGCCCCCTGACGCAACATGACTCTGGGACTCTCCTGGAACACCTCTGGACCTTTGGAACACCTCTAGAATAACTTGGGACACGCCCCCAATCTCCAGGGATCGCCTCCAGCATCCCTGCCATGGTCTTCCAAGTCTTTCCAAGGCTTGGGAGCACCACACAAAACCCTACAATCTCTACCTTGGTACCCCCAAGCCTTGGTAAACCTGGCACTATACACCTTCACAACCTCGTTGTAACTGCGTGTCCTGACAGCTCCTTGTGCAGACCTTCTTGTCTCTACCAATACCCTGCAACTACTGTGCATCCTTGAAGGCCTTTGGGATGACTGCTTCCACAGCTGAAGATCCTTGCTTGTACCTTGGCACCACGATTATAGCTTTCTTTATGCCTGGCAGCTGCATTAGACTTTTCCTTGGACTTCCCTGGGGAGAACTCAATGAACTTGAGCCAGCACTCGCTATAACTGGAGCTCTAACTAACACAGTCTTCACAGAGCCACACCAATCTCTGCGCACTCTATTCCACCTGGCTAAGTGCACCCCTGGCACTCGTACTAGGATATGGCCAGTATCCCTACACCTCCCACTCTGAACTCGTGTCTAATCTTGCTCCACCCGTGAAGCCACCTCTCCCGGTGCTCCACCTGAAACTGAAGTCCCACTGATGCTACAGAAAGAAATCTCGAGGCTAACCACTCAACACTGCCCTGCTGAGCCTGCCACTGCATCTCATACCCAGTCGCTGCCTTCTCAGATCCTTCACATCCAGCGAACCTCTGCGAGACCATTTTGGATACATTGCCTCCTGCAGGCTCCTCCGAAACCCAGGAGCTCATCCCAACTCCTCTAACCTAGTGACTGAAACCTAGCAACCATCTCCATAGGCTGCTGCATCATGTCCCAACCTGTCCCTAGGCCAATCCTGCCATACCAGGACACTCCTGGCTACATGATGCCCCCGGCACTCCCTGAGACCTGTCCTAACAGTCTCCCTGAGCTACCATCTTTATCAGCTCCAGTCTTTGTCTCTAGGTCAGTGCCATCATACAGGGACACTCCAGACTGCACGATACCCTCGGCGCTCCTTGAGATTGTCTCCTATCTCCTTGAGCTGCCGTTAGCACCGTCCCTGTTGATGTACTCCAGTGAACCTGAGAAATCCAGGCTTTTTCTTTCTCTATCCCTGACAAGCTCCTGCGTGACTATCTGCACCCTTTCTCCTGTCTCCAGAGCTAACATCTTCTCGTCAAAGCCACCTCGCCTCCCTAGCTGGAACATCAATATGTGCTCCACGGCTCCTGAGACTCGTGCTCCACCGCACTCCTGACCTTGAACTGATGTCTTCCTGCTCTATCCCCATGACTGTAATACCAACTTGTGCTTCCGTAGTACACACAGACATCTATGCAAACATAACGCCAATGTTAGACTTCTTCTCCATAGATATCCACTCATGAACCACCATCTCCTCAGGCTTTTCCTCCAAAGCCACATCCAGAGAATACTGCACCAACAAATCCTCTACCCTAACCTTCTACATAGAGAAGCTTTCCTTCCTATTAAATTTCTCAAACTCCACCTTGCTGCGGTTGATCAGGCCACAGGAACCAACTCAAACTCAGGATTTGAGAAATACTCCAAAGAGAACCCTGGGTAGAAACCCTGCAATGCTTGGACTACGTGCGGTAGGGTGCATCTTCTTCTTTCTTGGGGATGAACTAGAGAGCGGAACTTCCTTCTTCCTTGAATCCTTATCTCCCAACGCTCAAACCAGGCTCTACTCCGATTTTGCTCTAACCTGGGCTCGGAACCAGGCTCTGATACCAGTTGTTGGGAGATTCCCAGGCACTGATCCCACTTGTTGGGAGATCCAGACTAGCACCTATACGCAGCGAAAACAGCGAGGGAGAAATCAAGAACCAACTTTCTTGATTCAAGAACCGGCAACAGCCTGTTCTTGGATTCAATATCATGCAACAAAGAAGATATAGAGAAGAGACGTAAGAGAAAAAGAGAGATTGTATTTCTTTGGAGAAGAACCTTGTTACAAAACACAAGAATGGGATACCGGCCTCCTCTCACAAACCAGAGTAGAAGCCCCCACCTACGAACTATACCTCACATAGGCTTTCCCTTCTCCAAAGCCCCGTGGAACACCCCACGGTACCAAGCCCTCCATGTGATATCTCCCTCATGTGCACCTCTCTGCAGCCTAAGCCATGACCGTGCCTCCTTTCACCGGAATGAGCTCCACCTGCGGACTACCTCATGCAGGATCCTCTCACGGCCAAGTCCCCGCGTGAAGACCCTCCACGCGGTTTCGCCCTAAGGGGGGCGCTCCAAGATCATGCTCGGCCTCTCTCCAAATCGAGAGACCCCAAAGGGGTCGGTCCCTCTTGGACGCTCTCGAAGTTCATGCATGTCCCCTCTTCTTATAGAAGAGTGGGTGGTGAAATCCTCCTCAAGTTGGGCGTCAACCATCTTAGACTTCTTGGACTCATCTTGGGCTAACAACTTCTTGAATCTGTTAGGACTCAATCACATGGGCGGTTAGGACTTGTCTTGAGCCAATAACAAACTGATAAGGATACCTCACATGGTTGGGATTCGTAATTGGTTACAACCAACCAACTAACCAACCAACTGGCTAACTTCCTAACCAACTTAACAAACCTGGACCCAACCCCATAACCCAATTGGGTTATGTTACAATCTCTCAAAAAACTCTCTCCAATAAATCAATATGAGAAAACTCTTAACCTTGGGTCAAGCCCCCTGACCCAACATGACTCTGGACCCTCCTGGAACACCTCCAGAACAGCTTAGAGCACGCCTCCAAGCTCCAGGGATCGTCTTCAGCATCCTTGCCATGGTTTTCCAAGTCTCTCCAAGGCTTGGGAGCACAACACAAAACCCTACACTCCTGAGAAGGGTGTAAGTCTCATAGAGCCCTGTGAGATAGAAACTGGAATCCCGGTAGGACCTCCTGCATCGGGTGCAGGTGGTGTGATACAGGGCTTGCTATCCTGGTAGAGCATGCCTCTACGAGGGGCACAAGTTCGGCAGAATGCCACTCCCCCTCACAGGATGTTCCTTCCCGAGTATCGGGACATGTTCGGCGGAGATGGTGACACCGCTTTTCCCGTCACCATCCGAGCAACATTGAAACTAGGGGGGTTGAGCATGCCTGCTCGGGATTGTGACCCTCTGATGTGTCCTTGACCTATTTTTCCCACCCCGGGTCATAGGAGAACAACTCTCCCGCAACCAATGCTCGGACTGGCCTGGAGCTCCTCTCGGCTTGGAGCTCTACTCACTAAAAGATTTACTCGGTCGAGAGCTCTAGTTGGCCGGGAGCTCTACTCAGACGAGGCGTGGCCCGTGGATGCCATGTCAGCGATCTGCCACATCAAATGCGAGCATCATGTCAATGACCTGCCATATCGGATACGGGCACCATCTCAGCAGCCAGGCTCACCGGTCAACAAGCAGGATATGAACGAGCATCTTTCCTACAATATTTTGGTGCCCGGTGGCCTTCAATTGCATCATGATATTGAAACCGACTCACCAGGGAAGTAAATTCAAAGCATAAGAATTCCCCTTCGGCGGCGGTAGGAATACGCTAAAAAATCCCAAGCCATCTCCGGTGCTCCTTTCGTCCATTCGACTGTATGCCGAGCTTCGGAAGAAGGGGCCACACTCATGGACAGGGGAAAAACTCTCAACAGTAAACTGCATCGTTTCAGTTTAGAAAGAATCTAGCTTCCAGGATTCACATTCATCACCCTGTATAGCATTGCTCGCTCAAAGCAGACCTGAAATAAGATTTCCCGGAATGATTTATTTCTTAATCTCCCAATTGCCTCTCTGTTTCCTGTACTTTTAAGCAGGAAGGAATATAATGCCCACTGAAATATTCTAAAACTCATTCAAAGAATAATCGAAAAGCAGATAACATTCAGCAAGAATAATTGTAGTCTATTCGGTAGGATAGGCACAGGCGGGCCAAGATAGCTTTCTCAAATATGTTGCACATGAAAATTAGGAATACATCTATCGTCTTAAAAAAATCTGGCTTCAGGATCGTTATCTTTCAAACCAAACTAAAGCAAGCAGCGACCAGCCTGTCCAGATTCTTAGCCAAAGACCTTTTAAGAAAGACATCGGAGACAAGCTCATCGCATGAATCACAGTATCCATCGAGTTTCAATACCTTATTAGAAAGACATCCCTCTGCACCAATTTTCAATGCCTTGTTAGAAAAAAATTGGATAGCCACTCCTTCGAGAGGGAAATATGGAGAGCTCTAGTGGTCTCCAACAGTACAACCACTTCATCAAAGCGCCCTCATGCTAAAAGAAACAGAAAATGAGTCTTTCGCTAATCTTCCTCAACCCTCCCTGTCAAATTAGCCAAAAAGGGGTCCTTTCCGGGTCGATTCCATTGATTTCACAAACCAAGAAATTCCTGAAGCAATTCCTCTAGAATGCAAGACGTAGATGGTATGCCATTCAGTGATAATGCGGTTTCCATCAAGGCCACTCGTTTTCAAATGAAACTAATCAAGGTCCATATTTTTTGTACCCAAGTACCGTACCTGTCAGCCCCCCCTTTATATGGTATCATATCGACGATGCACATACGATACAGGTACAGTATTTTTTTTTTCTTTTTTTAATTTTTTAAGGATTACGTTTAAAACTACTTAATTTACCGTACTTTTTTTAAATACTCGATTAAGTCTCGATTATTCAGAGTACCCAATTAAGAACATGTTTGGTTCAGGGGAGATGAAGGAGGGAAGAGCTGCTTCTTGACAAGTGGAGGAAGATTTCCTTGTTTGGTTAGAATTTTAATAAAATAAAAAATAAAAAAAATATTTTTTTTATATAAAGATGCTAGCATGTTTCATGAAAAATAAAAATTTATTAAAAAAATAAATTTTAGGACTTTGCACGGGATGAGAAGTAATGATCATTTTCTTTTTTAAAATATCTTTCCGAGACTTAGAATGAAATTTTATAAGATATCGGTGAATGGTTACGATGAAATACTGAATAATGATATCAACATAATATTTATATTAATATATTCCTATAATATTATATTTATATTTATATTAATAAATTTATTATATTAAAATATTAATATTATATTAATATAATATTAATAAATGTATATTAGGATTAAAATAGAGGATGAGAGATCCAAATTATTCTGAATCAAGAGGAATTTGGACAGCTTTTTTTGTGCGGGTCAGTTTAGACTTTAGACCCTTCTCCGAGACAAAACCCCAACCTAACACCATGCCAGCTCATGTCATGCGCGGAAACAAGACAGTTCGGGTCGCTTTTGATGTACCTTGGAAATAATTATATTAATCACCAGAAAAAAAACATCTCGAAAGTTGTTGAAATGCAGGGAGGTTATCTTTTGGAACAGCAAAGAGCACCTGCAAACCCAGCACTTTAAGTGTTCATTGTGTTTCCACTTCAGTAGCATAAAAATCGGTAGAAGTGCTTGCGCTGCTCACAAAGATGGTTCTCGAATCAACATCATAAGAAGGGCAACCACCAGCATACGATCCCGTAGGTTGAGGAAATAACTAACCTTTAAAAGATCATCGGGGAATCACGGATGAACAAACCTCATGATTGTTAAACGTATACACAAAGCAAGATTGTACACATATATCTAGCCAACGGTAACCAAAATCCATTGCATCATAAACAGCACTATAATCAATCGAGATTTAGGATTTATTACTGTAGATTTCGATCCAAGGTCGGAGCTAACAAAAGCCGTCGCCAGTATAACCTGCAAAATAAAATTCATAGTGGGAGTTAGTTTCTATGAAAACCCTTCAATATTCAAGTCAAAGATCTCTGGAACGGATAAGAAGCAATAAACATAAAAAAAAGTTGCTTATCCAGACGGTCCTTGAACTCTCATTATTTATAAATACAGGATAGTTATTGTTGATGCTGAATCCTCGCCGATCAGATGAAGTGGTTCGTCCACCGGATCGCCGTCAATTGAAACCTGCAAAACAGATCTCCTGACCAGAAATTTTCCGACGGGGGACACTCCCATACCAAAGTTAGTAAGAACTCAGGCAGCAGAATGGAGAGCTCGAAAGCAGAGAGGGAAAGAAAAGAATTCGAATGATCTGGGTTAGCTTAGCTTACCTCGAGTATTCTCTCTTACCAGTATTTATAGGTATAAGTGTAACTACTTATGGTTATGGGAGTTGGCAAACAGAACCTCCTCATAACTGTAAATAGTAGTAGTCGGAAGATTAGTTATTCCATAGTTATCCAATCTGAGGTTATTGACCATGTAGGCGGTTGCAACAACCAGAACAGACTTTAACTGACTGGGGTTGGAAAAGCCCACATGTTCCATATGCCTCATTCTTTTATAGAAAATCCGAAGTGAACCCAACATTTTCTTTAGTAGCGCTCCTAGAGGGAATGTTAGTTATACACTTCGGATAAATTTCTTTGGAACTAACAAGGAAAAATAGATAAATACTTACAGTAATCCTGAAAACAAGATAACATACTCTTCGGACTAGGCTGAAGATATGAAGCCGAAGGTATGAAATTGATAGGCTTGATCTTCGGACTAGGCTGAAGATACGAAGCCAGAGGTATTAAATTGATAGGCTTGGTCTTCGGACCAGGCTGAAGATACAAAGTCGAATATATACAGCATATCCTTTTACATATCAGAATTTTCATCAAATCCAGAATATATTTTCCTTAGTATGCTGATTTGACTGTTAAACTAAAAAATTGGAATTGGCTCAAAGGATGAACCAGAAATTATTTTAAAATTGAATCGAAATATCATAACAGCTGCCCCCCACTCCCAAGTTCGAAATAATTTTATTTCGAAAAATGAGAGTATTTGGATTTGTCGTTTAGCAGAAACTGATAAATAATAATGGCATATTTCTGACACCCGTCTTTCATAATAACTGTTTGGTGGCGTGAGGAACGTGCTGAAGACACATGTCATTTCTCCATTGCTGCTTTGAAAAGATGTTTCAAATATGGAAATCTCTTTAAGGAATTTCTATTAAATGGGCTTTTATTTGATCGAGGCAGGACACCTGACAACTATCTATGGCTTGATCACTGTTGAAAGTCCATCCTGGCCATCTATGACTTTTCACGTGGATTATAATCACCGTTTCATTAATGGATGGCTTCTACAGAATCGCACCCATGACCGGCGCTGCCGATACGGCGCATGATCAAGGAGATATTCGAATCATCGTGAAACCTCACCACTCTGCCTCTATAAAAGGAAGAACTTCATAAGAAGAACTTCTTCGCTTCTGCATTTTCTCTTCCTCTCGCTCTGCGCTGCTACTCTTCAACCAGCCATTTCCATTTCCTTTGGAGGTAGAGGTCCTTCCTTTCTCTTTCTTCTTTCTTTGCAATGTCGGAGTCTGTAAGCAATCCTTCTACCAGCAAGGGTTTACCAGGAAGTGAAACCAATAGAGAAAAAGGTTCGGGTAGGAAGAGAAATCCGGAGAGGTCTCCCGATACAGTTGCCAGCTCATTGTCACTTGCTAAGTTAGAAAGTATTCGGCATCGCTTTCACATCCCGCGATCCTTTAAAATAATCCTCCAAAACCTGATGAAAGGGTAGATAACCCTCCTGTTAGGTCAATCACCATATATGAAGACCATCTTAAGGCCGGTCTTCGGCTCCCGCTTCATCCCTTTTTTACAAAATTTTTAATCTTTACCAGATAGTTCCGGCTCAGCTGACTCCGAACAGCTTTAGGAACATTTGTGGGTTCTTAATCCATTGTAAGCTTCGGAATGTAGAGCCGAAGACTTCTTTATTTACCTCCATGTTTGTATTGAAAAGAGACTTCCATGGTAAGGGATGGTGGGTCATAGGTCCTCGGCCAGGCCGAAGACTGATAAAAGGGACTCCAAGTGCCATTCACGGGTGGAAACCCTATTTTTGCTTTGTATATTACACCAACTGGGGGTTTAATACTGAATGGAAAGCTCCACATTTGGATGCAAATGCTGGGAAGAGGGTTCTAAAAGCTGACCTCAAGGACTTTGAAATCTTATCAGAGCCAGAAATTTCCATGTTCAAAGAACCGCTGAAGGAAAAAATCTTCATCGTGCCCATATCAGCAAAGTCCCAGCACTAGGTATAGAGATAGTGGTATTCGGATTTTTCTTCTTCTTCTTCTTCTTTTTTAAATGATTGGATTGTCTCTTTTAACTGCAGGTGAACCAATGAGACCGAAGCTTGAAAAACTCTGACAGGCCACAAGAAAAAGGCCTGTACTGGTATCAACATAATCTGAGGCCCCGAAAGAAAGCAAGGGCTGAAGAGGCTTCGAGCACGCCTCCGATGAGGCCTACATCAGATGAAGAAGTGCCTCCAACTCTGCCAAGTCCACCTGAACCTTTGAGAAGTCCATCTCTGAGGAGGCCCCCTCCGGATCAACATGATTCGGCATTTGACAGGGAGTCTCTCCTTGTATCTCCGAAGGATAAAGGGAAGGGGAAGGCAAAGTATCGCTCCGAAGATGATCCCAGGAGGAGCGTTCCTTCGGATGAAGGTTGCAATGTGGACTTCATTTTTTCCGAAGTGCAGGGCTTGGAAAACCCTGAGCTGGCTAGGGAGCTGATGAAGCGCACACTTCTCTCCAAGGATTGGGATAATACTAAATCCCGATGTATTGAGGATGTCTCTGACTCAGTATATTCATCCGTGCTGAGGGTAAGCATCGGATTTTTTATCTTTTCAAAGTATAGATCTGCTATTGCTAACTTTTTTGTTTGTCAATACAGTTGATCCATGATATCACTATCATGGAAGAAGGAATTTTTGATTTTAGGGATAATTACAAGAGGATGAAGGATATAGTACAAGCGATGAATCTGGGAAGACAATAGCCGAAGAACAAAGACAGGCTATGGAGGAGAAGCTTGCCCAAAATGACGCTCTTGTTCAAAGTTTGAAGGCTGATACAGAAAGAGTTCAATCAAAGAACTCTGAACAAGATGCGAAGCTTAGGAAGAAGAAGAAAAAGAAGCTCATTTAAAGACCGAAGAAGCTGTCAAGAAGGCTGAAGAAGTAGTTGAAAAGGCCGAATCATCAGCTGAAGAGATTCGGTCTTTAAAAGATCAACTGAGAATGGCTATAGAAAATTATAAGAAGTCTTCGGCTTTTGAAGATGAAATGACTGAACCAAGGACCTATAGCTATAAAGCGGGCTTCAATGATGGGGTAAAAGAGGTGCAAAACCTTTACCCAAAACTGGATACTTCGGGAGTTCAACTGTTTGATCTTGAAGAGCCAAATGAGCCCGAATCATAGGAAGGTCCCTCTGAAGTATCTGCAATAGTTGAAGAAGCGGCTGAACCAATCGACCTCACTCAAACTGAAGATACTCCAGTAGACGGTGATCTGTAACTTTTTTTTTCTTTTTTGAAAGAATGTAAATCAACCCCTCATCAATGAAAGTTTATTTTAATGAAACATTTCTTTGTGAATGTATATGTGAATGAACAAAAATTCTCCCAAGTATAAAGTCTTCGGACTACAATATGATTGAAACTTCTGAAATATAAGATAATTCTAAGTGTTTGGACTTAGAGTAATATAACTTCTTGAGAAACAGAATTTCAAAATCTGATTCAAGATTATATCATATTAAATAACAATATCAAGTCTTCGGACTTGGAATAATACTAAATCTTCTGATAATACTAAGTCTTCGAACTTAGAATAAGAGTGATCCTGAGATCTTAAGATACCAAATCTCCAAACGATAATATCAAGTCTTCAAATAAGAATACCAAGCCTTTGGACTCAAAAATATACTAAGTCTTCGAACTTAGGATAATTCTGAACAATTGAGACGAGAAATAATACCAAGTCTCTAGATAAGAATGCCAAGTCTTTGGACTTAAAAATATACTAAGTCTTCGACTTGGGATAATTCCGAATAATTGAGATGAAAAATACCAATTCTCTAGATAAGATGCCAAGTCATCGTACTTAAAAATATATTAAGTCTTCGGACTTAGGGTAAAATTGACCGTATGGGTCACCCATATCTTTATAAGAAATAAGAGGCTGATTAAACCTTGGCATTTTTATAGGATAGATCACTTGGATCATTCTTATGCCTTTTAGTTAAGGATAAGACCTACCTCGGCATTTCGTAGAGTAGATCACGAAGATCATTCTTATGCCTTTCAGAAATAGAATTAAGACAGACTGATCATTCCCACCTCGGCACTTTGTAAGGTAGATCACAGAGATCATCCTTATACCTTTTTGATTAAGATGGACAGATTAAGCCCAACTCGGCACTTCGTAAGGTAGATCACGGAGATCATCCTTATGCCTTAAAGAAAAAAGATTAAGACAGGCTGGTCAAGCCCACCTCGGCATTTCGTAAGGTTAATCATGTAGATCATCCTTATACCTTTTTGGAATAGGGATGAAGATAGAATAGTTACATCTATCTTGATAACCTTGAATTTAAAATCTTTATTGATAATATTTGTGGAGGTTTTGTACATTCCAAGGCCGAGGTAATAGAATACTTTCTAAGATTTCCAACCGATAAGTTCCGGGACGAACAACCTCTTTAACCTGATACAGACCTTCCCATGCAGGAGAAAGTTTACCTTGTTCGGTTGGCTTGGATACTTCAGACTTTCGCAAAACTAGATCCTTAGGACGAAAGATCCGTTCCTTCATACGAGAGTTATAATATTTTGCAATTTTTTGCTGATATGTAGCCATTTTTAATTATGCCTAAAGTCGTGTACCTTATAGCAAATCTAGGTCAATTCTTCAACGTTCTGAATTTTCAGGCTCTTTATACTGATCAATCCGTAGAGATTGTAAAGAGACTTCTACAGGAAGAACTGCTTCAATGCCGTAAGATAAATGAAATGAAGATTCACCTGTAGCTATCCTGGGAGTGGTTCGGTATGCCCAAAGAACTGAATTCAATTTATCGGCCCATGATCCTTTGGCATCATTTAATTTAGTTTTAAGACCATGAAGAATGGTTCTGTTTGTCACTTCAGCCTCTCTATTAGATTGAGGATGCCCTACCGAAGTAAGCTTGTGAAGAATATGATATTGAGTACAAAAGCCCTCGAACTTTGGATTATCAAAGAACCTCCCGTTGTCAGTTATTATAGAATAAGGAATTCCAAAACGGAAGATAATAAAGTTTCTCACAAAATTTTTAACCTTTGCTTCAGTGATCTGTGCCAATACTTCGGCTTCGATCCATTTTGTGAAATAATCAATAGCTACTATGAGAAATTTCTGCTCCCCAAAAGCCGGAGGAAATAGACCAAGAATGTCCATTCCCCACCAAACAAAAGGCCAGGGAGCTGTCAATGGAGTCAACTGATTTGCAGTACGTCTTTGTATATTGGAGTTTCTTTGACAATGATCACATCTTCGGACAAATTCTACAGAATCCTTTTGGATAGTTGGCTAATAATAACATTGATGGATTATCTTGTAAGTCAAAGATCTGCCCCCCAAGTGATCTCCACATATACCTTTATGCACTTCCCTGAGTGCATAATTAGCATCGGAAGGCCCCAAACACTTTAGCAAGGGTTGGGTGAAAGACCTCTTATATAATGTTTCATTCAGGATCACATATTGAGAGGCCATCCATTGAAGCCGTTTAGCTTCTAATTTGTCTTCGAGTAAGGTGCCTTCTTTCAGAAATTTTAGAATAGGATCCATCCATGAAGGTTCACATTCGACTGGACAAACTTCAATTATGGATTCAGATATGCCGGGATCTTCAAGATACTCCACATATGTCTTTCCAAGTGAATCTGATGCAGTAGTTACAAGTCGCGAAAGAGCATTGACCCGAGAATTTTTCATCATTGGTACATGAACAATCTTAAAATACTCCAACCCGGATATTAGGCTTCGGACATTTTCCAAATATTGAATCATATTAGGATTCCGGGCTTCGAAATCACCTTTTACTTGGTTCACTACTAACTGTGAATCAGAAAAAATTTTAATTTTCTTAATCTCCAGTTTGTGAAAAACTCTAAGTCCAGCAATAAGTGCTTCATACTCTGCTTGATTATTTGAGGCTTGAAAAGAAAATCGAAGGGCATATTCAATAACTTGCCCATTCGGACCGGCCAAAATGAGACCTACTCCGCAACCATTGGCATTTGAAGCATCATCTACATGGAGCATCCATATGAATTCTGGACCATCTTCAGCAATCTCCTCCTCTTTGGCTCTTAGTTGACCCTTTTCGGATTTCCAAGTACATTCCGCTATAAAATCAGTCAAAATATATGCTTTCATTGCTGATCTAGGTTAAAATTCAATATCAAACTCCCCCAACTTAATAGCCCATTTAGCTATCCTTCCAGAGGTATCGGGATAACGAAGAATGGTCTTTAGGGGCTGATCTGGCAGAACCACAATAGAATGGGCTTGGAATTAGGGCCGTAGACGTTTTGCCGCGACCACTAGAAAAAAAATGAGCTTTTGCACTCTGGGATATCGAACCTCTGCCTCATGCAACACTTTACTAGTGTAGTAGATCAGCTTCTGCAAGTGATTGACATCTCTTCGTACTAGCACCGAGCTAACTGCTTCATTTGAGGCAGATAAATGTAGGTAAAGAGTCTCTCCTTCAAAAGGTTTAGAGAGTAAGGGAGGATTTTCCAAGTATTCTTTCAATTTGTCAAAAGCAACTATGTAGTCTTCTGTCCATTCAAAATTTTGAGTTTGGCGAAGAACCTTGAAAAAGGATAGACATTTTTTTACATACCGAGAAATAAATCGACTCAAAGAAGTAACTCTTCTTGTTTATCTCTGTACTTTCTTTTTGCAAGTGAGATGTCTTATTGTCCGAAGTGCTTGGATCTTTTCTGGATTAACTTCAATCCCTCTTTTGGTGACCAAGTATCCCAGAAATCTTCTAAAAGTTATACCAAAAATACACTTGGTTGGATTTAATCATATCTGATGGTGTCTAAGAGCATCAAAAGACTCCTTCAGAACTGCAATGTGATCAGACTTATGAAGACTTTTCACAATCATATCATCAACATAAGCTTCCATATTTCTTCTAATATGATTTTTGAAGACTTTATTGATTATTCTTTGAAAAATTGTCTCAGCATTTTTTAACCCAAATGGAATCACCTTATAACTATAAAGTCCTTTTCTATAATGAAGGCAGTTTTCTCTTCATCTCTAGGATCCATTCGGATTTGGTTATAACCTGAAAAGGCATCCATAAAACTTAACAGTTGATGACCAGCTGTGGCATCAACTAATTGATCAATTTTTAACAAAGAAAAACTGTCCTTTGGGCATGCTTTGTTAAGATATGTATAATCTATGCAAATCCTCAACTTGCCATTCAATTTTCTCACCATAACTATATTGGCCAGCCAATTCGGATATTGCACTTCTCTTATGAAGTTAGCTTCAAGAAGTTTATTAACTTCTTCATCAATAACCTTCTGCCTTTCTGGAGCAAAATTTCTCTTCTTCTATCGAACAGCTTATAGCTGGGAGACACCTCTAGATGATGTGTGATTACTTCAGGTAGAATTTCGAGCATGTCCGAAGCTGTTCAAGCAAAAATATCAGCATTATCCCGAAGAAATATAATTAACCTTACCTTTGACTCTTCGTCTAATAAACTGCCAATCTGTATGAGCTTTGTCGGGTCATCTTCGGATAATGGCACAAAAAGAGTTTTCTCTACTGGTTCTCCACAGTCTTCGGCTTCATCCCTTGGATCCAATTAGTCAAGCATTAAGGGTTTAGCTGATTATTTATTTTGGATCATTAGGCATTGAACTTATTTAGTGCTGGACATCCCAGAATTGCATTATAAGCTGAAGACGTTCTTACTACAATGAAATTGATGGGAAGAGTTCTTTGACATGGTTCAAACCCAAAAGTCAGGCAAAATTGTTTCTCCTTCAACTCCAACCTGATTTTCTTCGAAACCAGTTATAAGAATGGAGGACCTCCGTAATTCACGTCCAGATAATCCCATCTGAAGAAAGGCATCATACAGCAAAACATCAACAGAACTTTCATTATCAATCAGAATTCTTTTTACATCATATTTTGCAATTACAGTTGAGACCACGACGGGGTCATCATGTGGAAGTTGAACTCCTTGGATATCTTCATCAGAAAAAGTGATAGAATTTTTTTTCTTGAACTTTTTGGGAATATTCTCTCCAGCTTCAATATCCTATGCAACTGACCGATTAAGCATACCAATATTTCCATCAATTGGTTTTTGGTGAGGCAGATCGGCTTCATCAGATATCCTCGGAAGAGTTGTTGCTTCAACTTGAGGTTCTGGATGGTTGATGTATATTTCCAGATATCCCCTCTTTATTAGATCTTCAATAGCATCTTGAAGCTGAAAACACTCTTCGGTGTTGTGGCCATGATCCTGGTGGAATCGGCAGTATTTGCTCTTGTCCCTTGCTTTTGCATATGTCTTCAGGGGACGTGGCATTTGGAAGTAGTTTTCTTTTTCAATTTCTAGTAGAATTATTTCCCTTGATAGGTTGAGGGGTATGTAGGCATTAAATCGGTTATTCTGCTGCTTAGACTTGGGACTGCGCCTGGGAACCAAAACATGATTAGAGGATATGGGCACGTTCGGTCCCTTGGTGTTTTTCTTCTTAGAAGGATATCTTCCTTTAGCAAGTCTTTGGCTTGCCACTTGCTCTTCAGCGGCAGCATACTTCTGAGCCCTCACCAATAATTCAGCATAGCTTATTGGAAATCTTTTGTCCAGGGAAAAAATGAACTTGGATGACTTGAGGCTTTTCTTTAAGGCAGACATGGCCACATGCTCATTCAGATTTGGGATCTCCAGAGGTGCCGAGTTAAAGTGATGCACAAATTCTTTCAAACTTTTTTCCTCATTCTGTTGAAGGAGGAACAAGCTATCAGTATTGCACGGCATCTTCTAGCATGTCCTGAAGTGCAAAACAAACTGCCACTCCAATTCAGCAAAGGAATGAATAGTTTTTAGTGGTAGGCTCGAATACTACATTCGAGCAGATCTTCTCAGTGTAGCAGGAAAAGCAAGACAGTATAGAGCATCAGTTGCTCCTTGCACCATCATGTAAGCCTTATAACTCCCTAGATGGTCAAGAGGGTCTGTAGTCCCATCATAAACTTTCAGTGGAGGAATCTTGAAGTGCCTAGGGATAACTTCATCCATGATCCAATCAGAGAAAGGAGGCTGAGAGTTGAAAGCTATGACTTCATCATGCCTCCTCAGATTTGAAATCATGGCTATCTCTGCTTGCATGGACTTGAACTTTTCTTCAAACTCACAGTTTGTCTCTCTCTATCTAGCCCCTTTAGGTACAAAGTTTCTGGAAGAAACATAGGGAGAGCGCCTGATCCTCTTCTTTCCTTATGATCCCCTGTTTGTCGATCTGGAGGGGAGATATAGTTATCATGAGATGACTGGATCTATGAGAAACTTGGAGTGAGTTCTCAATGTCGATCTTCTTCTCTTTCGGGTTGATGGCTGGGCTGTGAGATAGGTGGTGGACACTACCTTTGGGCAGCAGCTTTTTGCATATTTTGAACTAACACTGTCAAGGCATCTATCCTGTTCAAGAGGGCTTCAAACTGTTGTTGCCCGACCATCAATATAGGAGGTTGCATTCCATGATCTGCTAGAGGATCGTCTGCTGGAGGAGCATGTTGCTTCTTGTTTGTGGATGCGTTATGAACCTTCCCTTTCACCATTTTCGCTTGAACGAAGCTCTCCTTTAAACAGAGGATGTTGCCCAGAAATGGAGCCAAGAGGGGGGGTGAATTGGGTATTTTAAAAAATTAAGACAATAATATGAGGGACTAGTGGTGCTTGTGAACAATGATAAATTTAATGCAAGATGTTAGCAATAATTAAGGAGCAAGAGAGGAAAAGAGTAATCACACAAAACAAGGTTTATAGTGGTTCGGTGCAAACCTAGCACATACATCCACTCCCCAAGCCACCCTTGGAATTTCACTATAATCCAAACTAGATTACAGTTGACTTATTTTTCACAAGGCTCACAAGTCAAAATCTAAGTTGGTTTTGTCACTTAGGCTTACCAACAAACCTTAATACTTGTTTTGTCTTCGGGCTCACAAGTTAACCCTAGTTGGTTTTATCCTTTTGGCTCACCAACAAACCACAATAACCTTCTTTCAAGACACCCTTGAAAGCAAGGTCAAATCACAATAAAAATAGATATACAATTTAAAACTACAACAAACTCTCTTCAAGAGTAGATTGGAATCTTTGAAGTCAAGTGGATGCTTTGTCTTTACTCTTCCTTGTAATCTCCTTCAAAGTTCCTCTTTTGGAATGAAATAAGATGAGTTTGTAGGCTTTTCAAGGAATCAAACTATAAGAGGCTTTTGATGTGAAGTATTTGGGAGAATATTGGCTTTTTGGCTTTTGAGTGGACTTGAATGCACTTCAATACACTTCTCTTTTCTTTCATTTCTTTAAAATGAGGTTGGTGGAGGTTAAATACACCAAGAACCTTCCAAAAAACGGTTTGTGACCGTTGGTACCTCGGAAATAGCCGTTTGGAGCTTGAAAAGCAAGTTCTGCAAGCCAGAAAAATAGATCCGTTAGAGCTGTCAGGCTGCAAGTGTCGACACTTGGCTGTCAGGTATCGACACTTGGCTGTCAGGTATCGACACTTGATCTTTGGGTGTCGACACTTGAACATTCAAGTGTCGACACTTGATGCACAGGTGTCGATACTTGACACAAAAATCCTTAATATTACAAAGTTCTGTATTTTTAAAATTCTCAGGCCTTGAGTCGACATTTGGAACCTAAGTGTCGACACTTGGATATAGGTGTCGACACTTGGCGTGCCAAGAATTTTTGTCTGTTCCAAATGCTGAAGTGTCGACACTTGACTGTCCAGGTATCGACACTTGAAACAGAAAAATCTCAAATTCAAGTGTAAATGCCTCGAAAACATAAATATAATTCTACAAAACATAAACACATAATATTTAAACATTTTTTATGCCCTTTTTCAATGAAGAGGATGCCGGATTTGTGAGAATTGCTCTGTGCCATTACGTGCCATAAACCATAAGTTTTTGAGATTTTGAGGTGCTTTCTTCCTGAAAAACTCACAACTTGAAATCCTCATTAGAATACAATATGCACTCAATGTTTTGTTATTCATCAAAATCACTGGATGGAGCCAACAATCTCCCCTTTTTGATGATGACAAAACCTTGAGTAAAAAGGCAATATATTTCAAACTTTAACCATTTAATTCAAGAATATGAATTTAAATCATAAGAGAGGCAAAAACTTCATAGTTAGGAAGAATCAATCTCTCCCTTAATTAGATACTTCTTATTAAGGTAAACTTCAAAGATTCTTACAAGATGAAAAATCAACACAATCAGTACAATTTCTCAACAAAGTTATGAATTAACACTTTATGAATTAACACCTTTTTCTCAACAAATTTATACATCAATAAAATCAATAGACTTTCTCCCCCTTTTTGTCAATCATTAGAAAGGAAATTTTTCCTCCTCACAATGAGCATGGAGATAAAAAGATAGTAGAAAATCAAATAACATAGATATCAGAGCCAAAATTGTACTAACATAAAAGAGTATCAGAGCTAAAATATACCGAGATAAAAGAGTATCAGAGCTAAAAAATAGTAAAGTGATTCATTGAAACACAAATAATGAGTACTGAACTGAAATGTATATAATAGATAAGTTTTCAGTACAAAATTTGCTGAGTCATCAGCAAGAGCTGAAATATACAGATATCATATAAGTCAAATAAGTATCAAACATACAACATAAGAGTATAACAGACATCTGTGAGGCTAATCCTCATCAGATGGAACATCAAGACTGAAAGGAGCATTGATCCTAGATCTAGTGGCTAATGCCCTAGGAGGTGCTAAAGCTCTACGACTCCTAGTGCGACCGGAAGGACCAAAGGCGGGTACAACCCTAGATGATCTAGTGGAAGGGGGTGAAAGAAGATCAGCTGGCGTAACAAGGTCCGGTGTGGAATCAACCAAGGCAGTAGTAGGAGCTGGTGTAGTGGGAGGATCTCGACTGACCATCTCATAAGCATTGGCACCGCCAACATTGTCGCTGTCACTACCCACCACCTATGTAGCTCGGTCAACATCCTGATCACCACCCTCAACAAAATCAGCATGGTCACTCTGGTGATCGTCGCCATCATCATCATCATCGTCATCATCATCATCTGATCGTGCAACTGCAGGGGCTGCAGGAGGTATAAGGGATCTCAACAGACCCTCAATGCGAGAGAATCCCTCCTCCATGGATCTACGAATCTCAGCATACTCCGAGGTAGTATGTACTCGTAGAAGCTCGATCTCGCTACGTAGCTGAGTCATCTCACCTCTGATCTCTGTGAACTGCTCTCTGGCATGCTCCTCAAAAGATAGTCCTGTAGACGGTGGCAGAGGAGCTGAAGTGTCAGGAGACAAGTGCTCTGCCTCTGTCGATGGTACATCTACTGGAGGAAAAACTGCTAGCTCAGATGGTCCAGCCTCTGCCTCTCGTATCTCGTCCTCCTTATCTGGCTCCTGGCCAGACTCTCTGCGAACCCATCGACCTCCAACTAACCTGTATCCCATGCGGTGCAATGACCTCTCGTTGTACACATCGGTGTGTAGTATCTCCTCGGGGATCTCCCCCTCCAATGATACTCCACACGCTCTGAAAGTCTGGTCAGTGCCATGCCGTATGGTAGACAGTGTCGGCGCTGTGTCGCAGCATCATGCATCTGAGTGAGCATCAGGGACGGAAGATCAATCTGCCTCCTCTCAATCAGGCTCGTCATCACCATCAACTCCCTCTCGGTGATGAAGTCAAATCTCCCAGTCTTCGGTAGCAGAATCCGTGCTGTGATGTGGTGCAGCAGGCGCATCTCCAATGACAATTGGTTCACGGTAACTACGGATATACCGCGAACGTCCTCTCTCTCAAGAATGCACCTGAATGCAGCCTCTCTATCATCCACTGAAAAGACACATACTCCCCTCCGGGGGATCTCCCATACTCAGCTCAGAAGCTCATCTGTCAATGAAATCTGAATACCCCTGACCGAAGTAGTCCACAGAAGTCGTCGACAGTCTAGTGCACTATAAAACTCTCTCACTAGGTGAGGATAGTACCTCTCCTGCATGGTACAGAATGGTACTAGTCCTGCATCAGTGAGTACATGTCTAATACCGAAGTGGTGCCTGTCGAAGCACTGCAAGTCGACTCTCCTCCCTGAGGCTACTAACTTCTCTGCCATCCTCTCTACAGGGGGGAGCTCGGTGTGGCTGTACTACTAGGCTGTGCTGTATCAAATCTGTCCTTCGATACATGGCGCATATTAATTTATTCGCAGCCATTTTCCATCCGAAGATGAGTACGTCAACCTGATTATCACTGACATCAACTGAGTGAATGTTCGATACACATGATTCAGTTTTCATTGGCATCTAAAGAATCCGTATCCTATCAGTTTCTTGTGCCATGTATTTGACACAAATAATTGGCAGTATCGGGATTTATAGGAGTAAGTGACATGAGCCTAAAGATTTCTACACTTATATTTGGATGGTCATATGATCTGTTTGCAAAATATGTTCTATATATAATGATGCCTGTTGAATAATGGTGGAAGGAAACAACTAGTTGGGAAAGCACTAAATCATGTAATCAAATATAACCTCTGAAATATTCGGGATGGTAAAGACTGGCTACTAAGAGTTGTGTAGCATCTATTTTGAGATTTTGTATTCCTCTAGGTTTCAGGTCATGAATATAAGGATATCCAAGGAATCTCTTCTCATTATTTCGCATGTAAGGTTTATTATATTTAAAAATTTATATAAAAATCCCTATTATAAATATCCAAATAGATCCTCCATCAAATATATATATATATATATATATAACAAAAAGAATCAAACATCTTGTAGATTTTTTTAAAAAAAATCTACAAGATGTTTGATTCTTTTTGTAATATCCAAGTTATTCAAATATCCGAGTTATTGGCACTATCATATACATCCATTCGATGGAATACAACCGAACTAATTGTATTTGTATGATAAAAATAGAGCAATGATTATTTTAAAAAAATGATTTCCCCGGCCCGCGGGCCCCCGCCAAGCGGGACCCCGCCAACCACCCCCCCGAAAACCAAAAAACCGTAAAACACAATCGCTCCGCAAGAACACGTGAGATGGCTTTGTCCAAGCGAACGCATAAAAGAATCGCACGATTTTGCTGGCATCAAGCGGGTCTGTTCTTTATCCGGGAAATCGGACGGCAAATTTTTAGTTACTACATAGAAATTGATATGCGGTACGTTAGGTAGGACTGGGATATGTGAGACTGTATTAAATAGGGGCGGAATCGTGACCCAGCCCACCTCCCCCCCTCTCTCTCTCTCTCTCTCTCTCTCTCTGCCGTTCGCCTTTTTATCGCCGTCCCCCTTTTAGGCCCTCAGTCCGACGATTCCTACTCCATTTCTGGCCGCTAGGGTTAGGGCTTCGACCCACCCTCCCAATTTTTTTTTCCTTTTCTGGACTCTTTTTTGATACGATGGTTAGGGGTTTGATCCATTTCTGTTATTTCTAATATTTTTTTATTTTTTTTTCGATGGCAGGGGACCTTCGAAGCGAATAGATTGGGGGAGATCGCCGCAAAGGAATCGCGAAAAAGGCCATTTCGAACAGGTACGCAAGGGTTTTAACCCGGTTATGGGTTTTTGTTAACGGATTGGATTTTTTGGCGAGGACCGAGCGTTAGGGTTTGGTTGCTTCTTGGTTCGGTTGATTATATTGCTCAAAAAGTGTGTTCTTTTGTTTTTTTCGTTACGTTCTTTTTCAGTTTGATTTGTCATCTGTTTTTTTTTCTCTTCCTGCTTCTTATCCTTCTTCTTTTCATCTTTATTACAAAATTGTATTAGGGTTCGTGATTAGACTAAATAAACTTTTTCATCAAATGTCGTTGCGTAGTTCTACTTCTATTTTTTTTGTCTTCTTGTTGGTGGTTGGTGAAATTTTGTTTTTTATGACATAACAACATTACTTTTGATTAGATCAGGGTTTTAATTCGAGATGTCCTCTTTTTATTCCTTTTTTTTGGTTACGATATACGATAAAGGTTAGAACTTTGTTATTTATTATTTTTTGTTATTTGAGTGCGTAAATTACCTAATTTGTTTTCAGCTTGCTTTGATGGTCTCTGAAGATTGTCTGATGATAAATCCGTCAAATGGATCAATTTCTGATGGAAATCATTATTCAATATTTTGGGTTTTGGTTTGTTAGATGCGAACTTTAGATGCATTTAGTGTATTATAGGCTCTAAAATTTGATCAATCACGGAAATTTACATTGGCAGATTGGTCTGTACTGTGGTTGCCATTTCTTAGATTATTTACGATCTTTTAGTCTTGAGGGTTTAGTTTTTCTTTTCTGAATCTTGGACATGGTTAGATTGGTGCTTGGGCTCAGAGTATTTAGGTATAGAGTTTTGTTATTTATTTCCAGAAAATTGCTTGGTTGCTTTTGATTTTGAGGTTGTTGTGTTTTGGGTTAGTAAAAGACCATGGAGCACGATGAGACTGGATGCCAGGCCCCAGAAGGTCCGATTCTCTGCATCAACAACTGCGGTTTTTTTGGAAGTGCAGCTACCATGAATATGTGTTCCAAGTGCCACAAGGAGATGATATTGAAACAGGAACAGGCAAAGCTGGCGGCTTCCTCCATTGGCAATATTGTGAATGGCAATGGCAGCAGTAGTGGTAAAGATCCAATCATTTCGGGGAATGTGGATATAGCTGCTGGTTCTGTAGAGCCAAAAACTATTTTGGCGCAACCATCTGATACTCTGGTCTCTGGTGATGGTGGAGAAGCAAAGGTGAAGGACGGTCCAAATAGATGCAACACTTGTAGGAAACGGGTGGGTCTGACAAGCTTCAATTGCCGGTGTGGGAACCTTTTCTGTGCTGTGCACCGCTATTCTGACCAGCACAACTGCCCATTTGACTACCGAACAGCTGCTAGGGCTGCCATTGCCAAAGCAAACCCTGTAGTTAAGGCTGAAAAGCTTGACAAGATCTAGAGAGCCATGAGAGAAGGTCAATGAACTCTGAAGTGATGCTGCTCTTTCTTATCCATGCCTTATCTTTTGATGATTGGTTGCTTGTCAGTGCCTATAAATGGCTGGATGCATGATTCTTGGGGCATCCTGGAGGCATCAGCCTCGAGTACTTTCTCTTGTTGATCTGAAAAGATGTAAGCTTTTAATTGTGCTGGTGCAATGGACATGTCGCTTATGATCTGGCTAGCTTTGTAACCTCCTATCATGATTCTCATGGTACATAATATGAATGGCAGTAATCAGCAGTTGTGCGTGAAATAGCATGGAAGTTCACATCTTTATGCCATGTTTCTATGTCTTGTTTCTACTAGTTAGTTGGGAGATGTGGGGGTGTACAGTGGTGGCAGTAATTTGCTGATGCTCTTGCATTTCTGTTATAGCAATCTATATTGTGCCCGGGCATTTGATGCTTGATTTATATATCAATGTCTTCATAAAGTATGAGATGGTTATACTGAATGCATCTGTGTATATGTGTGTGTGCGATTGCATTTATGATGTAACTTCTATCTTATGTCGAGGTATGTTATATGGTTAGCATGTGAATATAATTGCATTTCTGATGGGGCTTCTTCTTCTTCTGGGCTGGGCATTTGGTACTTGATAGGTACATGGCTGTCTCCGTAAAGTATGAAACATTACCATCTTTGTTGTCGATGTTGTATCATTAAAATGTATATTTGCTTTTATGTATATATATTTATTTGTGATTGGTCACCCATTTATCTCTTCTGTAAGCTAAAAAGAGAATGGAGTGTGAATGGGGGCTTGGTGACTCATTTTCACTTATCTAGATTTTGTTTGCCTTGTAATGAAATGTATGTACGTCGATATAATTGCATTTCTGATATAGTCTCAATCACATGTCTGGGTATTTGATACTTGATCGATATCACTGGCTTGATAAAGTATGAAATATTATGATCTTTGATATCTATGTTGGATGGTTATATTGTAGGGGCATTTATGTATATATGTTTATTTGTGCTGTCTATGGATCATTGACCAAAACTCTTGTTGCTCTACCTTAAGCTGAAAAGAGAAGGGTATTCAAATGGGAGCTTGGTGGACTGCCTTTATTTCTTTACAATATGTTTGACTAGTAATGAAAGCATGCGTGCATGCATGTGTGTGCTGCGTGCGCACGAGCATGCATGCATGTGTGAATATAATGGCATTTCTTACATAGCTTCCATCTTATATCTGGGTAGCATGTGTGAATATAATGGCATTTCTTACATAGCTTCCATCTTATATCTGGGTATTCGATTTGTTGTTATGTCACTGGCTCCAGGAAATATGCAATAATATGATCTTTGAATCATTGTATGGTTTTATTGCATGGAGGTGTGCTTGAATAAGGACCCATTTTTGATGGGTATCAAAATATGGATGCATTTTTGATGGGATGGGTTATTTTGATACCTGATGGATAAATCACCGGTATCCGGATTATGAAATAATACGATTATCGTTATCTGGGCTGTAGTAGGAGTGTAGACGGTCGCGCGGTTTTATCTTTGCTTCATTGTCATTTCTGGTCACAGCTTTGAGATTGTCGTAGAGATGAGATTTTGAATGTGGATGCTTTTAAAGATATTTGTGTTGATTTTGGTAGGCAATGTCAGAAGTAGCTGGGGTGATCGATCTTCTGATTTGAATTGATGGTATGATGATGATGGTGTGAAATTAGCTAGTTTCGATTTTGGTAGTCGGCACTTCGGTCATTGACACCATCTTATACGTATTGACGCACTTCCTGATTTAGGAAAGAGATTCTTGGTTGCAATTTAGCATCGTTATGGACACAATAACAACATGCTAGCTGATTTAGGAAACAGATTCTTGGTTGCAATTTAGCATCGTTATGGATACAATAACAACATGATCTTTTATAGATTGGAAGGAAGACTTTCCACATGTAGTTAAAAATTCAATCGGGCAGTATCTTTTATAGATTGGAAGGAAGACTTTCCACATGTAGTTAAAAATTCAATCGGGCAGTCCGACTGCCCAAATTTGTGGCTGCCATGCTAACCACATCGATTCTATTGTACGTTGAAATTTAGGTCAATCCTGGACCTCTTTTATTTTTTTGGAATGCGAGTCAATCCTGGACCTTATTTATAGACAAACAGGAACTATCATTGCGATGATATTCCAAGAAACAACAATTTGGGTCTTGCTGTGTCTAACAGGAGAGTGCCGGCGAGATCCAACCTGTCTTTTGTACCGAGGCATTGAAGCATAAGGTTGTGATGTTCTTCCCTGGATCTGCAGAATGGAGTGCGACATTGCCCATGGTAATGTTTGTGCAAGCCATGCTTTGGCTACACTTGAGGACGATGGCTTGATCGGTGGCTGATGATCCTTCTACGTCAACATACTGCACGTTGCTCACTTGAACAGCCGAAGTCTGCACCAAATGTGACAAGGTGAAACCAAATTAGAAGTTCAGAATATTTTGCATAACCCAGGGGAAAATGTTTATTCTCTCTCTCTCTCTCTTTCTCTTTTTAAATTCATATGAGGACTTGTTATGTGCACGCACGCACGGAGATGCCTATAAATATGTGCAGCACCCCTACTAGCATTTGATGCGAGGTTATTGCAAGAAAGATGATTTGCAGCTCATCAAGCATGTATATGGAATGGTCGGTCCTTCTTTTCGTTCCTCGTTAATTTAGCACTCCATTTTGTATCAATGGGTTCTTGCATCGCTACATCAGGGAAAAGAAGAACTTTACCTTGTTGGGGCCAGCACCATAATATTGGTCTATTATGATCGGATTTTGCACTGAAGTTAACTTGATATTCTCGAATATTACGTTATTCACGTAACCATATCCACCCTAACAAAGAAGGAAATTGAGTTAGTGATGGGAAACTCAAAAAACTTTCTCGCAGGTATGAGAAGAGGTCAAGATGATGATGCTATTGGAGGAGCCAGCCAGACTTATTCAGCTGATTGGCATCTCTCCTCAGCAGAGAGGTCCAGTTCGCAATTTATAAGGACACGGGTAACTGCATCACGATGCTTTTTAATTTTATTTTTTTAAAACAAAATCCATATCCAGACCGTACCTGACATGTCTTTATTCTTACTCCATTTGTAGTCCCATTGAATTGGCAATTAGAAACACGAATACTCTCCACTCGTGCTTCTGAGTCATCTTCGCCCAAGCTTCCAATACTGGAAACATTCAAGTAAACGCCTTAGTGGAGATGGATGCGGGTAGCTTTTTGACTGATTGACATTTAAAGGGTGCTTGGTTGGGGGATCTGGAGTCTAGAATGAAAATAGATGACTTTCATTTTAATATTTTGGTCAGGAGGAGTCATGTTCCTATTTCGATTCTGAGATAGGAATGGGAATCATTCCAAAATCTAATCCTTACTCTCTTTTAAGAATTTAAATTTCTAGTCAGATAATCTACTAATCAAGTTCCAGTCAAATAATCTAATCAAATAAGGATTTTGATTATAGATCACAAATCAGATCTTTTGGAGGATATGGCCATTCCAATCAATTTCGAATCCGGCTGGGAACCAAACACATCCTTAATTTACTTAGATTATATATATATATATATATATATATATATAACATTGAATCTTACATCCATGAAATTGTGATTCTGGTATGAAGAATCGGCTTACCTAGTGGTTCTACCAGTTAAGATGCATGATCATGATAACTTAATACTCTATACTGCTGCTCCTGATGTTCTTCCTTGAATGACACCAAATATTGTGACAAGGGGTGAAAACAAACCTTATGCCATGGCCTGGACCGCATGTTACATTAGTGATATTAACATCCACCGTGGAGGTCTCGATAGATACACAATCATCACCTGTTATCATTTAAAATCATACGGTAGTTCAAAACCTAAAATTGTCGATGTTCTCATTTATTTATTCCGCATACTGATATATAGCCGTGCCATTTTTAGTGAACGATCGATCTATATTTATGGTCAAAAACGAGACTACCTGTACCGATGGAAGATCCCTTGATCAGAACGTGCTGGCTTCTTCCGATATGTATACCATCCGTGTTAGGACTGTCTCCAGGAGCTGTAATGGTGATCCCACTCACAACAACCATCGAAGATTGTTGTATGCTGATGTGCATCATAGGGCTGTTTTGGAAATGTAAGCCGCCCAAATAGACGTGTTTGCAGTTTCTAACAACAAATGCCTGCACCCAAAACAATTTTTGTGACCAAGTTCACATTTATCACTGACCAATCAGTATGATTTCGAATCAAATAATTGTTTGTAAATATGTGGCCCTTGTATTCATTGCATTTAGTCCGGAAAGAATGCATATCATACCATGATTCGATCGACAACTATTTCTATATAATTTTCTCAAAAAATGATTGCCAATAGCTTGATTCCTTGTCACCTGAAGTAACGTATGCTTCGGAATCGACATATGTTTGCTAGCAGGCATGGCGGCAACATGTTACAAGAAATCATGGACTCCCTAGCAATTTTTTATTTATTTATTTTTTTTTTTAAAAAAATAAAATAATAATAATAATAATAGTCTGGGAAAAATTTTAAAAATGACCTCTAAGTTGGTAAAAGGATTTAGCATGGGTCGATCATCATTACTCGTAGTAAGAGGAATTGGACCAATTATTCTCCTAGTTATCAAATAACTAACGGGCCACCATGACAATTTTTAAAAATAAAGTTTGTTACGGTTTCTAAAACCTTAATCATATTATAAAATATATTCATTAAAAATATATTGTAATATTTCAAAATTTAGTAATTATTTCCTTTGATTGAAAATTAGTTTTTTCTTGATAAAAATAAGAAAAAAAATGAATAACTTTATTTTGTTCTCTATGAAATTTTCAGCTTTCTACTGCAGAATATCGAACCTTGTGTTTGAAACAAAGATGATAGCTGAAAAACCTAGTTTGTAAATCAGAGTCTCCCAAAGTAGATGCTAGTCGATCATTAAACTTGGCGTTCTTGATACCAGATTCATATCAATATGCTGAAAAGGAACTTATGCCATGTCATAGCGACCATCCAACCCTAGATATGGCACTGTACTAAGATTATGTGTCATGAATATATATGTCTGATTCTCTAGGAAGTTAGAGAGTACGTACAGTGGGTGCACTCCTGCATTGCTGCAATAGAAAAGAAGAAGAAGAAGAAGAAGAAGAATATTTAAACACATAATACTCGAGTAAAAACAATGTAAATGGAGACTTGAAAATTATAAATTTATGGAGAATGGATTCTAACCTGACGAGCTCTACAATCATACCAGATAGCACCTTGTCCATCAATGTAGCCTTCTCCCTTAATTGCCATCCCAACAACGTCTATAAACTTAATCCAATGGTTATCCCTGATCGCCCTAATATTGCTGGGTGACATAATAGTTCCATCAACCTACATTCCAAGGTCAACATGATTAAGCAATACTAAAAGGATCTATTTTGATGCCTGGCATCTTATCCAGTTTCTGATCTCTTGAGAGCAAACCAAGAATTGACTCATGCTCGAAGACACCCATTGCAAATCATTGCACTAAAGGATTCGTAAAGTTCACAGGATTTGATGTGATATGCAAGAGTTGCCAAGCCAGCATTTTAATGAGTACACCAAACCATTTTCCTTAAAAATGCTGAACTTAGGAAACAAAATATGGGAAGAAGCGGAGGCATCGAATATATACTTAAGTCCCTGAATAGATTATTTATAACTACGGTACGTGGCACCGTTGGGATTCAACGGTTGCCGAGTATCAAATTTTCGTGATCATTTTTTCTGTTCAAAATTATATATTCTATATAATAATGAAATATAGTATATAAAGTTGATTAACGTAGGTTTGCATTGAAAAATGCTTAATTAACATAACCGAGCAAGATTTTACTTTTTCAAATTTTAAAATAAAAATTAAAAAGTAAGCCTCTAAATTTAAAATAAAAAAATAATTTTATTTTCTCAAAAGTTTTCGGTTTTTTCATTCCATATTTTTTTATTTCTTCCATCTCTTTTTCTTTTTTTAAATTAATTGAACAAAATAAGGAAATAATAATAATAATAATAATAATAATAATAATAATAATAATAATAATAATAATAATAATAATAATAATAATAATAATAATAATAAAGAAGATGATCATCTGCATTTGATCCGCACCGTCCCATAGATGCTAGCTTTTTGATGTTCATCAAATGGCTATCATATAATCCGTATATCATCACACGGTACAAATCTAGTTCTTAAATAAAATATATTTAATCATATTTTGAGAGGAACGAAGGAAGGTCCCACCCATATTATTATTATTATAATTATCCAATTTAAATTCCTAGCTAGAACTTATAATTTTTTAAGCAAAAAAATGAACATTGAGATAAGCCCCAATTTATTTAAATTATGATTAATTTTTTTTTTTTTTTAAAAAAAAAAAATCTTCAGTTCTCAAGAATTAAGGAATCCATTGGCCTGTCCAATCTCGAATCTCTCAAACGTAGTAACCCTGCACCTTCACTGTAGTATATCATATTTGCTATTTGCCATGGGCAGCAGTAGCTATCTCAGCCATTAGATTTGCAAGAGATCACGCTAGAAACAATACATGTACGTCGATGTAAGACCGGCAAGGCCCCTTGAAGTAGAGGTGGTCCACCAAGAATGTATGCCCTGGAGGTACGAGGAAGGTTGGCCATTTAGGATCCGCGCATGTTCTATTCCATGTGTCCGCGAATGCCTGTCATGGATAAGACCCATATATATAACACCATCAATCCATATATACCACATATATAATGAAAAAAAATATTTTTATTTATCATCAAACTAAATTTTGATGGGTACAAAATCATGCATTTGCTAACATGATTAAAATTTTGTGAATTAATATTTATCCAAAGATATCTACTTAATAACCTCAACAATTATCCTTTATTAATGCAGTAAGATCCAAGGTTTTACGTCGCAACGAGATAGGTGGCGGGATGTAGGGATGGCAATAAAATCCAAACCCATGGGTACCCGACCCGATTGGACCGGGTAGTCAACGCTTTGACTGGGTTTGGGCCGGTTTGGATAAAACCCGAATGCTTAACTTTGGATTTGGACCGGGACTGGATAGATATATACCCGACCCGAACCCAGCCCGAATTATTTTAATATTTAAATATATATAATTAATATATATTTTATTAATTATTATTATTAATTATTAAATTTTAAAATACTTGAACCATATACCCTAATCATTATATATATATATTGGATTTTTTTTTCATCAATTTTTATTGAGGGTGAATTCAAAACAAGATCATAATTAATAGTTTACCAACTTCATAATATAATTTTGATTGAATATGAAATTAAATGCTGTTGAACTAAAATGTAGTTAAATTTTATTTATTTAATGTATGTATAATTTATAAAATTATAGATAATTTTAAAGTTGATAAAAATAAAAAAATATTTAATATGACTCAATTGGGTTCGGGTCGGGTAAACCCGATTATCTGATACCCAATTGAGATGGGTTTGGATAAAAAAAAATCCAGTCCTGATAGTGTTTAGGCCGGGTTTAGGTAATGTATTGAATATTTGGATTTGGGTTTGGATAGTTATGCACCTGGCCCGAACCCGGTCCATTGCCATCCCTAGCGGGATGCTTGTCACATTCTAATCTTGTAAGAAAATGAGATTAAGATGGGATCAGGATTTTGAAACTCATCGAAAAAAAAAAGGAAAGAAAAAAATAAAGATAAATAAAGAAAAACTAGATTTGTACCCGGTGCGATGCATCGATTATATGATCATCATTTTTTTTTTAAATTTCATTACTATTTTATTTGGTTAATCTATGGAAAAAAAGAAAGGAAATAAATAAAAGAGTAGGAAGGAGAAAAAAATTGAAGATTTCAAGAAAAGTTAAATTTGAAATTAAAAAGAAAAGAAAGAAAAAAAAAAAAATAGAAAGGAAAAGAAATTTAGAGAAAATAAATTCATAAAAAATTTAAATTTAGAGATCAAAGTCATGAAAAAATGAGCAAAATCTATGAAAAAGTGAACGTAATAACTTTTAAATCAAGATAGTAAAATTTTAGTTAAAGATATTGAATAAAAAGAAAATGGGAGAACGAAACGAAAATAAAAAAAAAGGAAGGTAGAAGAAAAGAAAGAAAAGAAGAAAAAGAAAAAAATGAAGAGAGATGGAGGATATCTATCCCATAGAGATATTCGGACACCTTTATTCAACTGGATTTAAAATATTGGTATGATTAATTGAAGTATTTTTATAGTAATAAATGAAAAGAAGAAATAATTCAAAACAATCTATTTTGGGTCAATTCAAGTTGGTTTGTGTAAGGCTGAATAATTAATAGGAAGATCCAAAAACAAACTTATATGGTGTACAAATTGGGTTAAGTCTAAATGGATCAAGGAAGATCGGCTCACATGTCAACGAGACCTATTTGTAACAATGATATCAATAAAACTAGATATATTTTCTATATTTTGTTTGCATTTGTTTGTAGATGTGTTGTTGCTGCTTCCCACTAAGAAGTTAGAGGATGTTAGAGGAGAAGTGCTCGTGGGTTATACCTGCAAGAAAAGTGTGGGCTGAAGATGGCTCCGACAAAGGCACTCTGATGATTAAGTCAGTTAACAGATAAAAGGGGAAAGTAGAGCGGAGTGGAGAAAGATTACATATGCCTCCCTTGGTAGCTCCCTTTTATAGGTGAGTGATAAAGGGCACTTCCAAAATATAAAAGATCTTAGTGGGTTTGGTGAGAATTGACATGATACTAGATCTTGTGAGAAAATCTGGTAGAGAATCATTTCATTTGTCTAAAATATTCACCTTCCATTAATGGAAACTTTGTCTCAGCTGCTTTCTTTTATGATGACAAGGACCGTGGCATGGAATGGGTCATGTCTCTTTTAATTGAAAGGATTTGTCGGAGATTATAGGATATTGCCTCCTGATCATGTCACCATGTGTATGGAAATGAGCATTGGATGACTCTTCCTTTGGTTGCCTGATAGTATATTGCCTTGCAATTTTAGCTTCCCCTCGGCTTGAGGGTCCTGGGTCAGACTTGGCCCTTCTGCTAAGACTAAGGATTAGCTAGAGCCAAAGGTCTAAGGAAAATGATTCTGACATGCCAAAGCATAGCTTGGATGTCAGAGAGATAATGATCCTTGACCTAGACCTGGAGTCACTCGGCCCGATAGGGCTCGGTGGCATTGCTTTGTCCCCTTCAAGGGATAATTGGCCTAGAACATCAAGAATGGACCTTAGTCATCGAACCCTTGACTTCACTATCTAGTGGACCATCATATACGGTGACATGGCATATAACTGGTATTATTCAATCAAGAAACTTATCTCATAAATCTCATCATAGATGATTGGTTGATGTTCTATTTGAGTAAATACTTTACATATAAACATTATGAAGAAGAGAGAGCCGATGTCGAACGTCGAGTAGACCGAAGGAGGTCAAGGTGTGGCTTTTGCTCCGGCTAAGAGATGGAGGGCGTCTATCTTTCTTGGTGTTCAATCTAAGGACCCTCGGGATATCGAGGGTGGGGGTTAGCTCCCGTATCAATGTGCATGAGAGAGAGAGAGAGGGGGGGTGATTGAAAAGGTTTATACTTTGATGTCACCTATGCATGAAAATATCGAGACACCTTCATTTCATGAAATTTAAAATCTTGGTAACATTAATTAGAATATTTTATTATCAGTAGCGGAAAAGGAGAAATGATGTGGAATATTTTTTTCTGGGTCAATTCAAATTGGATCGTGCCTGGTTAGATAATTAATAGGAAGATCCAAAAATAAACTTATATGGTATGCAAATTGGATCGAGTATAAATGGACCGGGCATGGGTCAACGAGACCTATTTGTAGCATTAATATCAACAAAATCATATATGCTATCTATGTCTTGTTTGCATCTGTGCGTGCATGCGCTGATAAACTTTTATATATATATTTTTTTGAAGAAGGTTTATACCTGGGTGTCGTCCGTGGTGCCATCTCCTTTGGCTCCTCCATCCATAACATTGTAGACCGAACGCGATAATACCACGCCAACGGCAAGCGAAGCTAAAAGCAGAAAAGCAAAAGCACGCACAGATCCCTGAAATATAAAGATTATACTTTTTTTTTTTTTTAAAAAAAAATAAAAAATAAAAAGACAAAACAGAATAGACGAACTCATTTAATCGTATATTGCAGTCCTTTTTTTTTTTTTTTTTTTTTGATTTTTTGATTTTTTTCCCCAGCTTCCTCACCATGATATCCTCGATCGGATTACTGATACGAGTTAGGGGAGAACGTAGACGGACCGACGGTGAGGGATGAAAACATATATAGAGGCCACACGTCCTCCATTATATGGAGATGTACACCTCTTTCTAAATCCATCGATCTACTTTAATAATTTTCCTTGCATGCTAGGAGAAAATTTAGGATAAGTCCAGGTGTCTTATAGCCATCCATTTCTTCTGGGCAAATTTAAAATATAGTAATTAATTACCTACGATTACCCTGGTAGTAAGAAAATAACTCGCACGGAGAGGCTCAAGTTGGAGCCGACAGGCTGTTATTAGGGTAAATCGCTCACCAGAGATTTCGTTCTTATCGCTGAAGTAATACTACTTACCGTTTATTTATCTCCTTCGATACAACTCGGCCATGAGAGGATGAAATTCTCTTTACATGTCTCATGCCTGAACGATCTCTTTCTTATTGATTTTTATTTTTTTTTATTATTAGTAATTTTTAGGAAATAGCATTCAATGCAGTCTGGGACCGTTAAAAGGCAACAACACTACTTCATGAAATCATGCAGCAGCGAAAGTATGAGAGCTAAAAGCTCTTTCCATTTATGTGCGTTTTATTGAGAGAGAGAGAGAGAGAGAGGCGATAGAAGGGCCGTTAAAGAAACTAACGGAGTCATATCTGTGGAGAGAAGGTTGCAGGGATTTGGGACATGTCGAGCTGTATAGGATTTTTGCAGCTAGCAAGGCTAGTGTATGGTATATCTAGACAACCATTAACAGCTAATTTGGGGCAAGGATATCCTACCAAAAGAAGTGAATAATTGTTATAGTTTAATTTTATTCCTCATGAATTATAGTGTGATATCATTAGATTTTGTTGGTGTTCCAGCAAATTATGTCTTGGTGGTGCATATGCATTGTATTTTGCTGATATCCAATAGGGATAAGAATATATATACGGTTGGATCTATTCATTGCATTGATCATTAGGTTGGATGTCATTAAGTTCATAAATGGCTGGATAGAAGACGGCTAGCATTGTCGAAAAGAGGACAGCATTAACTGTCCTCTTGTGTATCCTGAACCGAGTCAAATCTTATCATATCTAAGCTCAAATCTCTTCTTTTGTATACATGGATTATTGATAGGAGTTAGGGGAGAACGTAGACGGACCGACGGTGAGGAATGAAAACACGGAGCCCGCACCCTCCTCCGTTATATAGAGATGTACACCTCTTTCTAAATCAATGCGCATCGATCAACTTTAATAATTTTCCTTGCATGCTAGGAGCAAATTTAGGATAAGTCTAGGTGTCATATGGTCATCCATTTCTTGTGGACAAATTTAAAATATGGTAATTAATTACCAACCAGCGGTTCCAATTATCCTGGTAGAAAGAAAATAACTCACATGAAAGGCTCAAGTAGGAGCCGACAGGCTGTTATTAGGGTAATCACTCATCATAGATTTCGTTATTGATATGGCAAGATCGCTGACGTGGAGCATGAATCCAACTGGCCAAGCAGTGCCGTGCGGTATTCTCTTCTGAGCTCTCCTGCCAAGTAGCCTGACCAGCGGTCACGCCCACCTCGAGCCGAGTTCGGCACCTCTATTCTTTCGCCAGGTGGCACCCCCAGAAGGATCCACCTCGGTCGAAGTCGAGCTTACTTCTGTCCTTCGCCAGGTGTCGACCCAGGAGGGGTCCACCTCAGTCGAAGTGGGCTTGCCTCTTCCCCTGCACCGGGTGTCGACCCAGGAGGGGTCCACCTCGGTCGAAGAGTGCCTGCCTCTGCTCCTTCGCCGGGTGGCACCCCCAGATGGATCCACCTCGGCTGAAGTTGAGCTTGCCTCTGTCCCTTCGCCAGGTGTCGACCCAGGAGGGGTCCACCTCGGCCGAAGTGGGCCTGCCACTGCTCCTTCGCCAGGTGGCACCCCCAGATGGGTCCACCTCGATCGAAGTCGAGCCTGGCACCTCTGTTCCTTCGCCAGTGGTCGAAGTCGAGCTGCCCCTTCGCCAGGTGTCGACCCAGGAGGGGTCCACCATGGCCGAAGTGAGCCTGCCTCTGCTCCTTCGCTAGATGGCACCCCCAGATGGGTCTACCTTGGCCGAAGTCGAGCTGCCCCTTCTCCAAGTGTCGACCCATGAGGGGTCCACCATGGTCGAAGTGGGCTTGCCTTTGCTCATTCACAGGTGTCACCCCCAGACGGGTCCATCTCGGTCGAAGTCGAGCCCTCTCCATGGAGCATCCGGAGGACCGAGGGCACAAGTCCCGAGGATGCTGCTGAGGACGGCACGCACAATGCGATGCATCCAGTACGGCATTCCTAGATCTGTAATGGTGCGCGGAACCTCGTTTGCACTAGTTTAGGATGGACACCTCTATTAAGGTACCAGATCTGACGGTCAGTGACCTGGAACTCCTTAAAGGGGGGGCCACGATCAACGCCCCGAACCCAAGGGCGCCTATGCATGGATCGAGGTCCCGCCTGGCTTCCCCTTTCATGACTGCATGATAGACGAGACGAGCTCGCCACTTAACTCCCAACCGTAAGGGAAGACGACCTCAGGAGAATGGCCAATAAGCATCGTTGACCTCCAAGGCCTCCCCAGAGGGAGAGAATCGAGGCACCGAAGCATCCAATGATATCAAAAAGGCACCAGCGAGCGTGGAAGAGAGTAAGAGATCAAGAGGGCAAATGCACAGAAGAAGAGAACAAGCGACTCTGAGATAAAGGCTCTGAAGGAACTCTCAGGGACGAGATCGGCGAGCCCAGTCGCAAGAACCGGAGTGCTGACCCCTCTCATTCTCGCTCATTTTCACTCATCTCCTCATCAAAGATTCCTCTAAGCACGGAGACCCAACAGGAATCTGTCTTAGTGGATTTGTTCCACTTTATCGCTCTCTAACTTGATCATCGGAGTGCCCCCGCCGGAATCCTCGGCCCGGATCTCTAACCTTGTTTTGCAGATCCGGAAATGTCAGGATTCTGAAGTAGAGGGGACCGAAGTTCAGCACCAACTCGTAGCTACAGGCCACAGCGGTAAGGTCGGTAACAGATTGGCGCGCTAGGTAGAGGAGA
The DNA here is from genome assembly GCA_021397845.1 of Areca catechu. Lineage (NCBI taxonomy): Eukaryota > Viridiplantae > Streptophyta > Magnoliopsida > Arecales > Arecaceae > Areca > Areca catechu. The sequence continues at coordinate 32,052,193 of CM038045.1, forward strand.
CGAAAGCCCCTATACGAACAAGCCCCCCACGAGCTTGAGAATAGCTCGACTCCAAGCATGGTGGTAACTCGCGGGCGTGAAGCTTCCACTAGTCAGGCGGGAGAGGTTTGCTCTCCCCCGAGCCCCCGCAGCCCGGAGAGGAAACTTCCCGCTCCTCTTCGTCCTCCTCCTCAGTTGCCCTCGGCAGACGGTCAATATGCTGCTCTTGTCCAACAACTGCAGACACAGACCGCGGCCGTGAGGCAGCTGCAGCATCAGCAGCACTCCCTGATCACTCAACCCCAGCCAGGGACCCCGCGGCCCAAGCCGCAGGCCCTCGCAGCCGCAGAAGCCTGTGCTCCATCCAAGGTAGGCCGTCCCATCTGCGGGCAGCAACCAACCCCCGCGGGAGTCATCAGACCCCCGCAAAGAGGAATCATACTGGGTCGGCGGACCATGAGAGCCGATCCTCGGTGGACAATAATGATGCCGCCATGTGCAACAGGCACCGCCGAGGCAAGGCCCCTCACCATGACCCATCGGCCCCTTCTTCTCCAGCGGCCTCGGTGGAAGGTTCCACTGATGAGGCCATCAGGTATCTAGCCGAGAGGCGCCTAGAAGAGCAAGAGCGCAAATTGGCGGAGCTCTCCCGCCAGTTTGCAAACATGCAGGGCTCCCCCAGTGAGTCGGCGAGCTATAATGCCCGACCTCCCTTCTCCCGGGAAATCCAAGAGGATCCGATTCCGAGTCGGTTCCGCATGCTTCAAGTGGATCCCTACAACGGGACCACCGACCCCTTGGACCACCTGGAGAGCTATAAAGCCCTCATGAGAGTCCAGGGGGTGACGGATGCCCTCCTATGCATCGCCTTTCCGGCCACCCACCGGAAGGCTGCTCGAGTCTGGTTCATCCATCTCAGGCCCGAAAGCATCAACTCCTTTTTGCAGTTTGAAAGGAGGTTTGTGGCACACTTCAATGCCTATCGAAAGGTGCCAAGGGAGGTGGATAGCATCTTCTCCATCCGATAGCAAGACCATGAGCTTCTGCGGGACTACGTCATCCGCTTCAAGACTGCTGCCTTGGAGATCTATAGTCTGGACAAGCCCGTCGCCATGCTGGCGTTGAAGCGAGAGCTCAATACTTCCCGTCTGACATATTCCTTGGATAAAAAGCCACCCAAGACGTACTCTGAACTCCTCCATATCCACAAGTACATCCGTGCTGAGGAGGCTGACCGTACCAGGAAAGAGCTGGATGGAAAGCCTTCGAAGAAGCCTACCCCAAGGGATGTACCTGGAACTCGGAGGCCCGGGCCGCTTGCAGACTTCCGGTCATGATTGAAGCCAAAGAATGGTCCTGTTCCGGAGCATATCTTCACTCCCCTCCTTGCTCCAAGAATAAAGATTCTCATGGAGATCGAGGGCGAGCACTACCTCCACCGATATCCTCCTCAGAAGCCGAGAAGCAGTCATGACAAGATGAAGTACTTCCAGTTTCACTGCAACCACGGCCACGACACTGAGGACTGCCGTAACCTGAAGAGAGAAATAAATGACCTGATCAGGAGAGGCTATCTCAAGAAGTTCGTGGGAAGAGAGGTTCTGGCGGAGGATCAACTACTTGCGACCCTTTTCCCTATCCCTGCGGTCGACAACCGCCCCACGGAGAAGCCAGTGGGCATGATCTCTTGAGGAATAGGGCGCGCATCGAAGAGAGCCCGGGAAGGATGAGACCTGGAAAATGTACTCCCCTTTGAAAAGGGGAAGGGAGGTGAAGATAAAAATGTAAATAATGATGCTGTCATGGTCGAGATGACCATCGCTAAGCATCCTATACATCGAATTATGGTTGATAGTAGGAGCTCCATTGACGTGCTTTTTTATGATGCTTTCTCCCGGATGAACTTGTCACATGATCGACTAAGGCCAGTGTACACCCCTCTCATGAGTTTCACCAGAGATTCTGTGGGAGTCGAGGGAGAAATCACTCTCCCTGTTACTGCCAGGACTCCATCCCGGCAGCACGGTTATGATGACCTTCACCGTCGCCAGACTCCCATCACCATACAATGCTATCTTGGGCCACCCAGGGCTCAACCAGCTCGACACAGTCATTTCCACCAAAAGATTGCTGGTGCAGTTCCCTACTATTTTTAGGGTAGGAGAGATGAGGGGGGCAGTTCAGCCCGTTCTGCATTGCTTGCAGGGTGTCCCAGGAGCCCGGAGTGTCGAGCTCGATGCTGACATCGACGACCTCGACAGAGGGCACATGATCTCAGAGGTGGCACCGTCGAGCGCTTGCTGATGTATCCCCTTGGCTCGGACCCATAAAGGCGATGCAGATAGGAGCCCAACTCCTAAAGATGAGCGGGCTCGCTTGCTGAGTTTCCTTCGGGCGAACGCAGATGTATTCACCTGGTCTGCGACATATATGCCAGGTATCCCCTCGGATGTCATCACCCATCAGTTAAAGATTGATCCAAAGTGCCATCCAGTTCGGCAGAAGAAGAGGAGTTTTGTCGTTGAAAGGCAGAAGGCGATCAACAACAAGGTGAAGCTCCTCACTGCTGGCTTCGTTCGCGAAGTGCAATACCCCAGTTGGCTGGTGAATGCGGTGATGGTCAAGAAGAACAACGGGAAGTGGAGGATCTGTGTGGATTATATCGACCTCAACCGTGCTTGCCCAAAAGATAGCTTCCCCCTTTCGAAGATCGACCAGCTCGTGGATGCCACTTCAGGACATCACCTACTCTCCTTCATGGATGCCTTCTCTGGGTATAATCAGTTCCGGATGTAACCGGAGGACGAGGAGCATACCACCTTCATCACGGATCGTGGGACATACTGCTACAAGATGATACCCTTCGATTTGAAGAACACTGGCACCACGTACCAGCGGTTGGTCAACAAGGTCTTCAAAGATTAAATTGACCCAACATGCAGGTGTACGTGGATGACATGCTCGTGATGAGCAAGCCGACCTCGGACCATGTCGACGACCTGATGGAAACCTTCCGCAACCTTCGCCTCCACCAAATGAAATTGAACCCGGCGAAGTGTGCTTTTGGTGTGACGGCGGGGAAGTTCCTCGACTTCATGGTGACCCAAAGAGGGATAGAAGCCAACCCAAAGAAGGTTCGAGAGATCCTTGACATGGAGCAGCCCACCTCTAATAAGCAAGTCCAGCGACTCACCGACCGGATAGCAGCCCTAAGCCAGTTCATCTCGCAATCTGCTGATCGTTGCCAGCCCTTCTTCAAGGTGCTGAGGAAGATGCACGACTTCGCCTAGATGAAGGAGTGCCAAAAGGCATTCGAGGAGCTGAAGAAGACCCTGCATCACCACCACTACTCTCCTGGCCAGAGGAGGGAGAAGAGCTCCCCCTATATATGGCACTCACTCCAGAAGTTGTCAGCTCGGTCCTAGTTCGGACGAATGATGAAGGGATCCAGAGACCTGTATACTATACAAGCAAGCTTCTCCGCGATACGGAGCTCAGGTATTCTTGATCATAGAAGTTAATTTTTGTGCTCATTATGTCTGCCCAGTGCCTCAGGCCTTATTTCCAAGCGCATCCGATCGCGGTCCTGACAGATCAACTGCGAAAGACCGTCCTTAGCCAACCTGACATGTCTGGATGCCTGGCGAAGTAGGCGCTGAAGCTCAGTGAGTTCGACATCGCCTATCGACCGAGATCAGCCATGAAGGTGCAAGTATTGGCTGACTTTCTAGTTGAGTGTGCATGCCTAGGCGAGGGGCCAGAAGAGAGCCCCTAAAATCAACAACCAGGACCTGAACTGGAGGAGGACATCTAGGTCCTACATATGGATGGAGCCTCTAACTCTGGTGGGAGCGGAGCTAGGCTCATCCTCGCTAATAGCAGGGACTCATCGTCGAGTGCACGCTCCGCCTCCAGTTTGCCGCCACCAATAACCAGGTGGAATACGAAGCACTCCTCGCAGGACTGAGAGTCTCCCGCGAACTGGACGTGACTAGCTTGAGGGTCTTCACTGATTCGTAGCTGATGGCTAGGCAGGTCTCAGACGAGTACGAGGTGTGGGACCCTCAAATGTTGAAGTATCTGGAGTTGGTGCGTGCAAGCTCAGTGGGTTTCAAGCACTTCAGCATCCCCCACATCCCGCGTAGTGAAAATGCCCGCACTGATGCCCTCTTCCGACTGGCAACCTTACCGACTCATTATTGGGCCGTGCCTACATCGAGCATCTTCAGGCCCCAAGCTATGAGGCCCCCAAAGAGGTCCAACTGGTCACCTCGGAGCCTAACTGGATGGACAAGTACATCAATTACATCACCAACAGTACCTTGCCCGAGGATCGGATAGAGGCCGACCTCATCAAAAGGGAGGCCGCGCGCTTTGTGATGATGGATGGATTGCTCTACCAGAGGTCTTACTCCTATCCACTCCTTAAATATTTGAGGCCCACGGAGGCAGCGCACGTGCTCCAGGAGATCCACGAAGGCCTCTACGGGAACCATGTGGGGGGCAAGACTTTGGCATACAAGGCCCTCCGTCAAGGATACTTTTGGAAATTGATGAGGGAGGACGCAGCCAACTTTCTCAAGAGGTGTGACCACTGTCAATGTCACGCCGTTGTGCAGCGCCAGCTAGCTGCGCCGCTGGCCCAGCTCTCCGCCCCCTGGCCTTTTGCCCAGTGGGGCATGGACATCCTAGGTTCATTTCCTCCTGCGGCCGGGCAGCGTAAGTTCCTGATAGTCACCATCGACTACTTCACGAAGTGGGTCGAGGTTGAGCCATTAGCCCAGATCATGGAAGCAAATGTCAGCAAATTTTTCTGGAAGTCAATCATATGCCGTATTGGGCTCCCTCACACCATCATCACCGACAACGGATGACAGTTCGATAATCAGGAGTTTAAGGAGTTCTGCAATGACATAGCATTCGTCACCACTTCACCTCGGTAGCATACCCTCAGATCATTAGGGAGGTCGAGGTGACCAACCGGACCATCCTTCAAGGGCTCCGGACTAGGCTGGACCAGGCCAAAGGAAGATGGGCTGAAGAACTCCCCAGCATCCTATGGGCGTACCACACAATACCAAGAACGATCATGGATGAAACTCCATTCAACCTTGTCTTCGATGCAGAAGCGGTGATTCCGGTGGAGCTCAGCCTATAGACGTTGCATGTGGAGCAATATGATGAAGCCAAAACCTAGCACAACTCCTGCTTAACCTAGATCTACTTGAAAAAATGAGGGATAAGGCCCGGATCTGAATGGCAGCCTACCGGCAATGGGTGGCCAGATTTTACAACTCTAGGATGAGACCGAAGTCCTTCCACCCGGGGGACCTGGTGTTGCACCGTGCCGAAGCCTCCCAACCTCGAGAGTGTGGTAAGTTCTCTCCAAACTAGGAAGGCCCTTAAAGGGTGGTCGAAGCTCTCCCTCACGGTGCCTACTATCTTGCCGAGCTCGATGGAGCTCGATTCCTGTGGATGTGGAACGCCGCGAACTTGAGGATGTATTATCAATGATGTAAGACTTCCTGAACTTTAATAATGAAATTTCTTTTTTGTGCAATGGTTGTTTCTGTCTCGTATGACTAGCATCGCTTGGCCTTAAGTCTGGCGAACAAAAGCGAGGCAAAAGTCCCGCGAATGGTCCATGAGAAATGCAAAGTCCCGGAGTTCAGTCCGGAAGGTGGAATGGAATCTAGTTCCTCCATGCAAATCTCGGAGTTCAGTCCGGAAGGTGGCATGGAACCCAGTTCCTCCATGCAAATCCCAAAGTTCAATCCGAAAGAGGCTCGGAACCCAGTTCCTCCATGAAGTCTCGGACCTCAGTCCGGAAGATGGCACGGAATCTAGTTCTTCCATGGAGTTCCAGACCTCAATCCAGAAGATGGCACGGAACCTAGTTCCTCCATGAAATCCTGGACCTCAGTCCGAAAGATGGCACGGAACCTAGTTCCTCCATGAAGTCCCGGACCTCAGTCTAGAAGATGGCATGGAACCTAGTTCCTCCATGAAGTCCTGGACCTCAGTCCAGAAGATGGCATGGAATCTAGTTCCTCCATGAAGTCCCGGACCTCAGTCCGGAAGATGGCACGGAATCTAGTTTCTCCATGAAGTCCTGGACCTCAGTCCGAAAGATGGCACGGAACCTAGTTCCTCCATGAAATCCCGGACCTCGGTCCGGAAGATGGCACGAAACCTAGTTCCTTCATGTAATCCCGGACCTCAGTCCGGAAGATGGCCCGGAACCCAGTTCCGGCGTAAATGCCCGGAACCCATTTCCAGCATAAAGGCACGAAACCCAATTCCGGCAATCAAAGTCCTGGCACCAAAGACCTATAAAATACAAGCCGGAAGCTCCAAGGGTTCCTTCCCGAAGCCTGGAGGCCTCCTAAATGTGGTTTCTAACTAAGAGTCGACATCGAACTACAAATCAGAGTTGCAAACTTGGCTCCCATGAAAAACAACAACAAACAACGACAAGGAATTCAGACATACCATCAACAAAGAGCAGAATAAAGAGTTAAGACAAAAACAGTGAAGAATGAAGGGAAGAAGAACTTCATTTTTAGTATAAGGGTTTCTTACAAGCGAAAGGGGCCCGACAGACTGGGTGACCCAAAAGAATAAAAAAGAAACCCTATGCTAAAGTATAGAATGGATGACCCAAAGTCACTCCGTCGCTGGCTCCACCCCAGGCTAGGAAGCCTCCGTGTCACTGGTTGCCTCCCCAGCAGGCTGCCCGACTGCCTCCTCAATCTGCTTCATGGGGCTGCCAAGTACGACTTCGAGCTCCAAGAAGAGGGAGATCACCTTCTCCCGGCAGACACCAAAGCCCTTCAGGAAGGAGTCCACGGTAGCCTCGTGGACCTCATCCTTGAACTCCTGGGAGGCTCGGAACTTCGGCACGGCCTCCTGGGCATCCCTCTGTGCAGCCTCCAGCAGCCCTGAGATTTTAGAGGCTTTCTTCTTGGCCATCATCAGCTCTGCCAGGACCTCATCATCCGGCTCTCCAATGACCGAGACTGCTCCCTGAGAAGGGAAATCTCTGCTGCATCCTCCTCGGCATGGCAATGAGCCAAGATCCTCTCCTCGGACTGGGAGGCCTCGAGCTCCCTGATGCACCCTTTAGCACGGGCTAGGTCCCCTCGGAGAGCCTCGTTGCTCTCCCTCTGCTCATGCCCCTTCTCCATCAGGTCCTTCATGTCGGTCGCGAGCTTGGCTAGCTTCTTCTCCCTCTCGGCCTCTTTCTTCATAGAAGAAGCGAGGAAGTCGCGGAGAAGAAGGACGTCAGTCCCGATCTGCATTGAAAATGAGTTCAGAATTCCTTAGCAATCCAACTGGAACATTAAAAGGTAGGTGATGGATACTTACCGCGAAGAGCTGGGGAAGGATCTCAAGCAATGCGGCTGCGTAGTCTCAACCACCCCTTAGGTGGCAGTCCCGGAGCTGGGCCACGAACTCCATCATCCTCTCCGCTAGGCCCTAGTCTCGGATGATAGAGGCATTGCCAGGGAGCCCTGTCGATGCGGGATGGGGCTCGAAAGAGGGCTGAGTAGGAGTCCCTCCAGCCGTGGAGCCATAGCTAGCAGGGTCGCCATAGCCATCACGGCTATTGTCGGAGCACTGGTCACCATGGCTGTCATGGAGGGCATGGTTGCTCCTCCTCCTCGCTCCCGTCGATGTCAACGATCTCTGGGATGGGAGTCTATTGGTAAGATGGTCAAGGGGTTGTGTTCGCCCCCTGGGCTCTGAGGTCGGAGTGGGCCCGGGCCTTTGGTCCATCTCCGCGCGGGCCCTCTTCGATGGAGTCTCCTGGGCCTTGTCCGAAGCACTCCTTTTCCAGGCCGACTCCACCAGGCTATCCACGGAGAACTTCATCTCTGAAAAGAGAGAAAAGTCAGAGGAGACAAAAAAAAAGAGGGGGGTGGAGAAAAGAAGAAGAAAGAAGGCTCGGAGCCTCACCAATTATCCAGATCGGGCTGACCCCTGCCTCGAACAGGTTCTGCTCAGAGAGCAGAACCTTGAGGGAAGGGACTGCATCACCCAACAACTAAGAATAGACCTCCTGGTCAGCTGGCTCAACCTAGGAGTTCCAGTTCGAGGACCGGTCTGGCTCACTCCAAACCCAATCGACGTCCCCATCCGAGATAAAGAAAAACTAGTTCTTCCACCCCTTGATTGATGTGGGAAGGTCGAACTAGAGATACCTAGGCCGGGGGGAGAGGTACCACCAGCCATCATCGGTAGAATAATGCTTCAGGATAAAGAGAGTCCTGAACAGCGAGAAACGGGTGACAAACTAGTGGAAGTGGCAGAAAACAATGAAGGCAAAGATGACCTGACGGCATTAGGAGCCAACTGGGCCGGAACGAGGCGGAAGTTACTGAGAAATGAAAGGAAGAAAGGGTGAAGCAGAAAACGAAGACCCCCAGCAAGGAAGTCCTCGTAGAAAGCAACCTGACCGGGACCGCTCGAGATAACTTGCTTCCCTAGCCTCGGGAGTGAGAGCTGGATGGAGTCTGGGACTCTAAACATGTCCCGGATCCAGGAAAGATCATCTCCAGTCATTGTCGAAGTGAAGCTGGAGGGACCGGAAGGAGCCTCTACCACCGAAAGGGCGACGGCAGAGATGGGAAGAGCGGGGGTAACAGGATGAGCCCTAGGAGCCCTAGGGATTCCAATGGTAATTCCACTCGGCTGCAACCGCCTCCGGACGTTAAGGGGAACGTCGTCCTCAGTCAGGACGGACCGGCCTCATCCAGGTTAGACGAGAAACAACGACGATGACCTGAAGGAGCCATCGAGAAAGAAGAGGTTAGAAAGAGATCTGGTTCGCATAGGATAGGGGAAGGACTGGAGTTTGAGAAGAAGCAGGAGAGAAAATAAGGATCAACAGGGACTCACTAACTGTTTTAGCGGAGAAAGGCGACCTGAGAGATGAAGAAGGACCACTGCAACCACCGGTGAGGTATGAGAAAGCCAAGAGACCTCATTTCCAGAAAGTTCTCCCTCTTTTCAAAACCAACCGACAACAGCCATTCAGCCTCTTTTCGTCCGAGCCATCGGATGAGCGCCACGTGTGGAGATGCCCGACGATGATGCTTCGGTCTGCTGGAAACCATCTCGAGCCTGGCACGGCATAATTATGGTACATCGAACGTGTAGACGTGGTGCTTGCACATTGGATCTCGGGTGCGATGAGCGGAGCGGCGATAATCGAGGCAATTATTACATGATATTTTTGTCCTCCCACGTCATTTCTGCATTAACTCCCCACATACCAGCTGCGGTGCTTCGATGGAACTTGGAAGTAGGGGGCAACTGATATGGCAAGATCGCTGATGTGGAGCATGCGTCAGACCCAGCTAGCGGCCAAGCAGTGTCGCACAGTGTTCTCTTCCGAGCTCTCCTACCAGGTGGCCTGACCAGTGGTCATGCCCACCTCGAGTCGAGCTCGGCACCTCTTGTCCTTCGCCAGGTGGCACCCCTAGAAGGGTCCACCTCGATCGAAGTCGAGCTTGTCTATGCCCCTTCACCAGGTGTCGACCCAGGAGGGGTCCATCTCGGTCGAAGTGGGCCTGCCTCTGCCCCTTCACCAGGTGTCGACCCAGGAGGGGTCCATCTCAATTGAAGAGTGCCCGCCTCTGCTCCTTCGCAAGTGGCACCCCCAGATGGGTCCACCTCAGCCGAAGTCGAGCCTCGCACCTCTGCTCCTTCGTCAGGTGGCACCCCTAGATGCGTCTACCTCTGTCGAAGTCGAGCTTGCCTCTACCCCTTCACCAGGTGTCGATCCAGGAGGGATCCACCTCAGCCGAAGTGGGCCTGCCTCTGCTCCTTTGTCAAGTGGCACCCCCATATGGATCCACCTCGGTCGAAGTTGAGCCTAGCACCTCTGCTCCTTCTCCAGTGGTCGAAGTCGAGCTGCCCCTTCACCAGGTGTCGACCCAGGAGGGGTCCACCATAATCGAAGTGGGCCTGCCTCTGCTCCTTTGCCAGGTGGCACCCCCAGATGGATCCACCTCGACCGAAGTCGAGCTGCCCCTTCACTAGGTGTGGACCTAGGTGGGGTCCACCACGATCGAAGTGGGCCTGCCTCTGCTCCTTCGCCAGGTGGCACCCCCAGATGGGTCCAGCTCGACCGAAGTCGAGCCCTCTCCATGGAGCATTCGGAGGACCGAGGGTGCAAGCCCCGAGGATGCTGCTGAGGACGGCGCGCATAGTGCGGCATGTCCAGTACTTGTTCCCAGATCTATAATGGTGCACAAAATCTCGTTTGCGCTAGTTTAGGAGGGACACCTCGATCGAGGTACCAGATCCGGTGGCCACTACTGGAACTCCTCGAAGGGGGGCCACGTCAACGCCCCGAATCCAAGGGTGCCTATGCATGGATTGAGGTCCCGCCTAGCTCCCCCTTTCGTGACTGCATGGTAGATGAGATGAGCTCGCCACTTAACTCCCAACCGTAAGGGGAGACGACCTCAGGAGAATGGCCAATAAGCACCGTTGACCTCCAAAGCCTCCCCAGAGGGGGAGAATCGAGGCACCGAAGCACCTGATGATATCAACAAGGCACCAGCGAGTGTGGAAGAGGATAAGTGATCAAGAGGGCAAACACACGGAAGAAGAGAACAAGCGACTCTGAGATAAAGGCTCCGAAGGAACTCTCAGGGGTGAGATCGACGAGCCCAGTCGCAAGTACCGGAGTGCTGACCCCTCTCGTTCTTGCTCATTTTCACTCATCTCCTCATCAAAGATTCCTCTAAGTACGGAGACCCAGCAGAAATCTGTCTTAGTGGATCTGTTCCACTTTACTACTCTCTAACTTGATCGTCAAAGTGCCCCTACCGGAAACCCCGGCTCGGGTTTCTAACCTTGTTTTGCAGGCCCGAGAATGTCAGATTTTGAAGTAGAGGGAAACCGAAGTCTAGCGCCAACTCGCAGCTATAGGCCACAGCGGTAAGGTCGGGAACAGTTATTATCGCTAAAGTAATACTACATACTGTTTATTTATCTCCTTCGATACAACTCGGCCATGAGAGGACAAAATTCTCTTTACATGTCTCATGCCTAAATGATCTCTTTCTTATTGATTTATATTCTTTTTTATTTTGATTTTTTTGATTATTAGTAATTTTTAGGAAATAGCATACAATGGAGATCGTTAAAGGCAACAACGTTACTTCATGAAATCTTATAGCAATGAAAGTATGAGAGCTAAAAGCTCTTTCCATTTATGTGTGTTTTATTGAGAGAGAGAGAGAGGCGATAGAAGGGCCGTTAAGAAACTAACGGAGTCATATCTGTGGAGAGAAGGTTGCAGGGATTTGGCACATGTCGAGCTGTATAGGATTTTTGCAGCTAGCAAGGCTAGTGTATGGTATATCTAGACAACCATAAACAGCTAATTTGGGGCAAGGATATCCTATAAAAGGAGGTGAATAATTGTTATAGTTTAATTTTATTCCTCATGAATTATATTGTGATATCATTTTTTGTTGGTGTTTCAGTAAATTACGTCTTGGTGGTGCATATGCATTGTATTTTTCTGATATCCAGTAGGGATATGTATATATATATACAGTTGGATGAATTCATTGCATTAATCATTAGGTCGGATGTCATTAAGTTCATAAATGGCAGGATAGAGATGGCTAGCCTTGTCGAAAAGAGGACAACATTGTTGCCCAGAAATGGAGTCCAAGAGGGGGGATGAATTGGATCTTTCAAAAAATTAAAATAATTATGTGCTTGGTCAAGAAGTGTTTGTGAGCAATGTGATTAAGCACTCAAAGATATGCAGCAAAAAATTAAATGCAAGTAATAAATGCAAGTAATGAAAAGCAATCACATACAAACACAATATTTTATAGTGGTTCGGTGCACTCCAAGCACCTACATCCACTCCCCAAGTTTTTCTTGGGAATTTTCACTATAATCTCTTCAAAGATTACAGTCGACTTATTTTCCAAGGCTCACAAGTCAACCTAAATTGGTTTTATCACCTAGGCTCACCAACAACCTTACAACTTGTTTTGTTTTCAAGCTCACAAGTAAAACCCTAATTGGTTTTGTACCTTTGGCTCACCAATAACCTCAACAATCTATTTTTAAAAACCCTTGAAAGCTAGGTCAACAAATCATAAAGTTAAAGATACAATAATGAAAACATAATCAAACTCTCTTCAAAGAGTGGAATGTGGAAGCTTTGAGGCTCTAGTTGATGCTTGTCTTGTCTTCTCTTTAGAATCTTCTTCAAGCTCACTTTTGGAAAGATGAAATGATAGGCTTGTAAGATTTTCAGGGAATCTCTCCTTTTATGGATTTTGGAAGTGAAGTTCTTAAAGGATATTGACTTTTGAGTGTTCAATGGAGTTCAATGGTGTTCAATGCTTCATGAATGAGTTTGGTGAAGCTTAAATACTTCAAAAATTTCTAAAAAATGGTTTGAGACTATTGGAGAATCAAAACTAGCCGTTGAAAGCTTGAAAAGATGAAATCTGTAACTCAAAAAATAGTCGTTAGAGCTGTCAAAACCCGTGAGTCGACACTTGACTTCCAGGTGTCGACACTTGGCTCCCAGGTATCAACACTTGGTCCTGTAGGTGTCGACACTTGAAGCTCATGTGTCGACACTTGACATAAAAATCCTTCAAATGGCAAGTTCTGTATTTTCAAAAAATCTCAAGCCTTGAGTCAATACTTAGGTTCTAGGTGTTGACACTTGAATCTCAGGTATCGACACTTGGCATGCCAGTCAGGAATTTTTGCATGCCAGTCACTGAAGTGTCGACACTTGGCAATCATGAGTCGACACTTGGTTCTAAAAATTGCCAAAATAAGTGCCAAAACTTCCAAGAACATAAAGATATTTAATCAAACTTTAAATACATTTATGTAAACCATAATTGAACATTTTTTAGACCTTTTTCATGGTGAGAAGACTTCTTAAGACATGAATTTTGCTCAGCTTCAAGATACTTTTATTTTGAGAATTTGAGGTGCCTGTATTCTGTAACTCATAACCATATTTGAAACATTAGTGCAAAATATGTACTCAACATTTTATTAATCATTAAAATTAAGGGCAAACCCAACAATCTCCCCCTTTTTGATGATGACAAAACCTTGAGTATATAAGCATTCAATTTTCAAATTTGAATATGATATCTCATAAACATGAACTTTAAAACATATGCACACCCATACAATATAGTTTTGATAAGAAAAAGGTACAAATTAAGTATGAAGTTAAGTTTTCCTCCCCCTACGTGAGTCAAGATATGAAACATTTCACAATTGAATAAAATTGGAATCTTATATATCTTACTCCTATATATCTTACTCCCCCTTTTTGTCAACATTAAACAATAAAAGGAGTAAACTCCCCATGAATTAATGCAATAGGGGTCATGATACACTTAGTATCAGATCAAAGTTCAAATATTATAAATTCAATCATTATTAGAGTGAATGAACAAGCTAGCAAAGGAACCAAGATGGATAATCAAGTAAGAAACTGAGATGCTAGTCTGCATATATAAAAGAGTTTTTAATACAAAATTTGCTGATGCAATCATCATACACTGAAACATAACAAGTACAACATCAAACATAGATAAACATGAAACACATAGATAAACACTAAATGTAGATAAAAACTAATACATAACATCAATCATCAGAATAATCATCTGTGAGGCTACTCCTCATCAGATGGAATCTCAAAAGAAATAGGACCTGTAATCCTAGACCTAGGAACTAGAGCTCTAGGGGTCTTCATGATACTATGACTCCTAGTCCTGGTCGAAGGTCCTACTTGGGGTACAACCCTAGAAGAACAAGTGAAAGGCGGTGGAAGAGTCTCAGCAGGTGTCACGAAAACTGGAGCAGTCGATGATGGAGTGTCGGAAGGATCATCAGGCTGAACAGCAGGAGTCTGGGCCTCACGACTGACCAACTCAAAATCATCTGCCCTATCATCATTGTCACTGCCACTATCAATAATATCCATGCCTCTATCATCATCACCACCATGTGTGCCATCATGTGTATCAGGGTGCTCGTCATCGTCATCAGCAGGTGGAGGTGGATCTACAGGCGCTGCTAGAGGTAGGAGTGATCTCAGTAAGTCCTCAATGCGAGCAAATCCTGCCTCGCATCTCAGTATGCTGCTTAGCTGTATGGGCTCTAAGGCCCTTAATCTCAATGCGTAGCTGAGTCATCTGGACTCCCAATCCAATCATCTCACTCCAGATATTTGCAAACTCCTACCTGACCAGCTCCTCAAAAGATGAACCAACAGTAGTATACGGAGGAGCATTAGAAGATGAAGCTGCAGGTGCTAGTGTTGGAGTGATGGGCTCTGGCTCGCTGGCTACTGCTAGTGTTGATCGAGGAGGTGTATCTGATGGCCCTGCCTCAGCCTCACATAGCTTGTCCTCCTCATCTGGCTCCTGGCCAGACTCTCGACACACCCAACGACCTGAAATCAACCTGTAACCCATGCGGTGAAGAGACCGCTCATCGTATATGTCTGTATGAAGGATGTCCTTGGAGGTCTCCTCTTCCAAAGGAACACTGTAAGCTCTGAACAGTCGTGTAAGCGCCATCCCATAAGGCAGACAATGACGATGCTGAGTAGAGGCATCTCTCATCTGTACGAGCATCAGAGCTGGAAGGTCCACTGCAGTCCTCGGAGTCAAACATACTATCATCATCAGCTCCCGTTCTGTAATGAAATCAAATCTCCCGGTCTTCGGCAGTAGAATCCGAGCAATGATATGATGTAGGAGCCTTATCTTAACTAACAGCTAGTTCACGGTAACTATGGCTATACCGTGAATGTCATCTCGCTCAAGAATACATCTGAAGGCCTCCTCATCGTCCTTTATACTAGGAATAACGATCCCATGGTACAGGATCTCCCATACATGGTTGAGGACCTCCTTTGAGACAGGAATGCAAATACCTCTGACAATAGCACTCCAAAGCATCCTATTGTAGTCCAGGTTCTCGTAGAACTCGCGAATCAAGTGAGGGTAGAATTTCTCCTTCATAGTGCAGAAAGAGACCAACTTAGCTGCCTGGAGAACATGTCCAAGATGGAAACCCTATCAATCAAAGAAGTCCAGATCTACTCGTCGACCGGCTGCTATCACCTTCCCTAACACTCTCTCGACTGAAGGTGAAGAAGGAGTTGCACTCCCAGACTGCTGGCCCCCATCATTTTTGGCTTTTGTTCTTCTCTCTACCGATGCCTGTCCTGGTTTCCTCTTAAATGCCAACTGCTTTCTAGGACCCATGACAACCACTGAAGGAGGGAATGGAAATAGGAAAGGAAGAGGGCCTGTGACAAGAATAAGGAGAAGGCTAAAAGAAATCAGTCAAGGAAAAGGAAATGGAGGGGAAATGAGGAGAAATGAGGGAAGAGAGCCAAAAAAAAAACAAGGGGTCGGCCAAGAAAATGAGCCAAAAATGAGAAAATAGAGGGAGGAGAAGCACGATGCCGATTCAATCCAAGGAAGATCTGAAAAAAAACAAACAGGGATCGGTCCAAAGAGGGAAGAAATCGAACGGGGCCGGTTATGGTTCAAAAGCAATAATAAAATAGTGAAATCGAGAAGGACCAGACTTAATCAAGGTAAGAACCGGATGAAGACAGTAAAACACTGGTCCAAAATGAGGGAAAAACAAAAGAGCCGAGCACGATCCAAAAGAAATAGGTAAAATAGTGATTTATGGTGGGGAGAAGGAACAAATCTCGAAAAAACCAGTGAAGAACGGTGAAAACATTGTGAATCAATCGAAGAAAATAAAGAAAAGTGAAGAGATTTACCAAAAATTGGAGGGCATGAAGGGAAGAGCACTGTTCCGCGGGCCAAGGACTGTTGGAGGACCACTAGGGCACGGGAGGAAAGAAGAAAAAACAAAATAAAAGATTCGAATGATGCCCTAGAAACAGGAATTTCTGTCCGAGTGTCGACACTTGGAATTTGTAAAGTGTCGACACTTGATTAGGTGTCGACACTTCGCCAAAGGTCAAGTGTCGACACTTGGCCAAGAAAATTTCAAGAAAATCCAGAAAAAATTGCAAAAAATTAGGAAAACATTAGGGAATGATTTAGGACTAAAGAAAAGTGATTTTGAGCAACAATAAATTGGGTAGTGTAGATTTGAGAGAGTTCTAAGATAATGGGTCAATGATACTTAACTCTCCTCTAATCATACAAAATCTCTCTTCACTCAAGGGTTTGGTGAATACATCATCTAATTGAACATCAGTACCAACAAATTCAAGTATCACACTAGAGTTTTGCACATGATCTCTTATGAAGTGATGTGTTATTTCAATATATTTATTTCTTGAATGTTACACAGGATTCTTAGTTAAATTGATTGCACTAGTATTGTCACATCTTATGGGTGTCTTAGTTAGTTTGATGCCAAAATCTTCGAGTTGTTGTTTGATCCATAGAATTTGAACACAACACTTCTAGCTGCTATATATTCGGCTTCTGCAATAGATAAAGCAACTGAATTCTATTTCTTGCTACTCCATGAAATCAAATTGACTCCCAGAAACTGACAAGTTTCACTAGTACTTTTTCTGTCAAGTTTACACCTAGCAAAATCAGCATCAAAATAAGCAATCAATTCCAATAATGAATCTTTAGAGTACCAAAGACCAATATCTATAGAGCCAGACATATTTCTAAGTATATGTTTAATAGCCAAAAGATGAGACTCTTTAGGGGTAGACTGATATCTTGCACACATACAAACACTAAATATAATATCTGGCTACTAGCAGTTAGATATAGCAATGAACCAATCATTCGTGTATCTAAGTCTTGGTCAACAGGTTTACTTGATTCATCTTTGTCAAGCTTACAAGAGGAGCTCATAGGTGTACCTAATGGCTTGGTGTTCTCCATCCCAAATTTATTAGTATTTTTTTTGTGTACTTAGCTTGGTTGATGAAGATCCCCCCTTTTATTTGCTTTATTTGGAATCTGAGGAAGAAGTTAAGTTCTCCCATCATGCTCATCTCGAACTCACCCTACATTAACTTTGCAAACTTTTGACAAAGACATTCGTTAGTAGCACCGAATATGATATCATCAACATAAACTTGTACTACTTGAAGATCATCATTCTTCTTTTTCAAAAATAAGATAGTATCCACATTACCTCTAGAAAAACTATTTTTAAGTAAGAAATAACTCAATCTATCATACCAAGCTCTTGGAGCTTGTTTCAAACTATACAAAGCTTTATAAAGTTTAAAAACATGATTTGAAAATTCATGATTTTCAAAATCAGAGGATTGTTCAACATAAATTTTTTCTTTGATAAAACCATTCAAAAAGGCACTTTTGACATCCATTTAAAATAATTTAAAATCCATAAAATATGCAAATGCCATTAATAGCCTAATTGCCTCAAGTCTTACAACAGGAGCAAAGGTTTCATCAAAATCAATACCTTCCTTCTGATTATATCCTTTGGCAACCAGTCTAGCTTTATTTCTAGTAACTATACCATTCTCATCAAGTTTATTTCTAAAAACCCATTTTGTGCCAATTATTGAAATATTAGTAGGTCTATAAACCAAAGTCCAAACATTATTTCTTTTAAATTGATTTAGTTCATCTTGTATAGCATTAATTCAATTGCAATCATTTTTAGCTTCTTCAATAGATTTCTGTTCTATTTGAGAAACAAAAGCTAAATAATCACATACATTTCTAAGAGATGAACGAGTACTTACCCCTTTAGATTGATCACCAATTATAAGTTCTTTGGGGTGTCCATGAGCATACCTCCATTCTTTAGGTAGAGGATTAGGCATTGATGTGTTTTCACCTTCTTGATCTTGTTCTCTTTCATTGTTTTGATCATCTTCTTGCTTCTTGGTGGGTTCTTCATTGTTGCTCACTTCTTTAGTTCTTTTGGTACCTGTAGCATTATCAAGAATATCTTCTTTTCTAAAAGATTTTTGGTTAGCTTCATCAAACACAATATGGATGAATTCTTCAATAACAAGTGTCCTTCTATTGAAGACCCTGTATGCCTTGCTAGATATAGAGTAGCCTAAAAAGATATCCTCATCTATCTTGGCATCAAATTTGCTTAGATTATCCTTGCCATTATTTAAGATGAAGCAACAGCATCCAAAAATATGAAAATATTTGATTGAATGTTTTCTACCTTTTCAAAGCTCATAAGGTATTTTCTTTAAAATAGATCGGATTAAAACATGATTTAAAACATAACATGCAGTGTTTATGGCTTTCGTCCAAAAATATTTAGGTAAATCATTTTCACATAGCATGGTGCGTGCCATTTCTTCAAGGGTTCTATTTTTTCTTTCTACCATCTATTTTGTTGAGGTATCCTATATGCAGAAAAGTTGTGATGAATACTATTTTCACTACAAAACTTTTCAAAATCATAATTTTTAAATTCTGTACCATGATCACTTCTTAAAAAAATGATTGAAATACCTTTTTTATTTGAAACTCTTTTATGAAATCTGATAAATGTAGAAAAGTTTCATCCTTGTGTGCTAAAAACATCATACATGTAAAACGAGAAAAATTATCTACAATGACTAGATGATACTTCTTACCTCCCAAACTAGATGTTCTAGTTAATCCAAAGCGATCCATATGAAGTAATTCTAAGGGTTTAGATGTAAAGACTACTCCTTTAGTTTAAAAGATAATTTTGTTTATTTTCCAAGTTGACAAGCAGTACAAATCTTATCCTTTTCAAAACTAAATTTTGGCAAATCTTTTATTAAATTTTTTTTGTAAAGTTTTGAAAGTAAATGCATGCTAACATGTCCTAAACTACAATGCCAAAGCCAACTAATTTCATTGATCTTGACTTCCATTGCCACCAGGCATTGACCATTTTGAACATGTAAATCATCAAGATCTACCATATAAATATTGCCATGCCTATGACCAATAAACTTGATGCCATTGTCATCTAGACTAGAAATAATGTACATAGAAGATTCGAAAATAACTTTAAAATCTTTATCACAAAATTAGCTAATGCTAAGTAAATTATGCTTTAAACCATCAACATATAAAACATTATCTATATAAGTAGAAGGGGATGATATGAACTTTACCAATTCCAATAATCTTGCCCTTTCCATTATCACCAAAAGTAACATTACTACCACTTTGATACTCAAGTGAGGAGAACTGCTCCACATCTCCAGTCATGTACCTTGAGCAACCACTGTTGAGGTACCACAAGCTTTTTTTGTTGGTTGCAAGGCACACCTATAATAAAAAAAATCAAGTGGAGATTTTAGGTACCTAAGTCATCTTCGATTCTTTAAAGTTAGTGGTGATGGTTCCTTTTAGAACCCAAACTTTTCTAACTTTGCTCAATTTTCTTTTATTACATGAATAAGATTTATGTCCTACAATGCCACAAGTATAGCAAGTAATAGAAGATAATGCAGGTACAAAGAAATTCTTTAAAAACTTTTGCTATTTTTGAGTTTTAAAATCTAATCCAGCTTTGTTGAAAATAGCTCTTTGATTATTCGGAAGCATATTAAATTTTTCTGAATTATAAGTAAATTTTTCAATAAATGATTTCAATTTTTCAAGTTCATCTTTGTATTTTTTTGTTTTCTTACAAAATCTCTTTGTTTTGTTTTGTAAAATTTTCAATTGATGCAAGAGAATTTTTCATTTTCAAATCTTCCTTTTCTTTTTCCAAAAAAATAATTTTATCATTTAACTTTTTGTTCTCTTGGAGCAAGCAATCATTTTCAAATAAACACTTATTATTTGTTTTGACTAAATCCTGATTTTGCTTCTTTAATTCTTTGTGTTTCACCTTAAGTTTTTGAAATTCAATCATAAGTTCATCAAAAACTTCATACAATTCATTAAAAGTGAACTCATTTTCAGTTTTAGATAATATCTCATCATTATCGGCCATTAGATAGAAATTTGCAACCTCTTGCCATTCTTCATCAGAGCTTGAATTCTCGCTGTCACTCCAGGTTACCATTATAGCTTTCTTTCTCAATATTCTTCTACTTTTCTTGAGTAAGGAGCAGTCCATCTTAAAGTGGCCAGGTTTCTTGCATTCAAAACATGTGGGCTATTCCTTTTCTTTCTCTTTGTCCTTCTCTTTGCTAGGCTCTCCCTTTTGAGGTTTCTTCTTGAAATTATATTTCTTCTTTCTTATAAACCTCCTAAACTTTCTAGCAATGAGAGCCATCGCATCTTCTTCATCCTCTTCTTCGGACTCATCACTTGACTCTTCTTTTGTGGTAAACTTGAAGGCTATCACTTTCTTTTTCTTATCAACGTCCACATTCTTTTGTTTCAAGGAGAGCTCATAGGTCATCAATGAGCCCAAGAGTTTGTCAAGAGGAAGAGTGTTGACATCCTTGGCTTCTTCTATAGCAGTGACCTTAGCATCCTAAGAAGCCGGAAGAGACCTGAAAAGTTTATTGACAAGTTCACAATTTGAAATAATCTTTTCTAAACTTCTCATGCCATTCACAATATTAGTGAACCTAGTATACATTTAACTAATAGATTCAGTAGGTTCCATCTTAAATATTTCATATGTATGAATGGGCATGTTAACTTTAGTAGTTTTCACTTGATATGTACCCTCATGGATAACTTCAAGTATGTCCTATATTTCCTTTGTGGAGAGATAATTTGAGATTCTATTGAATTTGCTTGGATCTAAAGCACAAAACAATAGATTCATAGCCTTTGCATTAAGCTCTATTTGCTTAATATCATTCTCATCCCATCATCTTCCATTTTGGGAGTGGGAATGCAATTAATCAACATAGTAGGCTGATGAGGACCGTTAACAATAGTCCTCTAAAGATTATAATCAAGAGCTTGAATGAAAATATGAATGCGTGTCTTCCAATATGTATAGTTGGTGCTATTAAATAGTGGGGGACGGTTGGAGGCTTGACCTTCTACAACACCCATACCAATTGGGGCTGCCATAATCTTTCACTCAAGATCGTTGGACCTACGAGTGCTGGTGCTATGATACCACTTGTTGCCCAGAAATGGAGCCCAAGAGGGGGGGTGAATTGGGTCTTTCAAAAAATTAAAACAATTATGTGCTTAGTCAAGAAGTGTTTATGAGCAATGTGATTAAGCACTCAAAGATATGCAACGAAAAATTAAATGCAAGTAATAAAGTGTAAGTAATGAAAAGAGCAATCACACACAAACACAATATTTTATAGTGGTTCAATGCACTCCAAGCATCTACATCCACTCTCCAATCTTTTCTTGATAATTTTCACTATAATCTCTTCAAAGATTATAGATAACTTGTTTTCCAAGGATCACAAGTCAAAACCTAAGTTGATTTTATCACCTAGGCTCACCAACAACCTTACAACTTATTTTGTCTTCGGGCTAACAAGTAAAACCCTAGTTGGTTTTGTACCTTTGGCTCACCATCAACCTCAACAACCCACTTTCAAAAACCCTTGAAAGCTAGGTCAACAAATCATAAAGTTAAAGATATAATAATGAAAACACAATCAAACTCTCTTCAAATAGTGGAATGTGGAAGCTTTGAGGCTCTAGTTGATGCTTATATTGTCTTCTCTTTGGAATCTTCTTCAAACTCACTTTTGGAAGGATGAAAGGATAGGCTTGTAAGCTTTTTCAAGGAATCTCTCCTTTTATGGATTTTGAAAGTGAAGTTCTTGAGAGAATATTAACTTTTGAGTATTCAATAGAGTTCAATGGTGTTTAATGCTTCATGAATGAGTTTGGTGAAGCTTAAGTACTTTAAAAACTTTCAAAAAATGGTTTGAGACTGTTGGAGAATCAAAACTAGCCGTTGGGAGCTTGAAAATATGAAATCTGCAACTCAGAAAAAAGAGCCGTTAGAGCTGTCAGAACCCGTAAGTCGACACTTGACTTCTAGGTGTCGATACTTGGCTCTCAGGTGTCGACACTTGGTCTTGCAGGTGTCGATATTTGAATTTCAGGTATCGACACTTGAAGCTCATGTGTCGACACTTGACATAAAAACCCTTCAAATGGCAAGTTCTGTATTTTCAAAAAATCTCAGGCCTTGAGTCGACACTTGGATTCTAGGTATCGATACTTGAATCTCAGGTGTCGACACTTGGCATGCCAGTCAGGAATTTTTGCATGCTAGTCATTGAAGTGTCAACACTTGGCAATCGTGAGTCAACACTTGGTTTTGAAAATTACCAAAATAAGTACCAAAACTCCCAACAACATAAAGATATTCAATCAAACTTTAAATACGCTTATGTAAACCATAATTGAACATTTTTTTAGGCCTTTTTCATGGTGAGAAGACTTCGTAAGACATGAATTTTGCTCAGCTTCAAGATACTTTTATTTTGAGAATTTGAGGTGTCTGTATTCTATAACTCATAACCATATTTGAAACATTAGTACAAAATATGTACTCAACATTTTGTTAATCATCAAAATCAAGGGCAAACCCAACAAACATTAACTATCCTCTTGTGTATCCTAAACTTAGAGTCAAATCTTATCATATTTGAGCTCAAATCTCTTCTTTTGTATACATGGATTACTCATAGGAGTTAGGGGAGAATGTAGACAGACCGACGGTGAGGAATGAAAACATGGAGCCTGCACCCTCCTGTGTTATATAAAGATGTACACCTCTTTCTAAATTGATGCACATCGATCTACTTTAATAATTTTCCTTGCATGCTAGGAGCAAATTTAGGATAAGTCTAGGTGTCATATGGTCATCCATTTCTTGTGGGCAAATTTAAAATATGGTAAGTAATTACCTAGCAGCAGTTCCAATTACCCTAGTAGAAAGAAAATAATTCAAATGAGAGGCTCAAGTTGGAGCCAACAGGCTATTATTAGGGTAATCTCTCACCATAGATTTCGTTATTATTGCTAAAGTAATACTACTTACCATTTATTTATCTCCTTCGATACAACTCGACCATGAGAGTGAAGGTGAAACTATTCACGCAAGCAGGACGGAAAGAATGTATTTTAAAACTATTTTAAAAACATGCACAACAAAAAACTTGGTAGATAGATCTAAACGATCTGCCTATCTGCCCATAACAGGATCTAGCATAATGTATTAGCATGCAACATAACATCAAAGCAAGAAAGAAATACATATATAAAAGTACCATACCTTTATACCAGAGAAAAGCTATGGAAGAAGGAGGGTGCTCGAGCCACACACGTGTCTGGCCTTTATAGGTGATCCATACCGGACTTGACTCTGATCAACTCCCTCGGAGTGCTAGCTCTTCAGGATCCTTCGGGCTGATCTTCTTCTTCCAAGAAGACAAGGAGGAGAGGTGGAGCCCCAAGAGACTCTCTTCCAAGACCCAGCTTGAATGCTAGGTTTCTCACACCCAATCTCTTGACCTCACAAACCCTTCTCTTTCTTTTTTCTTGCTATTGTCACTCTTGTTACCATCCAGCAGCCACTACAATGACCTTCATTTATAGGGTCAGCCATGAGAGGGAGAAAGAGGAAGAGGAGAGATGGGGGGAGAGAAAGTGGGAGAGGATCAAGGCCATACCAAATGGGTCCAAACACTTTAGGAAGGAATGACAATCATTCCATGAAAGTATGGAGCCAAAAATGGTTTGAATTCGAAATTCAAACCAGGTCAACTTGTCCAAAAATCTTTCCAAAAATTATTTTCAGAATTCTGATCATCACAGGAAGTGTCGACTCATGAAAATTTCCAAGTATCGATACTTGGAACAAAGTCAATCATATTGACCTCCGGTGACAGCAAACAATTCTCAATCGTCGATCAGCCTTAAGATCAGATAGAAACCCCTATGGTGTGTGACCCCATAGGTTCAAACACTAAGCCGGTAGCATTGGAACATGTCCAATACTAGTCAAAGTCCTCATCTAGCAATGCTACCCGACGTCCGGATAGGTCGAAGATGCAGAGCACCTCACAAGAACATCTGGCATATAGTTACCGTATAATTCATCCCTTTGATCTCAAAATGCTCAGGATGACCTAGGATTCGACTGCCAACCCTAATTTGGTCCATCTAGATCATGTCTCAACTTTACAAGTTCTGTGACTCATCACAAGAACTGCCCTAGCCAAGGATTTGCTAAATTGAGACATAGTGAGTCATTCACTCTAAACTATTTGGAGGGATCAATTCCATCTTGATCCACCATCGCTCCATAAGTACTTGACTGTACTCAGAAATCTTCGGTCACTAGATTAGAAATCCAGTTAGTCCGGCACCAAAGTACAGTGAATTGCTTGCAAGCTACCATGGTGATCTCAGGTCTGAGGGACACATATACCCATATCCCTTCGTGAACAACCTTTGGTAGAAGGGAGCTCCGCAGATGGTCATGTTCAGTGAATGTCATACATTTCACTTGCATGTCACACCAGTGTTCCACACTCCTTGGTTAAGAGGACAACCAACAAATGTAACATATAACAACCTACACTTGATACATTGTCGTCCTATAATAATGTGTCATTTGGTTATGAACCACTTTAAGAACTACATGATATATCATCTATATATCAAAATAATGTAGTTCTAAAGACTCTATTATACAAGAGCTCATTTCAAAAAAATATAAATATGATGAACAGCCAAAAAAAATAACTTTTATTCATTAAAAACTCATATACAAATACAAGATAGCACAACCGTCTATATCCTAGACGATTGGCTTTAGGATATAATTCCCAACAACTCCCACTTGGACTAAAGTCAATCAGTACAGAATCTCATTCCCATTTTTCGTTTACAATAGTTGAACTCTTGAACTCCGATAGCTTTAGTGAAGGGGTCAGCCAAGTTCCCCTTTTCATCGATCTTCTGAAGGTCCATGTCATCCGTTCCACGATCTCTCATACAAGGTGATAACATCGCAGAATATGCTTTGTGCGATGATGAGACTTTGGCTTTTTGGCTTGAGTAATGGCTCCAGTGTTGTCATAGTATACCGGAACACGACCATCCAGGAAAGGTGCCACTCCCAGCTCGCCAAGAAACTTTCGCAACCACACAGCTTCCTTTGCTGCATCAGATGCTGCAATGTACTCTGCTTCGCATACTAAATCTGTCACAATAGGCTGCTTGAAACTTTTCTAGCAGACAGCTCCTTCATTCAAGGTAAAAATAAATCTTGACACACTCTTGCTGTCATCCTTATCTGATTGGAAACTGGAGTCAGTATACCCCATAAGTTTCAAGTCAGATTCTCCATAAATTAGCCATTAGTCCTTAATATTTTGTAAATACTTAAGGATGGTCTTTACCACTTTCAAATAGTTTCACCTGGATCAGACTGGTATCTGCTCACTATGCCTAGTGAGTATGCCATGTCTGGTCTAGTACATGTCATGGCATACATAATAGAACCCACTGCCGAAGTATACAGGATTCTACTCATACGCTCTCTCTCTTCAGGAGTTGTTGCATAATTTCTTTTGGAGAGATCAATTCCAGTGCATATCGGGATATAGCCCTTCTTGAAATTTTTCATGCTGAACCTTTTCAACACGGTGTCGATGTACATAGACTGGGACAATCCTAGAAGCCTCTTAAATCTATCTCTATAGATCTTCATATCTAATATGTAAAAGGTTTCACCCAAGTCCTTCATAGAGAACTGAGATGATAACCAGATCTTTATTCCTTGCGGTGCTGGGATGTCTTTCCCGATTAAGAGAATGTCATCCACATACAGTACAAAAAATATAATCACAGAACCATTAGCTCATTTGTAAATGCAAGGTTCTTCTTCGTTCCTAACGAAGCCATACAACTTGATACACCTATTAAATCGCATGTTCCAACTCCTTGATGCTTGTTTCAGTCCATAGATGGACTTTTGAAGCCTGCACACCTTTAACTCATCTGTGGATGTGAACCCTTCAGGTTGTATCATATACACTTCCTCTTCTAGCTCACCATTCAGGAAAGCTGTTCGGACATCCATTTGCCATATTTCATAATCAAAGTATGCTGCTAAAGCAAGCATGATCCGAATGGACTTGAGCATTGCCACATGAGAGAACGTCTCATCATAGTCAATACCATAATGTTGACGATATTTATTGGCAATCAGACGGGCTTTATAGGTCTCCACCTGCCCATCTGCACCCCTTTTCCTCTTGAAAATCTATTTGCACCAATAGATTTTATCCCTTCAGGTGATCAACCAATATCTCTACATTGTTAATCTTCATGGACTCCATTTCGGATCTCATGGCTCCTAGCTTTTTTTCAGAGTCGGACCTCTACATCCTCTTGTCCCTCCAGTCGACAACCGACCCATCGAGAAGCCTATGAATATGATATGCTAAGGAATAGAGCACGCTTCTAAGAGGGCCCAGGAGGGAGAGAGGTCGGAAAGTGTACTCTCCTTTATGAAAGAGGAGGGATTTGGGAACCAAAATATAAATGATGATGCTATGGTTGTCGAAATGATGATTGCCAGGCATCTTGTAAAGCAGATTATGGTCGATAGTGAAAGTTCGACTGATGTCCTTTTTTACGATGCTTTCTCCAAGATGAATCTACCCTCTGTTTAATTGATGTCCGTGCACACCTCCCTTTTCAGTTTTATCGGAGACTCCGTAGGAGTTGAAGGAGAGATCACTCTCTCCATTACTGCCAGATCACTACCTCGACAGAGTACTGTCATGATGACCTTCACGGTTGTTAGGCTTTCTTTGGTCTACAACATGATCCTTGGCCATCTCGGGCTCAATCGGCTCGACGCGGTCATCTCTACTAAGTGGCTGTTGATGCAATTTTCCACTCCTTATGGCATAGGGGAGATGAGAGGGGCACTTTAGTCGATCCAACACTGTTTGCAAGCTATCCTAGGAGCCAGAAGCGCCGAGAAGGACCCTAGCATCGATGACCTCAACCAAAGGGTGCAAGACCCTAGGAACGGCCCAATTAAGCATCTATTAACATATCCACTCGGAGCAGACTCGACAAAGACGGTGCAAATTAGGGCCCAGCTGCAAGAAGAGGAGCGGGCCTGCCTGTTGAGTTTCCTTGGGATGAATGCTGACGTGTTTTCCTGGACAACGACAAACATGCTTGGGATTCCCCCCGATATCATCATCACAAGTTAAGCATTGACCCGAAATGCTACCCTATCTGGTAAAAGAAGAGATGCTTCATCCCGGAGAGGCAACGGGCGGTTAACGAGGAGGTGGAGAAGCTCCTCGTAGCTAGCTTTGTTCGCGAAGTGTAGTATCCTAGCTAGCTGGCGAACATGGTCATGGTCAAGAAAAATAATGAAAAATGGAGGATTTGCATGGACTACACTGACCTTAACCGAGCCTGCCCGAAGGATAGTTTCTTTCGTCTAAGATTGACCAATTGATGGACGCCACCTCGGAACATCGCTTGCTCTCCTTTATGGATGCGTTCTCCAGGTACAACCAGATCTGGATGCACCTAGAGGACGAGGAGCATACTGCCTTCATCACAGATCGGGAGATATACTGCTACCGGATGATGCCGTTCAGCCTGAAGAATGCTGACGCAACGTACCAACAGCTGGTCAATAAAGTCTTCAAGGACCAGATTGGCTGCAACATGCAAGTCTACGTGGACGACAAGCTTGTCATGAGCAAGCCGAGATCAGACCACATCGTCGACTTGGCAGAGGCCTTCCAAAATCTTCGCCTACACCAGATGAAGCTAAACTCGGTGAAGTATGCTTTCGGCATGGTAGCAGGAAGTTCCTGGGCTTCATGGTCACCCAAAGGGGGATAGAAGCCAATCCCAAGAAAGTTCAAGCAATTGTCGACATGAAGCACCCCACCTCGAAGAAGCAAATCCAGCACCTTACGGGCCGGATTGCTACCCTGAGTTGGTTTATCTCAAGATCTACTGATCGCTGCCTGCCTTTCTTCAAGGCACAGTATAAAGTGCATGACTTCGTTTGGGCGGAGGAGTGCAGGGAAGCCTTCGAGGAGCTGAAGAAGTTCTTGGCATCACCGCCACTGCTCTCGAGGCTAGAAGATGGAGAGGAGCTCTTGTTATACCTGGAAATTACACCAGGGGCCATCAATTCGGTCCTTGTCCATACAGACGAAGATGGAGCTCAAATATCGGTGTATTGGCCGGTAAACTCCTCTGAGACATGGAGATCAGGTACACCCATTATGAGAAACTAATTTTTTTCCTTATAATGTATGCTTAGCGCCTCAGGCTGTATTTTCAAGCACACTCGATAGTGGTCCTGACGAACCAACTATTGAGGGCCGTACTCAGCCGCCCTGATATTTCTGGGCATTTAGCTAAGTGGGCTCTGAAACTTAGTAAGTTTGATATCACGTATCGATCGAGACCATCTCAGAAGGCCCAGGTGTTGGCTGATTACCTGGTCGAGTGTGCAGGCATGAGCGAGGAGTCGGAGGAGACCCTCCCAGAGTGCCGAACGGAGCCTGGGATCGAGGAGGAGACCTAGGTCCTCCACGTGGACGGTGCATCCAACTCGGGAGGGAGCGTAGCAGGCCTCATCCTTGCCAATGGCAACGGGGTTGTAGCTGAGTGCACGCTCCATTTCTGGTTTGTGATAACCAACAACCAGGTGGAGTACGAGGTACTCCTCGCGGGACTGAGAGTCTTTCACGAACTGGGTGTACCCAACCTGAAAGTCTTCATCGACTCCCAGTTGTTGGCCGGACAGGTCTTAGGAGAACTCGAAACTCGAGATCCCTAAATGATGAAGTACTTAGAGCACGTACACTCGAACACGGTAAGCTTCTAGTGCTTCAGCATCTCCCACATTCCTCGTGGAGAGAATGCTCATGCCGATGCCCTCTCAAGGCTCGCAACCCTGCCGGACTCATCGCTGGGCTGCTCCTACATCAAGTACCTCAAAACCCCAAGCTATGAGGCTTCCAGGGAAGTCTAGCAGGTCACCCCGGAACCCAGTTGGATGGATCGATATGTCAGGTACATCACCGATAGCATCCTACCAGAAGACTGCATGGAGGCCGGCCTCATCAAGAAGAAGGCCGCATGCTTCGTGTTGATCAACGGGCAACTCTATCGCATGTCCTATTCTTATCCACTTCTAAAGTGCCTGAGGCCCACGGAGGCGGCCTTCGTGCTCCAAGAGATACACGAGGGCCTCTATGAGAATCACGTGGGGGGCAGGATGTTAGCATACAAAGCCCTCCGACAAGGATATTATTGGGAGACTATGAGGAAGGAGGCTGCCAACTTTGTGAAAAGGTGTGACCGTTGCCAATGCCATGGCTACATACAGTGTCAACCGACGGTGCTACTCTCCTAGCTCTCCGCCCCCTGGCCATTTGCCCAGTGGGGGATGGATAACCTTGGCCCCTTTCTTCCCACATCCGGGCAATGCAGGTTCTTGATAGTAGCCATCGACTACTTCACCAAATGGATAGAGACGGAGCCGCTAGCACAAATTACCGCAGCCAAAGTTAGCCAATTCTTTTGAAAGTCAATCATCTACCACTTCGGGCTCCCCTACACCATCATCATCGACAATGGATGATAGTTCGACAATCGAAAGTTCAAGGAGTTCTTCACCGGCCTCAATGTCCATCATCGCTTCACCTCTGTGGCTCACCCTCAGACCAACGGAGAGGCCGAGGTGACCAACCGAACCATCCTCCAGGGGCTCTGAACTAGGCTAGACCAGGCCAAGGGTAGGTGGGCTGAAGAACTCTCTAGTATCCTTTGGGCCTACCATACAATGCCCCGAACGGCCACGAATGAGACACCCTTCAACTTCATCTTCGGTGCTGAAGCCGTTGTCCCAGTGGAACTTGGCATGCCCATGCCACAGGTAGAGCAATATGATGAAGCTGAAAACCTGGCTCGCCTCCTACTCAACTTGGACCTCCTTGAGGAGATGAGAGACAAGCTTGACTTCGGATGGCGACCTACCGATACCGGGTGGCCCGGTACTACAACACGCGGGTAAGGCCAAAGACCTTTCATCCAGGTGATCTGGTACTGTGGTGGGCTGAAGCCTCTCAACCTCAGGAATGCGGCAAGCTTTTTCCAAACTGGAAAGGCCCTTACAAGGTGGTCGAAGCCCTCCCACATGGAGCTTACTACCTTGTCGATCTTGAGGGTGCCCGGTTTCCACGAACTTGGAATGCCAACAATTTAAGGATGTACTACCAATGATGTAAGGCTTCCTCTCATTAATAAAAGAATTCCTTTTGATGCAAAATTGCCTTTGCCTTGCGGGAATACTGCTGCTCGATCGCAGGTCTGGCAGACGAAGCCGGGAAACTCTAGAAGTCCCATACCTAGAATCCGAGAAATTCTAGAAGCCCCGCACCTCGAAGCCGGGAAACTCTTGAGCCTCGCACCTTAAAGCTAGGAAGCTCCAGAAGCCCTGCACCTCGAAGCTAGGAAATCCTGAAGCCTCGCACCTCAAAGCCGGGAAGCTCTAGAAGCCTCGTAACTCAAAGCCAGGAAACTCATGAAGCCCCACACCTCGAAGCCGGGAAACTCCTAAAGCCCCACACCTTAAAGCCAAGAAACTTCAGAAGCCTCGCACCTCGAAGCCAGGAAACTCTCGAAACCCTGCACCTTGAAGCCGAGAAACTTCAGAAGCCCCGTACCTCAAAGTCGGGAAACTCCTGAAGCCCCGCACCTCGAAGCTGGGAACTCCTAAAGCTCCGTACTCTATCTATCCAAGTCCTAGCCTGGTGGGAGTGCCTTCCAGACTCTTTGAGTCTAGCTCCCCAGCTCGGTTGTATTCCAAGCGCTCAGAGATGGTCTCACTTGGGGTCACTCAGGCCTCCTCGAGCTGTTCGTCGGCTCCTGGCTCAACCAGGAAGAACCCGAAACACACAACTAACTTTAAGAAGATGCATGAAGCCCCACTACCACACTTTTGACATGGTAGAAATCATCCAGAAAACTCATGACTTCTCTTCCTGACTGCCCGCTGTATGCGGAGCTCTGTCAGGGAAGGCTGAAAGCCTGATATCCCATGACAGAGCATCATAACAGAAGTATGCACATAGGTAGTTGCAATTAAAAAAAAAAGAGAAGAGACAAGAGAGAAGAGGGGTTGTCAAGGCAATCAAGAACACCATAACGAAAGAACTCGGTGAACAGAAAAAAGACTTCATTAAAGATTGAAGGTGGGAAGTTACACTATCCGAAGACCCCCGACAGGCCGAGTAGTCCAAAAATGAAAGGAAAGTACAAAAAGCGAAGAGAAAATGAAAGGAAGGTCCCTATTGTACTACTCCTCCATCTCCTTCCCAGGACGATGCTGGGGGCATGCCGGCATCCTCTCGGGCTTCCACCGGAGGAGCTACTTCAGCGACTACTATAGGCTTTGCCTCTTCCACTTTGGCTACGGCCTTGCCTGGGTCCTCGCTTGGAGCTGCTGGAAAGGCAAGCTCATCTGGGTTCAGCTCCGGGAAAAGTTGGGCTGCCCGGGATTGGCAGAACCCGTAGCCCTTGAGGAATGAGTTCATGGCCTCCTCTCGAACCTCATCAGCATTTTCTGTCGAGGCCTTAAAATTAGTCACCGCCTCAACGACCTCCTTCTTGGTGGCCTCCATCAAGGCCACCACCCCAACGGCCTTCTTTTCAGCCACCGATGCCCGTGCTTGCGCTGCCTCCAGCTGAGCTCGGAGGGTCTGAGACCGTTCCTCCACTTGGGCCACCATGGCCTTGAGCTCCTCGCCCGAGCCACCTTAGCCTTGAGCTCCTTAGCCTTGCACTTGACCTGGTCCTTCTCTCGAGCCAGAGATGCTTCGAGGTCCTTGATGTGCCTCTCGGCATTCGCCACCTCAGCTTTGAGGCCCTTGTTCTTCTCCTCTGCAGCTTGGACCATGTCGTTCTTTTCTTTGGCCTCGGCCACCAGCACCGCGATCTCCTGCTCCTTTAGGCTTTCCCTTCTAGCCCACTGGGTGCAATAATCGTGAATGAGGAGAAGATCAGTCCCGACCTGCATCGACGAAGACGTCAACCATGCCCAAAAAAAAGAGAAGAAAAGAAAAGAAAGAAGAAGAAAAGGCGAAGGATCTTGCCATGAAAAGGTGGGGGAAGGTGTTGAGGATGGCCTCCGGCAAGGATCTCCCTCCCCTTTCATGCTGATCGTGCGACTGGATGGTGAAATCCATCATGCGTGCAGCTATGGAGCGGTCCTGGGTGATGGAGGAGTTCAGCGCCACCTCGATGGATGCCTTTCAGATGCCAGTCCTCGACTTTGTCGGGACCGCCACCGTGCCCTCGGGAGGAGTAGCCGAGGATGTCTCTGAACCCCTGTTGGAGCTCATCGCCATACCTGATGGTGCCGCTGATGGTCGCTCCCCCCTCTCTTCCTCTCCTGTCTCCACCTCGATAACTTTCGGAGGCGGAGCCATGGCAACAGCAATAGGTCAAGCCCGTACACCCGTGTTGAACTCCCGGGTCGAGGGCAAAGCCCGCTACATTGATGGATCGGGGGCCGACTCGACTGCCCTTCCCCCTGGGCTGGAGGCTACGACGGGCCCAGGCCTCTGACTGGGCACATTCCGGGCCCTCTTCGACGGGGTCTCCCTGGGTCCCGTCGGTGCACTCCTCTTCTGGGAAGACTCGAGGAGCTGCTCTATTGAGAACTTTGTTCTTGCAAGAATAGGAATGTTGAGGTCAGCCTCAGATCCAAAAAGTCCCACGGAAGGAAAAAAGAAGGGTTATACCGAACTCACCCAACTCCCAGATTGGGCTGATCCCGGTGTCGAATAGGTTCTACTTCGATAGCAGAACATCAAGAGAAGGGATATGGTCAGAAATAAAATGGTTGTATACTTCTCGATCAGCTGCTTTGACCTTAGAATTCTGATTTGGAGTCCGGTCCGGATCCCTCCAGACCCAGTTGACTCTATCGACGGATGCAAAAAAGTACTTGCTCTTCCATCCTTTGATGGAAGAGGGGAGTATGAATTTGATGCCCTTCAGGCGAGGAGACACGAACCACCACCCATCCTCAGTCATGTGGCATTTCAGGGTGAAAAAGGCCTGAATAGAGAAAAATGGGCGATGATCCTATGAAAATGGTAGAAGATGATGAAGCAGGTAATAGTCCTAACTGCATTCGGAACCAGTTGAGCAGGGATGAGGTGATAGTTGCTGAGTACAGAAAGGAAAAATGGATGGAAGGGTAAACGGAGACCCCCTACGAGGAATTCCTCATAGAGGGCAATCCGACCCGGGCCACCAGAGGTGACCCGTTCCCCTAGTCCTGGGATCGAGAGCCGGATGGAGTCCGGGATGCCGAAAGTATCCCGGATTATCGAGAGGTCCTTCCTGGTCATCATTGAAGCAACGCTGGAAGGCCCGGTTGAACGAGAAGGCACGAAAGGGGCTTCGAGAGCAGAGGGGGTGGAAAGGTGAGCCCTGGGCTCTCCTATCACTATCCTGGTTGGGCGAAGGCCTCTGCGAACATGAAGAGGAACTTCCTCCTCCTCATCAGAGGATGGAGTCCTTGGTTAAGAGGGCCTGGCCTCATCTGTGTTACTGGAAGGTCGATAGCTCGGACCCGAGGGGGCCATCATGGGACAGAACAACTGAGGAAGAAGGGAAAGAAGAAGGAAAATGAGGTTCGGGGAGGCCCTAAGGACGAACTCAGCCTAGCCAAGGAGGAGAAAAGACTAAGGAAGACAAACCTGATCGCCTTGAAGGTAAAGGATGGTTGGGAGAGAGGAGGAAGAAGACTCTGGTCCATCGACAAGCGCGAAGAATTTGAAAGAAATGATTTTTCAGGAAAGTTTTCTTTCTTTTCGAAGTAGCTAGGCAGCAACCATACACCCTCTTAAGACTTCCTTCGTTGGATTGGTACCACGTGTCAAGATCAGCCAGGAGCGACACTTTGGTTCACCAGAAATCATCTTGGGTCCTGTGTCGGTCATTATGCTTCCTCGGACTCATTGACATGTCATTCCTGCATTGGTCTCGAGGCCCGTTTCGCAAAGCAGCGGCGATCGTGGTATTAATGGCCACCATAGCTCGAGCTCTCCCCCATAGCTATCATTCTCACCCTACTCTTTTCTTTGAAAGTAAAACCTCCTCCTCCTAACATGGAGTCAGACCAGGGGCCCACTGGGGAGGATATGTTCTCCTAGATCGTCACTAACTTGATCATCGAAGTGCCCCCGCCGGGATCCCCAGCTTGGGTCTCCTCTTTTTTGCAGATCCGGGTGCGTGAGGTGGATTCTGGGTGACGAGGTCAGTGTCCGGCACCATCTCCAAGCTGCAGGCCACGATGGTGTAGACGGCGACAAAGGCAAGTGAGAGGAGAGTTAGAAAGAAATAAAGCACTCTGAGGCCAACGAAGAACTCACCGGAAGAGTCTCGATGGACATGGCCACCATAGCTCGAGCTCTCCCCCATAGCTGCCATTCTCACCCTACTCTTTTCTTTGAAAGTAAAACCTCCTCCTCCAAACATGGAGTCTGACCAGGGGCCCACCAAGAAGGATCTGTTCTCCTAGATCGTCCTGACTTGATCGTCGGAGTGCCCCTGTCGGGATCCCTAGCTTGGGTCTCCTCTTTTTTACAGATCCCGGCATGGGAGCTGGATTTTGGGTGACGAGGTCAGTGTCTGGCACCATCCCCAAGTTGCAGGCCATGGTGGTGTAGGCGGCAACAAAGGTCATCATGATCATGCTCTGCCGAGGTGGTGATCCGACAGTGACAGGGAGAGTGATCTCTCTTTCAACCCCCATAGAGTCTCTAGTAAAATTGATAAGGGGGGTATGCACTGGCTTCAGTCGAGCAGAGGATAAATTCATTCTGAAGAAGGCATCGTAAAAAAGGATATCAGTCAAACTTTCACTATCGACCATAATCCGCTTTACAGGATGCCTAGCAATTGTCATCTCGACAACCACGACATCATTCTTTACATTTTCATTCCCAGTTCCCTCCTCCCTCATAAAGGAGAGTACATTCTCTGACCTCTCCCCCTTTTGGGCTCTCTTAGAAGCACGCTCTATTCCCCAACATATCATACCCACAGGCTTCTTGATGGACCGATTGTCGACTGGAGGGATAGGAGGAAGAGCAGCAAGTGCTTAAGGTTCTGCCGGGATCTTGCCCCCCATGAACTTTTCAAGGTAGCCCCTTCTTATTGGATCTTCGATCTCTCTTTTGAGGTGATGGCTTCCTTGATGTTGTGGCCATGGTTATGGTGGAACTGATAGTACTTTATCTTATCGTGACCGTTGGATGGCCTCAGCGGGGGAGGGTAGTGTAGATAGTGCTTGCCCTAAATTTTCATTGGAGTTTTTGACCTTGGGGCGAGGAGAGGGGCATATCTTTCTTTTTGGATGGGGCCGCTCTTTGACTTTGGTCCTAATCAGAAGTTTGGGATCGGTCTGGGCCTCCATGTCCTGAATGCCTCTCTCGGGGGCTTCTTCTTAAGCGGCTTCCCGTCCAACTCTCTCCTGGTGTGGATCACCTTCTCGGCACGGATGTACTTGTGGACTTGGAGGAGGTCAGAGTATGTCTTCGATAGCTTCTTGTCCATGGAGTAGGTCAGGCAGGAGGTCCAGAGCCCTCTTTTCAGTGCTAGCATGGTGACAGGCTCATCTAGGTTATATATTTACAGTGCGGCAATCTTGCAGCGAGTCACATAGTCCTGCAAGGACTCATGGTCCTGTTGCCTGATGGAGAAAAGATTGTCTACCTCTCGTAGCACCTTCCGACAGGCATCGAAGTCGGCCATAAATCTTCTTTCTAGTTATGCGAAGGAGTTGATGCTTTCAGGCTCGAGGCGGGTAACCAGACTCGGGTGGCCTTCCAAAGAGTAGCTGGAAAGGCAATGTAGAGAAGGGTGTCAGTCATCCCCTGGACTCTCATGAGAGCCTTGTAGCTCTCTAGGTGGTCCAGGGGATCGGTGTTCTCATTGTAGGGATCCACTTGAGGCATACGGAACTGACTCGGGATCGGCTCCTCCTGGATTTCTTGGAAGAATTAGGGATGGGCATTATGGATGCTGGCTCATGAGAGAAGCCCTGCATGTTTGCAAACTGGTGGGACAGTTCTGCTAGCTTACGTTCTTGTTCGTCCAGGCGTTTTTCAGCCATGCGCCTGATGGCCTCGTGGTGGAGCCTTCCACCGAGGCTACCAGAGGAGATGAAGATGACAACTGAGGAGGGTCACGATGGGGAGCCTTGCCTCGTTGGCTTCGGTGATGCTTAACAGTGGCACACTCGAAGGCCAGAGACCGGCTCTCTTGGTCAACAGACCCAGTCCACCGTCTCTTCGCCGAGGTCCGATGGCTTTCCCAGGGATCAGTCATGGCCCGCGATAGCGATGGCCTTCCTTGGAAGGAGCGCAGGCTACCACGAGGTACGATGACTTGGGCCGCAAGGATCCCTGGCTGCTGCTTGGTGGCCAAAGATCGGTGCTGATGCTGCAACTGTCGCACTACCGCAGTCAAAACTTGCATCTCTGGGCAAGCACGGCGAGCTGGATGTCCGCCGGGGGGGGTTGTGGTGGAGCGGGAGCTCCCTCTCCGGGCTGTGTGGGCTCCCGTGAGAAGGAGGGTCTCCCGCATGGCTGGCAGAGGCTTCCCGCGCACATGTCACCACCATGCCTCGGACGGAGTTGTTTGCATGGGGATTAGTTTGAATCGGACTGTGTCCTGCCCCCTTCCTGGCACGCCAATTTGTTTTTGCCTATACCGCCGTGGCCTGCAGCTCTAGTGTGTTACTAGACGTCTACCTCCTTACCCGAAATTCAACATGCATACCCGGACCTGCAAAAGAAAGGAGACCCGGACCAGGGATCCCGATGGGGGCACTCCGATGATCAAGTCAGTGGACGATCTAGGAAAACAGATCCTCCTCTGTGGATCCCTATTCGGTCTCCACGCATGGAGGAGTTTTTAAGGAAAGAATAGAGTGGGAGTTGTAGTGGAGAAAGAGGGCTTGAGCAATGGTGGCTGTGTCCATCGAGACTCTCCCCACAAGCAATGGTGGCTGTGCGATAATATAAGGGATGGTAATATAAGGGACACCGCATCCACTTAATCACATGACTCCTTTAGGGAATCTAGATAAGTCTACTATCTAACATGCTTTGGGTTATCAGGCTAACTTTAAGGATACAAGTACCAAATAAAAGATGCCACTATATGGAAATCCATATAAAATAAAAGCATGTTAAACTTGCCATTCATTCATCTTTAGAGTTTATGAGAGCTATGTGGGGCTAAATAGGGTTGAAACTAGACTTAGATATACATTAGTTATTTCTTTATCAGTATTGATATCTACTTCCTAACAGATATGGATATGTATGTAGATATGATCGAGATGCTATGTGATATATTTTGTGTCTATATCTAGATGAGTCCAAACATGAAAATGGATTTAGATGGATACCGTGCAAAGCAAGTTTAATCCCTACTAGTGTTTCATAAGTAAATCATATGTTCTAATAATATCTTCGAGTAATGTAGTTGGTAGGAGGTAAAAAGAGTGAAGTAGATTTTATATTTCATAGAACTAAATTAGAGGCAACTTAAATCAGGATTGCACATTTAATAGTATACAAAAAGGATTTGAATGTTACCGTCGATATGTATTTAAGTTGGGATAAAGAATCTAGATAACACAGATCCTCTATAAAATATCCATTTACTTTCGTTATCTCATATACAGGGTCTCATTGTTTTATAACTCTATAATTAAATTTTGTAAATTTTACATTTAGATTTAGGAGATCATCTCAATTAAATTAGATTTAGGATATCATCTCGGTGCAGTCAATTAATCAAGCATACAATTGAAACAATCATATTTCTTACTTTAAATAATGATGCTAAAACCATGGAAACTAAAATTAATGTTATCACTTGAATGTATTAAGCAAAGATTGCATACAAAAATATGCTACACAGGAGCTTATTCAGGTGTCTTTGATATATGTGCATATTTTCCAAAGCACAAGTTTTTTTATTCAACTTTTTGGATGGTTCATCGAAGATATTTAATAGAACAAAATTATTTTAAGATATATAAGATTTTACATAGCAATAAATATAAAATAATGATATTCTATATTCTAAGCTTTCATCAAGTTCTTTGTGAAATATGTTGCATATTATTTCTTGCTTGTGATATATCTGAATTTATATTTTAAAATTTTACTATAGGTATTCTTTATGATCTACGTAATAGTATAGTTTGGATTTGCTTAATACTACATCATCTAACATCAATAATTTTTAAAAATTACTTACGGGTACATAATTCATACAGTCACATGAAAGGTATAATATATTATATTGAATGATTATTGTAATATTTTTTATTTAAATTTTTTAAATTTTAAGATGTTAACATTCATGTGAAATTGATCATCAAGTTATTTATATCTAATTTTTCATGTCTTTATTACCATGATTGTAAGGTTGCATTTGGTGCATTGCCAGACAATCTTAAAAATAATATGGATTGCCAGTAATATAAATTGCCAGTAACATTGATTGTAAGTAATGTAAATTATTATATTTGGTACATGCAAGTAATATTGTATAATATAAAATTAATTTTTTAAAATATTTTAAATTAAATTTATATTTTATTTATTTATTAAAACTATATATTTTTATATTTTATATTAAAAATATAAAAATATATTTTATATTAAAAATATAAAAATATATTTTATATTTAAAATATAAAAATATATTTATATTTATATTTTTATATAAAAATAAAAAATATATTATTATATTAAAAAATTAATATAAAAAATTATATATTGAATAGATGATGTATTTAATACATTACTTGAATATATTAAATAATATATTATATTTATATTTTTTTATTTTATAATTTATATATAATATAATATATTTTACATTAGACTACATAAAATAATATATTATATTAATGCAATATTATATTATAATGGTATAATATAATATAATATATCAATATAAAATTAAATAACTTAAATTAAATATATTATATATTAAATTAATTAAATTTAAAAATATATAATATAATATAATAATCTTATATTACGAATATTATATAAGATATTATAATATATTATATTTTTATAATAATATACTATAATATATAATAATATATTTATCATATTATATTATAAAATAAAATATATATTATATTATTATAAAATATTAAATATATTATATTATATGAAAGGAAAGAGGAAGGAAGAAGGGGAGAATAATTTATTATTCTAAATTACTTGGAAGGTGGTAATCTAGATTATCACCCCTCTTAGAGATATTTTGGATTGCCTTTCAAGAGGCAATCCATATTACCAGAAAAGATAGATTGCCATCCAGAAAGATATACTAAAGATAATTATATGGTGGGGTCCATTAAATTGCTGATAATCTAGATGGATTGCTTATTACCAAATGCAATCTAAGTTATGATGTATCTTACAACTTGTGATGAAAGATTCTTATATTAGTATGTCTTACTAAATATTTAGATAGGACTAAGATCCTAGAATCATCGAAAGGGATGGGGCTTGATTAGCCTATAAAAGACCTTCCAGCAATGGGAATCCAATCTCCGTGATAGAAGATCCCTTGCAAGAGGTTTAATGTAGTAATAATAAGTTGATTGGTTGGTTAGGGAGCATATATAGTTTATTTGATATAGGATTCATGGACTTCATTTCGTCCCTATGATGATCAGTACTCTTATGTAGTAGTTAAAAAGAGTTTATATATGAATAAGATCCGAGATGTATTTCTCAAAATATAATACTGTACACATCTTTGGAGGGGCTCACCTATATGAGAGTATTTATATATTGCCACGGCTGGAAACATGGGCAATCTTTAGAAGCTATCATGAAAAAATAAGATACATATGCATGACCATTAATGCAAAGACTTGCGATGGAGAATTCTATATTGTGTGCGTGGTAGTTAAATTCTAGATCAAAGAAACAATTCAAGATCTAGCTCACTCTAATTTTTTTAGATGGAAACTAGTCATACTAAGTAAGGTTAAGTCTTGCAAAGACACCTTATCTATTACATAGTATAAGCATCCAGAAATTTATATTTCATTATTTTTCAAAAATTTTGAGTTTTGAGAAGGATTGTTGGAAAAATCCAAAATTCCTTCTAACAGCGATTCCTGATCTTTTCATTTTTTAACCATGGGTTTTTAATTATTAGAACATTTTGGTTTTAATTATTTGACTGTTAGGTTTTATTACCATATTTTAATTATTTAATATTGGACTTTTAATTATTTGACAGCTATACTTTTAATTATTGGACTTTTAGTTTTTTGACTATTGGATATCTAATTAGACTTTAATAAGTCAATAAAAATTCGAAAGATCGGATTCTGGATGGCTATAAAAAAATCATCTTAAAGACCTAAATATATAGGTTTTGTTTTATATTTTGGTACTCTCTTTTCTTCTTCTCCAGTATTTTCTCCTCCAAGTTTTTTTTTTTTTATTTTTTTTATTTCAAAGCTATTTTACTGGATGCTGAAAGAGTCTCCATCAATCTCTTCCACCATCGTATTCGCGGGCAGAGGAATTCCGGTAATATCTCGAAATAGTATTTTCATCTATTCCTGCTCGAGGAATGAAAATATACTTTAGGATAGTATCGTACATGTTTCCAGATTTAACCTGGATTCTACGATTTTCTATAAATATTTTATAATTATTCTATAATTAAATCTTTTATTAGTTTTCTTGGATCACGCTCATAATTTTTAAAGTCCCGCGTTCCGATACAAACAAGTCCCGGTCAAGTAGACACCATCTGTTAATTTATTGAATGAAACTTTTACTCGATAATCAGCTAAAATTCATGAAAAACTATTTCATTTATCATGTGCATTACAAAGTCCTTCGGTCAATGATGGCTTTTATTGTTTATACGGATGATGATCGATCTCCAAGTAGCAGTAAAATTTCATTGCCTGCCCAAACAGGGGACGTCAGGGATGACCGCCCCACTCTTCGTTCCCTCTACGTTAAAGCAGGTGGCCGTGACCGGCTGGTTTGCACGAGTGATATTTACTTGAGCCAATGTAATATTTCTGCAAGGTGCGTCATCGCTACACCTGAGAACGATGGCTTGGACATCAGCTGACGTTCCTTGAAGTCCAACAAATTGCACATCGCTCACTTGAACAGCCGACGACGACGTCTTCATCATCGAATTATGCAACCAAGGACGGCAAGCCAGGTGATTTTAGAAAAAAAAATTGTACGACCACCGGATGAAATAATATAATTTTGAGAAGCGAAGCATTTGCATGCTCTTCTATCAGCACTCGATGCATGGTTAATGGATGCTATATATGCATGGTTATATCATTTCGATGTCATGTTAATTTAGGGCTCCTTTCGTATCATATTGATTGCCACCCTGCTTCATTATTATTGAAAAAGGTGGAGTTTTTTTACCTTGTTGTCACATTCGACGCCGTTCATGCAATAATATTGATCTATTATTATGGGTCTCCTCGCTGAAAAGAAATTGATATTGTTAAAAACTATGCTTTTTGCATAACCAGATCCACCCTGCAGGAAGGAATCGAGTCAGTAATCGAGGGGCAAAAACTCAAAAACTTTCATACAAAAATACTGTAGCAGGACGTACAGAGGCGTGGTAGTATTCTAAGAACCAACTGCACTTAATTTCGGATGATTGACATATCTTACAAAATCTAATGTTTTCCATACGGTCAAGAGCTTCCACCCACCCTATTGGTCATTGTTTTGATTCCTGACTGGCGTCTCTCTTCAGCTGAGAGAGGCCAGTACGCAAAAACATACACGATGCGCTGCTACTCTGGAGTTTAACGCTTCATGATACTTATTAATTTTATCATCGAGAACAAAATCCATGTTGAGAGTTTACCTGCCATGTCTTTATTCTTGCACCATTGCTAGTATTGTAGAAATTACAAGAGGAAACGTAGATTTGCTCCACTCGTGCCTCCGAGCCGTTCCTTCCCAAGCTTCCAATACTGGAAACAAGCAAGAAGATAAGGTTCATTATCAGTCAATCAAGACATGGAAACAAGCAAGAAGATAAGGTTCGTTATTAGTCAATCAAGACATTCTTTAAAAAGAGTTGATTAAGATATGTCAGGATGATGTAGTTTAGGTTCAACATGCCATCACTTATTTATTATTATTTTTTAAACAAAAAAAAATTCGAAAAAAAAAAGATAGAGAGAGAGAGAGACTTATATTCCATGCTATATAGATCTATCTAGATGCTATTTAGAGATGCTCCATTCAAGATTCAAACCAAGAACTCCTGATTGTATGACCACGAAGGCACGTCCCGATTCATATATATATATATATATATATATATATATATATATAGTTGTTGTCATTGCATTGCAAGGACATTAGCTTAGCGACAGAGAAATATATAGTATTTTCCTCCAATTTTATAAGCTATTCATGTTTAGTTGCATGTCAAAAACTATATTATATATGTTGATCATCTGATCTGGATTTATATATATAACGAAAACCAGGTTTGTTGTTGAAGATGGCTGGCCGGTCCCTTCCATTTAATTTGTTTACCCGCATTTCATTGATCATATATATTTTCTCTTCGATCATAGCATTGCCTATACGAAAT
The DNA here is from genome assembly GCA_021397845.1 of Areca catechu. Lineage (NCBI taxonomy): Eukaryota > Viridiplantae > Streptophyta > Magnoliopsida > Arecales > Arecaceae > Areca > Areca catechu. The sequence goes on from CM038045.1 coordinate 32,094,846, forward strand.
ACCGTGATCACAAGCGGCGAAAACAAACCTTATGCCATGGCCCGGACCACAAGCTATCCGAGTGACATTTATGTTGCTAGTGCCGTTTCCAATGGATACGCAATCATCTCCTGTAATCATAGATAAACAGATATTGACGTTTTTTTAATATGGTTTGTATTATTCGAAACAAATTAAACCATCCAAAAAAAAAAAATTTATAGTGAAAGGAAGACTAACCTGTACCAATGGCAGATCGAGAGATTTCCACCTGTTGGCTCTGTTCGATGTGCACACCATCAGTGTTTGGACTATCAGCAGGGGCTGATATGTGGACATTGGTAATGGTAGCACCGACAGTGCCGTACATGACTATCTGAAACATAGGACCGTTCTTGAAACTTAAGCCACTCAGCTTCACGTCCTTGCAATTCACAACACCAAAGGCCTGCACACAAAACAATTTTTATCATCTCTCCTCCTAATTACTAAAAATTTCGGATCAAATCACATTTTCATGCGTTCCAGCACTGACAACATGCTATATATAGTAGCTGTTCTTCTTTTCTTTTCTTTCTTCTTTTTTTTTTTTTTTTTTTTTTTTTTTTTTTTTGACACCACCTATTTTTTCGGATATTCTTGGGAATTTTGCAGACATGATGATGAATCGATCTTTGCACACCCGAATGCACGACAGGTAGTCGGTTTGGTGCATCAAGATTATATTAGTAGCATCGATCTCAAGCCTCCTTTTATAATTAAGTTGTTAGTTATCTGGCCCTTAACTAATTTTTTTGGCCAGAGACTACTACACATGCATGTTCTTGTAGCCCGGATGCTTGAAATAATATTGTGCACGCAGGAAAGGAAAATGCTAGCTTTTCATGAATTTTAGATGATCAAGGTTTTCATGATAATATTATCCTCCATCTAAGTTTTATAAATGGTTGTATTGGCTACTCTAAGCTAAAAAAAAAAAAAAAAATCTTGATTGGTTAGCTATGTTATTATGTTAGCAATAGGCCAGATATATTTTGTTCAACGGATCAACCGATATAACGGTTTATTTTGCAAAACGGTGGGAATTCATTCACCCCTTGGTCAACCAATAATATACAGCTGTATGGTTGCATTAAAAGGCTAATGTATAGTTTGTTGCCATATTTGTCTTTAACTAGTCATCAAAATAAAGCGATATATTCTACCAAGAATACAGTTGAGTAAATTAATTACTAGAAACAGTTGTACGTAGGAATGAAATGATCCGTATTTTGGGTCATAAAATATTAATCTGGCCATTTGAAACACATAGGTTAGTTAAAAGGCTGAATGCATAATCTCCGAAACCAAATTCTATAGTAATTATAGCTGACGTTACGATTACATGTCATGTATATATTGTTGTCATTTCGTGGAGTTACAAAAGCTCCCGAAATGTCCACCACTCGCGGGCGCGTGCAGAATGCGCCAGCATATGTTCCACGTGCATTCTGCATGTTATTTTTTTAATTTTTTTTTATTTATTTATTTCAATACATTTTGAATGTTATTTTTTTAATTAATTAATTATTTTTTAATTCTTTAATAGCTAATTGAGGAGCTATTTTGGAATTTTTCTTAGAGCTTTGAGCTATAAATAGACTCCTTTTTCCTTGGTTTCTCATCGGGAAAAAAAAAAAAACTCTCCCACTTTCTTCCACTCTTACTCTCTTTGTTCACTTAATCTTTTTCTTATTTTACAATAATATATCATTTTATTTTATTTAATAATTTTAGACCGATGACGGACTTGATCGGTATCAAATTTTTTTAGGATAGTAATTTCATTCATCTTTTCCTAACTTTATTCTGTTTTGATTCTTAAATTATTTATCATATCAAAAAATTTTACTATACACGTCATAAAAATTATTTTTGAAATACTTTCAAATTTTATAAATATATATATATAATTATATTCATATATTATAACTAACATGCATGTTGATACGTTGGAAGTTAACGTTACTCACCATTGGCGCTTTGTCACATTGCTGCGATTGAAAAAGGAACAAAAAGAACGAATGAGTACAATTGATTGCTGAACGAAAATAATGAAAATTTTGAAGTGAAATATATTCAAATGAGGAGAGAAATTAAATGGCAACCTTCTTAGCTCTACAATCCCACCAAATGGCGCCTCGACCATCAATCAGGCCCGATCCATCAATGATTAGACCGTCGATTTGCTGGAAGTTGATCCAGAGGTCTGCCTCTAATGTCCAAATTTCATTGGGCGCCAAGATGGTTCCATCAATCTATTCCAAGTTCCAAACAACAATGTTAGAAATTCATAACTACACTTGCCAAAGTCTTTTCCGGTAGGTCTCCTAATTTTTTTGAGTATAGATCTCCTGTTAATGGATCGGGTTCGGATCGGAATCCAGATATCCAAACTCGGACTCGATTTAAGTTACTGGACCCGGATCCGGACTTGAATACCCGACAGGTCTAATTTTGAAATACCAAACTCGGATCCAAATGGATCCTTGATATCCAGACCCAGACCCGGGACCCGAAAGCTTACTACAAAGATAATTAATAGAAAGTAACAGATCTTGTCCAATAAGAGACCTATTATAGATATAATAGCTGAAAATCTAAGAAAAGAGCTATTAAAACTATTTTAAAATTACTATTTCAATATTCATAATAGAACAAGATTTGATCAGATTTATGTGCATACAAAATTTGATTTATGTATTCATCAAAACAAATTTCTACAAAAAAAAACTAATCACTGTTTTCAATATTTTAAACCAGATTTCTGCTCATAAATACAGATACTTGTACATAGAATGGAACACTGATCGTCCAAAACAGGTTTATGAAAACCTATATAAAAAAAAATCTTGAATTCTGAAATTTCTGTTCAGAAATTGGTCCGTAAAAATTGTAAAAACTGTTCCAAAACTATTCTACAAATTTTACAAATATGTACAAAAAAATAAATTCGTGAAGTTCAAGAATTTTTCAATCATTTCATATATTGAATATTTCTTTTAAAATAGATATTAATTAAAATTTAATTTGACTTTAGATAGATTTTATAATATGTTCAAATAGAGAACATATTTTAACAACATGAAGAAAAAAAATCTTCTTTTTTTTTTTGATAAAATAAAAAGGGATATGAGGGGATAAATCCCGGTGTAGCTACCCCCGCAGGCCCCCATCCGGCCCGCCAGGTAATATTCGATACGAGGTGCTCAGATTCGCACAGCCTTTCCCCATCTAACGGTGAGTACGTCAACCTGACACCACTAAGACGGCCAGTAGATCGGGAACAAAGGGGGATCTAGAGCTCCAGGAAAATCCTGAATTTAATCGAGTCACCCGCGGGATCATGTCTCGAACCGCCGACATGTTGGTAGTGAGGCAAGGCCTCTACCAACCGGGCTACCGCCTTTGCGGTAAAAAAAAGTCTTTCAAAATTTGATTTTGATTGCAAATGTAAAAATCTGTCTAAAATAAATATTTATCATATTTTAATTGAACCAAAACCAGAGATTATACTTTATTCAAAATAGACTTTGATCTGATTTAAAATCTGATCCAAAATAGACAGGAAATGAAACTTTAATACACAATGTCAGAACCATAACAAAAATAGAAAAAAAACTCAGAAATCTATGTTGATCTCTCTTTTGTAGAAAAACTAAATCTTGCAATGTAGAGATCGATTTTGATTCACACAAATATTTTTCATTCATCAAAAAATAAAAAAAATCATGCAAAATAATACAAAAATCTAATCGAAAAAGGAGGAATGGAGAAAAAAAGATTTCTATACCTAAGAAAAAGAAAAGAAAAATCCTGATTAATTGTGGAGAGAGTGGGGAGAGAGATTAATCTCTCACTCTCACTTCCCTACTTCGTTGTACTCAGTGGCGGCCGGTGGAGTTCGAGGGTGAGGGAGGACAGGGGAGGGGAGGATAGGGAGGAGACGGCGATGATGTGATGCCGATTTGATGGTGGGTAAAGAGGGGGGAAGCCGCCGAGATAGGGAGGGAGAGAGGGGAATTAGGGTTACCTGGAAGCTTGGGACGAGTGATTTTTTTTAACATCTGGATGAATGTTGATTTTTAGTTCAAAGATTTTGATCTAACAATTCATAATAATTTTAATAAATATATATAAATATATATTATTATATTATATATTCGGGTTTCAGGTCTGTCCGGTCTGGATATTAAATATCCATACCCGATCCGTTTATATTATAGTTAAACTGGTCCGGGTCCGAATCTGGTTAAACGGGTCTAATGCTAGATCCAGACCCGGACCCATTGGGTAAATACCTATGGATCTCGGGTCTGGACCTGACCCATTGATAGCTCCACCTTATGTGCTATGCAGTTTACACTGTAGAGTATTACACAGCACTCAATACACTCCATCAAGAAATAGATGGCTATCAAACCAAATAGCCTTATGTGCCCTATGTAGTTAATGTCTTGCAAGGAAACTTTCAAGCCAGTTAGAAACTATATATATTTCCAACGCTGCAACAGGGGGTTACAATTTAGTCACATATCTAAGAGCCCAACAAATTTGCCTTAAAATCAGGGAAACATATTGCGGATGATACCAGCAATCCTATCTAATTAGTAATTATCTTCTAAGAGTTGAGAACCAAGAATGGAGTAATACTAAGCACGCATATTCCATGTCCATAAATAATTCTTCAGCCACATGACATCAAGGGATTGGTATAATTTACGATATTTGGTGCCATACATGATATTCATCATGCTCCAAATCCAGGATATAACAGGGATATTCTACCAAGAGGTATAGATAGCATGAAACCAATCAATCATGATCTCAAATAAAAATAAAAGATCGAATCATCAACCATCGAATAATTATATAAATAACGGTTCAAAGTGGCTAAATCTAAAATAAAATATCAAAATCCAAAATCTTAAATATCAGAGAGTTGCCAACTATAAATTTATAATTAATTAGAAAACCATATTCAGCTACAAAATACATTCTCTAAAGCTGAAACAATTCTTCATCCCTAGTAATCTTATCTCTCTAAAAAAAAGAAAAGAAAAAGAGATATGAGCTATACCTGCTTAGAAAGTAAATTTTATACTATATTATCGGATCAAAAATGAGTTTGAACATGCAGTCATAAATCATTTTAAAAAGATGATTATTTTTAGAAGATAAAAATTTTCATAATAACTATATTATCATAACTTAATCATGCTCTTGTATATGCATAAATTGTGCAATTTATATAAACATAGTTTCCTATGCATAGCATAAACAAATTCATAAATCAAGTTGATTTTATAAATAAAATCATAAATTATTTATTCTTTTGTCATATCATATTCTTAATAATTCTTTTAGACTAAATTTTAAAGTCACTATTATATTTGTAGCAGGACTGTAATCAACAAAATATCAATTATTAACTACTATTATCTATTGATAGGGTTGTATAGATGCTAGCTTTCGAAATCGATATTCTTTACTTTAAATGGCCATACATAGCTATCTGAGAGCCTTCATTTTATAATTCATATAGCAAATAATGTTAAATCATATTTCTTTGAATCATACTTTCTTCAATTATGCATAAAAAAATACTTAATAATTTTATAGAATTCATAATCCATAAATAGTCTTTAATAATAGGACAATCTTGCAATCTTTCTTTTCATGACAAAAATATAAATTTTATAAATATGGAGTTTGTAAACAATTTATTAATATTAAAATACTTAGAAAATCATAATTTTATAATAAATCATGAATTTTATAATATATATACTCGATCTTTATTTTAAGAAAATATATAGTATTTTTTTTTATTATAAAATAACTTGTAATTCGAAATAATTAAGAAGTATTAAGATTACTTACCTCTTCTGCTTAGAACTTTCAAAGTTTGACTATGTTCGATTCATCCGAATCTATCCAATGTTATTAATAACTTCGAAATCCAAGATAATTAAGAATGGATTAAAATTGGACAAACCAAGATAAAGAAAGGATAATGTTAGCCATGTTGTGATGCTTGACTAGCTAGGTCTGTCCGACCAAGGTGAACTCGTCCGGTCATAATCAATTATGGCTTCGATAATTCAATCAAAATTAGTGGTAACTTGATCTCAAATGTATCCGACAAGGAACGTGGTGGGGTTGACCTACTACACAGATTTCAAAGTGATTTTTGGCTTCTTCAGAGCAACACAAGTTCACAACAAAGGGAGTCATGACTTCAAATTGGAGTCTCTAAGCACTTGTAGAGAGAGATGTGGAAGAGAAATCCTAGAGAGAAGAGGCCAGGAGAGTGAGAGAGACAACTCCTCTCTTTTCCTTTATCTTTTCTTTCTTTGTTTTTCTTTCTTCTTTTTCTTCTTCTTTGGCCGAACATGGGAGAAATTGGGTCATTGTGGTAAGTGGTCCAGCAGCATGCGGCTAGCAATGGGCGATGATGGACAATCGATGGAGGTGATCGGCCATCAAGAAAATGAGGAAAAAGTTCAAAAAACAAGGGATCCGAGACTCTTTGTTGGGTTTTTTATTGTTGGTCATGCTCTTGTGGTCATGGCTTCACCAAGAAAGGTGTTAGGAAACCCAAGCAATTCGACTAGGGGTCCGATGTCGGAAAAAAGAGAAAAAATGCACCTATAAAATAGGAGATTTCTTTTGCAGTAGATTTTCGATGAAGCCGGTGGCCAGTAACAATGCCAAAGGCCATGGAAAGAAGGGGAGGGAAGAGAGTAAGAGGGATCCGGCCTTACCATAAGCTTCGGTTATGTTTATGGCTCTAATTTTTAGTAAGCACGGTGAAATGAAATAGCAGCTCCAATGGAGAAAAGAGAGAGAAAGAGGAGACTGATGGTTGTTGCTCGATGGTGGAGTGCCTTTATGTGTTCGTTTTTTATCCTTCCTTTTATAAAGGATCTCTAGGGTTTGGTAACCCTAGGAGTTCGATTCCTTGCCTGATTTAATTAGAAGACTCCGGGTGGGAGAAGGGGATGTTAGAAGTTCTCGTAAGATGGGCTTCCATTAATTATAGGTTGATTTTGATTTTAATTTTATTTCAAACTGCAAGCTGAGTTCATGTCTGAATGAATGGTTATGGAGACCATAGTTTTTGTGGTCATATTATTATTTGGACCAAATTGTATTTTAGTTCCATGATCTAATAGATATTGGTATAGGTCTGATTTGGTTAAAGAATTTTGTAATAGGTTGATCCATTGATATTACTAATTGAGTTAGGTTCTTGATCTACTCATATATATATTCACATGTGAAAATCGTAGGGAATATCTTTTGTTTTATGTTCCTAAGAAAGCATCTATCCCATTAGGAAGGTAGGCATCAAGAGGAGATGGAGAGAAAGACCTGTACCTATAGTTTTTGTTCTTTTTGTAGATCATTGCAACTAGAATTCTGGATCTTCCAAGAAATCAAGGTATATATGATTTATTATTTATTATTTTATATTCTAATCTTTTATATATGATTTAAGATAAATCCTACATTTAGTATCAGAGCCCAAGATTTATTGTAGAAGATTAGAATTAAAACTAGATCTAAATAATAGATTTAATATTTAGATTTGTTGCCGCCAAGATCGCCGTGGCCCGTAGATGCTGTCAGCGCCGGAGTGCGCTCCTCCTGCCGCCCGCCGTTCTCGGTTCTTGGATCTCCTTGTAGGATGTGGACGCCTTGCTGCCCGGCAAACCTCCGCTCCTAGACCTGCGAGACAACGGTTAGAGACCCGGGCCGGGGTTTCCGGTGGGGGCACTCCGACGATCAAGTCAGTGACGATCCAGGGGAACAGATCCTCCTGGTCGGGACTCTCTTGATGAACTCCGTACTAGGAGGAGTAAAAGATGTGCGTGGAGGTGTGAACGTTGCAGGGGGAGAGTGATAGCAGGGACAGAGGGGTGCTCTATTCCTCCGCCTCTCCTTGTGCCCCTCGGTTTCCTCCCTCAGTGGTGGTAGCAGCACTTCGCCCTCTTGGATGGGCTCGTGCTTGTGTTGGTAGTGGTGATGGCGGTCATGGTGGTGCCATGCCCCCTCTCTATTTTTTTTTCTGGCTTCTGCTTTGTCTGTGTGTTCGAGTTGTTGTATTACCTCCAGGTTGGTCGTGAACTTTGGTTACCGTTCGGTGCTTATCTCGGGATCCCCGTCGGGCTGTCAGACGCATGCGGCAATGTCCCAGGGAGCCTTTCCTGATTTATGATAGGGTGCGATGTCAGGCGCTCTGACACTCTTCTTGGTTGCCTCACTCCGGGAAATTTGGGGGTGCCTCGACTGGCGGGCCATCGCCGCGGGATTCGAATCTCCCGGTTGGCCTTCTTTCCTGGGTGATCTGAGTGGGTGGTGAGGAATGTAGTGTCTCGATCAACGCACTGCCTGCCTTTTTGGTGCAACTGGTGATTTCAGGCGGTCAGTACGGTCTGAGAGGCGCTCCGGTACGATCCTCGGGCGGCTCGCTGGTGTCCTCGGCTGGTGAGGACCTCGTCCGGGCTAGGGCCGAGCTGGGATGGCAAGGCTCGCTCCAGCCTAGGCGCTCCGAGCTCGCAGGGGCGCCTAGGTGGAGGAGGGCGAAGTGCGGACCCGGTCCAGAGGGCGCGCGCTTGGAGAGGTTCCACATCGACGAGTGAGCTCTTGGCTCGACCTTGACCGCAGGGCACTAACCTCCGAGGGTCTCGCTCTGGAGGGCGGAAGATGGACCCGGTCCAGAGGGCGTGCGCTCGGAGAGGCTCCACATCGGCGGGTGAGCTCTTGGCTTGACCTCGACTGCAGGACACTAACCTCCGAGGGTCTCGCTCTGGAGGGTGGAAGACGGACCCGGTCCAGAGGGCGCGTGCTCGGAGAGGCTCCACATCGATGGGTGAGCTCTTGGCTCGACCTTGACCGCAGGGTACTAACCTCCGAGGGTCTCACTCTGGAGGGCGAAAGATGGACCCGGTCCAGAGGGCACGCGCTCGGAGAGGCTCCACATCGACGGGTGAGCTCTTGGCTCGACCTTGACCGCAGGACACTAACCTCCGAGGGTCTCGCTCTGGAGGGCGAAAGACGGACCCGGTCCAGAGGGCGCGCGCTCGGAGAGGCTCCACATCGACGGGTGAGCTCTTGGCTCGACCTCGACCGCAGGGTACTAACCTCCGAGGGTCTCGCTCTGGAGGGCGGAAGACGGCTCCGACCTAGACACGAGCTCATGAGCTCGACCTGGCAGAGGACTGAGCTCGACTTGCTGTCCTTGGGGAGCTCAGCTCAGCTCGGTAATGGGATCCAAGCCGGAGAGTCATCGCGGCGTCATCTCTTGACGTGGCGCATGCCGGTTTCTCCACGTCAACGATCTTGCCACATCATTTGCCCCCCACTCCCGAGGCTCGTTAGTGCGCGGCGCTCGGGTCAAAGGGAGTAATTGCGGTGCTGACATGGAAAGGCAAAGATCTAGCACGATGATGGCCATGATTGCTGGCGCTTCGGGGACCGCCACTGTGGGCCAATGCGAGGATGCCACGTGGCCACATTCGAGGAGCATTTAATGCTGGGCAGAATGCAGAGCGACCGGGATGCCATTCTCATCGATGGGAGGCACGTGGCGCAGATCCGTTGGTGGAGCGATTGAATCGGTACGAATCCCTTGGATCATTTCGAAATGAAAGGAAGGCCTTACTCAAACCATCTATTCTTTTTGAATTCTCCGTACCTGCTGCTGCCGCGCCCAAGCTTCTTCCTTCTAATCGCCCCGAATTTTTCTAAGGCAACAGGTTAGCTTCTTCTTCTTCCTTCCCCGACTAAAATAGGGTTCCTTCCCGGGGTCTGCTGTCTCCTCTTCGGTCTTTAGCTTTGAGGATGTCTCATTTTGGTCCGGGCTTCCGTCCCTCCACTGATCAGGGTGAGGCTGGTCCCTCCGAACGGAGGCCAGCATCTTCTTCCTCTTCTTCAGATGGGGAGGGAGATGTGGCTCGCTTTGAGCTCAGTAGGAGGCGCCCTCCTAGTCCAGTTCTTATTAGGGAACCGGGACCAGGTCCTTCTCTTCCCCTTTCTCCTGCTCTTGTCCTCGAGTCCGTCTGGCTTGCGGGTCCTGGTGGGGTCGCCTCCACGATCACCACCGGGGAACTCAGGACAGTCCGGGATGTCTACGGCATCCCACCTTCTGTCCGGCTCATGATCCCTCGTTTGGGAGAGCAGGTCAATTCGAGTGGCCCGGGCTGTCTTGCCTTCTATGAGGGGACTTTCTCTGGAGGTCTCTGCTTTTCCTTCCACCCTTTCTTTCTGTCAGTCTTAGACAATTACCATTTGGTCCCGACGCAGCTGGTGCCAAACGCCATTAAGGTCATTTTCTCCTTCATTATGCTTTGTCACCTTCACGGGTTCGTGGCCCGATTCTCTCTGTTCAGGGATTTCTTTGCCCTGAAATGCCACCCAACCGAGGATGGGTGGTGGTCTTTGTCTTCCCGCCCGAAGGGCATTAAGTTTGAGCTCCCCTCTTCCGTCAAGGGATGGAAGAGTAAATTTTTCTTTGTCGAGGTCGAGGGGGTTGACTGGATCTGGAGCGATCCGGACAAGTCCCCCAACCGAAATTCTGTGATCGAAGCGGCTGACCGAGATAATTATGAGCAGCTCCGCACCATGCAAATTCCTCCTCTCGAGGTCCTGTTGTCTGAGCAGAACCTCGCCGACTCCGGGGTCGACCCAGCGAATGGGTCGGGTGAGTTTGACTTGAACTCTTCTCTTTTTCTTTCTTCAAGTACTTCTTGTGTAGTTTCCCGTAGGTTTTGACCGCTACGCAACTTGCATGCAGGCATGATCTTCTCCGAGAGCGACCTTTTGGCCATTACCAAGAAGAGGCGACCAACCGGACTGGCCAGGGAGCCCGCTCCCAGGCGGGCCCGGGGTGAGAGCACTTATGCGGCCGCCCCCACGGTGGTGATCGGTCTGAGCTTGCCTGCAGTTGCTGGCCCGAGCTTAGAGGAGCCCCGCGCTGCTCCTGCACCAATGGAGAGGGCAGCGCCCATGGCTCCGAGGTCCGCCCAGCAGGCTCCCGCCGTAGAGCCCGAGGTGGTAGTCCGGGTAAGGGCTGCCGCCGCTGCCATTGCACCCTGCCATCCTCCGGGTCCGTCTGTCGCTGACGCCAGGGGTGAGGAGACCCGAGCCACTCTCGGGGCCATGACAGATGTGCTGCCTGTGCCGGCACCGGCCTCCTAGCCTGCCCCCCGGGGTCCTTCAGCCAGCGGTGCACGACCGCCCGCTCATGGAGAGAGTCGTTGGGGAGAAGGGGCGACGCCATCTCCCCTTCAGGATGGGGCCGGAGAACTCAGTCCTTCGGAGCCCCAAGCTTGTCGAACGCTTGATGGACTTCTCCATCCAAGCGTGCGACCGATAGGAGATGGCCAGGATGCATGTGGTCGATGTCTTCAAAATTTTCTTCTCCTAGTTGTATTCGGTGAGTCCCTTCACCTCTTTCATTTGTTCTTCATTTCATTTTCACTAATTCATCATTCATTTCATTTGTTTTTTTTTTTTTTTTTTTGTTGATCTCTCTTTTTTCCTGCTGTGCAGATTGGTGCTGAGGTCCTTTACATCATGGGCCATTTCCAGAGCGGAGAGCATCTCGAGCGGCAATAGGGTGCCGAGATCGAATCTTTGAAGGCTGACCTGAAGGAGAAGGTCGGGGCATACGGGGCCCTTGAGCTGAAGGTCAAGGACCTCGAGAAACAGCTCGCCGATTTCGAGGGGCGAACGAAGGGACTTTTGATGGCCCGCGATTTGGAGCGGACTCGCTCGAAGAGGGTGATCGACGACCTCTCCGTCGTTGAGAAAAAGCTAAATTGGTACAGTGCCATGGCCGACCGGTACAAGGAGATCGCCCAGGCCGCCCAGGCAGAGGTGATGGCTGTGAAGGAGAAACTTGCCGCAGCTAAGAAGGCAGCAGAGACAGCAGCCATCTCGGCGGATGCAGCGAGGCTGGAGGCTGCCGAAAAGAAAAGGGTGGCTGTTGAGGCCACGAAAGGTGCCGAGGACACCATGGCCAAATTCAAGGCTTCGGAGGAGTTCGTCGCCGAGATCCAACAAATGGCGTCGGACTCCTTCTACAAGGGTTTTATGTACCTGCGTGGCCGGGTCGAGTTGCTCATTCCTAACAAGAACCGCAGCTGCCTCAAGTACCCTTCAGCTTCAGAGGAGGAGGCCGACGAAGAGGTCGCCGAGGAAGTCGTGGGTTCAGAGCCTTCGACACCAGCCGAGGGTGGTCCTCCCGAGGTCAGGGCGGCTCAGCCGGAGACTTCTGAGGGCGAGAGCTCTCGGCCTCAGGACCTAGCAGGAAAGCTGGCCGGTGCGGAGTGACCTCCTTTCTTCCCTGCTTTGTTTTGTACCCTTTTCTGCTTCTTGTATTTAGTCAGGGTCTCCCGGCATGTCGGGGGCCCAGAAGATACTTGTAATTTGTGTTTAATCAATGAAGCTTGGATTGCTTTATTAGATGCTCTTTTCCCTTCTCTTTCTTTCTTCTTCTCTCCTCTTTTTTTTTGTATGGGGATATCAAAGAGAAGGGTTTCACCTTGCTTGAGGTTAAGTTAAGACACTTGAGGGCCGCTAGGCTCAAAGTTATCATTAGCTGAGGGCCATGCTTGGCTCGAAGTCCTTTTGGCCGGAGATCTCAGCTCCGGTCTTGAGAAGGCATCCTGGAGCTAGGCTCGGGGACGAGGATTGCTGAGAACTGCTTGGCTCAAGGTTCTCTTGACCGGAGATCTGAGCTCCGGTCTTAAGAAGGCATCCTGGAGCTGGGCTCGGGGACGAGGATTGCTGAGAGCTACTTGGCTCAAGGTTCTCTTGGCCGAAGATCTGAGCTCCGGTCTTGAGAAGGCGTCATGGAGCTGGGCTCGGGGACGAGGATTGCTAAGAGCTGCTTGGCTCGAAGTTCTCTTGGTCGGGGATCTGAGCTCCGGTCTTGAGAAGGCATCCTGGAGCTGGGCTCGGGGACGAGGATTGCTGAGAGCTACTGAAGCTTCGATGATGCTATATTTTCTTCTTGTTCCCTCTTTCTTTCCTTCCCCACTCTTCTTCTTTCTTTTCCTTTTCGTTCATCTTTCATTTTTCTTCTTTCTTTCTTCTCTTCTTTTTTTTTTTTTTTGGAGCGGGGAGATCAGAGGAGAGGATGCTGGCTGGACCCTCGTTTTGTTCTCTTTCTTTCCTTCCCCTCTCATCTTCTTTTCGAGTGGGGAGATTAGAGAAGGGGGCTGCCGGGCTTCCCCCCTTTATTCCCTTTCTTTCCTTCCCCTCTCATCTTCTTTTCGAGTGGGGAGATCAAGGAAGAGGAGTTACCGGTCTTGATTGCCTTGAAGCTAGGCTCGAGGCCTTCCTGGACGTGGAGCTAGGCTCGGGCCCAGGGGGTTGCCTGAGATCTTGGCTCAGGTCTTTGGCGCCTTGGAGCTAGGCTCAAGGCGTTGACGGGAGCTACGTGGCCCTGTGATCCCTTGGCATCTCGAAGCTAGGCTCGGAGGTGTTTGAGATGGAGAGCTGCTTGACTCGGTGGTTCCCTGGCCGGAGGTCTGAGCTTCGATCTTGGGAAGGTGTCCTGGAGCTGGGCTCGAGGATAATGATTGCTGAGAGCTGCGTGACTCGAAGTTCCTCTAGCGTCTGGGCTCGGGGATACTTGGAGTTAGAGAGCTACGTGGCTCGAAGTTCCTCTAGCATCCTAGAGCTGGGCTCAGGGACACTTGGAGTTGGAGAGCTACATGGCTTGAAGTTCCTCTAGCATCCTGGAGCTGGGCTCGGGGACACTTGGAGTTGGGGAGCTACGCGGCTCGAAGTTCCTCTGGCGCCCTGAAGCTGGGCTCGGGAGCGCTGGGAAGTGGGAGCTACGTGGCTCGAAAATTCTTTGACATCCTGGAGCTGGGCTCGGGGACATTGCTGACCCTTTCCTGCAAAACATGCGGACACCCGTGCAAGGAAAAAAATCGTTACCATAATGACTGGTGAGGGGACTTACCTCATTGGGGGCATCTTCGTGGGCTGTAGGCCCTCCTCCCTCGGGGATCCTGATGCCGTCGAGTTCTTCGAGGTAATGGACCTCTCGTGATGGGACTCAGGCCGCCTCGTGGGGGCCTTCCCATGGTGGTTCGCCACCGTCGTGCTGACGACCGTGATGTCTTTATTTAGCTTTCTTCTTGCAGTATGGTGGGGAGATTGCCCTCGGGGCTCTGTGCTCCCTGAGTCTTTTTGAGTACATGCATGATTCTCCAAGCAATCACACCCGCTGCTTTCGCGATGGTGCAATTGTCGGTGGTTGAAGCGGACAGGGGACCGACGAGTGCTTGGGGGCCCCGCTTGGAGTCTTCCCCCCACAAATCTTGGGAGGTGGGTCTCCTTGTTAAGCTTCTCGATCTCCTACTCACGGTCGTGATGCCTTTTGATATCGTGGCTGTGACCGTGGTGGAGGCAATGGCACTCCGCCGCACTATGGCCGGTGAAGGACTCCACTGGTGGTGGACGTTGCAGTCCAGAGGCTCGACAGCTAAGTCTCGCGTACTGATGGATCAGTGGGGGGATCCCACCAGCTGGTGCTCATGCTTCTCCAGGCGCGCTCTCGATGTGTGCCAGTTGGTTTCGTCAACAGATTCCCTACCGAAGGGGATGGGGGAAGTGACGTATTGGAGAGGCCTGGAAAAGATCGCCTGGCTGTTGACCTTTCCAACTAATGTCGCCACCGTTCTTCTACGGTGTGTTGACCTGGGGAGTGGTGAATGACTTAGTCATGCCCGTCTCCCCCTACCTGGCGCGCCAATCTGTTGCCGCCAAGACCGTCGTGGCCCGTAGCTGCTGTCGACACCGGAGTGCGCTCCTCCTGCCGCCCGCCATTCTCGGTTCCCGGATCTCCTTGTAGGATGCGGATGCCTTGCTGCCCGGCGGTCCTCCGCTCCTAGACCTGCGAGACAACGGTTAGAGACCCAGGCCGGGGTTTCCAGTGGGGGCACTTCGACGATCAAGTTAGTGACGATCCAGGGGAACAGATCCTCCTGATCGGGCCGCTCTTGATGGACTCCGTACTAAGAGGAGTAAAAGATGTGCATGGAGGTGTGAACATCGCAGGGGGAGAGTGATATCGAGGACAGAGGGGTGCTCTGTTCCTCCGCCTCTCCTTATGCCCCTCGGTTCCCTCCCTCAGTGGTGGTAGCAGCACTTCGCCCTCTTGGATGGGCTCGCGCTTGTGTTGGTAGTGGTGATGGCGGTCATGGTGGTGCCATGCCCCCTCTCTCTTTTTTTTTTCTAGCTTCTGCTTTGCCTGTGTGCTCGAGTTATTGTATTACCTCCAAGTTGGTCGTGAACTTTGGTTACCGTTCGGTGCTTATCTCGAGATCCCCGCCAGGCTGTTAGATGCATGCGACAGTGTCCTAGGGAGCCTTTCCTGATTCATGATAGGGCGCGATGTCATGCGCTCTAACACTCTTCTTGGTTGCCTCACTCCGGGAAATTTGGGGGTGCCTTAACTGGCAGGCCGCCTCCTGCGGGATTCGAATCTCCCGGTTGGCCTTCTTTCCTGGATGATCTGAGTGGTTGGTGAGGAATGTAGTATCTCGATCAACGCACTGCCTGCCTTTTTGATGCAACTAGCGGTTTCAGGTGGTCAATACGGTCTGAGAGGCGCTCCGGTACGGTCCTCGGGCGGCTCACCGGTGTCCTTGGCTGGTGAGGACCTTGTACGGGCTGGGGCCAAGCTGGGATGGCAAGGCTCGCTCCAGCCTAGGCGCTCCGAGCTCGCGGAGGCGCCCAGGTGGAGGAGGGCGAAGTGCGGACCTGATCCAGAGGGTGCGCGCTCAGAGAGGCTCCACATCGACGGGTGAGCCCTTGGCTCGACCTCGACCGCAGGGCACTAACCTCCGAGGGTCTCGCTCTGGAGGGTGGAAGACGGACCCGGTCCAGAGGGCACGCGCTCGGAGAGGCTCCACATCGGCGGGTGAGCTCTTGGCTTGACCTCGACCGTAGGGCACTAACCTCCGAGGGTCTCGCTCTGGAGGGTGGAAGACGGACCCGGTCCAGAGGGCGCGCGCTCGGAGAGGTTCCACATCGGCGGGTGAGCTCTTGGCTCGACCTCGACCGCAGGGCACTAATCTCCGAGGTTCTCGCTCTGGAGGGCGGAAGACGGACCCGGTCCAGGGGGTGTGCGCTCGGAGAGGCTCCACATTGGCGGGTGAGCTCTTGGCTCGACCTCAACTGCAGGGCACTAACCTCCGAGGGTCTCGCTCTGGACGGCGGAAGACGGACCCGGTCCAAAGGACACGCGCTTGGAGAGGCTCCACATCGACGGGTGAGCTCTTGGCTCGACCTCGACCGCAGGGCACTAACCTCCGAGGGTCTCGCTCTGGAAGGCGGAAGACTGCTCCGACCTAGGCATCGAGCTCATGTGCTCGACCTGGCAGAGGACTGAGCTCGACTTGCTGTCCTAGAGGAGCTCAGCTCAGCTCGGTAGTGGGATCCGAGCTGGAGAGTCGTCATGGCGTTGTCTCTTGACGTGGCGCCTGCCGGTTTTTCCACGTCAGCGATCTTGCCACATCAAGATTATTTTTTATTGAGAATCAAGAAAAGGGATGGAAGATTTTACAAAATATTTTGAGGGATGGCGGCATGCAAGGTCCTACCATTGTGCCCTCTTCTTCCTTCCATGCCCTCCTCCATTATCAGTCGGTCGAAGCTCTATCTTAGAGTTAATTATTATTGATTCTTTCTCAAAACTATTTAATATTTATTATAATACTAGTACAACTGTATTCTTTCTAAGAAATAATAAAATTTTTCATTACTTCAACTCATATAGAAATTAAAAATATTTGTCAGTTAGAGATTTTGGTTGAGAAGAATATATTATAATTGAGCATATACAAGTTGACAAATCCATTGATCAAATTATTAGATTTGATCTATTTGATATATTTGGTTTGTAGGACCAATGTTTTATTATATTTTTCTTTACTATTTTATGTTAAATTATAATATTTATATTTGCGTACATACGGTTGTTTGTAAATATCATTTAAATGAAAAGCTTAAGCATAAAGGTATCACTTAAGCATAAAGCAATATTAAATAAAATGCTTAAGCATAAATATATTACTTAAGTATAAAGATATTGTTGAATAAAAATTTTAAATATAAAATTTTACTTAAGCCTAACTGTATTGTTGATGTTATAATTGATATCATAGTTTGCCTTGAGATATAAAGGACTCATCTTGACATATATGATAGAATTATAATATAGAGCGGACTGATGATAAACTTTGTATGTTTGATCACATGGATACAAAGTTGATACTATACGCACTGCATCATTGGAATCCATATCAGTAAGATTACTAATATTTGTAACCATATAAGGATCTTATATTGATAAATGATACGAAGATAGCTATGATTCAATATTAATAATTTTAGCGGACCGGATTTGGACTAAAGAAATTGTTCATTCAGGATATTTGCATATGTGGCCACATGAGATGCACTTAGCCCAGAAATCATTTTCAATATATTTATTAAATATATTTTTATAAATAAATAAATAAATAATCAATATTGCACAAGTCCGGAATGTTAGAAGTTCTCATAAAATGGGCTTTTATTAATTATGGATTAATTTTGATTTTGATTTTATTTCAAAGTATAGGTTGAGTTGATGTCTGAATGGATGGTTATAGAACCTATAATTTTTAGGAATGAATCTAATTATCTTAGTTATGTGATGTAATAGATATTAGTATAGAGTTGATTTGGTTAATGGATTCTATAATGGGTTGATCATTTGACATTACTAACTGGATTAGGTTCTCGATCCACTTCTATATATTCACTAGTGAAAATTCTAAGAAATATGTTTTGTTTCATGTTTATAAGAGGGCACATATCCTGTCAAGGAGGTAGACATCAAGAGAAGATGGAGAAAGAAAACTTATATCTATCATTCTTATTCTTTTCGTAGATCGGTGCAACAAAAATCATGAATCTCCAAAGAAATTAAGGTACGCATGATTTAATATTTATTGTTTTGTACTCTAATTTTCTACCTATGATTTAAGATATATCTTACAGGAGAGTCTTCCTCCCGGTTTTTTTTTTTTTTTTTTTTTTTTTTTTTTTTTGGGGGGGGGGGGGGGGGGGGGGTTGGGGGGGGGGGGGGGGGAGAGTGGGGCTGGTATCTTGGGCGACCAGGCCATCAACAATATTAGTGTACATGATAGAAAATTCAAACCTATTTCTTAAGAGCAGTTAAATTTAGGGAATTAAACATACCGAAAGCAGTGGAGACAATCGATTCCTCAATGGTCAAATGCTTAAATTTGGTCCATCAATAATGCAATGCTAGTTATTTTTAATCAATAATTTCGTAAGTGATGTAAGAAATGGTACCTGTACATGGATCGGATAGCGGCAAGGCCCCTGGAAGGACACTGCACTCAGCAAGAATGACTTCGCTTCGGGTACGAGGAAGGTCGGAGCTTCATCCGCGCGTGCGCATGCCGCATCCCATGCATTCCTGAATGCCTGTTTAGTAAGAAGATACCATGAATCCATTATCCACGTTACATGTAGCGCATTCGTTAACTATGTTTTTTTTTTTTTTTTTTTTTTTTTTTTTTTTTTTTTTTTTGGTGGATGGACAGTTTGTCGATCCTTACTTAATCTTGCTATGGATTATTTTGCACTTGGAGGTAAGGTTGGAACTAGATCAGGCTGTCTCGATGGACTTCGGGCTGGTCCGAATTCAGGTCGAGCTTCGGATCAAACTTTCAGTAATTCGGGTTAAGTTTCGGATCTTATGACAGAGCCTATTCAATTTTCGGGATGGGCTTAGGCTTCTTTTTGGCCCAACTTGGTCCGACCCGAACCCAGCCCGAAACAGGCCCATCCATTTGGCATGACCCGAACCTAGCCCGAAATCAAATATATTTAAACTCTAAAATGCTCTCCGCCTCTCCGTCTCACGATCCTCTTCGTCTCCGCTCTCGATCATCCCATCACCATCCTCGGCTCCGTACGACCTCACCGCCACCTCGAGCTCTGATCTACCTTCCTCGGCCTCGATGCATGGGCTCGACGCCCTCTCCGCTCGCGCAATCCTGCAGCCCTCTGGCTTCGATCTCCCTTCTCGGCCTCGGCGCATACACTCGACATCCCCTCCCCTACCCCTCGGCAGTCGGCATAACCCCGCAGCCCTTTTCGGCTCCGATCTCCCTTCTCAGCCCCGGTGTCCACCCTTGATGCGGGACTCCCCTTCCCGGCTCCGATCTACTTCTCCTGGCTCTGGTGATGGCATCCAACATCACGTGAACATTTTTTTTGGAGGGAGGGGGTTTCGATGATCGTTGTTCGGACCGTGCTCGGGCTTCATGTTTTTTTAAAAAATTAGACCTAGACTCGATCCAAAGTCTAAAATATTTTACAACCCGGACTTGGATAGAGTTATAGCCCGGTCCGGCATGGCCAAGTTCCGGCTCTACTTGGAGGTGGATGAAAATACGTATCCTCGTGAAACAGACGACCAAATGGCCTGATCAACGTGCAACCTTTTTTTTTATATTTTGCCACTCTGAAACATATATGCTAGCGTCGTGCTATCAACAACACACCGAGTGAAAGGAGCGCAAAGAGTTCAAATATATCAGCAAAATCACATAGCCTTCCATGCATCGATGTCACCTAACTAAGCCAGGGCCAAGAAAACCTATAATATTTCCTCGGCCTCTTCTCCCTCCACCCTCGATGACGGCCACTCAATGTCCCCCGCTTATCGCAGCTCCTCCGACCAACCCCCCCCGTCTCCTCCTCCTCCTTGGAGACCCAAAGACCATGCCCGAACCACCCTCGCAGCTCCTCCATGCACCCCCCACCCCACCTACAAACCTCCTCCGCGACTCCCTCCACCTTCGGTGGTGAACCAGGGAAGGCCTTTTTTTTATATTACAAAAAAAAAAAAAAAAATCTCAAAATTCAAATTAATTACGAGATTTGCCTTGCACTTGTTTCAAAAATGAAATAATCCTGTTTTTCGAAATATTTACGATACCAACTACTACGTCATGCTTTAACCAGTTAAAATCTAAATAATTCATATTTAATCCAACAGTTAGAAATAGATAAACGATATAAATTAGTCTAGAATATTTTTGAAATACCATAGCAAAACCCTATATTTTCTTCTGTACATGATCTCATTTGTCATAGCCTATCCTGAACTACATCGATCCTTCACAAATCTAAATCATTTCGTGTTTGCATGCATGGAGAGAGGAGTTAATTATCATACGTTGGCGTCATCCGTTGTGCCATCTCCTACGGCTCCATGGTCTGTAACATTGAAAGTTGGACCTGACAGCACCCCAATAGCAAGCAAAGCAAAAACAAGGATGGGAAAAATATAAAAAACTCCCTGCAAATATATATAGAGATTATATCAAAAAAAAAAAAATAGACAAACATATAACATGGCCTGTTTAAGAGACACTGGAATCGTGCTAATTTATAAAAGCAAAATTATCAGCTCCATCACCATGCTATCTTTTGTTTGTGGTACGACGTCACAAGTTGCACGGTGTTCCACGAGACTAAGCTGGGCCAAAAAAGAATGAACGAGAGTTGTTCCATTAAATAAAGATTTGGTTCACCGGACCTGCCCACAATCTATATTGTGTACCCACCAAAAAAAGTAAGATTATCGATCGCGTACGGTGAACATTATGCCTTATATGGTGCAAATTTTTAAGGGAAGTGATCGCTTGCCATCAATCCTTCAAAAAGTCAAGGTTATCCTAATGACGATGGAAAAAAATATATTATTAACTAGATGATGGCCCGTATATTACACGGAATATAATAATTTTGATATTTGATATAATTTAAAATCTATTTAATAAAATTTATTATTTATTAAATTTATTATATTATATCTATTATATTAAAAAAAAAATTGAAATTATTTCAAAATTTTGATGTTTAAGAAATTTCTTCCAAAACTAAGTATTTTTTTTTTATTTTTATAATTTTTATTGTTATATAAAAAATGTAATTTTGAACAAAAAAAAATAATTATTAAAAGATGACATGCGGTAGTTATTAAACCTAGATCGTAAAAATTTAGCTATATATAATAGATAATAATGGGACAGATATACTAGAGGGTTAAACTAATAGGATTCATCCATGAAACATGTACGAATCGTGCCTTTCGATCATCAAATTGTATTAAGATCAGGATTGTCCAATCCTAATACAATCAAATTATAGAAAGTCATGCTTTTCAAAGACCAATCCCAATTAGTAAGGGCTTAGGATAACAACAGAAAGAATCTTGACCCATATATATCTGACAAAATATTGAGCAAGACCTCTTGACCTATACCCACCCATAGGTTCTTTTGGCCACCCATTTGACCCTGACCTAATCTATTTTATAAGACCCAATTCCTCGTAAATATATACTAATTATCTATTAGATCTACTATCTACAAATTTTATTAGCATATTTTTCAAAATAATTGAGACCATAATTAGTAAACACAAATGATTGGCTACTCAAAAAAAAAACAAATTCCAAGATTGTGACTTAGACATACCTAAATTATTTCAAATCAAATGGAACTATATCCTCATGATTTAAGCCAGTTCTAACCCATACCCAACCCACTTAAAATTTAGGTCAAATAATTTAACCAATACCCTACCTTAACCACAAAACTATTAACACCAAATATTACGACGCTACAAACACTACATTTTCACATCTTATCTTCTTTTATTATTGTTTTACTTTATATTTTATTTTTTGATGTGTTTCTAATTTCTCTTTTGGTACTTTCTTTGAGTATTATGAAATAAATTTACAATATTTTTTATTTTCTATTTTTTTAGATTTACTATTATTTTAGATCTAATTTTATTTATATTTACTTTTTAATCAAATTTAATAACTTATTTTATAAATTTTAATATTATTTATATTTGTTCATATATTTAATTTTTAATTAATATTTTTTGTCATATTTTATATTTTCTTTATATTTTTTTGTTTATGTACTATTTTATTTTTTTTTTTGGTGTTTATCTAATATATATTCATTTTTTTACTGATATCATTTAATGACATTTTTCTATCATTTTTTTTCTTAATGTGCATTAGTATAAAAATTTGGTTCGCTGGACATGTCCTTCATCCTAATAAAGAAAATTGTTATATCCCCTAAATTTATCACATACAGTGAATACCATGTCTTATGTGTGCAAAATTTTAAGGGAAGTGATTGCTCTGCCAATTGTTCTTCCAAAAGTCTGGGTTGCCCTAATGGGGGAGGAAAAGAATCATGATCAGTAGTATTAATGGCAGCGAATTGGATACGCTTGAGGGTACAATTAGTAAGGGATTAGGATAACAACATACTTAATCTTGACCCATGCTTGACTAGGCTTAGAATTGGACTCGGGCTGACCTAGCCCAACTTTGGGTCAAGCTTCTGGCTATGCCCAAAACAATTTAGGCCAGGTTTGAACATAACTATAAAGCTCATTTTTCTTTTGGACTGGGATTGGATATAACTTTGGTTCGGTCCAGGCCCGACTAGAGCCCAAGTCACTCATAGCCAAAATACAAGCACAATTAAGTTCGAAACCCAAGCCTATTTGATTCTGCTTAGCTCATCTTCGATTCATTATCGTGAAACCCTTTTTATCTCCTCAACTCCTCTGCCCTGCTTCTCTTATCAAGTCACTAAGAGGGCTCAGGGGCTTGAGATGATGAAACCATTGTTGTTGTCGCCGCTTCGTTCCTCAATCTTCTTCTATGAAAGCTGGTAATGGCATTAGCACCGACACCATCTATCCCCCCATCATCTTCAAAAAGTTCCGGCCATCATGAACTAGAAGTTCAACGTCACCCCCACTCCCCCCACACACACATGCACACACCCCATTTGGCAAAAGAAGGCCCGCTTCTTTCTGGTGGTCCATGCAACATACAATCAATGAATCTTCTAACTTTGCTACCTTGTAAGCATGACTGCTCACTATAGTAAAACAGGGTTCTCCCAACCTATTTTTCCCGATGCTAGAGTGGTGCATCAGGAAGCTCCACCACCTGTCGACATTTTTGAAAAGCGCAGGCAAAAAAAAGATATTAACGACGCTTTAAAGCATCGACAGCTTCTCCCATTTCTTGCCTGACTTCAACTCTAATCTCATTCTCTCCGCTGCTGCTCCTCCATTTGGGCCTCCTCTGATCCTGACCTCTTCCTTCATCTCCATTTCGGCCTCCTCCCGAGCTCCCTCCTCCATCTCTGTTTCGGCCTCCTCCAAGCTCCCTCCTAATCTATCTCCTCCAGTACCTCGCCATCATGTTGTCGCTGTTCCGCGCATCGTTGCCATCCATCGTCGCCATCCCGTGCGTCGTTTGAAGATTAGAATCCAATCCCTTTCTTCTCACAGTATTAGTGTAGCATTTTATCCTGTTTTAGATTTCTATATACTTTATACTTAATAATTTTCAGAATCAAGTTTTATTTTAGAAAAAATAAGCAGGTCCATTACATATTTCCTTTTCGGATTTTTGTCAGTCTCCAGTTCCCATGAACCTGCTACTAGCCAGGTTTTAAAGGCTTCTTTTGGAGGGCAAAATAACAAAAAAAAACTCTTCTATTTGATTTTGGCCTAATATTTCTTCACGGGGAAGTTTTTTTTATGATATGATATAAAAGGGAGGGGAGTTTAAGTTATCAGGAAACTCCAGCCCCATGCTCTTGCTCCCAGCTACGGTATTAACCCCTTAGGGTTTTAGTATTTGGTGTCGAGAGTTTTATGGTTTAAAGTTTAGTTTTTAGAGATTCGGGTTTAGGGTTTAGAGGTTAGGATTTTTGGGTTTTGGGTTTATTGTTGAGGGTTTGGGGTTTCCGGGTTTAGGAATTATGGTTTAGGATTTGGGTTTTAGGATTTAGGATTTATGATTTTAGGGATTGTAGAATTGAGTTTGGGGTTTGAAGATTAGGGTTTAGGGTTTGGGATTAGGGTTTTAGGATTTGGAGTTTAGGGTTTAGGCTTTTAGGTTTTAGGGCTTAGGGTTTGAGATGTAGGGTTTAGTGTTTGGGGCTTGTGGTTTAGGACTTTGGGCATAGGATTTTTGGTTGGGGTTTTAGGGTTTAGGGTTTAGGATTTTAGGATTTAGGATTTAGGGATTAGGGTTTAGGGTTTAGGATTTTAGGATTTAGGATTTAGGGATTAGGGTTTAGGGTTTAGGGTTAAGGGTTTAGGGTTTAGTGTTCAAGGTTTTAGGTTTAGGAATCATGGTTTGGTCTTTAGGGTCTTGGATTTTGGCTTTAAGGTTTAGGTTTTAGGATTTAGTATTTAGGATTTAGGATTTAGAATTTTAGGGGTTAGACTTTAGGATTTAGGATTTTAGTATTTAGGTTGTGGGTATATGGTTTAGCGGTTTATGGTTTAGGAGTTTAGGGTTCAGGGGTTTAGGGTTCAGGGTTTTAGGGATTAGGGTTTATGATTTTAGGATTTAGGATTTAGTGCTTAAGCTTTAGGATCTAGAGTTTTATTGTTCATGGTTTAGGATTTTAGGATATAGGGTTTAGGGTTTAGTGCTTTGTGTATAGGGTTTAGATTTTAGGATTTGGGTTGACGGTTTAGGACTGAGGGGCTTCGGGTTTAAGATTTATGGTTTAGGGATTTAGGTTTGAGATATAGGGTTTAGGGTTTATTGTTTAGTATTTTAGGGTTTGGAGATTAGGCTTTATGGTTTGTGATTAGGGTTTAGGGTTTGAAGTTTATTTAGGTTAAGGGTTTATGATATAAGGTAAAATAAAAGGGGAAGGAACTTTGCTTGATAGTAGAATCAAATAAATATGCTGATTAGTAGCCACAATAGAGAGCCAAGCGAAAATAAAAGAGGAGAAAGACACATTATTGATTATTCTACATTTATGTCTTATTCAAGAGTTTTGTGGCATTAATTGGTGTAACTTCTTGTTGTCCCTTAGGAGCCTTAGCAACGAATTGTTCCCCTTTTTCCTTTTGGAAAATATCATAGTATTTTTTTTTTATGATTTCATGATAATAGTTAAATTCAAGACACCTTAAATAAGTATTGTAATAATGTGAGCGAAATCTTAGACGGACATCTTATGCATACGAGCCTTAAAATAGTTGACCAGAAATGTAATTGTTCCCTGTTTTTTGTATATATATACTATGGTTTGATGTGTTATGACATGGTGCATTGGCAATTTTTACTTCAGGTTTTCTCTTAGTTTGGATTTCAGTCAACATTTATTAATTGGGACAAGGCTTATATTTTTCATCCTCAATTTGTTTTATTGATTAATGGCTTTGCTACCTCATGATTTTTTGCTATTCAAGGATTGCAACAAAGTTTCCCACTTTCACAATACATTTTTATACTATATATATTCTAAGGTTTTTTTCTTAATTACTGCAATGTGCAGTACATAAGCATTTATTATGGATGTATAGATTGCATGGAGACCAGGACATGTTACATGTATTTTATGCGAATGATTGTATTTTAGTTACTTGTGTAGTAGTTAGAGAAGCTATGTGCTTTGTGATGGTTATGGATGCTTGTTGTTACCATTCTGGTCAATCAGTTAATTATGCAAAGTTAGATATTATATTAGTCCAAGTACAGGAGCCAGGGTTCAGGTTTAAATAACTTGGTAATTGCATACCACTAAGAAAAATATGCTCTACCTATTTAGTTATCTTTTTGTTATCAGGTGCTTGACTGCTTGGAGGGTAAAGAAGCTTTCTAACCTATTTTGAAATTAGTTTAAGATTTGTATACGGAGGCTATGATGATTTTGGAATGTATATTTTGCTGATTCAACTGTTTCTAATAGCAGCAATCTTGGATGGCCTCCTTTCGTAGGCAATCGATTGTAGTCGTTTTAATTTAGTTGCAGATTAAATAGTAGATCTAAGCCTTCTCGTTCTTTTCCTTTATTCATTATTCTTTTTCTTAGTAGATTATTTCTGTTTCTTTATAAATTTCTCTTTCTAGGATTGATCCAGTAAAAGACTTTCTTTCAATTACCCTGATAGATCTTTATGAAAAGATCTTGATCCATGACTCACCTATCTTCCACCAATGATGTTGATTGGCATGTATTTATCTGGATTAATGAACTTGCACAGCATTATATACATGTTTCAAGAATATTAAGGCTCCTTTCTGTATACCTGCATCTTACTCAATATGTTATACTTTGAGATTTGTTCATTATTACAAATCATTCATTTCAATACCATGTATATTTTTGCTATAATCAATAATAGCTTTTTAAATATTTTTTTATAAAACTTGCATTACATAGAAACATAGACCCGTCAATTAATTAATGTACATATTCTATAGCATCCTTACATTAATTTTATTTTTGTATGGATGGGAGAATTATGTATAGTGGTCAATAGATTGTCCAGTTTGGATAGTTTGAGAATTGCAAATAATTTTATAGATACTTACAATAATCAAGCGATATGGATAGAGTTTTAGATATATTTCGGATAACATTTTCTTTTAGTTCTTCTCGTACATCTTTAGTCATATAGGAAGAACTAAAGAAAAATGCTGCCAAAATTTTTCTGGAGCTCTTATTGCATATCGTTTGATTACTGTAAATGACCTATATAATTAATGTAATTCTTGAATGGAATAGGACCTGTCTTTACCTATTAGTTGGTGATATGATATATTTATTAGTTAACCTATGTTATTTTTTACATATTTTTTTTAAAAAAATACTTGGTGTATTGTTTTTGACTGAAGAGCTTTTTTATATTTAGATAACTTAAAAGTTGGATCATTTTATCTTAAAATGGATAAAATCTAGATAAATAAATTGAGAAATACCAAAGAATATTTAGATGAAGTTCGTGATTTCATTAAATTCAGTATGGACAAAAGTAGTTTGAATGAAAAGATTTTATGTCCATGCTGATGATGTGTTAACAGTTCCTGTGTAAATCTACAAATGGTTAAAGAATATTTGATATAGAATAGTTTTGCAAGAGGTTATACTGAGTGGATTTTTCATAGAGAACTTATGCTGCCAGAATCAAGTAATCAACCATCGTCTGATCCTGGATCTAGTAATATGCAAGAGAATCTTGTAGGAGATGATGATATAACGGGTTTAATCACAGATATTTTTTGACATGGTTTTCAAAACTTTGAAGGTTCAACTGATACACATGAAACAATTGGAATATGTGAAGGTTCTACATTCATTGAACAAACATATATCGAGGAGTAGATGCAACCATCAACTTTTGAGTCAGCTCGATATCATAATTTAATGAAAGAAGTAAATGAACAATTATATCCGGACTATTTGAAATTTTCTAAGATCTTTTTTCTTATACATTTATTTTATATAAAATATATGAATGGATGGTCGGGAAAGAGTTTTACCATACTTCTGAGGTTATTAAAGGATGTATTTCCAGAAGGTAATGGTTAACCATCTTCTTATTATGAAGCAAAGAAAGTTATCAACAATCTAGTCTTGGATATCAAAATATTCATAGTTGTCTAAAAGACTACATGTTATATTATGGTGAAAATGCTGATTGGGAGTCATGCAATGTATACAGATCTTCATGATGGACAACTCACGAAGGAGATAAGGATGATGTAGTGAATGGAACAGATACACTGCAGCGTATAAAGAAATCAGCGAAGGTATTGCGTTACTTTTCTCTTATTCCTTGATTGAGAAGGCTATATTCATCATCGAAAATAGCTTCATTGATGAGATGGCATCATGAAGTGCATACGAAGGATGAAATGTTGAGACATCCAGCAAATAGTTTAGCATAGAAAATATTTAATACTAGGTATTCTGATTTTGCCTCTAATACTCATAATATTTGGTTGGGTTTAGCTTCAGATGGCTTCAATCTTTTTCGGATTCTAAATTCTATATATAGTACTTGGCCAGTTATTTTATGGATTTACCATCATGGTTGTGCATGAAACAATTCTCACTTTTCTTGTTAATGGTTATTCCAGGTGATAAGGGTCCAGGAAATGATATTGATATTTTTCTATAACCTTTAATAGAGAAATTGAAACAGTTATGGAAAGGTGTCGATGCAATTGATGTTTCCAATGGTGAAACATTTAAACTACGGGCAGCTTTATTATGGACTATTAATGATTTTCCAGCATATGCCAATTTATCTGGCTAGAGTATAAAATGATGGGTTGCATGCCCTTGTTGTGCATATTCGATACATTCAATTTGATTAAAATATATAAAAAAAATTTGTTATATGGGACATCGTCGATGGTTAGAACCAAATCATCCATTTTGTTTTCAGCAAGATTTATTTGATGGTACCATAGAAATGGGATGTGCACCTATTTCACATTCTAGAACTAATATTTGTAGATAAATGGATTCCATCAATTACATATATGGTAACTTCTCAAAGTCTTCTAAAAAAGAGGAAGGGATGATCAAGAATGATTAGCAGAATAAGTGACTACTGGTACTATGGATGCACAGGTATTTGAAGATCCTGATAATTTTTTTTTGAAAATGAGAATAAGGAAGACATACATATAGCATCTACAAATCAGTCCAGTAAATATTTATGGAAGAAAAGAAGTATCTTCTTTGACTTATCTTATTGTAAACATAATCTTATTCGACATAATCTTGATATCATGCACACATAGAAGAATGTATGTGATAATCTGCTTGAAACATTATTGAATCTTGATGGAAAGATCAAAGATAACATGAAAGCATGAATGGATTTACAAGAATTGGGCCTCCGATATGAGCTTCATCTCAAAATGCTTGCTAATGATATAATTTATTTATCTCCTGCATCTTATACCATGTCTGCTCAAGAAAAAGATAATTTTTTGATAATATGAAAAAATATTAAAGTACCTAATGGATATGCATCAAATATTTCAAGGTGCGTGCATCTTAAAGACCGAAAGATTTCTAATCTCAAAAATCATGATGGTCACATATTGATACAAGATATCTTTCCAATAGCTTCTAGATCATCAATGCCTAAACAAGTTTTTACAGTTATAATTCGGTTATCATCATTCTTTAAGGCATTATATTTAAAGGTTATTGATCTTGGAGAGCTTGATTGGTTGGAGTCGGATGTTGCAGTTATACTTTATTAGATGGAGAAGATTTTTTCACATAAATTTTTTACTATTATGGTACATTTACTCATTCACTTAGCTTCGAAAGTCAAGCTTGGTGGATCGGTATACTATTGATGGATGTATCATATCGAGAGGTATTATTGTCAATTTTTAATCTCTATATAATTTTTAATAAAAGTAGCATCATGATGATGTGTAAATAATTTTTTTAGTATTGTAGGTATCTTGTGCAATTGAAAGATTATGTATGAAATAGAGCCTATTCAGAGGATTCGATTGCGGAAGGAATATTGCTGAAGAGTGTTTGACATTTTGTTCAAGATATCTTCAAGGTATGGATACTGTATTTAATAGACCTCGACGGCATAGTAATTTCATAGACAATGCAGAGTTGTATAAGTTTTTTACTGCTAGAAGAGTAATGGGAAAAGATAAAAGTATTGCATTGGATCAGAAATCAATTGCACAAGTACATCATTATGTATTGCTTCATAGCGAAATCATGTTTGACTATCGAAGGTTGGCATATTTAACGTATTTCAAGTTTAAATGTCATATCTTATTTTTTAAACTACATTAATAAATGTAAATTTTATGTAGCAAATTTTTAATATCTCAGCGACAAGCTAATCATAGTACTCGACCTAATCCAATGATTGAGTAGCGATAGTTAGTCGAGTTATTTTCTACATGGCTTTTAAAACAGGTTTGACATATATTATAATAATATATTGATAGATTTATCATCAAAAAACTTGTTAACATTTTTTATTATTTTTAGGTACCAACAATGATGGAGAGAAATTGTTCAGATGAATTAATAGCTTTGGCTTGAGGACCTAACAAAGTTGTCATCAAATATAATAGTTTCATAATCAATGGTTTTAAATTTCATACCAAAGATCACGAGAAATTTAGAAAAATACAGAATATCGGTATTATGGTGGAAGCTGATAGAAAGATTTATTATGGTGCACTTAAAGATATATATAAGTTAAATTATTATAGAATCTTTAAAGTCATATTATTTAGATATAATTGGGTAGATATAAACTCATCAAAGGGTTTGAAAAAAGATGTAAATAGATTTACACTTATAAATTTTACAAGATTGATATATACTGGTGTCTTATTGAAGGATGATCCATTTATTTTTTCTTTTTAAGCTCGTCAAGTATTTTTTGTATAAGATGCAAAAGACAAAGATTGGGCTACTGTTATTAAAACAACATCTCAGAACTTATATGATTTGGGAAAACAACTGGAAGATGATGATACTTATACGCATTCCATGCCATTCAATTTTGTACCAGTTGATGACGTACATGCTACAGTATCCTTGGTTAGGACAGAATTTGAAGAAAATGCTAATGCTTGATTCTTATTGATATTAAATTTTGTAATGTATGCAATTTATAATAATTATTATGTTAAATTAATATTTAACTTCACTAATTCTGACTTTGATGTAAATGATAGGTGACACTATGCCGTACTTGTGATGATTTCTTGGTATGCAGTTCCAACACTCACGGATAGAGGCCAGTACCTCTGCTTCTGCACAACAGGCTGAGGCCAATACTTCATCACATGATGTTCATGCCGGTCCTTCCTCCGTACCAGACGTTGTGTCTAGTCCTTCGGCATACCAGTCTACTACAGGTCCATCATCCTCGGGGCATCATGATCCTCCCGTCGATCTAGCAGATGATGAGATACATATTTAGAATAATTTATTCCAATATCCTTGGTTAGATAAAATTTAATTATACTTTTTACTATAGCTTATTTTTATCTATTTCTATGCAGACAAATCTGAGAGGGTTACATGTAGGCGCGGGCCCACAGTAGTATGGGATGTGCGGTAGATGTGTGAGGGTGAAAAGATAATGATTGAGTGTAATGAGCTGGGGCAACCAATTAAAAAAGCCGCCAGCTTATTGAGTTCTTTTTTAGGGATAGTTGCTCGGAGGCATCAGCTTTGTTCATTGAGTTATGCAAAGTGGAATGACATGCTTCTGATGTATAAAGTAGATATTCTACGAGTTGTACAGGTAAAAAGTTGGTATTAAATTTGTTGGCGTGGAGTCCCTGGATCGGCCGGTCGGAGCCGCTACGTTGCAGGACCGCTCCCTGGTTCACTTGCAAAACAGGTCCCTTGCTGGAGTTATTCCGACGGAGGACACTCCGATGCCTAAGTCAGTAGCGAATTCTAGCCACAGAATGGGGAAGGTGTTGAGAAAGAGTGGAAGAGAAAAAGCTCTTGAAGATTGAAAGTGTATGTGTGCGAGATTGATCGCGTACCTCTCGAGCTACCCTTCTTATCCATATTTAAAAGATGGCCTCCGGTCTGTGGCCCGCTCTTTTTTCGGTGATCATGGAGAGCCAATCTCTTCCATGGTTGAAGATCGTGGGTTGTCATGAGCAGTTCCGGCCAGATCGGAGGCGTGGCTGCAAGAGTTGCGCGCCATGATCATGGCATGATGAGTGTCGATTGCAACCTTGGTTACAGTTTCCTTTCTGGAACAGATTGTGGTTCAAGCTTCGGGTTTTCCCTTGCGTGGGCCGAAGACTTGGTATTTTTTCGAGGTTGGAGATCGTGCCTACGGCGGGGACCGAAGTACGTGTCTTCGGAAGTCGATGAGTAGTTCAGACTTCAGTCGGGGTCGAAGGTGTTTCCTGAAGGATTGGCCTCCGGGTGTTGTAGTCCGGTGTGAAGCCTTGGATTGCTTGCAGTTGTCCTGTCCTTCGCTTGGTCCGAAGTCCATAGTCCGGAGAGACGGGCTTCGATAAGTCGAACCGGAGTTTGGTTTGTAGCTGAACCAGGATATCCCAACAAAATTATTTATTATCTTGCATAGTTAAAATATTATATTTTATTTTATATTCTTATTAATTATTTTCTTTTGCAGTCCAAGTTTGTACTCCCTCCATCCTCTCATAATTTTGTACTAAAGTCTCTCAATCAGAAATGGAAAGAATATAAAGCACAGTTAAAGATGAAGTACAAGTTACCGAGTATGATAGATGAGCAGGTAGTTGGTACTTGTTCTCCTAATGTACCCCTTCATCAGTGGCTGGAGTTGGTTCATTATTGGTTTTTCGAGAGGGGACAAGCAACTTCTAATTTCTTTGAAGCAAGTTTATTAAAATATTTAGTTTATATTGTACATTATACATATATATATATACATTACTTTCTGGATATAAGAAGTTATCTTTTTGATTTTGCAGACATATTCTGATATTGGTAGAGCTGCACGAGCAGCTCTATCTATTTTTCATACATTGGGATCCAAGAGTTATGCCTGAGTTTGATAGGAGTTCGTAAGTTTCTTAAACAATATGCTTATATTTTTAATATTAAAGTATTTATACATTTTAATGAAACTAATATTATATATCATGGAAAATATATCACGATATATATATGTATCATAGATGATATATTGTGGTACATATATGTATCATGGTACATATATATGTATCGCGATACATATATGTATCGTGGATAATGTATTGTAGTACATATATGTATCGTGGATGATGTATCACGGTACATATATGTATCATGGATGATGTATCGCGATATATATATATATATGTATCACAGACGATATATCGTGATACATATATGCATCGTGGTATATATATATCGTGATACATATACATATCGTGATACTTAAATAATTTTTAAATTTATTTGAATTATTTGCTTAAAATTATAATTTTTTTTGTAGGTGGATGATCATGGGAGGGAACCTGGTCAGATGGAGTTTTATTGGATGACTCATACTCATCATGATGACACTTTTATCAGAGATGAGTCGAGGGATATATGTGTAAGTTTTTATTATAATTTATTTCATGCAACGATTTAAATTTGATTTTGTTAGTCTTTAAGATCTAACTAATTTTTCTAAATTAATACATAAAAGAGCTACAGCTTTTATTGTCGAGCATGTTGATGATTCTACAGCATCTATAACAGTAATCGCATTGAGGTCGAGGTGTTTACAGAGTTGATAGGCCCGGAGCGCTACGGTCGAGTGAGGGGCTATGGAGTTGGAATCACCCCCACTCAGTTATTTGCAGTCAGTAAATATACACGTGAGACTGCAGAGACTACTCAGGATGCACGTATTTGCATACTCGAGAAAGAGATAGAGGAGATATGACAGAGCCATGCCGTCGATAGAACAACGATGGAGAGCATGAGAGAGCACATAGAGCGGCTTACATCTGTCATGTATGTTCCATGTCAAATACATATATATGATATTAAATATATATTTTTATATTAAATCAATAATTTATGTAATATATTGTCATTTATAATTTCACAAATTAAACATTTTAGATATTTTTTATATAGTTTTCTAGAGCATTAGATCCTCATGGACAAGGTGACGACCTCTCCTACAGATCATTGACCTCAGCTTTTTATTATTTTATATCTTATATTTTTATGTATTTTTAAATTTTGCTAAATAGACATATGTGTAACAAATTTTATTATATTTGATAGTAATGAATTTTATATTTGGATTTATATTTGAATGTATGAAGAATGCATGCAATGAGATTGAAATATTTGTTATTACTACATTATACAGGTTAAAAAAATATTATACAGATTTTTAAATTTTAAAATAATTATTTTATTTTTTTAAAAAAAATGGAATTCTTAACGTTTTAAAGCATTAGGAATAACCTTATCCTGGAGTGATTCCTGATACTTTAAAGCATTAGGAATAACCCTATTCCTGATACTTTTTAAAAGTATTGAGAATAACTTTATTCTCGATGCTTTAAAGCATCGGTAATAACCCATATTCCCGATGCTTTTTAAAAGCATCAGAAATAAAGTTATTCTTAATGCTTTAAAGAGTCGGGAATAATCTTATCCTGAAGTTATTCCTGATGCTTTTAAAAAGCATCGAGAATAAAGTTATTTTTTGATGCTTGGGAATAAAGTTATTTTTTGATGCTTTAAAGCATCGAAAAAAATCCCGATGCTTTTAAAAAGCATCGAAAAAAATAGTCTCCACTCCTGCATTCCCGACACTTTTACTTCAGCTCATCATCCTTCGATCACTCATACTAGGTGAGAAAGGACACCACCTAGGCCAGCCAAGATGTAGACTTCTTTCA
Organism: Areca catechu; assembly: GCA_021397845.1. Taxonomy (NCBI): domain Eukaryota; kingdom Viridiplantae; phylum Streptophyta; class Magnoliopsida; order Arecales; family Arecaceae; genus Areca; species Areca catechu. The sequence continues at coordinate 32,129,209 of CM038045.1, forward strand.
ACAAACTCTACCTCTTTGAAACTCAGGATTCATTTCTCGATCTCCTCACCACCTGATCTACAACACTATTCCTGGACTTCTTCACCGCTAACTATGGTCATCATTGCTGTCCATGGTCGTTGTCATTGTTGGAGACCCGATAGGCCCGAGTGAAGTCATCCATCAGAGAGAGAGCACCAGAGCATGGCTTGTGGAATGGGAGAGATGATATAGAGCTGTCAATGGGTTGGATCTAGACCCAAGACCGTAGGTATTTATCCAACAGGTCTGGGTCTGGTATTAAATCTGGACCCGTTTACCTTGACCCGGATCCGAACCCGTTTAGTCATAATTAAATTGATTTGATTATATAAAATAATATTATATATATTTACATATTTATATATATTTATATTATTATGGACCATTAGATCGTGATCCAAGGATTTGTAATGAACCATTATTTTTAATATAAAAGCCCTCCTCGATTCAGTGCAGCTAGATTTTTTTCCTTTGACCGAATCCCTAAATCCTCCCCCCTCAACGGCCAATGCCTCCCCCCCTCAACGGCCAATGCCTCCCCCCTCGATGGCCGACGCCTCCCCCTCAACAGTGACCATCTCCTCCCCATCAGGTCGTCACTCCATCATCCTTCTCCCCGTCCGGCCGTCCACGACTTCGACACCATCCCATGCTAGCCGCTCTGCTACTCCAACATCGGCCTATCCCTTTGACTCTCCCTTCCTCAGCTTCGAGCCCCGTCGGCCGTCGTTACTTAGACATCATCCTCCAGCAGCACTGCCTTCGTCGGATCCGAGCCCCGCCGGTCGTGCTACCCCGACATCGACCCCCCATAGCTACCATTCTTGGATCCGAGCTTCGCTGGCCACCAACATTGTTGATCGTCCCTCGCCGACTCCCGCTGCTCCTGTCCCGATATCGTTCCCATCTTTGGCTTTGTCTTCCTTAGATCCGAGCCCCTGTCACAGTGCCAAAAAATTGGTTAAATGCTTGTTCATGTGTTAATTACATCATTTATCTTAGCCATATCATTCCTTGTTTGGTAGAAAGCAATCATCTTTTTTTGAACTGCATGCTGCTTTTTTATGTTATTATAGCTGAAACTTATGTTCACCCATAACCACTTTCTTATGCCTTCCATTTGGGTCCGGGTTCGGGTCTGGATATTAGGGATCCATTTGGGTCTAGCTCTGGTATTTTAAAATTAGACTCATTGGATATTCGGGTCCAGGTCTGGGTCCAGTAGTTAAGATTGAGTTCGGGTCTGGATATCTGGGTTCCGACCCGAACCCGACCCATTGATAGCTCTAAGATGACAACCCTGGGAAGGAAGATTGTCAAATGGGTTTGGGGCCTTGATTGGGCCAGCACAATCAAGTTTGGGCCAAGCTCAAGTTGGACTCGTGCCTAAGTTTTCAAAAACTTTTTGGCCTAAGCCTAGCCCAAAACTCAAAAAAAGTTTTGGGCTAGACTCGAGTATGGGAATAGCCCGTCCAGGCCCAACCCACTTCCAACCCTATACCTAACACAATATTAAGTTGACCTCTTGATCTATACCCACCCACAGGTTCTTTTGGTCACCTGTTTAGCCCTGACCTAATTAATTTTATAAGATCCAATTCCTCATAAATCTATACTAATCATCTATTAGACCTAATATCTACATATTTTATTAACATATTTCTAAAATAATTTAGACCATAATTAGTGCCCACAAAATGACTGGTTACTCAAAAAAATTAAATTCGAAGATTGTGGCTAAGGATGGTAAAATATGACTCGACTCATGTTTGATGTGTCTTAAATAAGTTTAGATTTGAATTAAATAGATTTGGATCATAAATAAATCAACCAATTTAATCCATTGATTATACAGGTTGGGTCTGATTGGGTCTATCCACTTTTGTGTTTAAGAGTCCAGTGGTTCATGTAAAAGCGGAGCACCCACGGAAAAAGAGGCGCCATGTTTAACATTTAAAAGCCAGGTTTGCTATGAAAGGTTATTCGTTGAACGAGGCCCACCATGTCATTGTTGGACCGGTTCAACCACAACTTGACACGTCCAAAGAACTATGCAGAGGGAAGAAATATTTCTGAGTAGAAAAAAGAAATTGCCCCTCCCCTTGTTTGTTCTGTCTTTGCTCGCACTCTCGGCCCATGCCCATCCGGGGCTCTCTCCCTTTATTGGAGGTCCACTCCATTCGACCTATAAGGCAACCTTTTGTTTCTATTTACTTTGCAATGTTTTTATTTAGCATGGTAGACTAAATGTTTATCTTGGATGGTTTTGAGATTCATTGTCAAGTCCCAATCCAATTATAAATTTTTTTTAGTTAGTTATTAATTTTAATAATTTCAGGATTCTATTACTAGCATTATCCTATTTAATTATTTCCTTCTTAAAGTTTTAGAGTTTTTGTTTTAGTAGATTTTATTTTTTTGAATTTAAGTAGGAGTCCAACTCTCACTCATATGATCTCAATTTAAAGAGATCATTGGCATCTTCTTTAGGATTTGGGAAGAGAGAGAGAGTTTTATAGGTATCATCTTTGATAAGAAGAGCTTTTTTTTTATGTGGCTCGATTTTTTTAATAAAGAATTTTCTTCTTTCTATTTTTTTTTTTTTCAATGTCTCTTTTTTCTTTTTAGGTATTTATTTTCGATCTTGGGTCAATATGATTGTTCTACTCCAAGCAGTGTGCCATTCTGCAAGAGGTTTATATTTATTTGAAATACTTGGTGCTTATTTCTAACAAGTTTTTATTAATTTCTGGAGGGAAATACAGGATGGTAGCGAGCATCCTAGTTTCTGTTTACTTCGAGGAAGTTTGTATTTATTTGAACCATTTAGTGTCTACTCCCTCCAATCCTTATGTTTATCTTTCATTTGCTATGAATAGCCCTAACCTGATAGAGGGTGGTGGGCTGTCAAGTTTTTGTTTAGTTATATGATATTTGTGTTTATTGCTACAGACCATGTATTTATCCCAGGGGATTTGTGTTCGCTCTAGTATAGTTAGCGTTTATTTCTGAGAAGTTTCCATTGATTTCTAGAGGGGGATGCAAGAAGGTAGTGAGCATATATCCATGTGGTTTTTTTGTTTACCGTTGGCTTGTTTCTGTTTACTCCAAGTATATTTGATTGTATTTCGGGCCAAAAAGTATTTACTACGTCCAAACTTTATGTTTATCTTCCGACATTGTTGTTTATTATGAATGAGCTCCAACCTGGATGATAGGCAGTCAAGTTTCTATTTAGTTCTATAGTATTTATATTTTCCACCACTGATTAAGTATTTATCTTGAAGGGTTGGTGTTTTTTCTAGAGTGGACATCCTGTGAGAGAAAAATCGTCTCTCTCTCTCTCTCTCTCTCTCTCTCTCTCTCTCTCTATATATATATATATATATATATATATATATATAGATCTGGACTTGGCCATACCTAGTGGATATCCATTCAAATTTGATCAAATTTGTATTAAATAATAGAGGTCTTACTTCAATTATCCATGTTTTTGGATGCAATCTCTAATTTAAACATATAATTTAAAAACTCCAAGTTTCTGCATCAAATGATTAAAAATATATATAATTTAATTTTATTTAGACTATCCAATTTTTAACTGATTAATATATAGGTTAGAGATTAGTATACATAATTTAAAATGGGATCCTCGTCATCTATTATGGATTTGACTAGATCTGAATAAAAATAAACTCAAATGTAGCTAAGTATAAATCTGCTTATCTATCTATCTATCCCCCCAACTCAAAATAATATACACCCCTATTTTGACAATTGTTAGCCTTTTATTTACTTCTCTGATTTCCGAACCTAGGTGTCATCTTTATCGTTCCATTTATCTCTTAGATTTTTCCTATTCCTTAGCTTTTTGTGTTTTGTTCTTAGTAATTACCGATTGAATATTCAAAATATATGGCATCAGAGAAGTAAATTTATGGAGTTCCATCTCTAGTTTACTAAAAGTGGTGTTGTAACTGGAATATGAGAGGTGATTTCAAGCAGCTTCTGTTGTTTTAAGTTCAGTGATTTGAGTTTCCAGCCCTTTTTTTTTTTTTGGATAAATAAGATTTTAAAGTTTGAACCAAGCTTATGACCTCTTTTACTAGTTTGGAGTAGCATGAATAGTCTTTTTGGTTCATTCTCATCTTTTATTGCACTATTTTAAAGTTATAAATTGAGTTGATTGCAAATTGATTACTTGTTATTGTGTGATTTTAAATGATAAATTTATCTAAATCACTCACCAAACTGGCTATTTGTGACCACATAGAGAGATGGAATAATGGGGCATTTAGCTTATGATTATAATCAAAATTGAAATCAGAATGGATTAGAATGAGAATCGAAATTGACATATTTTTTATTTGATTAATGATCAAAATTAGAATTGGAATCAAAATGGACTTTGAATACTAAAAGATAGTAATAATTAAATTTTAGCAGGACTGGAGCATTATCATTTTTAATTAAAATTGAAATAAAATTAGGACTCTCCTGATCAAACAATTGGAATAAGGGTCACTCATTTCCTTTCTTATATTAGAGCCCAACTCTCCATTACCAAACATGCTCTAAAAAGAATGGGGAATGATGTGGCTAACTACTGATGTGGCTCTTACGCTTGATGTGGCTAACCACTGATGTGGTGCTCACATCTAATGTGGCTAACCGTTGACGTGGCTCCCATAGGCCACACCCCGATCGCAATGACCCCTCAGGTGAGCTTCTGGCCGAGTAGAGCCCTAAGCTGAGACAAGCTTTCGAACAAGGTTAGCTCCTGGTTAAGTAGAGCCCCAGGTCGAGATGAGCACCTGGCCGAGACAAGCTCCTAGCCGAGACGTGCTCTCGGTTGGGCTGAGCTCGCAGCCGAGTAGGGCTTCCAGATGAGCTGGGCCCTAGTCATGGGAAAAGCCCTCTCACAGATCGAGGTGAAAAAATGGATCAAGGATGCAACAAAAAAGCTGCAACTCTCAGCGAACGCATACGGCCCACCTGGTTCCAACACTGTGATAGAGAGCCCAGATGGCAGCCCGGGAGTGTGATGCCACCATTCCCACTGGACCTATCACGATGCTTGGGAAGATGCACCTTGCGTGGGGGAGGGAGCATTCCGTCGAACATGCTCCCTTGTAGAGGAGTGCTCTACCGAGACTCCAAGTCCATTAGTACTCCATCAAATATGCCCCCTTCTCGTGGAGGAGTGCTTTGCCAGAACCCCAGCTCCTGTAATGCTCCGTCGAACTTGTACCCTTGGTAGAGGAGTGCTCTGCTAGAATCCCAAGCCCTTTAGCGCTCCACTGAACCTGCACCCCGGGCAGAAGAGTGTTCTACCAGGATCCCAGGTCATGTGGCACTCTACCGAACCTGCATCCCTTGCAGAGGAGTGCCATGTTAGGACTCCAGGTCCCGTCCCATGGAGCTCAACCAGGCCTGCGCCCCTCTGAGAAAAATGCTCTGTCAGGGCTTCAGACCCTGTGTAATGGTGTCTTCTTCTATATATAGATAAGAGGGACCTCTGGCCAAGGTAAGTGGCAAGTAAACCCTGCTGCAATCAAAGAAAGAGAGATTACTCTTTCCCCTCTAGGCGGTGGTCATCCAGGACTCCGCGACAAAGGAACTGTGGTCCTTGATCGCCAAACTAACTTGACCAACAGAGTGTCCCTGCCAGTATCTTTGGCCTGGGTTTCTTTCTTATAGGTATGGTAGACGGGATCATCTAGGGACGGGGGACCCGACCTTCTCTGGATCCCCTGATGTGGCATCAAGACCTACCAAAGCTATAGGTAGGAGCGGTTTAGGCTATAACAGATTGGCATGCCAGATAGAAAGGCAAAGAATAGGCTTGCGAGAAGAGTGCTTAGACAACATCGATGATTGTTAGCACCGTTACAACGACTTTATGGTTGTAACACGCACGTGCAAAGCTTCAACCAACCACATTGGGAACCTATCCCACCATGGTGACCGGCATAGTCAGGAGGTGGAGCCTCCAGTTCCACCACCTCTACCATCAACTGACCAATACATGCAAATCATTGTGCTCGCATAACAAGTCCAGATGTTGACCATGCTAGTGCATTGGCTACAGCAACAGCATTGATATATGACAACATAGCAGCAACCGAGGACCCCCACGATCCTTGCTGCCACCACTCCCACCAGTCTTCAGTCCTTTCAGGAGGGGCCATCATGCGCATGGGCGACATCGTTCCCATGATACCCAGATCACTCATGAGGGAGCCAGCGCATGTTGGGGAAGGGGTGCTGGGGCAGTTCAATCGATTAGGAGACCCACTCTCCAGTCTCAAACTGTGATGGTCCCTCACATCGATGACACTATCATGGCAGGGGGTTGAAGCGTGAGCTCCCCCGATCTCCACCTTCCTCCCCTCTAACAGCCTCGGTAGAGGGGTTTACTGATGAAGCCATTCAGCTACAGGCTAAGGAATGCCTGGAGGAACATGAGCACAGGCTGGCCGACCTCACATACTTGTTTGTTGACCTCTAGGACTGTTCTTGCAAGCCCATGGGCTATGATACCCGGTCTCCTCTCTCCCGCCAAATCCAACAGGAGCTAATTCCCAGCTAGTTTCGCATGCCAGGTAGTTTCTCCTCTCTGTCCCCTAGCTTGTTGAAACTAGTCTTTGCATTCTTAGTCGGCTTCACTGGGAACTCTATTGGGGTTAAGGGAGAAATTAACTTGCCATATCACCATCTTGGCAGAGTATAGTCTTGATGACTTTCATTATTGTTTGACTCCCCTCGGTTTACAATATGATCCTAGGATGGCCCAGGCTAAACCTGCTTGATATGATTATCTCAACCAAGCGGCTTCTCGTCTAATTTTTGACCCTGCATGGGATCGAGGAGATGAGAAAAAATCGGCAGGTGTTCTGACATTGCTTTCAAACCATCCCCAAAATCCGAGGAGCCGAGGAGGGGCCTATGGTAGACCAGCTAGACCAAAGAGAGCAAGAGGTAATGGGGCGACTGGTCAAGCATCTTCTGTCATTCCCCCTCAAGGAAGATCCCTTAAAGATGGTACAGGCGGGGGCACTCTTGGTCGAGGAAGAAAGAGCCTGGCTACTTGGCTTCCCATAGGTAAATGCTGATGTCTTCACCTAAACCGCATCAGACATGCCGAGGATCCCTCTCGAAATACTCATGCACAAGTTAAACATCGACCCCAAGAGCCAGCCAGTTCGATAGAAGAAAAGAAACTTCACACCGAAAAGGTAGATGGTGATAAATGAGGAGGTTGGAAAGCTACTTGCTACGGGCTTCTTCCGGGAGGTGCATTACCCTTGCTGGCTTGCAAATATAGTCAAGGCCAAGAAAGCCAGCAGGAAATGAAGAATTTATATAGACTACACTGATCTCAACCGGGTATGTTCGAAGGATAGCTTCCTGCTATCTAAAATCGACTAGCTTATGGATGCGACATCAGGACACAGGTTGCTCAACTTTATGGATGAGTTTTCGAGGTACAACAAGATCTGCATAGACCCAAAAGATAAGTAGCACACCGCGTTCATGACAAACAGGGGCACATTCTACTACAAGATGATGTGTTTAGCTTGAAGAATGCGAGAGCGACTTACCAGTACCTGGTCAGCAAGATCTTCAAGGATCAAATAGGTCATAACATATAGGTCTATGTGGATGATATGCTCATTATGAGTGGCCAGGGGCCTGACCACATTACCGACGTAAAAGAAGCCTTTGACAACCTTCGCCATCATTAAATGCAGGTAAACTCGATGAAGTGCACATTCAGTGTCATGGCCAGGAAGTTCCTGGACTTCATGGTCATCCAGCACGGGATCGAGGCAAACCCAAAGAAAATATAAGCAATCACAAATATGAAGCATCTGACTTCAAAGAAGGAGGTATAGTGCTTGACCGGTCGTATCGCCGCCCTCAGTCAATTCATCTCATGCTCTATCGAGCACTATCTACATTCTTCAAAGTACTGCACAAGATGCATGACTTCGCATGGTCAGAGAAGTGTAGGGAGGCCTTTGAAGGGCTAAAGAAGTTCCTCGCCTCAACCTCCTTGCTCTCTAGACTAGAGGCAGGGGGAGCTCCTCTTTTACCTAACAGTATCCCCAGGGGTGGTCAGCTTGGTGCTAGCCTGTACTGACAAGGATGGCACACAGAGGCCTAGTTATTACACTAGCAAGGTGCTATGCGATGCAGAAACCAAATACACCTGATCCAAAAGATCATTTTTGTACTTATTATATCTGATCAGCATCTCAGGTCATACTTTCAAGCTCATCTGATTGCGGTCCTCACTGATCAACCTTTGAGGGCCATACTAAGCCGATCAGACACTTTAGGGTACCTGGCCAAGTGGGCAATGAAGCTTAGCAAGTTTGATATCTCATACCACCTAAGACCATCCCAAAAAGCCCAGGTCTTGGCTGATTTCTTGGTGGAATGCACCTGGGAAGATGACTCGGAGGAGGCCCTACAAGGACTAGGGCAACAGCCACCCAGCGAGGTGACAACGTGGATCCTCCATGTTGACGATGCATCCAACTCTAGGGAGAGTGGAGCTAGTCTCATCCTTGCCAACTTAGATAGAGTGGTTGCCGAGTATGTGTTACACTTTCTCTTTAAAGCGATGAATAACCAGGTTGAGTATGAGGCACTCTTAGTGGGGTTAAGGGTATCTCACAAGCTGGAAATAACGAGCCCAAGGGTCTTCACCAATTCACAACTCGTGGTGGGCCAAGTCATGGGTGAGTTCGAGGCTTGGGATCCCATGATGGCAAAATACCTGGATAAAGTGTGCTCCTACACAACAAGCTTTCATTACTTCGACATCTTTCATATCCCCCGGGGGAAGAATGTTCGTGTTGATGCCCTCTTTAGGCTCGTGACATTGCCCAACTCCTCACTAGGGAGGACATTCATTGAGTACCTGGAGGCCCCTAGTTTCGGGGTGACGGGTAAGGTTTCACAGGTCGCCCATGAGCTGTGTTGGATCGATTCCTATATCAAATACGTAGCTGAGGGGACCTAGCCTAAAGATCGCACAAAGGTCGACCTCTTGAAATGGAAGGCCACCTGGTTCGTGCTAATAGATGGGCAGCTTTATAAGAGGTTCTATTCTTACCCCTTACTGAAATGCCTGAGATTTTTGGATGTCACCTATGTCCTCTAGGAGTCCATGAAAGCATGTACGAGAATCATGTGGGAGGCAGGATGTTGGCCTATAAAGCTCTTAGGCAGGATTACTACTAGGACACCATGCGAGAAGACACAGCGAGTTAGTACGAAGGTGCGACCATTGCCAATGGCATGCCCATGTCCAGCGGCAGTTGGCTTTCCCATTGTCCCAACTCTCCTCCTGACCATTCACCAAATAGGGGATGGATATACTAGGGCCGTTTCCAATAGGTCCTACCACTGGAGGTATCTAATCATCGCCATCGACTACTTTATCAAATGGGTGGAAACAGAACCCCTGGCATGGATTACTAAGAGCAAGGCAAAATCTTTCTTTTAGAAATCAGTCATCTATCACTTTGGTCTCTCCCACATTGTCATCACCAACAGCATGTAAAAACTTGACAACCAAGCATTCAAGGAGTTCTGCATCGACCTGAATATCTGTCACTGCTTCATGTTAGTAGGCCACCTGCAGGCTAATAGAGAGGCCGAGGTGACAAACCGGACCATCTTCCAAGGACTTCACACCAGGCTAAATGAAGTGAAGGGCCAGTGGGTGGAAGAGCTCCCTAGTACGTTATGGGCCTACCATACTATGCCTCGAGCTATGATGGAGAGACACCATTTAACTTGGTATTCAACACCGAGATGGTAATAACAATGGAGATTGGCCTATCAATGCTGCGAAGCAGTTCGATGAGTAGAGTAACCCGGCTCTCCTCCTCAATCTTGACCTCTTAGGCGAGATGAGGGACAAAGCCCAACACTTCACATGGCCATGTACCAGCAACGAGTGGCTTGCTATTACAATTCACACGAGGCCTAAGACCTTTCACCTGGTAAACCTCGTCATGAGACAGGCAAAGATATCCCAGCCTGGTGAGTGTGGTAAACTATTGCCAAATTGAGAAGGCCCCTACAGGATGACCAAAGCATTGCACCAAGGAGCATATCAAATTGCTGAGCTCGACGGTGCCCAGATCCCACAGACATGGAATGTTAGAAACCTGAGGATGTACTATCATGATGTATGTCCCCCATCCGGTAATGGAATGAAAATGCTCTCCGATGGAACCACTCGACCTTTCCCCTCTGGAGAATGCCCATCCGTCCCACCCTAAGTCGGACGAAGTTTGACGGGATGCTTTACAACACCATCTTCCTGGAAGCTTGCTCTAGAGCACCCGCACCTATCCGTCTGACCCTAGGTCAGATGAAGTTTGACAAGATGCTTTATAGCACCGTCCTCCCAGATGGCTTGCTTCACAGCACGCGTGCCCATCTGTCCGACCCCAGGTCGGAAGAAGTTCGACGGGATGCTTTACAACACTGTTCTCCTAGACGGCTTGCTCCATAGCACCCGCGCCCATCTATTCGACCTTAGGTTAGACAAAGTTTGATGGGATGCTCTACAGCATCATCCTTTTGGACGGTTTGCTCCATAGCACCTGTACCCATCCATCCGACCTCGGATCGAACGAAGTTCGACGGTATGCTCTACATCACCGTCCTCCCGTATGGCTTACTCCACAGCACCCGCATCCATCCATCCAACCCTGGGTCAAACGAAGTTCGATGGGATGCCTCATAGCATCATCTACATGAACGGTCTACTTTGCAGCGCCCGAGCCCACCCAGCTAACTCGAAGGTGGGCAGAGCCCGACGGGATGCTCGTAACATTGCCCCTTTGGAACAAACCATTCCATTGCAGCATTCGCTCAATCACCGGGCCGGATGCTTGGGTAAAAAAATAAAATAAAATAAAAAAGAGAAGAGATGGAAAAATGCCTGAGTTCCTTTTCAAAAGAAGCATTACAAAGGAAAGATCCCCCAACAGGCCGGGGAGCCCTATACAAAATGAAGAAGAAAATTTATAGATACTCATGGCTCTGAGATCGGAGCCGGGGCCCCACTAGACTTGAGGGCCCCCATGGCGGTGTCGATCATCGCCCCCATTTTGGCTATCACCCATTTGATGGTCTCCCGCACCGAGCTTGGCTAGTCTAGCCTCACGATAGCTTCGATAGCTTGGGACTCTTGGGGAGGAGCTGGATTGACCTTGGACTCAGCAGCCTCGGCTTGATCAACCTGGATGGAGGGGTCTGTCCCACCTCTTGCTCCCTCAGGTTCATCGGTGATGATGTTTTGCAGGTGCAAGATGTTGAAGACCAGTGCCACCTTCATCTTGCATTCTTCAAAATCTTTATGGAAGGCATCGCAAACTGCTTCACTCATCTCATCCTCAAACTCCATCGAGGCCTTATACTGCTCGATCGCTTGAGCCGCCTTCTCCTTCGCCACCCCGACCATCGTCTCGGTGGTAGTGGCCTTCTCTTCGGCCTCCATGGCTTGGTCCTTGGCCAGTGCTAGCTGCATTTGGAGGGTACGGAGCTGCCCCTCCTGCAAGAGCGACGTAGTCATAGACTTGACGAAGCATTCCCTAAGGAGAGTGATGTACTTCTCCTTCTTGACAATCTCGGCTTCACGGTCGCCCACCCCCTCCTCCAGCTTGGTGACAAAATCTCGTGAGCCCTCGAGCTCGGCCTCTAGATCCTTTATTTGGGCCTCCATGTTTAGCACCTGGCCCTAGGGTCCTGGCTTTCACCTCGGCATCGTCAGCCCTATTGCGAGACTCCGTATATTTCCTAGCCAGTTGTTGACACACCTCCTTAATGAGAAAGGCATCTTGGATAACCTGGGGCCGCGAGTCAAGATGAAATGGTTAGTCAACCTTCTCATCCCTTAAACCCTAAGCTTGGTGCGGGTATGAAGGACTTACCATGAGTAGCTGGGGGATGATCCAAGAGATAGTCTCGCCCACCGTGCAGCCGCTCCTCTCCCTGCAACCCCGAGGCTGTAGGATGAAGCTCAGCAACCTCTCGGAAAGATCAACATCAAGGGTGACCTACGCGTGGGACGGCACCATCGTGGTGACCCTGGCTATTTCGGGATATAAAGTAGTGGACAAGGAAGGGTCGGCTAGCACCGGGATCGACGGCTGGATGCTTGTTGCTATGGGGGCCACAGCGGAGTCGGGGCCCTCTCTGGCTCTGTGGTGGGGCCTGCCTTAGGGGATAGCAGGATCGACAGGACTTCGACGATGGTCGATGGAGGTTAGGAGGGTCTCTCCCTCGGTACTGTGGCCCCACTAAGTTGCGGGGCCATATCCCCGGCCGTCTCTGCAACCAGCACCAAAGCTTCCCTCGCCCCTGTCTTGCAGGGCCTCTCTGTTAACTCCCCATGGGGCTTCTTCATCAGTTCCTTGCAGGGCTTTGCCGACGATGTCCACTTGCGGCACATTTGTTGGATCCTATCGATCAAGAATTTCATGTCTGCATTGGCAGTAAAACCTGGTTAGTTACCAAAAGCCATTGAAGAAAATATATCGTAACCCTCACCTAGAGATCGGATTGGATTGATCCCGATGTCGAAGAGATTTTGCTCGGAGAGGAGGTCTTGCCCGTGGGAAACCTTCGAGATGATAAGCTGGTCGTACACCTCCTGATTGGTAGGCTCCACCATGGCATCATAATTGGGAGACCGGTTGGGGTCACTCCAAACTCAGTTGACTCCCTTGACTGAAGTAAAAAGGTACCAATTCATCCATCCCTTGATGGAAGTGGGCAGGTCAAACCAAAGAACCCCTGGTCGGGGCACAACAAACTACCACCCCTTCTCTATGGGGTGGCACTTCAAGGTAAAAAGAGCCCTGAAGGGGAAGAATCGTGCGACTACACCATGAAAATGGCATAAGATAATGAAGGAGCAAACGACCTTGAAGGAGTTTGGGATGAGCTAGGCTAGAATTAACCTATAGTTATTTAAGAAAGATAAGATAAGAGGATAGAGAGGAAGCCGGAACCCAATAAGGAAGAAATCCTTATACAGGGCGATCCTTCTTGGCTTGTCCAAAGTGACCCACTCGTTTGGGCCTGGGGCCATGATCCGGACGGTCTCCGAAATCCCATATACCCACCAAAGGTGAAGGGCATCTACCTTGGTCATCATCGAGACGGCACCCGACAGACCTGCCAAGTCCTGGCTCGAGAATGATGGAGGAGGAGGTAAGGCAGAAATGTTGGGGTCAACCATCTAGCGGGGACCTCGGGGGACCCCGAAGGAGACATCTTCCTCCTCCTCGCTATTTGAAGGAGGAGGCCTAGACTGAGGCAACTCTATGACACTCGGGGACCAAGGGTACGCTCCGAGGAGCGGTGTCCATCTCTAGAGAAACTCATGAGCATTAAAGAATAGGGAGAAGAAAAGAAGGCCTGAGGCTATGGACAGGGAACACTCCTCCAAGATGGGCAGGAAGAAATGAAGGGAACAGAGAGAAGAAACTAACCTACATAAGGTTTCAGGTTGAGGTTCCCAAATGTGGGTACGGAGCCTCCTTTTATCTTTCTCCTCTTTTCCATCCTTCTCCCCTCGATGGCTCTGAAGAGATGCGACGGGACAAGATGTCTTCTCAAAAGAGATAGAAAAACCTCTCTTGAAGCCATGTCCAATGGTCGAATGCAGCCCTCTCCCCATCGGTCGATGAGATCAAGGCACGTGTCAACATCCACTGCATGAGATGCTTCGGGTCACGAACCACCATGCCGGGGGGCACGAAGACATCATTTCAAATTGTCGCCTCCCGCTCATGTGGCGGTTCCCTATCGATGGATGAGCGATCCTCGAATCATCAAAGGTCATGGCAATTAATGACTGGCCCGAGGGCCCTCCACATCAGTAGCATCAAGTTACTTCCTTCAGCCTAAACCCAAAAAGTCATAACACATTTTGGGCTTAGGAGTGGGGGGTATCTGATGTGGCTAACAGTTGACGTGGTGCCTGCATCCAATGTAGCTAACCACTGCCATGGTGCTTGTGTCTAATGTGGATAACCACTGACATGGTAGAGCTGTCAACGGGTCAAGTTCAGGTTGAAATCTAGATATCCATACCTGGACCCAAACCTGAATGGGGGAGGGATGCCCGACATGAACCTCAGAGAAAGGGGGGAGATGCCCGACACGGACCTTGGAGAAAGGGGGAGGGAGAGGGGGGAGGGATGCGATTTACCTCAAAGAAAGATGAGGTCGAGCTGTCGAGAGGTGGAGGGGAGGCATCAGCCATCAAGCCATCGAGCTGTCGAGGGGTGAAGGGGGAGGTGTCAGCCGTCGAGTCATCGAGGGGCGGAGGGGGAAGTCATCGAGGGGCAGAGGGGGGAGCCATCGACCGTCGAGCCATCGAGGGGTGGAGGGGAGGCGTTGGTTATCGAGGGGTGGAGGGGGGAGGCATCGGTCATCGAGCCATCGAGGGGCGGAGGGGGGAGGCGTCGGCCATCAAGCCATCGAGGGAGGCATCGGCCGTGGAGACTGGAGGGGGATCGATCATCGAGGGAGGCATCGATCGTGGAGACTAGAGGGGGATCGGCCGTCGAGGGAGGCATCGACCATCGAGGGGAGGCCGTCGAGCAGGAGGAGGCGTCGGCCATCAAGCGTCGAGGGGATTTTTCATTTGGGGATTTGGCGGAATGCAGAATGGCAGAAGGGAGAAAGAGGGCAAGGGGCACAAGGGTTTTTATATAAAAAATAAAAAATTGATCTAAACCGTTGGATCATAATATAACCTTCCATATTTATATAAATATATATATAAATATATATAAATATATAAATATATATAATATTATTTTATTTAATCGGGTATCAGGTCTGGATATTATCTATCCAGACTCGGATCCATTTAATTATGATTAAACAGGTCCGGATCTAGGTCTGGGTAAACGGGTCCTGATTTAGATCTAGACCCAGACCCGTTGGATCCAGACCCGCAGGTTTGGGGTCCAGACCCGACCCATTGACAGCTCTATGACATGGTGCCTATGGGCCACACCCTGACCATAGTGACCCCCGAGGTAAGTTCCCATTTAAGGTGAGCTCCTGGCCGAGATGAGCTCTGGGCTAGGCCTAGCTCGTAGCCGAATAGAGCTTTCGGACGAGTTGGGCCCTAGTCACGAGAAAATCCTCCTCACAAATCGAGGGAGGAAAATAGATCAAGGACGTAACAAAAAGGCTGTAACTCCTGGAGGATGATTATGGTCCCCTGGTTCCAACACCATGATAAAGAGCCCAGATGGCACCCTAGGAGTTTGGTGTCATTATCCCCACCAACCTGTCGCGATGCTCGGAAAGGTACACCCTGCATGGGGAGGGAGTACTCCACCGAACCTGCCCCCCTTACGGAGGAGTGCTCTGTCGGGACTCCAGATCCTATAGTACTTCGCTGAACCTAACCCCCTTCTTGCAAAGGAGTGCTCTGCCAGAAGCCCAGGTCCTGTAGTGCTCCATCAAACCTGCGTTCTAGGCTGAGGAGTGCTCTACCAGAACCCTAGGCCCTATAGCGCTTTGCCAAACCTGCAACCCAAGCAGAAGAGTGCTTTGCCAAGATCTCAGGTCCTAGGTATGCTGAATATAGAGTGATGGTTTGTAGGCCAAGGAAGGATGATCAAACCCCCACCATATATTGTTTATAGATTAATACCCTTAAGATATTTTATCGAAACATGGAATGCAAAAAAAAGATATCCAAAATAAGTAATAATTTTTTAAAATTTTATTTAGTTGCTCTATTTTAGTTAAGTATTATGCAGTATTTTTTTATATATTATGTTAATTTAAGCAAAAAAGAATAAAATGTAGGTTTTAAATTTGGTTAGTTAGATATGAGAGAAATAACACTAAATTAGACTACAAATATAAAGCAGCTAGATATCCTAAATAAAAGCAGAAAATCAAATCTAGTATTTAAGATAATTAATTAATAGGTTAAGCAATTTTTTTCTTTTTAGGTTAATTTGAAAAAGGAAGAAATAATTTTTTTCTTTTTAGGTTAGTTCAAAAAGAAAGAAATTAATTAAAAGTAACTAAAAATATTTTTTTCTTTTTATGTTAATTTGAAAAGGAGGAAACTAATTAAAAAAAATAAGAAAATAAATCTAGGATTACGGTTGATCTTACCAAAGTTGTGAAACATTCTTTCTTTGCTTTTCTTTCTTTTTTATGATTTGTAAGAAAAAACAAGAAAATTAGTAAACTAAGTTTACAAGAAATCAAAGAAATCAAAATTATTAGTATCCATACCTTTCTAGGCAATGGTACCAAAAACTTGATTGATCGTGATATTATCATTAAGATATCATGATAATCAATTTAAAATCTAATTTTGAATTAATTAAATTTACGTAGAAAGTAGTGAGTCAGATCGAATCCACGAAGAAGGTGGTGCATAAGATAACTTAAAATTTTTTATTTTAAAAGAAAAAAATATTTCGAAGTCAAGAAACACAAGTTAAAAGTGCAAAGAACAGAAATTAAAATTCTGGTACGTTTGATTTGTTAATCATATCTTAGCATTTACTTGCAAGAAAAGTAAATGGCATAAATTTAAATTGCATGGAAATAAACTTTGCATAAATTAAAACTAGAATCTAATTTCAAAGAATTAAAAATACCAACTAAATAATCTAAGAAAGTAATAACAAAGTATTTAAAGTTGATTGGCATAGCCTCATCGGAAAGTTGGTTTGATGGGAACCCGAGAGTCTAGTATATTTTATTTTGAGTCCAATTGAGTCCATTTAGTCGAGTCCAGTAATTTTCAGTCCAATCAAGTGAGTTAGATCGAGTCCTGTAATTTTCATTCATGTCAAGATCCAAGAGGAGATTAAGCGAGAGTCTAGTATATTTTATTTTGAGTCCAATTGAGTCCATTTAGTCGAGTCCAGTAATTTTCAGTCCAATCAAATGAGTTAGATCGAGTCATGTAATTTTCATTCATGTCAAGATCCAAGAGGAGAGTAAGCAGGCCAGGAAATTCACCAGAATCCCCCAACCAGAGCTGGCCTTCATGCACTTGAGCCCTTTCATGCTGCCAAGCCCACAAGAGAGAGCTCCAATCCAAGACAAAGGCCCACTATTGACCGGTCCACCAGGATTTCTTGGTTCACAAGTCAGGATTTCGTAGCCCTCAAGTCATGTACCCTGGGGTGAATCTATAAATACCTCATCACCCCCCCCTTTATAATCAATTATTCATCAATATATAACAAAATTCTATCAAATTTTATTTCTTTGCTGTGTGCATCGTGGCATGTGAGGCCCTTCCTTTGTTCTACGAAATATCGCGAGGTATGAGGCCCTATTTATCCAGCCATCAAAAAATCCAAATCCACCATTTCTAAACCCTCCTTTCTTTCATTCTTTCCTTTCCATTACTGCTTTTAATTTGTGTTTCTTTCTTTGTTGAGTGTTACAGGTGAACAGGAATCAAGATCAGGTGTTCTTGCCTCAGAACCGGCATTGTGTGGAAGATCGGAGCCCAGAAGCAAGATCTTGAAATCCTGTCACTACGATCTTGAGAGTCCTGCCATATCTATATTGAGAGAGCGATCTTTGTTGGTACAACTAAACTTTTTCCTATCTCATAATTTCTGATTCGTTGAATAGATCCTAGTTTACGGTGGTTTCACAACCACCAGGTCCTGTTTTTTTTTAATTGCTTTATAGGTGTACTTATGCGGGTAATTGAATTAGTTTCCTTCACCGTCTCCTTTGAAGTCTTCTTTAAAATATAAAAAATATAAAAATTAGTTTCTAATTTTTCTCTGTTAATTAGTTATTAATTTTAGTAATTTAGTTTTGGTTATTTTGTCCATCATTAACTTGGTATCAGAGCCTAGAGGATTAGGGTTTTTCTTCTTCCTCCTCGGCTCCACATCCTTCCTCCTATCTAGATCCCCCTATGCAAGACTCCTTCTCGAACCTCGATCAGCCACCGGCCTCCATCTCCGGTCTGTCAACGGCCTGGCATATGCTTCCCTCCCATGACCCCAACACCCCATTGGCATCAGCAATCCGTGAAGCCACCGATAGCAGCCGATAGCCACGTTCCGAACCCCATCTTCCGCCCGATCGAGTGCCATCAGATCGACGCCGCCACCCACAGCCGTCATCTTCACCGCGGCCCTCTCTACTTCCTGTGGAAAGCGTCGCCCGACATCGCCCTTCACCAACAGTGCTTCTCCCCGGTGTCCCGTGCCACCGTCGAAGCTTCTTCCACGTCGTCCCTCATTCCTCATGTCTTCTCTCGTTGTCGTCTTCCTCACCGGCGGAGTCACTACGGTCGAAGCTCCTCAGATCGGCGCCTCCACAGCCGCCAGTGCTCACCATCATCATCCTCCCTGGTTTGTGCCTTCCCACCCCAACCATCCAAAAATCTCCAACGATCGTCGCCCATCTCTTCGCCCGTTGCTAGCAAATCGATGCCCTGAGTCGACATCTTCCTCCCCAGCACCGTCGTTGGTGGAGAGCCCCTGTTGTTCCAACCTCTGCATCTGCCGGTTTGAGAAGAAGAGTAGCACGAACATGAAAGCAGTGCCGGCATCGTTTGCCGACTTCAAGAAAGAGGAGCGTGCCGGATCTCCTCCCTGCCTCCTACGACCGTCGACGATGCCGGACTCCTCTAGACGATCGCCCAGGCCGAGCGTGCCATCATCGGTCGCTGTCTTTCCCTGATCGGAGAGGTCCTTGGATAGTCAAGACGAACACCATGCCACCCCTGTTCCGCCTCAGCGTTCTCTGCCTTCTTTTCATCCATGCCACCGTCTCCACCCCAGCCTCGTTGCCGACGAGGCCCACCAGGAGTCCCTTTTCCGTTTCACCCAGCCTTCATCCGAGATGAGGGAGATGCTCGCACGATCGTGAAGGCAATTGCCCTCCACTATTTCCGACTTCAGATCCGGACAGATTTTAGGGCTGCATGGATTTCAGAGCTGCACGGATTTTTGAGCCACACGGATCTTAGAGTTGCACAGCTCTCAGAGTAGAGCTGATGAAAAAAAAGGGGTGAGCCTAGCCTCTTTTAATTTGATTGGTTTCAGTTCCATCAAAGCTTTCGCTGAGCTTGACTCGACGTTGTCGAGTCTCCCCACCGCAAGAGAATGATGGGGACCCGAGAGTCTAGTATATTTTATTTTGAGTCTAGTTGAGTCCATTTAGTCGAGTCCAGTAATTTTTAATCCAATCAAGTGAGTTTGATCGAGTCCTGTAATTTTCATTCATGTCAAGATCCAAGAGGAGAGTAAGCAGACTAGGAGATTCACCAGGCCCCCCCAACCAGAGCTGGCCTTCATGCACCTAGGCCCTTTCATGCCACCAAGCCCACAAGAGAGAGCTCTGGTCCAAAACAAAGGCCCAGACAAAGGCCCACTGTTGACCAAGTCCACCAGGGTTTCTTGGCCCACAAGTCAGGGTTTCTTAGCCCTCAAGTCATGTACTCTGGGATGAATCTATAAATACCCCATCAACCCCTTCATTGTATCAATTATTCATCAATATACAACAAAATTCTATCGAGTTTTATTCCTTTGCTGTGTGCATCGCGGGGTGTGAGGCCCTTTCTTTGTTCGACGGATCATTGCGGGGTATGAGGCCCTATTTATCCAGCAATCAAAAAATCCAAATCCATAATTTCTAAACCCTCCTTTCTTTCATTCTTTCCTTTCCATTGCTGCTTTTAATTCGTGTTTCTTTCTTTGTTGAGTGTTACAGGTGAACAGGAATCAAGATCAAGTGTTCTTGCCTCAAAACCGGCATCGTACGGAAGATCAGAGCCCAAAAGCAAGATCTTAAAATCCTGTCGCTACGATCTTGAGAGTCCTGCCAGATCTACATCGAGAGAGCGATCTTCATTGGTACAACTGAACTTTTTCCTATCTCATAATTTCTGACTCGTTGAATAGATCCTAGTTCACGGTGGTTTCTCAACCACCAGGTCCTGTTTTTTTTTAATTGCTTTATAGGTTTACTTATACGGGTAATTGAATTAGTTTCCTTCGCCATCTCCTTTGAAGTCTTCTTTAAAATATGAAAAATATAAAAATTAGTTTCTATTTTTTCTCTATTAATTAGTTATTAATTTCAGTAATTTAGTTTTGGTTTTTTTGTCCCGCATCATGGTTGATATCACTTCGCCTTCTTCAGTCGTACTCCGCAGAGCAAACTGGGCTTTTTCTTTTTCTTCATCTTTGGATCTTGATTTTGAAGATGGAATAGGCTTGAAGATGGTGTAGGGGCAAAACTCTCATCTAAGAAATCTCACTTTTAGAGACCAATCCGTAATCCAAAGCTAAACCTTCTATCCTGTACCGTACCCTCTTTTCAAGATAGGTTTTTCTTATAGTCCAGGGGTCCTTTAAATAAAGGAGAGAATAGGCTTATTTGGTATCAAACTGGGCATTAGACTCCCAGTAGAATTCCTAGAATTTTTGGTAGTTAAAATCATGCCAAAATTATGCTGAGTTAAATAGGACCATTGGATGTTTTCTGGACTTCTCAGATCGAGCCAAAATCGCTGGGTATCCTTCTCAGGTTGGGAATGCACTCCAACCATTGGATCGACGTACAAGATGGTAGCATCTCAGGAAGATTGAGTGGCGGCGATGATCTTGGCAATGTGTCAATGATGGGAGGCGGCAGTGAGAGGCGTAGAGTGGCATCTCAACATGGATGAAGGTGGCACGATTGAGGAAGGATGGTGCTGGTCCACAGTGGAAGTCTATGGACCAAGCAGTCAGCAATGGAGAAGGGAAGAGCGGCGTTGGTGGACAAGGAGGAAAGGAGGTAGAAAGGTGGTGGCGGTGATGAGGCGGCACAGGCTGTACAGTGCAGCGGGGAGGATGTTCGATGGTGTCTCAGGATGGGTGGCAGCCATGGTGGATTGTGGAAGTGGCAAGTTCAGAAAGAGAGGAGGAAGGCGGTGGGTGTGACAGTGGCTTGGGCTGGCAAGGAGCAGCGACGATGGTGGTGGTGGCATGGATGACAAAGGTGGCATGGTTGCGATGGAGATGGAAAGGAGATGATGGTGGAGAGGGGGGCAATAGCAACAAGAAAATTGAGATGACCAATAATGGTGACCGGTAGAAGCATCTCAGGTTGGAGAAGAGCGGTGCCGGCGATGGAGAGGCAGCGATGGGATTTTGGGTGGCGACCTATGACTGTGACTGGAAGAAAGGGTGACGGGCAGCAAAAGGAAGAAGATGGTCCATGTGAGAGTCCTTATAAGCGGCCAGTCCATAATGGACTGGTTACTCTAAAATCTATGTTGGCTTAAATTTAAGTTGATTTTGGGTCCATTTTAACTTCATTTTAGCCCTGGTTTGCATCCTTTAAATCCATAGAGCGAGCTCTTCATATTAGTGAGTTTCTAAACTAGTAATTATGTCAATTCTCCAGGATGTTGGGGTTCCGAATATCACCATTAATCTTAATATACCTGCAAAAAAGGAAGAAATATAAATATAAATTTTTATTATATATTTTAATTGGTATGTGGTGCTTCGACTTGATATCAAATTTTCATAATTATACTATAATTTTATCTTTTTGAAAGATATTTTAAAAATAGTTAATTTTGCAAGAATGTCTCGTTTAATTATGAAATTAGGATTTTAGAAGATGTTAGCATTATTAATTAACTAAAATACTTAAAATAAATGTGTAAATATATGATTCATCAATACCAAAGTAGAGTCAAACTCTGGTTCAAGAGGGAACCAAGATCCTGTGAATCGGGTGTGTCGCATGTTAAGGTTACGATCGGTAGGATTGGGGAATCAAAGCGCCTTACACGGCTCTTTTCTTCAAGAGAGTAACAGGATTTTCTCCTCCGACTCATTCAGTCTACCCAAACATCCTATCTATTTTATCCGTTCCTGGAATATCATGAATCCAGGTATCGGAGTTCAAAATAGTTGGATATGACTCTTTGTCCATCTCAGAGCTAGTTTGGTTGGACCATTGTTGGCCATGTCATCTTTGAGATCCTCAGTACGAGATTTTTTCTCATATCATTAAGTATTTTGATATAATAGATCATATTCAATGACTTTGATCATCGATGTAGGACCTCCATTGTAGAGTTTTTACCTGATAGGATTTAAGTTCAAATCTATTCGTAAGGATCTAAGTACACTAATATAAATAAATAAATAAATAAATATATATATATATATATGTATTATAATGTTTATAATATATTTGAATTGCAACATGGATATATCAATACCGAACCATCTTAACATTATCATTTACAAATGTCTTAATACTTTAGAAGTCAGGTTAATTGCTGGTTGAAAAATCATTACAAAAACCAAAACAAACCATGAGATCTAATTGAACCTTCTTGACCATAAAAATAAAAGCAATGATGAGCATAGCTAGTTAGTTTTGTTTAGTGTTTTCTACGGCTGCAAATAGATTGGATTGATGAGTAACTTGACCTGACTTGTTTAGATCCAATCCAATTCATTTTCAAGGATTTATAGGTCCGAGTCGAGTTTTAAAATTGGATCTGATTTATTTTATAGCTAGGAGAATAAAATCATTATAATGTTATAATGATACAGTATAATTACTTTTGACACATACAAATGGACATATACTTTATATTTTGAAACATGATGTCTTCCATTAGGATGCCTTCCATTATGGACCACGCCGCGGTCCAAGGAGCCCATAAATGCAGGTGCCAATTTACCGTTCACCTTTCTCCAAATCTGACTCAAATTAGAACCCAACATCCTCTCTTTTGCATAAATGTCAAGTAGTGATGCCATTCAATCAAGAGTTTGGTTACCTTTGATTTCGTAAACCAAGAGTTCGCGGTAAGTTGGATGGCCAAGGGGAAAGCCTCAAAATACGAAGCCCCTTTGGTTCCCCACGTAGGAGAGCGGAGAACAGATTTTTTTTTTGATGATCTAAAATAATTTATTTCTTTTAATTTTTTGAGATTGCTTTTAAGAGCTGTGAGGTACTGATGTTTTTTTACAATTATGGGAGAAATTTAGAAGAAAACTGATCTATTATTCATCAATCGGGTCGGCCAAATTAATTGCTTTTTAAATGTAAGGAATGGGTTGTATTTTTCATGTGAAAAGGGCTACGCTTTCCTTCATGCAAATCCATCGCTAGATCATCCACCGTATAGATTTCAAAGCATTCCAAATTTTATCATTCATCCATTTGCACAAAACTCAAAGCAAGCAGTGGACGATCCAGCGGCGGATTCCCGCGAAGGAAGATGAATCCTTCTTTCACAACCTGACTCCTTAAATTTATCCCCTTTTCAAGATTGGATAGCTGAACTCACCGGTGGCAAGTACTCACGGCTAAAAGCTTGAATGCTTCGCTTGTTCTTTGGTTTGGTAGGTTGATTTAAAGGAAATTTAGCACAAGTTTCTAATTAACGTATGGTTGTTCAAGAAATAGCAAGCCTCTGACCCTAGGTAGCCTAATTAATGGTCCGATCTAAATGATATCCATCGTTGCAACGGGTCATGCTCCCAAGTTACCATAAACCAAGTAGAGAACCATGTCCATACTCCTGCGAACCATAGAAACCATGGAAGCGGTCAAATGGACACCGCCGACCTGCTGACATGATTCGCCCTCACCAACCACTCCAGTCCCGGCTCCACCGCGCAACGCCCCGCAACGATCCACGATGATTACGGGCCGGAACTTGCGGGCCATTTAACTGGCGGCACGGATTGTCCTCACTCGCAGCTCACGTGATCGCTTTTCCTTGGGACTTGGGAGGGAAGCTCTTCCGTTTTTAAATCCGAGCCTCCAAAATCCGCCGCGACCGCGCAAGCGGGCGAAAGAAAGAGACCCGGAGAGAAAGGTTTGCGTCTGCGATCGCTTCCGTGGCCTCCGAGGTCGTTTTGGACTCGGCTCTCCGTGAAGTTAGGGTTTCTCTTCTCCTTCCCGGTGAGCATCTCTAATTCCTCCGCTCTGAAATCTCTACTGCAAAATTTCTGCTGGATTTTTTTTTTTTTTTTTTAAAAAAAAAAATTACAAAAGGTCAGTTACCCTTGTTTCGAGGGCCGATCTCTGATTTGCATCCGTTTGCTTTGGCTTTTCGATCCTAGAGACAGGAAGATTATGTTATGGGCGCTTTCTAGCATGGAATAGGGTTTTGTTTCATTAACAAATGCTGTTGAAAGGAGCTTTCCATATTAAATCATCAGAGGTTTCGCTAAAATGAGCCTTATTGGAGTGCGATTTCTGCTTCTATTTTTCTGATGAAAGGGGTGTCTTTGAGCTCGAGAGTGGGTTAGCAGTGGAAATTGATGACCGAATAATGGAATGGGGTTCCGAGAAACTAAAACAGGTCCAAGCTTTGGGAGAAATAGGGCGTATTGATATGTATGTCCAACATGAAAGTGCGGTGATCTTAACTTGAAAACTTCCTGCTATGGATAATAATAGAAAACTTATTTCAGTGCATAGTACAAGAAAATTAAATCATGTCGGAGTGCACTGTTCTGATAAGGTTCAGATGGGAGCTCTTCTTCACATTTCGTAGTGCTCATGAGCTGATTTGCAGACACGAGTCCTCGGATAAACAAAATTTCCGGGACAATTTGAAGTGAAATTGTTTTTTTGGTAATATTCAGTGTTATGTTTTGGTAATTTATGGTTCATATTGTTGCTTTTTTTTTTGGTTGATCGTGCTTTTCTGCACTGTTGTTTAGATTTCTGCAATTGTACCCATCAAGAAATGAAAAAAAGGCAGATTGTAAACAGTAATCCATCATATCGTTCTTGTTCCCATTTCCCCTTGTCAATGAACAGATATATGGATTAATTCATGATTCTAATTGGTAATTTTATCATGACCATAGATATGCAAGGGAACCTGCAGATCTCTTCAGATTTGGAGCACTCTACTGACAGTGATGATTCTAAATACTTATGTGAGCTCAGCACCATTCTCGTCGCTACCATTCAAGAAGTAAAAGACCAGGTTGCTCAAATAGAATTTATTTTCTGCAGTCAGCTATATCCAAGTTTCCAATCAAGATCAAAAGTTTTACAGAGTCTAGTTGATGCCAGGAAAGCTGCACACGATGATTGGAAGAAAGAAGAATCTTCTCTCTTACATCAAATAGAAGAGCTTACTGTGGAAAAGCAACATCATCAAGAAAGAATCCAGGAACTGAAATGTTCTGTAGAAGAAAGTAAGGCCAGGCTAATGAGCACTGAGCAGTTGCTGAACAAACATGAAGTTGAGAAAAAACTCCTTTTGGACAAACTGGAAAGCATGGAGAGAAATGAAGACATCATTGCTGTGCTCAAAAGGCAGCTTGAGCAAAAGACAAGTGAGATTGCTGAGGAAAAGGAGCTGCAACTAAAGTTATTGGAACAGAATGAGGTGAAAGATCAAAAATTTTTGGTAGAGCAGGGCAAAAGAAGAGTCTTAATCGAGGAGTATGGTAAATTGAAAGAAAATTACAGGCACTTGAAATCTCAATACTGTTTTCTAGTTGGAAAAATTGGTGATATAACAGATAAAAAGCATCATACAGAGAGGGTGGAAGATGAAAAAGTATCCCCAAGGCCTCATCTGAACAAGAGAAACCTCCAAGGTAAGAGTTTATTGTTTAGCTTGTTGTCGTTACGTTTTTTAAAAACAAAACAAAAACCGACGGGCATTGAAGGAAAGAGGGCCGAGATATACAGTAGAGAAAAGGATTCACATACAAATTATTATTTTTTTATTATATTATATAATGAAAAGAGATAAAAATATTTATGATAGATAAAAAAAAGTTATTGAAATAAAAATATTATGCAAATCTCCTTTAGAACAGTGGATCTATCCGCCTTCTAGGCCAGACTTCCTAATTTTATTTTATTATATTTACAATTAATTTATTATACAAACTTTGTTTTGTCACATACCACAAAAATAATTTTTCAAATATTTTTAAAATTATATAAATATACACATAGATATATATATATATATATATATATATATATTTGAATTAAATATTAATAGTTTAAAGGAGATTTGTAGGAAAATCATAGGTCATCTCAGCAAAAAATTCAACCTTGAGGTCTAGGCCTTATGGTACAATATAATAGGTTCAAGGTCCCGTGGGCTAGTCCATTATTGAAATTACGTGAGCAAATTTTATATCAAACTAAATAATTGCTTGTGTGTTAGATTTAGTTTTTAAGCACCTAGAGATGTACATTGTTTGCATTACATTTTTTAAAAACAAAACAAAAACCGATGGGCATTGAAGGAAAGAGGGACCGAGATATACAGTAGAGAAAAGGATTCACATATAAATTATTTTTATTTTATTATATTATATAACGAAGAGAGATAAAAATATTTATGATAGATAAAAAAAATTATTGAAATAAAAATGTTATGCAAATCTTCTTTAGAGCAGTGAATCTATTCGCCTCCCAGCCCAGACTTCTTAATTTTATTTTATTATATTTATAATTAATTTATTACACAAACTTTATTTTGTCACACACAACAAAAATAATTTTTCAAATATTTTTAAAATTACATAACTATACACATAGACATATATTTTCCTGCACTAAATACTAACATAGCTTACTTTTATGTAAGTACATTTAATATTTTAAGAAAAAAAGGCTCTAGAAAAGCACTTCACCTAAATCAAGCTAGAAGAAATGAGTTCCAGAGAAAACTTTTCTTTTGTTAAAATTTCTAGTATAATGGACAAAAGAGTGGTTATAGTAGGAAAGCTGCTAATTTACATGGGTATGGTTTTATATGAATTTGTGAACTAAATGATGTTCATCCAGATTACTTCGGTAGTTTGAATGCATAATTGAGATCAGTATTTTATGTGCTGTACTGTACTGGGAGTATGGGATGTACTGTACTGACCTGCATGGCACCCATGCAGCATAAAGGTTTGTTATGCCCCAATATCGACAGGTGATATAGGTCATGTACTGACTTCAACCATGTGCCATGTGTAGGTACAGCAGCATACCATACTGGCAAGATATTGGTAATACTTTAAACATCGAGACAGATATTTGTTTTCTCTAATGTTTATCATTTGCAAATTCAGAAAAAAGGAACGGCACCCTGCTTGCATCCCTACCAAGTGAATGCAAGATCGAAAATGCCCAAGTATTATCAAGATATTAGATCTGTTTAGTATTTTTATAATGAAAGATGTGCTTTTGTTAGAGAGATGGTTTTATAATCATTCTTCAATACATAATATTATAAGGAATTTCTTAATCAGATTTTCTTCATCCTGCCTGTTTCTACAGGGCAACTCTTTTTTTGAGAAAATGTTAAATTAAAATTAACTTTTGGCTGTGCTGTAGATTTAGAAGAAAATGATAAAGACGTCACCCAGCTTGCTTCCAAGCCAAGAGCGAGGACTACCGATATTGTTCTCCATGAAAAGCCTGAGGCCAATCAAGATTTGGGACTGGTTAAAAGTTCAAATACTGATTTCTGCATCAGTATATCATCTAATTCAAGCATCCTCCAACCAAAGAGCATTTCTGTTAATACAAAACCAGAGTCATTATCTGGCATGAGGCGAGCTAGTCCATGTTGGAGGAATACTAGGGCACATCAAGGATCAGGGGGTGCAGATCCACATGATGACTTTCTTGACACTCCTATGGAGATTGTGCAAAACGTAAACAGGGGCCTTCTTGAAGAAGCACAAGGTCTTCCTGTCCCTCCTGCACTGGACATGGATTTTAACAACTCAGATGATGAGACACAAGATATGAATGCTGAGGCTGCTCCACGGCAGAAGCATATTTCAATTCTAGGTCCAGCAAACAAGGGATTTAAATATATGGAGCCTGTGAGAAAAAAGGCTGAGCGGGAGAATCTCAAAGGAGTTGAGTGCAAGCAGTGCCAGAATTTCTATGATGCGGTTTTACCTGATGGAAGTAGAGGAAAGGGAAGTGGTATGAACACCACAAGCATGCATTGCGAGCATCATGATGGTGTTTCAAGGCATAGATACAGGTATGCCCCTCCAATGACCCCTGAAGGATTTTGGAATATTGGATTTGATTCAGAGGTATAAAATTCTTCTCTGCAAGCATTCTTTGTTGATCATGTAGGTTGTTATCTGAAGTGGAAGCAATTCTTTTATTGTTTGCTTGTCTTTAATCATGACTGTTAATATGCCTTTTGAAGCTCACTTAATGTTAGACTTGTGCAACATGAGGTTCTCAAAAGGTAGTGGATGGAGTAATGTCTCCCAAATGTTGCTTCTCGAACATTAACTGTTGCAATTAGTTATGCAACTGACAGTTTAGCAATTGCTGGATCTTAATCATTGAGATGGAAAATTGATAATCTCTAAATCACCAATATAAGTTCCCATGTGGATCTACCTATAGGGGGTGTTTGGTATGCAGTGATGACCCAAGATCGAGGATGATCCACGTAAAGGTGATAGAATCATGTTGTTTGATTGTGTCCTAGTAATCTTACATGGCAGTAATCTTGGATCATCCCATGAAATCACCGTGATTAGAAACCCGCTCCCGAAAACGGGTATCCAACATCACCATATTGCACTGATTCTATATTAAAATATATTAACCAAAATATCTTTCATAACTGCAAATCCTAGAGAATTTCTTTTTTTTACCGTGATAATTTTGTACATGATGATATTTAGTTGGGGCGATCATTGCACTATAATCGACCAAATAATAGTGATCTTAGATTATCAGAGATTAGATCACTCCAAGATTTGGATCACCAGTGATCCCTGATCACCATGGTGATCCTATTTGGGTCACCAAATGCCTCATAAGCACATCCTCCCTTTTTGTGGCAGAAAAATAAGTAAATAACCCCTTTGATTGAATAGACCTGATAGAAGTCATTTTTTTAGCCATGTGAAAAGCATCAGATATGGTTACTTCTTTCTGGTTTCATTTTATTTGCTTATTTAATCATGGTTTGCAGTCATATTTTTTTTTCCTGATTTGATTTTCATTTCTTTTAAAGTTACAAGTATATGCAAAAGGTGTTTGCGTCGTCTTGTAAAATTGAGTACCGTAATGAAGAACTCTAATTTTAGTGATATTTTCAAATTCAGATTCTGGTGCACTACATATATCTTTATTTACAACTTTCCTTAACAACCAATAGTTTCTTCCCAAAAATCTCACTTTCCAGAAATTTCCGATTAGAGGAATAAAAGATCATGCTAATCAATGGTTAAAACTTAAAAGCATGCACCATGCTCTAAATGTGTTGAACTTTGACAGTATGACTTAGATTTTGGATAGTTCTCTTCAGCTTTCCTCCTTTTCCTTTAACAAGGAAAAAGTGAATGAGGAGCTATTTTAGACTCCAAGTTTCAAGTATTGTTAGATCCTTTCTCTTTCAAATGTAAGGTATTCATGAGTATTCAGTAGGGTATGGCTCTGGTTCCTATTGGTGTGTACGTCAACAGGACTATTGTTGATTATTGGGGACATCTGAGAATGCCATGGCTGGAATTCTGTCAAACTAAAGTGCAGACTAACTCTAAAGCCCTACCTCACAAACATCTAGTCTTCTATATTTCCTTATTTCCTTATTCCTTTTGCCATATTTTGGAACTTAGGTAGGCTGATACCAATATTTCATCTTCAGTTCCCATTATTTTTTCTGCCAAAATTTATATGACCTTTGAAAGCTCATGATTTTAAAGTAACATTTCACGAATGGTTGATGTAAAATTATCCAAGGAGAATGACTGATGTTGGTTACATGCACCATCAGAAACCAGCAATTATTTGTCATCTTTCATGATGAACAATAGAGCGAGATGTTTCCTCTATAGGCCAATGTGCAGGCTAACTCTTTCCAAGGGGTTGAATATGGTTTGTGGTCTTCACATGTATATTACTCTCATCAGAGAGGATTTTCATTATCTTAATAAACTGGCTAGGGGGCTAACAGCAGCTAAAAGCATCCTTTGTGTAACTTTTACATGTGTCAATTCTTGGCTACCTCTTGCCGTATGCCATATTTGAATTACCATTTGGTGCTACCTATTCTGCAGTAAAACCTATTTATCATTGGATATGAAACTTTGCATTTTATGTGTCTAGAGAGAGCACTCAGAGCCGTGTGCTTGGGCTGACATTTTTATGTAAGTGATCAATATTTTACTGGAAAATATTTGAAATTGTATCAAACTTGTTTTAATATTTACTTTTCCAACAAGACTATAAAAACAAGAACATAAAGAATGGGTTTCTGGGGAAAAAAAAATAAAAAAATATATATATATATAGAAAACTGGGGAGCGGTCCATGCCCACAAGCCCCTTTGAGCACACGAGCATGTTTGCAGGTGTCGCATGGCTGCCTATCTCTGCACCTTTATTTTTCCAGGTCAACGCGATCTCCAATACCAGTTTCCCGTTTCCATGCCTCTGGAGACTACAGTAAAATAGCCCTTGTGAAAGTACGGTGAATTCTGTGATGCACCGTTTGCTTTGCACCGTAAACTGAGAAGATTAAATAAGCCAATGGCTTCCTTTCATTGTGCTATCCTAGACCGGTCAAATGGTTAGTCCGGTCATCAGCTTTCAGTGATCATGGAGGTGTATCAAAAAGTGCATCCCACTCTCCAGCCTTCGGTAATCCCTGTTAGGATGTCACATGTTGCTCATACAATTATACTATTGATGATTAATGAATAAATTGCTCATGGGATTACAACCACAGCTATAAGAAATTAGTTGAGTATTGCTTGTGGAGAAAATTTATTGGTCCTGAAGTGCTTGCCGTGTAAATCATAACCACAGGCAGTTCCCATCATTGTACCTATTTTGGTTTGTAGATGTCATTATATGCTAGAGATTTTTCCATCAATTTTGATTTATTTGGGCTTGCTACCATGGCATCCTGTTCTTCATAAGTATATAAAATAAGGTATACGGAAAAACATGAATGGTAATCCTTTTCTTCTTATATAGTTATTTTCACTTGATTAAAGTTGAAAATTGAAAATGTTTCCCGAAAACAAAAAGATTAAAATTGAAAGAGTAGATCTCATTGGCCATTACGAGATGGAAGTAAGGGTAAACATGATACTTGAAAACTTGATAATTTGATCAAATTATTTTTCTCATGTATGTTTTGTTGAACCAGAGAAGAAGAAAGAAGAGAAATTTATTATTATTTTTCATATTTTAGCCATAGGGATTCTCTCCATTTTATACATGAGTTTCATCCTTTACAAGAAATATTCATTCATGGTTAATAGTTAAATTAGAAACGGTCTATTCTTGGTTATTACATAAATGAAAATTAGTTTAGGTCAGATTGTCAATATTCCCCCTTAAGATGAGACGAAGATATCATGAAGTTTCATCTTGCTACAAATCGAAGAAAACATAGAACCGTCGAGTCCCTTTGTTAGTATGTTTGCTAATTGCTTCGTGGATTTAATAAATAATAGATGGATAACTTTCTGATCAAGCTTTTCTTTGATGAAATGATGGTTAATCTCTATGTGCTTGGTTCTGTCACGTTGCACAGGATTATTGGCAATATTAATGGCTGCCTTATTATCACAAAACAGAATGAGAGGGGAAGATCGGAATAGACGTAGTTCAGCAAGCAGCTATTTCAACCATAAGATCTCACAAATGCCTTGAGCAATAGTTCGGTATTCAGCCTCTGCACTAGATCGAGCGATAATATCTTGTTTCTTACTGTGTCAATTATAAGACTTCCACCAACAAAACTACAATAGCCTGAGGTGGATCGACGATCATCCATGAAACTTGTTCAATTAGCATATGAATAAGCTTAAATCTTAAGATGTTTATGATGAGAGAAAAGAAGACCACGTCCTGGACAACTCTTAAGGTATCGAAGAATCTTATATACAGCTTCCTAATGGTACTCACGAGGATCATGCATGTACTGGCTTATAACACTGACTGCAAAGACTATGTCAGGTCTTGTATAGGAGAGCTAGATCAATATACCAACAAGGCACTGATATCGCTAACGATCTACTGGCTTACTACTATTAGTAGAAAGACGATGATTCTGCTCAATAGGAGTAGTAGCATGTCGACATCCTAACATCCATGTCTCAGTCAATAAATCCAAAACATATTTCTGTTGAGAAAGAAAGATGCCATGAGATGACCTAGCTACTATAATTCCAAGAAAATATCGTAAATTGCTCAGATCTTTGACTTTAAAAGATTGTGCCAGTTAAGTCTTCAAACGAGCCAATTTTGGGAAATCATTACCAGTGAGAATGATATCTACATAGATAATTAGGATAGCAACCTTACCCTTATTATGACAGAAGAACGTGGTATGTTCTGCATTACTTTGCTAATAACCAATTTCAAGCATGGCACGACAGAAGTGATCAAACCATACTCTAGGTGACTTCTTCAATCCATAGAGTGATCAACGTAGGTGACAAACTTTGTCAGCAGTCTCTGTACTAGCGAATCCGGAAGGGATCTCCATATATACCTCCTCTCGAAGATCGCCATGTAAAAAGGTATTTTTTATACCTAGTTAGAACAAACTCCAGTCAAAATTCACTGTATAAGATATGAGGGTCCGAATGATGTTGATCTTTGCTACAAGGTCAAAAGTCTCCTCATAATCAATGCCATATATTTGTGCATAACCTTTGGCAACAAGACAAGCTTTGTAATGATCAACTTTGCCCTCAGGGGTCTGCTTCATAGTATAGACCCATTTGTATCCCACTGCTCATTTTTCAATAGGTAGGGAAACCAGATCCCAAGTCTGATTTTTTGCTAAGGCTTATATTTCTTCAAGCATTGCTCTTCTTCACTTAGGGTTTGTCATATATCCTTCTAGTGTGATGGTATAGAGATAGAATCTAAAGATGCAATAAATGACCTATATGTAAGTGAAAGAGACTCATAGAAAATAAAATTAGCAATATCATAACGATATCGAGAAGGAATAATATGAGGACAAGAAGTTTTTCTATGAGCAATAGGTAGATATAAAGTAGGATCAGGGAAAGGAATATTACCATTGTCAAAGGAGGATGTCGAAACTGAGTCAAAGGAAGACTTGGGTAGAATGTACAATGGGCTCTCCCTGTCGATTAGGATCATTCTCTAGCTGTTCATCAGTTTGTACTGTCTCAGTTTATGCTTGCTCCTCAGGTACCATAATCTCCCCTTCTTGGCCAGTGGCTATGGGAGAGCAAATAAATGGTTGGATGGAAGGTAGCAGAGTAAATGGCTCAATTGGTGAAACATTATCAAAAAAGACATCCGTCTCTCAAAAAGTTACATCCATACTGACAAATATTCGTTGTTCAGGAGGATGATAGCATTTATAGCCCTTTTAAGTAGCATAATAGTCCACAAAGACATATTTCAAGGATTTTGGATCAAGCTTGCCAACTATTGGACGATGATCTTGGATAAAACATGTACATCTGAATATCCGAGGGGGTATAATAAAAGAAGATATCCCTTATAGGTAGGCAAGTGGTTCTTAGTACTTCAGGGTGCGAAGAGGCATATGGTTAATCAGATAAGCTGTAGTGAGAATTGCCTTCCTCCATAAGTTTTTTGAAACGTGCATAGCAAATAATAAGGATCGAACAACCTCCAAAATGTATCGATTCTTTCGTTCAACAACACCGTTCTGGGTAGGGATGTCAACACAAGTAATTTGGTGGATAATGCCATGAGAAGTTAGATACTCATGAAACTCCTTATGTATATATTCAATGCTATTATCAGATCTCAATATTTTTAGTACTAAACTGGGTATCAACTAGTTTATGAAACTTCTTGAAGCAACGTACAACCTCATTTTTAGATTTTAGAAGATAGATCCAAGTGACTTTACTATAACAGTCAATAAAGGTGACAAAATAACGATGCTCGGAGATGGAAACGGTACTAAAAAGTCCCCGCACATCAGAATGAAGAATTTCAAAAGGTTTATTACTACGAGTTCCTGAAATCGAATAATTATTGCGTGTATGCTTAGCAAATTAACACGCATCATAAACTAACCGTTCTTTATAACAAATATGATATAAATTGAGAAATAATATTGACAAAATAGAGAATGAGATATGTCCAAGCCTGTGGTGCAGTAATTGAAGTTCATGCATGGTAGTATCAGATGATGAAATAACCATACTAGCTTTTGGATAGTGATTATTTAGCTTTCCTTCATCCAGGTAATAGAGCCCATTATACATTTTACCATACCCAATCATCTCCCCCGTTGTTAGTTTCTGAAAAATACGATAAGTAGGAAAAAAGGTAACTTTACAATTAAGATCATTTATAATAGAACGAATTGATAAGAGATTAGTGAAAAACTTGGGACATGCAAAGCGGAAGAAAGTGTTTTGGTTGGCGTATAGTTGATGGTTCTTTTTTCAGACATAGGTCGAAAAGAGCCATCAGCTATATGCACTCTATCCGAACACAATGAATAAGACTTAAAAATGTCAAAATTACAGTCATATGCACAGTGGCACCAGAATCGATAACCCATTTCATAAAAGAATTAATGGAAGAGTTGAAGTTATTAAGAGTGCATGCACTGGACTCAATATGAAAGAAATAAGATTGTGCAAAATGAGAATGGAAAGAGGAGGAAAAACTGGAAGAGTTGCTAGGCAAACTGTTAGTAGAAGGAGCGTTGCTGATAGAAATATTAAGCTGATCCATAATTCGACGGAGCATCTCATCAGTAGATAGTGAATTCCTAGCATCAACAAGGAAGGAGGAGGCAATGCCTTAGGAGACGAAACATTCCTTTCGGGGCATTTGGAAAGATTTGCTTGAGGATGACCAAGGGCTCCACCAGAACGCCCACTGTCTCGACGACCACCTCAACCATGACCAGAGGGATGACCATGAAGCTGTTAATAAGTATCACGAACATACCTCAATTTATTGTAATAAGAGCATATCCGCATATCTCGATCACCACGTCCATGAGATTGTGATTGGGGTTGAACAATCATCGCAGAATGGACTGGATCTGCAGGAACAAGCATCACCTATCGATGAGTTTCCTCACTCAGAACCAAAGAAAAGACTCGGTCAAGGGATGGCAGATTTATGTTGCCACCCAAAATCTAAACTTAGATAGGGTCAAAGTCATCATTGAGTCTAGCAAGGAAATCAAATATTCGCTCCTCATCAGTGTATTTCTTGAACTCAAGGGCATCTTTCGAACAACAGGCCTTGGAGGGACGATAAAAGTCTAGCTTAGACCACATCAGTTAGAGTTTGGCCATATAAGCAGTGATAGAGAGTTCGCCCTGTCGAAGTGTATGTACCAGGCATTTGATCCTAAAAGCTTGAGCAGTATTGCTCTGTTGTGAATAAGTTTGAGCAACAGTCTCTCAAATTTTCTGGGCAGTTTCAAAAAAGGACATACCTTGAGCAACTGAAGGCACCATAGAGTTGAGAAGCCAGGCCGTTGCCCAGCGTAGCAACCCAAGAGGGAGGGTGAATTGGGTTTTAAAAATTTTAAACTAAGTATGTGCTGAACTAATGTGTTTATGTAATAATGTGAATATGCATAATGTGATCTAAATGCAATGCTTTAAAGAATAAAGAGCAATGCTAAAGAAAATGAGAAGATAAACCACACACACAAACATAAGAAGTTTATAATGGTTCGGTGCACTCCAAGTACCTACATCCACTCTCCAAGCTATCTCTTGGAAATTTCATTATAATATACCAAAGATTACACCCAACTTGTTTTCCGGGCTTACAAGTCAAAATCCCTTGTTGGTTTTGT
The DNA here is from genome assembly GCA_021397845.1 of Areca catechu. NCBI lineage: Eukaryota > Viridiplantae > Streptophyta > Magnoliopsida > Arecales > Arecaceae > Areca > Areca catechu. The sequence goes on from CM038045.1 coordinate 32,165,098, forward strand.
CACTTAGGCTCATCAACAACCTTTCCCATAAGCCAATCCTAGGCTTGTATTCCAATTCACGGCTTGGAAGGGCCTTACCCCTAGTTTCAATAGCCTTGAAACTAGTTACAGCAAATAAAACCAAAAGCAAAGTTTTAAGCACAAGAAAAAACTCTCAAAAGAGTAAAAAATAAAATTGAAGAAGCTCTTCTTGAATGCTTGAGTTGTCTTCTACTTCTTGGAAGAAAAAATAAAATTGAAGAAGCTCTTCTTGAATGCTTGAGTTGTCTTCTACTTCTTGGAAGCTTTCAATGAACACTTTTGGATATTGATTTGAAGGCTTAACAGCTAGATTAAAGACTTTTTACTTGGAATCTTCTTTTTAGCTCTATCCTGTCTTTTCAATAGCTTTCTAGGATGATATGACTTATCTCTTGTGTATTCAATGAGTTTTGTGAGAGATAAATAAATCAAAAATCTTTAAAAAACTGTTTGTGACCGTTGGAGAAGAGAAACTAGCCGTTATGGACTGTTTGAATCAATTCTAAACTTATGAAAACATAGCCGTTACTGTTCTCAAAACCTGTGAGTTGACCTGTGAGTCGACACTAAGATCGACACTTGGATCGATACCAGGTGTAATTCTTGAAATCCATGGTTCTGCTTCATTTCTGGTCCCAGGCTATGAGTCCACCTGTGAGTCAACACTTGGATCAACACTTGAGTCAACACTTGGCAAAAAGTCCAGAAATGACACTGTTCTGTAACTTTCTTATCTCAGGCCATAAGTCGATCTATGAGTTGACTTGTGAGTCGACACTTGAGTCAACACTTCACTGGAGTCCAAGGAAACAATGTTCTGTCCATTTGTGATCTCAGGCCTTGAATCGACCTATGAGTCGATCTTAGGTCGACACTTGGCATGCCGATAGAATTTTTGCATGCCAGTCTTCAGAAGTGTCGACACTAGGCTTCATGATTCAATACTTGAGTCGACATAAGGTCGACACCTAGTCTGTGCCAATTCCAAATTGTGTGCCAAGCTCCAAAACTCTAAAGTTTGTTCAATATGCTTCCAGTTTCTTCATAATGACCAAATTGATCAGTTTCTTAGATTTCCAAGAAGAGAAAACTTCCTAAACTTTGAAATTCATCTTGCATTAATGTAACTGACTTTGATGCTTTTGTATAAAGAATTTGATGTACCTGTAACCAAGAATTCACAACTCCAATTGAAACATTAGTACAAAATATATATTCAATATTTTGTTATTCATCAAAATCAAGGGCCAAAGCTAAGAATCTTTCCCTTTCTGATGATGACAAAATTTTGGGTCTATAAGCATTTGAGTTCAAATTTAGCTATTATATTAAGCTTTCAAGTAAATATATATTCAAGGGCATTGTAAATTGAACAAGTTCATCAAACAAACTTAGCAAATCAAAGTTCATAAAGGTATTTAGATGAAGATGTATTAGCTCTTTAGATCATACAACAATATTTCAAAGTTAGAGTCAAACAAAGTGAGATTTTCTCCCCCTTTCTTAAGTAGAGTATGAATTCTTGAAAATTCTGGATTTTTGCTTATATAATTTATCTTACTCCCCTTTTTTGTCATTATTAAAAGGATTTTCTCTCCCTTAATTAGTGCTTTTGTCAAAACAAAGGTTAATGAGACAAGAAGAAGAGTAATAAAGGAAACATATCTATAAAAAATAAAGAAGTTTCAGTACAGTAAATGATGTTCTTGCAGATATCAACAAAATAGCATACATGAACTAAAATACATTATAGAAAGTACATGAAACACAAGATAAGCATAGCATCTACGAGGCTACTCTTCATCAGATAACAAATCTAGTACAACAGGGCCATGATCCTAGATGCAGATGGTCTAAGAGTCTTGTGGGTTATGCTTCTAGTCCTAAGGGATGGGCCAGAGCGATCTAAGATCCTAGATATCCTGGTGGCATAAGTCCCAAGGATATCAGCTGGAGTGATGAATGGAGAATCTGTGACACCTTGATCAGCAGTATCTGCTCTATCAACTAGAGGCTGATGCTTAGTGGATGGTGTGACATCTGGTGTAGACTCATCATGTACTACGTCGCCACCATTTGCTGGGTCATCATCACCATCACCACTATCATCATCATCATGCTCAGTATCCTCTGCATCATCATCAATTGAGGGAGGAGGTGGAGGTGGAATAGAAGGTCCTGCTGAAGCTGGAGGAGGCAGCATGAATCTCAAAAGATCTCGAATCTTAGTAAAGCCTGCCTCCATACTCTATATGATCCAAGAAAGCTGCTCATCAATATGTGCTCTCAGACTCTGCAGCTCTATCTGTAGTTTGCTGGTCCTAACAGATATGTTCAACACATCCTCTCGGACCGTAGTAATCTTCTCTATCAGTCTCTCCTCTAATGCAGAGTCTGTCACTAAAGTATGTCAAGGAGCTAGAGTAGAAGGGGGAGTAGTTGGCTCGGACTCAAATCCGGCAACTGGTGCTCGTCTGGAGGGCGTCATCTGAGGAGCAGGTGCAGAAGGTCCAGCCTTTGCTGCCCTAATCTCATCCTCCTCATCAAGCTCCTGGCCTGATTCTCTCATCCATTTGCCTCCCACCTGATGGGAATTCTCCCAAAATGCCGGGAATCATGCAGCATGCATAAGTGAATTTCAAAACAAAAATTCTAAGCATGAAACCCTAATTAGCAAGAAAACCCTAATTCCCAGGAACCCCTCATGCAATACCAGTCAATGAAACATAAATGAAGTCATAATGCATACCTGGATCGCTGAAATCTAATCCTTTCCACGAGGCTCACAAGTGCAAGCCTTCCAACGGTGATCCACATGAGAATGGTACCAAGAAAGAATCCCTACTAGGGTTGCTTGCTTCAACAGGACTCTTATGTCAGCCTTTTGACCTTTGACCACTGTAGGACACCCTGTGTAGGGCTCTCTAGACACAGTCCTAAACCACTCTTGGTTTTAGGACAACCCTCTTCTAGGACCCCTTAGGTTTATGTCCTAAAACTATGCCTTGTCTTAATAGAAAAGATCTTGTCTTAACAAGACAAGTCTTGTCCTAAAGTAATAAGGAGGGAAGGAGAAGTGGAAGAACACTTAGAATATCTTTACGATGAAAAAGATTATTTGAAACTCATATCACCGCCCCTATTTATAGTTTTAAGAGGGGCATGTGATATGTCCTCCAACAGGTTATCAGATATGATTTTTCAAGACTGAAAAATCATATCCAATATGTCTCTTCATGCACCAAAAGACATATTGGCATCTGTCCATTTTCCTGGACAATCTATGACTTGCCACATGGCAAGTACCGGTCCCTGGGAAGCCAAGAGGTGCCTCTTCAATCTCCAAACACCGGAGAATATGAAGAGTCCTGAAAGCAGAAGGACTCTACTTCAGGGCGTGCGCCACATGAAGAGACGCGTCTCTTCATGCATGCTTTTGCTTCCATCCCTTTTCACGCCATTTCAAAAAGGGCCACGACCGGTCAAACATATCCAAGAGGCATGGGGTAAGATGAGAAGGCATCCCTTGAAATGAAACACTCCAGTGTTTCATCTGCAGAAGGACTCCTGTCCTTCTGCGTGCACCTTCATCTCCCGCGCGCACCAAGAGGTGCCAAGAGTCCCTTTATTTCTTGGTCAACTTTATCCACACCCCATACAATCTTTGACTAGTCAAAACATATGCAATATGGGTGTCAAAAGAAAGAACATTAAGTCCTTTTTCCATCAATATAAATATTTTTCAGATCAGAGGACTATAGACTCTCCTAGGCCTTTTTGAATGCTAAGGTATCATTTTGGCGTCTAGAGTCCCAACTCAAATGGACTCTTCAATAAGACGTCCAAAATACCAAAATAAAATCAGATCAAGCTCTGATTTGGCTATATCCACTTAGGACCCAACCTAATTTAGGTTTTCCTTAATTAGGTTAGCCCAATTAGCAAGCAACTGGACCCAATCTAATTGGGTTAGGAATTGGGTTAGCCTACATATGCTAGTATGCAATCTGGCTAACCAATTAGGATCCCATGACCCTAATTAAACCATGAGTGACTTCCTTGGCCAACTCTCTATTATGTGTGACCCATTGGGTTCCACATCTAGTCAGTAGTAGGTTTAGGTTTGAGCCGATTCGATCCGATCGAACCCGATTAACCTAATTAGGTTAAATCGGCTCATCTAATTGTCCAATTCGAATCACACATCGAATTGACTCATGAAACCAATCCAATTGGTTTATGAAAACCTACAAGACAAGATTGATGTCTAGTAACGTGTCATGCCTATCTGGAAGATGAGAAATTTGATAGAAATTACCAAAACACCCTTTAATCGTAAGTTACCGTGCAATTCAATCTTTCGATCTCCCATTATCCCGATTAAGTGATGGGTATGGATAAATATCAAACCCTAACATTTAATCATATCGAATCTCAGTTCGATCATGAGGACTCAGCTGATGACTGATTATAAGCCACTTCTAATCTCATCCTACTTTGCAAAGATTCCTTGAGTCACTCATCAAAGAGATTACACGGGATAACATATCCTCTTACCAGGATTGATCAATTCCTTGTTGGTCCACTCACATCCTTCGTACACCTTCCACCATACCCAGAACATCCCGTACATGTCGCAATGCCATAAATGAGTATGAACCAAAGTATGGCTTAATGTGCATAAGGAACCATGGTGACCTCAGGTCTGAAAATCACATGCACAACTTCTATTCTGTGACCTATCTTTTGACAAGAAGTAAGACTTCCATAAGATGTCCCAGTGCGGATCAGTTCAGTGTACTCATAACCTAATGAGCACCCTTATCCTTGTATTAGTGTCTCTACACAAGTAGCTGTGAGACCAACCACCCTCATCAACTGAGCATACGTAGGATAAGCTAGTCTTATTGGATTCATCGATCCCCGAATCGATGGTCCAATGACTAGGAACATTCTAGATTAGGGTTTATAGGAATTAGGTCTCACTGTTATTTTATCATAACCCTAATTCCATTGCCCTACTCTATGTGATTCATCATAGTCAAAAACATGACACAGCATTATATGATGAATCAAATGCCTTTATTATAAATAATGATGTCATACATGAGTTGGAAGTTTACAAAAAGGCCCATACAATGATTGGCTCTTAGGGCATTTTTCTATCACCACCTTCCTGTACCCCGTCCGATGCAATGACTTCTCGCCATAGGTGTCAGTGTGCAATATCTCTTTGGAGGCCTCGCCCTCCAAGGGTATCCCATAAGCACGGAAGATATGGGTTAATCCCATCCCGTAAGGTAGACATAACCTCCTCTGGGTAGCCGCCTCACCCATCTGATGTACCATCAGCAGTGGAAGGTTGAAGGCTGTCCTCTGGGTCAGAGTCACAATCAAGACTAGCTCTCGCTCAGTAATAAAGTCAAAACGGCTTGTCTTCGAAACAAGGATGCAAGCAATAATGTGATGCAGCAATCTCATCTCCATAGATAGCTGACTCGCAGAAATAATATATATGCCTCTGATGTCATCCCGCTCCAAAATGCATCTGAAAGCAGCATCTTTATCTGCGATATAGCTAGCTGCCAGTCCACGCTGAGGAATCTCCCATACTCGACTGAGTCTTTGGAGTAATTGGGATCTGTACACCTCTGACTTGAGCAGTCCAAGTGATCCCATCTATGGCCATACTAGCAAAGAATTCTCTCATCAAGTGCGGGTGGTATCTCTCTTGTATGGTGCAGAAAGGGACCAGTCCCGCAACTCTCAGCAGATCTCCAATCACGAATCCCTCAGAGTTCAGAAATGGTAGATCTATCCTCCTGCCGCAGGCAATAACCTTCCCTGCCATCCTCTTGGTTGTAGGGGAAAGCTGCGGAGGGGGGTTCTCACATCCGCCTGAGCCTCGGGCTCATCTCGCTGCCCAACTGGATCCTGTCATGCCATTGATCTCCTTTCCCCCGTGCTTGCTTCTCCACACTCGAAACTGGACCTTTTCTTTCGGAATGCCACTTGTGATGGGGACATCAGGATTATACAAGAATTTTAGGGTTCCATGAAGATCTCTGATTCATGTGTTGGGTAGTTAGTTATTTTAAGTTGAGTCCATCAAGTCAATTGAGTCCATTTGCTCATTGAGTCATGTAATAAATTTGAGTCTTGTACTAAAGTGAGCCAATTAAGTCCTGTATTGAAGAGTGAGTCCTGTAATAAAGTGAGACAACTAAGTCCAGTTGAGTCCACTTAGTCAAGTAAGTCCCTTGTTTCAATCCAATGAGTCATGTGATTTTCATTTAAGTCAAGATCCAAGAGAAGAGTCACTAGACCAGGAGATTCACTAAGCCCTCCCAACCAGAGCTGGACTTTATACATCTGGACCCATACTCAGGCCCCAGCCAGGTGCCTGGGCCCTTTCATGCTGCCAAGCTTACAAGTGAGCACCCCCCAATCTATGAAGTTGGCGACTCAGTTCAAGCCACCCCAGTCCAAGCCTCCCCAACCCAGCACCCCAGTCCAAGCCCACCAAGCTGGCACTCTAGCCCATCTGAGTTGCTGCCCAGATCCATAAGGAGGAGGCATCCCAAGCCCAAGAGGATGAGGCGCCCAAGCCAAAGAGGAGTTAACTGTCCAAGTCCAACAGAATTGAGTTTCTTGGCCCTTAAGTTCTATAATCCCAGTCTGTCAGGGAGTCCAGGGACCTGGGTGAATCTATAATACCCACCCCCTTGGTGGGGACACCAAGATTAGACATAGATCCTTGGATCCCATATGGTTTACTTAGTAATGTGTCAAAGTTTTGAAAATTTTGTAATCAATTAAGATTGAGTCTTGTAATAAGTTGAGGTTAGTTGATTTGTCTCAACCCTCAACCTAGTCAGTATTTTGAGTCATGTACATCAATAATAAGTCCAATATAAGCCTAATTTTTGTACAAGAGAGGAGGTCACCCTATTTTGGTGTTCCACCAGGCCATATCCAGGAGTCAGAGGTGGCTACATCAGTCCATTGGATCTTGTGTGACAACCCAGGATCCAAGATGCTTCCAGAAACCCTGATTCTTTCTAGATGTCCTCCAGTTGCCCAGATTCCAGTCCAGATGCCAGAGTATATTCCCAAACCAGGGCACCCATGATTCCAGAGGTCCCTCTACATTCTAGTCCAAAGAAATCAAGCCCAGGTGCCAAGCCCAAGCCCTAAAGAAGCAATATTCCATGGAATATTCCTACTACCAAGCTACCAGGCCACCCCAGCTTCCAGAGGCCCAAACCCATGCACCCAAGCCCCTTTGGGCCGGCCCCTTGCTGCCTCTAGAAGCCCAACACACCCTCCTAGGCATCCTTGAAGTGTTGACCAAGTCCAAGAGGTGTCCTTGAGTGGAATAGTCAAAGCATGAAGGAAAAAGGAGAATACTAGGTCAATTCCTAACCTAATGGGGATTTGTTTTTCTAACCTAGCTAGGAAAGGACTTGTATTCCAATTTGGAAGAGGACTTGTAACCCAAGTGTAACCATGGTTAGTGAGGGCATGGGAACTCTATAAATACCCCACCCCTCCCCCTCTTGTAATCAACTTTTATTCATGATATCAAAACCCAGGTGAATTTATTTTGAGCTTGCGAGCTTGTGTTACTTTGTTTTTTTTGGTTCTTTGGTTTGTGTTTGTGTTTCCTTGCTGCCCTAGCATCCTACCATGCCCTATCTCACTGCCATCCAAGCCTTCACACGTCCAAGAAGGAGTGCCCTAGGCCACCAAGCAAGGAGATCTCCATCAAGCTTCAAGCCACCCCGCTTCTAAACCCTAACCTGATTCCTTCTAAACCTAATCCCCTTTCTTTTTCTTACTTACTATTTTGATTGACCCTTGATGTTTTGCAGGATCCCCGAGGTATTTCACATCCCTAGAGGAGGCTTTCCTTGCATCCGGAACCATCCAAATCAGCCATCTAATTAAGGGAATCGAACTTCATCATCCAGACTCCAATCAGAGTGCTATGTGATATCTTCATCGGACGTTCTTCAAATCATTGATTGGTAACATCCTTTCCTTCTTTTAATTTCTGATTTGATGAAGATAAGCTATCATAATCCGGAAGTTTCTCAATTCTCGGGTCCTGTAATTTATTATTTTGCATGAGTTTGCCTGCGATACGATGATTCTATGCATTGCTCTTCTTCTTGCTAGTTCTTACTTTTATTTGGGAATTTAGCTTACAAACTAAATTACAAAAATCACAAAAAATTTATTTTACTATTTTTCCTGCATGTTTAGCAATCTTAGAGTTGTCCCGGATCAGTTTGGTATCAGAGCGGGTTTAGGATAGTTTTTTATTTGCATTGCATTCACAAACCCTAATTCTGCAATCTGTTTACTGCATTAGGTGTCTATTTTCCATCTGATTTAGGCATCATAAAATTTTATTTTTCTATGAAATTTGCACTGCATGTCCTTTGTTTTGTCCTAGTAATTATCAGAATTTTTTTATTTTTACTAAAATCTTAAATCTTTAAAATTCGGTATAATAGAAATCCTAACAGAATTCTGATAATTTCTGCAGCAGTCCAAAACCCCTAAGATTTTAATCATCATTTGATTTTTTTTATGCATGAAATTTGGTAGTTAGAATCATCACCATCCATCCTATGTTATATAATTTTTTTGATTTTTTTTTGCATCGAAATCTATGTCAAATTCTGTATCGGTTGAAACCCTAATATCATGAATTCTGCTATTCTGTATTTTAACTCAACCTAACCTAATCAACTTCCAAACCCCCCAATCCCAAGCCAAATTTTGTTTGCTAATCCCAGTAAACTTAAACTTAACTTGACATCTCATAAATTAATTAAAAATTATTTTATTTTCTGATTGTTTTAGATTGTATCAGGACCATTGAATGTTCATCATCTTTTAATCTAATCTTAAGGACAATCAATATAACATCAGGGTAGGAGGTCATAACCTGTCCTGGGCCCAAAACAACCACCCAGCATTCCCACCCAAGCCTTAATTAAAATTGATTAGACTTAATTTGCCCTAGTGGACTAGGTGACATCAACAGGTCGGGTCTGAGCTGTGTTAGCCAACTAGTGCATTTAATCTTGTGGCTATTACTGAAAGCTGGTTTCTAAGGCTGGGGGTCCAGAGTCAAACGACCTAAGTGGACTGGTATTTTATAATTAGGACCCTGTGACAAGCAGGGGGAGCCTCCCACCACCCCACCCCCTACCTGGCCAGTGGAAGGATTGGCTGCTGGGTTAAGTGTAAGTTGAGCTGACCCATTCAGTTTTGACTTTAGGTCTAGCAAGCCCTAGATTGTACTAACCTTTTTCTTTTGCATGCTTGGCTACATCATTCCACTTTGATTGTTTGATTTGTTACATGACCACTAGATTAGGAACCCAATACTATAAGTCTACACCCCAAACCAACTCAACCATGGATCCCAATTTTGAGGCTTTCATAAAAGCCATGAATGAACAGATGGTTGCCCAATTAACCACCCAGATCCACCAATCCAACATCCAAACCCAAAATCAGTTAGCTTAGATGGACCTCAAACATGATCAAACCCAAAATCAGCTTGTCCAGTTGACCACTCAACTCAACCAGATAACCCAATTGACCCAATCCCAGAACCAAATGAACCATAGACTCAACCAAGTAGACCAACGATTTGACCAGGCAACCACTAGGATCAACCAGCTAACCACTAGTTTTGACCAAGTAGGAGATCGGTTAAGAACCCTAGACAAGACCCATAGGACTGAACCCATAACCTATGAACCCATAACCCTTAGTCAGCCTGAGCCCAATAGGATTAGTACCTTAGATATGAACCCAGTGTTAGTCAGGAGCACCTTAGCCAACCTACCCTTGTCACTCTAGTCATTAGTTAGTTTTTCCTTAGTCTACCCCCTCTTACCACCTTATTAGTTCACCCAAATGACCTTGAAGAGGAGATATATGAGGCTGACCCAAGTTTAGTGGAACAGTATAAGGAGGAAGAAGAGGAGTTCCCCATAGAAGACTTAGAGTTAGTTGAATCAATGATACCCAGGTAGAAGACCACCCAACAATAGTTGACCCTGACCATATCCAAGTAGGAGCCGACCTAGATTTAGCTAACCCTAGCCATACCCAAACAGTAATAGACATAGAGTTAGATGACCAAGTAGTGGAAGAGTTGTTAGAGGAAGAGAACCCTGATACTGTTACTAGAGTTTTACCTGAGGAGACACTAACAGAAAGTCCAACTGTAGAGCCCAGTCCTTTGATTTATGAGCCAGAAGAATTCATTAAGGACCTGATTTCTTTGAATCAGTACCCTTAGGATGAAGTCACCTCTTTAACTCTACTCGATCTCTTCCCTGAAATTAACGACCATTTCTTCCATAATGCAGACCCTTTAGATAGACATCAACCCCATAAGGTTAACCTCATTAGCCTTGGATTAATCCCTGATACCCCTTCTTATATCCTACTTTATCTAACTAACCCTGAACCATCTTCTTATTTCTTACCCTACCCAGCTGACCCTGAACCTATCCCTTATTTTCTACCATTTCCTGGATCTTCTTATATTTCTTTAGTCATTCATATGCATTTTATAGAGGTTTGCATATTGCATTCATTCATTGAGTTTGTCATTTTTGCTTCCTACTTATGGAAGACCCTTTGGCATCTATTAGGAGCTTATGTCACATTTTCATGTGCATACCAAACCAGAGTTAAACCTAGAGAGCCTATAGTCTATTAAAGTTTAGGCCCTTAGAGTCCAATAAAATTTTCTTTGATAGGAAAGTCTAGTCGAGTCTATTAGGTGTTAGTTGAGTCCAGTAAATCCATAGCCCCGAATTATCTGTCCACCCATGCACTGACCTCTGCACAGCATATGCATCATGAAATTAGTTAAGAGCTGAACATAATTAATGAACTAAATAACAACTTGGCTAATTCCCAAAAGAAAGATGAAGAATTTTCTGCAGAGTAATATGTGACTGTTCAAGAATTTTCTGCTCGCAAAGCTGGCCGATCCGAAATAATGAATAGTAGTGGACCCAATGCCTATGTGCCTGAGATATTACCTGATTTAGGTATTAGCTCCACCTTCATCATCTCAGACTTTGTAAAGTCTAGGGAGCCAACAGTAATACCCAATGAGCCCCTTGAGCCACTCATGTTCTTTGAGAGAGAACCCACCCTAGAGCGACCACATATAATTTAGCTTTATGGTGAGGTAAAGATTGAAAGAGCTCTGGATGATCAAGCTATTGGTACCTAGGATAGAGACTGTCAACGATATTTGGTCCGGTGGCAAGGTTAGCCAGAATCTGAGGACTTGTGGAACGCTGGTGCGGATCTGCAGTGCCTCAACCCAGACCCTCTTTGAGCCAAATTGACCCATACTCGACGGGGTCGAGTTCCTCCTGCCTCGGGAGAATTGGTAGGGACACCAGGATCAGACACAGATCCTTGGATCCCATATGGTTTACTTAGTCATGTGTCAAAGTTTTGAAAATTTTGTAATCAATTAAGATTGAGTCTTGTAATAAGTTGAGGCTAGTTGATTTGTCTCAACCCTCAACCTAGTCAGTATTTGAGTCATGTACATCAATTATGAGTCCAATATGAGCCCAATTTTTGTACAAGAGAGGAGGTCACCCTATTTTGGTGTTCCACCAGGTCACATCCAGGAGTCAAAGGCGGCTACATCAGTCCATTGGATCTTGTGTGAAACCCAGGACCCAAGATGCTTCCAGAAATCCTGATTCTTTCCAGATGTCCTCCAGATGCCCAAATTCCAGTCCAGATGCCTGAGCATATTCCCAAACCAGGGCACCCATGATTCCAGAGGTCCCTCTACATCCTAGTCCAAAGAAATCAAGCCCAGGTGCCAAGCCCAAGCTCTAAAGAAGCAAGATTTTATGGAATATTCCTACACCAGGCTATCAGGCCATCCCAGCTTCCAGAGGCCCAAACCCATGCATCCAAGCCCCTTTGGGCTGGCTCCTAGAAGCCCAACACGCCCTCTTAGGCATCCTTGAAGTGTTGACGAAGTCTAAAAGGTGTCCTTGAGTGGAATAGTCAAAGCATGAAGGAAAAAGGAGAAGACTAGGTCAATTCCTAACCTAATGAGGATTTGTTTTTCTAACCTAGCTAGGAAAGGACTTGTATTCCAATTTGGAAGAGGACTTGTAACCCAAGTATAACCATGATTAGTGAGGGCATGGAAACTCTATAAATACCCCACCCCTCTCCCTCTTGTAATCAACTTTTATTCATGATATCAAAATCCTGGTGAATTTATTGAGCTTGTGAGCTTGTGTTACTTTGTTTTTTTTGGTTCTTTGGTTTGTGTTTGTGTTTCCTTGCTGCCCTAGCATCCTTCCATGCACTATCTCACTACCATCCAAGCCTTCACATGTCCAAGAAGGAGTGCCCTAGGCCACCAAGCAAGGAGATCTTCATCAAGCTTCAAGCCACCCCGCTTCTAAACCCTAACCTGATTCCTTCTAAACCTAATCCCCTTTCTTTTTCTTACTTACTATTTTGATTGACCCTTGACATTTTGTAGGATCTCCAAGGTGTTTCACCTTCCCAGAGGAGGCTTTTCTTGCATCCAAAACCATCCAAATCAGCCATCTAATCAAGGGAACCGAACTTCATCATCCAGACTCCAATCAGAGTGCTGTGTGATCTCTTAATCGAACGTTCTTCAAATCACTGATTTGTAACATCCTTCCCTTCTTTTAATTTCTAATTTGATGAAGATAAGCTATCTTAATCTGGGAGTTTCTCAATTCTCGGGTCCTGAATTTATTATTTTGCATGAGTTTGCCTGCGATACGATGATTCTATGCATTGCTCTTCTTCTTGCTAGTTCTTACTTTTATTTGAGAATTTAGCTTACAAACTAAATTATAAAAATCATTAAAAAATTATTTTACTATTTTTCCTGCATGTTTAGCAATCTTAGAGTCGTCCCACATCACCCCTCCCCCTTGTAATTGATAACTTTAGCGAATGAAAATTTGATTACTTTTGCTTTATTTTTCGTGCTTTGTTAAGCATTGATGTTCTGTGAGGGAGAGGGTATGAAGCCCAGCTATCTTTCAAACCCTAGCATCTTTCCAAAACCCTAGCCGCCCCATCTCCAAGCAATCTAGGTCTCCCCATCCTTCATCCTCCAACCCTAGGATGCCTCCCGTCTTCATCCATCTCAGGCTGCCCCTCCCATACAATCATCTTAGGCTGCCCACTCCATCATCTTCCCTTGGTCGCCCACTACATCATCCAAGCACTAGGCCACCCTTCTCCAAACCCTAGGCCGCCCCTCATCCAAAATCCAGGCGCCCCACATCTCTAGCATCCCCTTCAGCCAGGAGCCCAGGCATCTTCATCTTCTCCAGGCCGCAAATCAGCCTCCTGCACCCCTGCCTTCTTCTCTTCTTTCAACCTTCCATTTTATATTTTTTCATCTTCATAAGCCCTAATCCTTGACATTTGCAGGATCCTTCAGGTAAAACGATCTTTTGATGAAGTCTTCCTTGCCTCCGGCACCATCTGATAAAAAGTCGATGGATCCATGAAAAAATGGCTTTGTCATCCAAGCGCCAATCCGAGGTATGAGATCCCTTTTACGATGCAAGGAAAATCATTGCTAGGTAATTCTAACCCTTCCTTTCTTTCTTTGTCTAAGTTCTTGAAGTTGAACATGTTCTTAATAAGTGTTTTTTAATTTTAGGATCCTTCTTTTTTTTTTATCACTTTGTTAGAATCTTGCTATGCATGTAGAACCTAGTCTTTACATGAAAATCCTAGTTGTTCTTAGTTTCTTTCAGAAATAAAATCCATTAAAATCTGAAAATATTGCTCTCTTTAATCTAATTTTTTCTCATGTTCAACCGCATCCCTTGCATGTCATATGTTTCGCATCATTCTAGGTCTCGTCCCTTATCAACTTGCTTCCTTGGAGCCATGGCCACCGAAACCATAAGGAACAAACGGGATTGATAGAGAGAAGGGGGATTTTGCCAAAAACGGAAGGATAAGGTCGGGAAACACTGTTGGAGGATAATGGGAGATGTTTGGGGACCACTTGGAAGAGAGAAGATTGAAAAAGAAATGGAAAAGGTCGCTCGATGATGCCCTAGATAAACAGTTCTTTTGGTTGTGAGTCCACACTTGCGATTTGCTCAAGTGTCGACACTTCTGTGAGTCGACACTTGGGCAAATCTCAAGTGTCGACACTTGGTCAAAAATTCAAAAAAAAAGGAAAAATATCAATAAATTGGAAAAATTCAAGAGGGAGTGTAGAGACTATACCAAGTGATATTTGAGAGGATTAGGAACTTTTGAAAGAATTCAATGAAGTATATAAAAGAGTTTCAATCAAAAGGATCAATGATGCCTAATTCTCTCCTAATCATGCAGAGCTTATCTTCGCTAAGGTGCTTAATTAAAATGTCTACTAATTATCTATCAGTACACACAAAATCAAGCATTACATCATCATTTTATACATGGTCTCTTATAAAATGATATCTTATTTTAAAGTGTTTGCTTCTTAAATGTTGAATTGGATTTTTAGTTAAATTGATTGCACTTGTGTTATCATATTTTATAAAAGTTTTATTTAACTTAATGCCAAAGTCTTCGAGTTATTGTTTGATCCATAAGATTTGAGTACAACAACTTCTAGCTACTATATATTTAGCTTCTGTCATAGATAGAGAAACTAAATTTTATTTCTTGCTAAACCATAAAATCAAATTAACTCCAAGAAATTGATATGTTCCACTAGTGCTTTTCCTATCTAGTGTATAACCACCAAAGTCAGCATCAGAATAAGCAATTAATTCTATTGATGAATCTCTAGAATACCATGGTCCAATATTTATTGTGCCAGATAAATATCTAAGTATGCGTTTAATAGCCAATAAATGAGATTCTTTGGGAGCAGACTGATATCTTACACACATACATATGCTAAACATGATATCTGGCCTACTTGTAGTTAAGTACGATAATGAACCAATGATATCCCTATATAATTTTTGATCAATATTTTTATCGGATTCATCTTTGTCAAGTTTGCAATAAGGGCTCATTGGTATACCTAATAGCTTGGTTGTCTCCATCCTAAACTTCTTTAAGATTTCTTTAGTGTATTTGGCTTGGTTGATGAAATCCTTTCTCTAAATTGCTTGATTTGGAGTCCGAGGAAGAAGTTTAGTTCTCCCATCATACTCATCTCGAACTCTCCCTGCATAAGCTTGGCAAACTATTGACAAACTATTTTATTAGTAGCACCAAAAATGATATCATCAACATAAACTTATACTACTAAGAGATCATCACTTTTCTTTTTCAAAAATAGTGTAGTATCTACATTGCCTCTGGAAAAGCCATTTTCAAGAAGAAATTTATTTAACCTATCATACCAAGCTCTTGGAGCTTGTTTTAAACCATATAAAGCCTTGTGAAGTTTAAAAACATGGTTAGGATATACATGGTTTTCAAAACTAGGGAGATGTTCAACGTACACTTCTTCTTCAATAAAATTATTTAAAAATATACTTTTAACATTCATTCGAAATAATTTAAAATCTATAAAGCAAGCAAAAGCAAGTAATAACCTAATTGCTTCTAATCTAGCAACCGGAGCAAAAGTTTCATCAAAATCAATACATTCTTCTTGATTATAACATTTTGCTACCAATATAGCTTTATTTCTAGTTACTACTCCATTTTCATCAAGTTTATTTTTGAAAATCTATTTAGTTCCAATTATTGAAACATTAGAAGGCCTTTCAACTAAAGTCCAAACTTTGTTTCTTTTGAATTAAATTAATTTATTTTGCATGGCATTTATCCAATTTGGATCTTTTTCAGCTTCAATTGATTTAGGTTCTATTTGTGATACAAATGCTAAATAATCACACACATTTTATAGTGAGAAACGAGTACTTATCCCTTTTGATGGATCACCAATTATAAGTTCTTTAGGATGTCCATGAGCATATCTCCATTCTCTAGGTAGTGGTTTGGGTGTTGACGAAGTCCCAACTCCTTGCACCTGTTCTTCTTCAAGGTTTTGATCACCTTCTTGCTCCTTAGAAGGTCCATCAATGATTGTCAATTTTTCAATCCTTTGGATACATGTTTCATTATCAAAAGTATCTTCTTTTCTAGAATCTTTTTCATTAGTTTTATAAAAAACAACATGAATGTATTCTTCAACAAGAAGTGTTCTTCTGTTGAAGACCATGTATACCTGCTAGAAGTAGAGTATCCTAAGAAGATACCCTCATCTAACTTGGCATCAAATTTATTTAGGTTATCTTTGCCATTGTTTAGAATGAAACAGCGGCATCCAAATACATAAAAATACTTGATGGTTGGTTTTTTACCTTTTCAAAGTTTATAAGGCATTTTTTTCAAAATCGATCGGATCAAAACACGATTTAAAATATAACATGCAGTGTTTATGACTTCCATCCAAAAATATCTTGGTAAATCATTTTCACAAAGCATAATGTATGCCATGTCTTCTAGTATCCTATTCTTTCTTTCTACTACCCCATTTTATTGAGATGTCCTAGGTACAGAAAAGTTGTAATGAATTTCATTTTCATTGCAAAATATTTCAAAATCATGATTTTCAAACTCGGTTCCATGATCACTATGTAAAGAGACAATTGAAACACCTTTTTTATTTAAAACTTTCTTATAAAACTTGATGAATGCAGAAAATGTTTCATCTTTATGAGCTAAAAATATTATCCATGTAAAACATGAGAAATCATCTACAATTACTAGATATACTTCTTTCCTCCCAACTAGTTGTTCTAGTAGGTCCAAAGAAGTCCATATGAAGTAATTCTAAGAGTCTGGATGTAGAGACTACTTCTTTTGATTTGAAAGATGATTTTATTTGTTTTCTAAGTTGACATGCACTACAAATCTTATCCTTTTCAAAGGTAAATTTTGGTAAATTTTTTATAAGATTCTTTTTGTTCAATTTGGAAAGCAAATGCATACTTGCATGCCCTAGTTTACGATGCCAAAGCCAACTAGTTTCATTGATCTTGGTTTCCATTATCCTAGGTATTGACCATTTTGCATAGGTAGATCATCAAGATCAGCCAAGTAAATATTCCTATACCTATGACCAATGAACTTAATCCCATTGTCATCAAGACTAGATACAATACATATAGAATATTCAAAAATCACTTTGAAATCTTTATCATAAAATTAGCTTATGCTAATCAAATTATGTTTTAAACCATCAACAAATAGAACATTATCAACATAAGTAGAGGGGGTGATATGAACTTTATCGATACCAATAATTTTACCCTTTTCATTATCACCAAATATCACATTCCCTCCATTTAGGGTCTCAAGAGATATGAATTGCTTCACATCTCCGGTCATGTATCTTGAACAATCGCTATCAAGATACCACAATCTTCTTTTCTTTTTGGTTGCAAGATACACCTACAAAATCAGATCAAGTGGAGACTTTAGGTACTCAAGTCATCTTGGATCCTTTAGGGTTAGTTGATGTGGTTCCAAAAGGTACCCAGTCATCTTGGGTCCTTTAGGGTTAGTTGATGTGGTTCCTTTTGGAACCCAAACTTTTCAAACACTATTTAGCTTTCTTCTATCACACATATTAGATTTATGTCCTAGCTTATCACAAGAATAACATGTAATGCTAGATGATGCAGGAATAAAAATTTTTTTGAAATACTTTTATTATTTTTACGGTTTAAAACCTAGGCCTGCTTTGTTGAAAATCGTTCTTTGGCTATTCAAAAGCATATTAAGTATTCTGAACTATAGGTAAACATTTCTATAAACAATTTCACTTTTTCAAGCTCTTCTTTGTATTTTTTATTTTCTTGCAAAAGTTATTTAACTTGTTTGATAAGTTTCTCATTTGTTACAAAAACTTTATTCTTTTTCAAAACTTCTTTTTCTTTCAAAAAATCTTCCTTTTCATTTTTCAAAGAAGTAATTTGATTATTCAATTCGTTGTTTTCTTGAAGTAGGTTATCATTATTTTTCAAAAGCTTATCATTCGTTTTAGATAGCTCCAAGTTTTCCTTTTTCAATTTTTTGTTTTTCATTTTAAGTTTTGATACTCTATAACAAGTTCATCAAAAACATCATGTAAGTCTTCAAAGGTAAATTCACTTTCAGGTTCAGACCTTACCTCTTCTTTGTTTGTCATAAAGCAAATATTGGCAACCTCTTGCTGCTCTTCATCGGAGCTTGAGTCTTCATTCTCACTCCAAGTCGCCATCATCGCTTTCTTTTTGAATTTCTTTTTAACATTTTTGAGAGTGGGACAATTCATTTTATAGTGATCGGGCTTCTTACACTTAAAATAGATTGGTTACTCCCTTTCATTCTCTTTACTAGGCTCTCCCTTTTGTGGCTTCTTCTTGTAGTTGTGCTTTTCTTCCTTATGAATCTTTTAAACTTTCTTGAGATAAAAGCGATTTCATCTTCCTCTTCTTTCTCATCGAAATCATCACTAGAATCTGCCTTGTTTGTGGACTTGAATGCAATAATCTTCTTTTTCTTGTCATTGTCCACCACTTTCTACTTTAGCAACAGCTTATATGTCATAAGTGATCCCAAGAGCTGCTCAAGAGGAAGAGCGTTGACGTCTTTAGCTTCTTCAATAGCGGTGACTTTTGGATCCCATGATGATGGAAGAGACCCGAGGATTTTGTTGACAAGTTCAGCATTAGATAAAACTTTTTCCAAACTCCTCGAACCATTAACAATGTTGGTAAACCTAGTGTACATTTCACTAATTGATTCATTTGGTTCCATCCTAAATATTTCATAAGTATGGATGAGCATGTTAACTTTGGTATTCTTCAGTTGATGTGTACCCTCATGAGTAACTTCAAGTATATCTCAGATTTTCTTTGTGGAGGAACAATTAGATATCCTATTAAATTTACTAGGGTCCAATGCATAAAATAACAAATTCATAGCCTTTGCATTAAGCTCAGCTTGCTTAATGTCATTCTCATCTCAATCATCTTCTAATTTGGGAGTGGGAATGCGAATGACCAAAACAGTGGGCTGATGAAGACCTTTAACTATGCTCTTCCAAATATTGTAATCTATGGCTTGAATGTAGATGCGTATGTGTGTCTTCCAGTAAGTATAGTTTATGCCATTAAAAAGTGGGAGACGGTTTGAGGCTTGACCCTCAATAATACCAACATCGATTTGGACTGCCATTAGATCTTTGACTCAAGATCGTTAAACCTATATGCTGAGTACCAAGCTATGATACTACTTGTTGCCCAGCAGAGCAACCCAAGAGGGAGGGATGAATTAGGTTTTAAAAATTTTAAACTAAGTATGTGCTGAACTAATGTGTTTGTGTAACAATGTGAATGTGCAAAATATGATCTAAATGTAGTGCTTTAAAGAATAAAGAACAATGCTAAAGAAAAAAATGAGAAGACAAACCACACACACAAACATAAGAAATTTATAGTGGTTCGGTGCACTCCAAGCACCTACATCCACTCTCCAAGCTATCTTTTGAAAATTTCACTATAATCTACCAAAGATTACACCCAACTTATTTTCCGGGCTCACAAGTCAAAATTCCTTGTTAATTTTGTCATGTAGGCTCACCAATAACCTTTTTCATAAGCCAATCCTAGGCTTGGAAAGGCCTTACCCCTAGTTTCAATAGCCTTGAAACTAGTTATAGCAAATAAAACCAAAAGCACATTTTTAAGCACAAGAAAAAACTCTTAAAAGAATAAAAAATAAAGTCGATGATGAAGCGGGACAATTATGGAAACTTAATCTACTAATTATTAATCTAATTAACAGAGAAAAACAAAGATTAAAAAAAATATATAATTTTCAGATTTAAAGACTTAAAGGAGATAATTAAGCAAACTAGTCTGCTAGTTAATAACCCGCAAAGTAAATTTACAAAGTAAACTAGAAAAACAGGATTTGGTGATTAAGAAATCACCGTAAACTAAGGTCTACTTATCAAAGAATCAGAAATTAAAGAGTAGGAAAGGTTTTTTGAATTTTACCAACGAAGATGTTTCCTTTTGAAGTAGATCTAGCTGGACTCTCAAGAATCTTGCGACAGGACTTCAAGATCTCAATCTTTGGACTTCGATCTTCCGCGATGCTGGTTCCAAGGCAAGAACACCTTGACTTTAATCCTTGATCACATGCAATCACTCAACAAGGAAAAATCTCTCAGTTATAAAGTAGTAAAGAAGGAAAGAGGATGGAAAAAAGTGAAAGGAAAAGAGATGGAAGAGGGCGGCTAGGCTTTCTCGGTGTCTGGATATGTAGGGCCTCACACCCCACAATGTGCCGAAGAACAAAGGAAAGGGCCTCACACCCTGCAATGCACACAGCAAAGGAATTGGATAGAATGTCACTTTATTTGATCAAGAATTCATCAATAATACAGGAGGGTTGATAGGATATTTATAGACCATCAACTGGTAGTGTAATGGATACAAAGACTAGTACTAGTGTTTCTTAGGCAACAACTCCTTGAATCCTTGCTCTGGGCATCTTGGACTCTTGCTGTTGGGCTGATCTGGAACTTTCTCTAAGGTGGGTGACATCATGGGATTCTCATCCAAATTGGGCGCCAATGATGAGGATAGATGAGGTGTCATGATGAAGGGCCAAGATTGCTTCATCGATTGGCCTTGATTGCTGGACTCTGGAGTCTGGATGATGTGGGCTCTTGTAGGATAGTGGACTCTCCAGTCTGGATAAAAGAAAACTCAAGAATTTTTTCTGGATTCTTGAGTTTGGAACTTGAGTAGCTTGAACTCTAAAGTAGGAAGTTTCCTTAGTCTTCTCCTTGATTGGTGTCCCCTTGAGATAGAATTACTTTGAGATGGGCAATGAGAAGCTAGGTGGCATCTCCCTTTGAGATGGACTATTGGCCGATTTCTCCTTGGAATTTGGTGACAAAATGAGGAGGGGAAGGGGCGCTAATGTGGCTTGGAATCTTTCTCATTTACTTATCTTAAAGTGTTGTCAACTCCTCTCCATGTGGCCGACCAGGGTAGGTGAAGTGGCAAGTGGTGTTGTCCCGATGAAGTGGCAAATGATGTCCAAACATGTCATATGATGTTGTCCAAAATCTTGAAAAGGTGGCGCCAAGAAGTGGTTGCATATAACAAGTGACTTGGGCTAGCACGTGGAGTCACATGGCTTGTTTTGAGCTAGCACATGGAGTCACATGGATCTGGACTTGGGTCCCCCTTGTATTACAGGACTCAACTAATAATTACAAGACTCAACCAACTAATTAATTAAAGCTCAACTTGATCAATTGGAACCCAATTTGATCAAAAGGCATAGACATATAAACAAATATTTCAACTTGGTAAAAAGGGTTTGGCCCAAAAGGCTACGTAACTAAAACCCTAATTATAGCTGGTAAAAAGGGTTAAACCCAACTTAACCTAAATAATAGAATTTAAAATAAAATATTTACAGGTAAAAAGGGTTTGGGTTCAGGGCTTTATTCACAGGTGATCCACAGAGATGTGGATTCGACCTGTCGATCTTTTCTGGCCCTGGTGTCCATACCAGATGAAGCTCTTCTTGAATGCTTAAGTTGTCTTCTACTTCTTGGAAGCTTTTAATGAAAACTTTTGGATATTGATTTGAAGGCTCAATAGCTAGAATAAAGGCTTTTCACTTGGAATCTTCTTTTTAGCTCTTTTTTGTCTTTTCAATAGCTTTTTAGGATGATAGGAATTGTCTCTTATGTATTCAATGAGTTTGGTGAGAGATAAATACATCAAAAACCTTTAAAAAAATCATTTATAGTCATTGGAGAAGAAAAACTAGCCGTTATGGACCGTTTGAATCAATTCTGAACTTCTGAAAATATAGCCATTATTGCTGTCAGAACTTGTGAGTTGGACCTGTGAGTCAACACTAGGATCGACACTTGGGTCGACACCGGGTGTAATTCTTGAAATCCATGGTTCTGCTTCATTTCTGGTCTCAGGCTATGAGTCGACCTGTGAGTCGATACTTTAGCTTGTGAGTCGACACTTGGATCGACACTTGAGTCAGCACTTGGCAAAAAGTCCAGGAATGACACTATTCTGTAACTTTCTTGTCTCAGGCCATAAATAGATCTATGAGTTGACCTGTGAGTCGGTACATTGATCGACACTTGAGTCAACACTTCAGTGGAGTCCAAGAAAACAATGTTCTATCCATTTGTGATCTCAGGCCTTAAGTCGACCTGCGAGTCGACACTTGGATTGACACTTGGCGTGCCGGCAGAATTTCTACGCGCCAGTCTTCAGAAATGTCGACACTAGGCTTCATGAGTCGATACTTGAGTCGACACTAAGGTTGACACCTGGTCTGTGTTAATTCCAAATTGTGTGCCAAGCTCCGAAACTCTAAAGTTTGTCCAATATGCTTTCAATTTCTTCTTCATAATGACCAAATGATCAGTTTCTTAGCTTTCCAAGAAGAGAAGACTTTTTAAACTTTGAAATTCATCTTGCATTAATGTAACTGACTTTGATACTTTTGTGTAAAGAATTTGATGTACATGTAACCTAGAATTCACAACTCCAATTGAAACATTAGTACAAAATATATACTCAACATTTTGTTATTCATCAAAATCAAGGACCAAAGCTAACACAGGCCATCACAAGAGAGTTCTCCGATTCTCATTTTGATATTACAGTGTCTCCTAATTATTGCTTCTCTGTAGTCCTGTAAGAAATCCCTCAAATCCACGGGCTTTAATATACAACCGCATATTTCGAGACCATATAAGATAAGTGAGAGGTCCATCTAGTCGGACCCAACTAATCAGGAAAGAAAGAAGGATTATCCATCACCATCCGAGAGCTGGGTATAGATCACCGCATAAAATAGTTGCTCAAAATTATTCTTGAAAAAATTAATGCTTCCAAATATACTTAAGAGCAAGTGTACCTAAAGCCAAGCCATGTGGAGTGCCTGCAGTCTCCCTTCTTCTTCCATGAAGATCCTGTAACCGGTGGAGATCGGGTCTGGTGGGGGTTGGGTGGCACTGGGAGGGACTTCAGAGAGGTCATAGAGAGAGGGCAGGACCGTAGAGAGAAGGTCCGGTGAGAGAGGCTTTAGCGGAGATGGTGCTATCAGGAGCCAGGACCGTGGGGTAGTCGTCGATGGGGGCGCTCGAGAGTCTGGCAAGGGTGTGGCCGACAGAAGAGACGGGGGATGCCAGCAGTGTCGAGCCCTACATAGTGGAGAGGGCATGGTCGACGTGGGCTCCTGTGAAGGACGGTCAAGAGCAGAGCGTGGCAGCAAGGGAGTAGTGACAGGGGTCGGTGGCAACGAGGGACACCGTATGCGGGAGGTGGCGGCGATGGCAACGGCAGCAGGGTATCGACGGCAAGGGGGATGCCGTATGCTAGAGGCGACAGCAATGGCAGCGGCAACAGTGATGGTGGCGACGACACTTAGCAGTGGGTCAGCAACACTTGGAAAGAAGATGGGAATGGGATGGGAATAATATAGGAACAAGATTGGAATAGATGGGAGTAAGATGGAATAAATCGGCGACTCTGATACCATGTTGAACCAGAGGAGAAGAAAAAAAGAAATTTATTATTAGTTTTCATATTTTATCCATAGGGGTCTTTCCCATTTTATATATAAATTTAATCCTTTACAAAGAATGTTCATTCATGATAAATAACTAAACTGGGAAAGGTCTATTCTTAGTTATTACATAGATGGAAATTGATTTAGGCCAAGTTGTCAACATGTTTTTCTTAGCAATCGCCCATTGCTGTTTCAATTTCACAATTCTTGCATACACTTGGATTATTATGTTTCAATCAAACAAAATACAAATACAAACTTAAGAGTGTTATAAAAATTGTTGGTTTTTTTAAATATTCAATTATTCACTTTCCATATCCTGCTTCTTTTTCATCACAATCTGCCTCAAGTTCATCATATATGAAGAACTGTTAACCTTTAACTAGTTGGTACACTAAAATCATATGCTAAGTTGAACCTTTAAAAATCTTGAATCCAATTATTAATCAAGTTTGGATACAAACTTGGATTTTATTCATTTTAATGGACCTGAATCCAAATGCAAATTCAATTTTCTTATCAAGTTTAGATATTGATATAACATAGATCCATTCTGAATCTGGACCGTTTACAGCCCTCGTTCAAAGCATTAAATTTGGAATTAGTAAAAATCTGTCTCGTTCCCACATAGAACCAAACAGGTATACAACTGCTGAGATAGCATTCGACTGGTGAGATAAGAAACAGCCAAATAACAACCAGACAATTTTTTCGATCAAAACTATGACAGACTATAATTACTATAGCTTGTTCTGCATGCCACAGTTCATATAAATTGGTAAGCTCTTGTATCAAAATGTACATATGATCTCCATTTTCTCAGCCATGACAAGTTTAAAATGAGAAACTCATGATGTTGGTTCCCTGATCTAGATCACCCAATAATTACTAAATTATATTGCATTTTGATGGAGAAAGCCACACCACCCATGTTGAAGATCATGATGCCCGGTATTGTATTCATGGGATGGGGGTTATGTTTAAATTGCAATCTTGGAGGTGCATGTGCGTTTGCTGTTCACTTGAGAATACCGATAACAAGACTAAGTAACAAGGATATCATATAAGAGAATAGGGTTTTATGGCATTCAGCAATTAATGAGCAGAGAGCTGGTAACCCTAAAGAATGTAGAGTTAATACTCTCATTTTCCACTCTACTCAACCTAACGGTAGTATCTTTGCTATGTACATCATGAGCATGCTGATAATATGGCAGCAACCACCACTTCAACTAGAGTTCCGTCTTTAACTGGTTGGAGTGCAGCGACGCTACTTCAGAAACAACAGAAAGTGAAGATGAAACAAGTTAGCCAAGCATTTCAGTGTTTATATCCCAAAACGGAACCAAAGATGTGCAATGACTAAACATATATAAATTAAAAGAAATTGAATGTTTGTGAATATGTCTACACAAATTTCTTTATACAGTATGAAATCACTGAGACATTTGTGTGTGTGTGTGGTTTCCTTCCCGCAGAGGAAGGGAGGGGGTTGAGCTGCAAGTTTGAATATTAAATTTGTAGAGATACTTATAGATATAAACATCATCAGATCAAATTTTATGACAATACGGTAGCAGGACTTGAGGTATAATTATGCAATTGAGATTCCTATAAACTTAACAGGCAACAACCAGTCTCATAACATCCTTCATTATATGGTTACAGATGTCTCAAGGAACAGAATTAATGTCAGTAAGCAAGCTATCAAGTGTCATTCCCTATTTCATTCCAAGCTGATTTGCTATTTAAAATGTTGGATAGGTGTAGTATCTGGTTTGGGACCAAAAAGATAATTGATGAATTGGGTGAAGACGGCCCTAGTACTCAGGCAAACAGCTACCAGCAATACTTCACCAGAGGCATCACGTAGCCATACATACAGCAGCAGCAGTTCTTCAATCTGGTCCCCATATTGTTTGGGTCCACACTAGGTTTTATGAAACCGTACGTTAATCTGGGTGGTCCATTAAATCGCTGAAACACTTTGTAGTTAATATGTACCATGGGGTGACAGAGACTCGAACTTCTTTTCAGAAATCTTCATTACCGTAGAGATATATACTGAAATGAACTACACATATGCTCTTTCTAAAGCTATCATCAAGCTCAGAGAGTGCATGTTTGAGTCATATTAGGATTGGTGCCAGCTGGGTTATAACCTAGAAGGCTTTTTTGAGGAAATCTAGAAGGCTAATTTGTTCCAAGTATTTCTGCTGAATACTATTTTTCTTGGTAGCCTCCAATGTGAAAACAGTGGAAGAGAAGATTTGAGGGAAAGACAAAAATATGAAAAGGATCTTATAAATATTTCTTTAAGTGGTTATATACTGCAATTAATCATCTCAAACCCAAGTTTGTCACTTCCTTGGAACCAAAGGAACTCTCATCGTCCATCTCCCTTTAGGTTAACAT
Organism: Areca catechu; assembly: GCA_021397845.1. Lineage (NCBI taxonomy): Eukaryota > Viridiplantae > Streptophyta > Magnoliopsida > Arecales > Arecaceae > Areca > Areca catechu. The sequence goes on from CM038045.1 coordinate 32,191,204, forward strand.
ATTAAGCATGTGGTGCCTTTTCAGTTCAGGACCAACTCTCTCTCTCTCTCTCTCTCTCTCTCTCTCTCTCCCATCAAGGGTTCAGATTTAATTGTTGGCAGGTGAAGAGGAATCTAAAATGAAAAGATGGTATGTATTGTAGGTTGCCAAGTTTCCCTCTCTTTACGTCAGCCATTAATGCAATAGATCACAGTAACTAGAGAAGTACTGTTTTAGTGAAGATGTTAAATTGAGGTCGCCTTACAATACAATATTAGAGGTGAATCTGCTGCAGGATTCGGGGATAATAAGCATTATGAACTGATATTTCAATCTCCAGTTGTTTGTGGACCCTATCAAAGAAGTATTGGAAACCACTACCTAACTTTTGGAATGCTTAAAAGTAAGCCTAAAAATTTACTAGAGGGTCTGCAGAAGAAAATGTTCAACAAAAGGTTTCTCAGGAGCCCTAGGTGCTAAGCAAGGGGCCCAACATGCTAAATACAGAGGTAAACTCCTCAAATTCAAAGGTAAAACTCAAACTCAAACTCATCTTTCATGATGTGTCTAATGAAAGTAACTGGGGCTGTAAATGGTCCAAAGAGTTGGCCCTAGGGCCAGCAGTACTGGGGACCAGATAGATTACAACAGTGATAAATAGACCTGCATGTGAGCTGGTTGGCACCAACCTCAGTGTTACAACAGCTAGCCTAAGATAAGCAGTTTATAAGTGCAAGATCCGATAGCGAGAGTTAATACGTACACGCAAAGTGCATAGCACTGGAAACAGTTGATGGAGCACTTATTTTGGAATGTGGGTTTGGAACACGAAAATAACACCTCAAGGGGAGAGAAATGGAGTCATGCTCGGCAACAAAAGACAGTTGTGCAAGAGATGGCGGGGAGGGACCACCCGGCGGGAGGGGTGGCGTCTGAATTGCGGTGGGACGACTAAATGCGACGGCCTCGCCCTCGTTGCTCCAAGCAATCATTTATAGCCTCGGGCCCCACACGGAAAGGAAAGGTCACGGCCCACGCCAACCAATCGCGACCGCTGCGGTGAGGATTCGTAAGGCAGCGGATCTCCGGAAACCTGTTCTCCCTGAATAAATTCTATAGATTTCCCAGTTTTACGTCCCATTTCCCTATTTCTCTGCTAGTACCATTTGGCACTTAAAAAATCTCAATCGAATAACTTCCTACTCTGCTATATTCACCAGACGACCATGAACAATATAATATAATAAGAAAGACAAGCGGTCCCGGGGGGCAAAACATAATGATAGGGGCATACCGGAATTGGCGGGGTCGTAGCCGAAAAGCGAGGTCCCTGGGTTGATAAAGCGGTGGGGCGAGTCGACCCTTTCCCACACTGACAGCGTGGGTTGCGGGTGCAACAAATCGACGTGCCAGATCTGCTGTTGCTGTTGTTGCTGTTGCGGCTGCCGTCGACCGCCGTTCACCGCCGTGGCCTCCATCCACGCAGACTGCTCCATTCCACCCCCGCCCCGCCCGTTACCCACCGTCACCCGTCCACACTGTATCCCAACCACCAAAATTGCCAGTGGTCATGCTTTGTTTTTTTCTTTCATTTTTTTTTAACACGGAAATAAAGAAAAGTAGCGAGTGGATTTCTTCGTGGACATGAAGCATTAAAAGATCCGCGAGATGACTATGGAGAGATGGTGGGGGATGCGCGGTCAGAAGGTAACCTGGGAAACTCGTGAACAAAAAAAAAAACAAAACATAACAAAACCAGGTCGTTTACTGTAATACAAGGTCATATGGCAAGACACTACGGACTTGAATCCCTGCAACGTTGTGCTGGACCTCACTAAAAAAAATTGTGCAGGACCGAGTTGTAATTTAGAAGGTAACATGGCCCGAGCAATAGTGATAGCGGCCGTCCGTTCCACGGTTGGCATTCCTTCCGGCCAATTAAATTTCAGGTGCACCGTGATTGTGATTGATTGATTGATTGATTTATTATTATTATTCTCAAACGGCGGCATGGGATTCAGAGCAGAGAAAACGGCGACCGGGGCGTTACCTCTGCCGATAAAAAGCTGTCGACGCCGCTAAAGTCTATCCTTGGGTTCACCGCGGCCAGCCTCATCGACAAGAACTGTAAAAAAAAAAAAAAGTTATTATTATTATTGATTATCAATAATACAGTCAATCATTTGGTATTCGATAAAAAATAAAAAAACTGGACCAAAAAGGACGAATGACAGAGCGATTGACGAAGCCCGCCCCACCACACTTTACAGGGATTTTAGTAAAATACACGATGCTCCAAGAATGTGGGCTTTTTGGTAAATTCGGTGGTGCGATAAATTGGAAGGAAGAGAAGTCGCGGGTAGTGGTGGGGCCGTAAAGACATACCTCAACCTGTCGTTGGAGGGACTGTACGTGGTTGATGATTTCATCCAGCACTAGGGCCGTACCCGATATCTGCAACACAAATTGGCAACACTGGCAATATCTTTATTCTCTCATGGCAGAATGTTTAGAAACTCCGAAAAATTACAATAAGATGTAATTAGCCAAAGAAGAGTGACCAAACTGACAGTCTATTTGGCAGTTGTAAACAATCTGGCAAAGATCCTGTACCCACGCTCAATCTGGATTTGTGTTAAATTCAAATCGAGTTTGAACACAACCCAAGTGATTTCAAATCTACAAAAAGTTGTTAATGTTTTAAAAAAACAATTACAAAATCCGATAGACTCACAAAAAGTGATTAATAAGATATAAAATGTTGTCTATTTTAATCCATTTCAAGCACAAAACAGCAGCTAACGAGACAAGTCTCTGGCACCATGTATGTTCTAGGCACGAGTTTAAGTAGATCACTAATCAAGTTTACTAATTTATCAGCGTGGAACCCCCTTAACAAAAACAGAAGCGTCGGTGGCACCGTCAAAACAATCGTAGAAAAGGAGTTTGACTTTGTATATAGAACTTCAATAAAGACAACAGATTACTTCAACTTTTAAAATTTAATCAGCTGCGGGGGCGATATACAAATTTCATTTTATATTGGTTGGCAGGAAGGAGCTGTGTCTGTCACCTGTGGCAACAAAAGAATAAACCTTTCTCAAATCAAGAAAAGACTACCCAAAAAAAGGCCCCGAATCACACCATCGTCTTTACCTGCGCTTCGGTTCCAGTGACAGATTCCAAATGAAGGCCCGACATCGAAGCTTGCGAACCAAGCCAACCCTTCGCGTTGGGTAGGCCTATCCGGATCCACGACTCACGTGGCTCCACTTGATCCCGACCGTCCAACTACCAACCTCACAGATCAGGCCCAATCCACAAAACTTTACGAAAAGATAAATATAATGTAGCTAAGCCAAGACATCCTGACCGTTTACAAGATGTCCTCAATTCCTGGAACACATAATTTTCACCCCGCTGTCTTACTGCGGCCGGCCAAATCATATTATTTTAAATAGTAATAAGCAATAAGAAAGGAAGGCTCCATTTGATCTCGACCAACAAATCACCCCCAAATCCCACAACAAATTTACGGAGGACCTATAATTACACTTCCTTCTTTGAATAATCTACTGCTCCGACGATGTGATTGTGCTTAATTTCTAATAACACGGAGTTGATTAATAGATGAGGGGAGTAATTATATCAAACCTGGACCAAAGCGAGAACTGACCTTGCTGCAACCGGGGACCAGCTCTTGGAGGAGTTTCATCCGTGCATTTATTTTCTCCCTCCTCGCCTAGAAAAATAAATAATAATTAATTTAATTAAAACATTAGTGCGGGGATGGGGATGGTTTAATTAACTCTGCTAATCAAGGGATTACTCTCTCCGCGAGGCTGTGGCTATCCGTGGCTTGGCCTCGACGAGCTCGGACGTGCACGTAGGGGAGCTTCTCTCCGGCGGCGTTCTCCTCGGCACCCTTCGCTCTCCCGTCCTCCGCGCTCTTGGTCCTCTTCGCGGGTCCTTTCACCTGCGAAATTCCAGAGATGGAAACATTTCGCTCCCGAAACCCAGTAACCAGAAACGGAAACCCTTCAACTCTTCGTTACCTTGTTGCCCTTGTCCGCCTCTTTCCTCTTCGTCGGCCTCTGCGGCCGCTCGCTGGGGATGGGCCAGATCGGCTGGGAGTTGGAGTCCGCGGGCTCCGCCTTGGGCTTCGGAGAACGGTCGCCGGAGTGGGACGGGACGGAGGCCGCCTCCGGCGAGTCCACAGCGGCGAAGACGGAGAGCCTCGCCGCCCGCTCCACGAAGGCGGCGTTGGAAGGGAAGGTCGGGGAGCAGCCGGAGGGGAGGGTCAGGGCTTGGGGTTCCCTCAGCCGGAACTGCCACATCTCTCCGCTGGAAGCCGCGGCGGCAGCAGCGACCGCCGGGGACTCGTCGGACTCCGGCTCGTGCAGGAGCTCCACGGCCTGGTTGGCCGGGAGGCCGAGGAGGGCAGTAAAGGAGCTGCCGCCGCCGCTCGCCGGCGGGGGCTCAAGCCCGGGGTGCATCGTGTTATCCCTCATCAGGCTCTGGATCTCCTCCTCGAACCGGAGGGATTCCACATTTTCCGGCGTGTACGTGCCGGAATTTCCAGATCCGGCGCCGGAGCTTCGGGTGGGTTCCATGGATCACCTCAAAACCCAGCAGTTTCTCCCTACATACAGCGTTAATTCACCAAATTCCCTTAAAATCTCCAGACCCTTTAAACTTCAGAGAGATGGAAAACAAATTCTTCTCGGAATCGGGAGATGAAACTTAGAACGCCTCCCAGAAGCGATCGGAAACCTGGCGAAAGAGGAGGTCGCCTCGAATTCTTGCGACGGATGCCGGGAATGGCGTTGGAACCCTGTAAACTCCGGAGAAAACCAGGCTCTTGAGATTGGGAAACCGCCCTAGCAAGTAAAGAAAGGGCCTCTGAATGGAGCTCCAGGGCATTATACAAAGAAGATAGGAGAAGGAGCTCTCCGTCTCTCTCCTCTTTCTCGCAGCGGTTTTTACTACTGGAAAGGGCAGCTCACTGAAAGCAACCGATTCAGACCGCGTGAAAAAGATCGGAGCGAGAGAAATTGTTTAAAAAGAGGAGGAATATGGTCACCAGAGGTGAGGATAAGATCGAGTTTTACCTTTTTTTTTTTTTTTTTTTTTTTTTAACGTACAGCAGAGTTTACGAGCTATATATCCTGGGATTGCGTTTGATGCGTTACAAGTCACCTGGGAAAGTCACCTGGGAAGGTAACGTAGATTATGATATGGATTACAAATAATATAAATTATTATATTTAGTATATATAAATAATATTATATAATATAAAATTAAAATTTCAAATTATTTTTAAATTAAATATATATTTTATTTATAAAAATATATTTTATATTTTATTTGTTTATTAAATATTTTTTATTCAGGTTGATATTTATTTTTTTTTTTTTTCTTCCCCATTTCACCACCCTTCGTCCACCAGCGTTATCCCTTCTCTTTTTCTGATAACTTTTAATGACAACTCTTTTTTTTACAAGTTTTGATGATGGTGATCTCTTCCTTACGAGCTCTAATAATGGTAACATTCTCTTCGAGTTCTAGTGATAGCAATATTTTCTTCGCAAACCTTCTTTATTCTTTGTTGATTGATAGGTGATAAGTAAGGTACTGTCAATGGACGATAGGGAGGTCACTTAGAAAAGTTGCACAGAAAGAGAAAAACAAATGTCATCAAAAAAATTATCTAAAAAATGATATATTATTATTATTTTTAGATGCAATCTATCTTATCTTTTAAAAAACAATCCAGATTACCTATGATTAAAAAAAATTAGAAAGGTCACTTAGAAAAGTTTCACAGAAAGAGAAAAAAAAATGTCATCAAAAAAATTATCTAAAAAATGATATATTATCATTATTTTTAAATGCAATCTATCTTATCTTTTAAAAAACAATCCAGATTATCTATCATTAAAAAAAATCTGGATTAAAAAAATCCTAATACAATAAAATGATCGGCGTTTTAAATTACTGGCAATCATCCATATTGCCAGCTACCAAATGCGACATTGGATTATTTGTTTTTTTTTTTATGGGATACAAATTTCTATTTTATTTTAGTTAATAAGGATCGCATGGTTCTAGCTGGATACCTCACCAAAAGTTACGAAAAACATCGAGAGAACATATGTGTGGACTTTTGTATATTTTTTTTTTTTATAAGAAAAAGAGATAGGGAGGATAAATCATGATGTAGCTATCCCCGCAGGTCCCCACCTCATCAGATAATGTTTGATTCGAGACACTCAGATTTTTACAGTCTCTCCCAATCTAATGGTGAGTACGTCAACCTAATCCACTAAGACGCCGACTAGTAAAACGGGAACAAAGAGGAAGATCCTGATCTCTCACTCACACTAACTATCGTAGATCTCAGGAAAATTTTTAGATTTAATTGAGTCACCCGAGAAATCATGTCTCAAACTCGTGACCTGTTGGTAGTGAGACAAGGCCTCTACCAACTGGGCTATTGTCTTAGCGATAACTTTTATATCATTATTGATGGTGCTCTTCAAGATCTGAACGAATAGCAAAAGTGAAAGTCTACTTTCCATATAGATGCATATAGATGCATGGTGTTTTGAGTTAATAATAATAATAATAAAAAAAATTTTACTTCCAAATCAGAAAAGTATCTTTTAATCAATCAACAATCAACAAGCATTTCACTTGTTATGAAATTATGGATTGCCATTACTAATTCACCAATAATCTTCATGTCACGCCCTGATTTGAGATCCGAGTCAGATATATGATAGACGGTCGCATATCCTTTTAATCTTATTTAATATATAAGATCTATCTTTTTATTTTCAATATAAATAATAATAAAATTATAATTAATCTAACTTTCTAACCACTAAATAATGATGAATAAGTCTAACCAATTTTTTTCAAGGAATAAATTTAAAATTTATTCAATTTCTAAGCTCCTCACAGCATGATCCCAAGCCCCGACCACTCCATAGCATCTGGAAAATAAGAAAAGATATAATGAGCTATACGAGTCCAATAAGTTATCAAAACTTTTTATTTAATTAATTATTTTATATATAAAATATAAAATTGAATATTTTTTATAAATCATAAATCAATGAGATATATCAAATCAATCAACACAAATTTTTAATTATGCACATTTAACTACAATATGTTTTCAAAAATAATCAAGGATGACCATCCACTCCTACTCTCCTAGTCTCTCTGATTATGGCCATGATTGGCACTAGCCCTAAAAGAGATTGATTTTAACAATATATATCATCCATTGGTCATGTACTAGTGATTGCTCCATTAGAGTCCCAGAAGGATACTAGCTGTGATATCACATAAGAAAACATGCTTCTTCAGTATGTGCTAGTGAACGCCCTCCCTAGCTAGGCCCAAAAGAAAACTAGCTCTAGACTATAATATACCGTCTATCGGTCATGTACCACTAATCTCCTATTGGATATCCAAAAGAAGACTAGATCCTAACTCGTGTGATCAAAATCGAACTAGAGAGCACTATAATCAACAAATAATATATTTTTTGATGTAATGAAATACCATACATTTTCAAATATTCATGCATGTTTAATTCAATATTTTATAAATTCTATCCATATATAACATATAAGATACTTATTTGAATAAAATAATATAATAATAATTAAATCTTAAAATTAAATCATGCATGGTAAAATATATTAGGGATAAAGTTAACTTACAAAAAATTGATCCAATCAATGACATGCGACTTAAACCCTAGATCTGGCACTCCTCTATCGATAAAAATGATGAAGGCTCATAAAAAATAAATTAATTAGGTAATTAATATTTAATTTGAGAAAATAAATTAATTAGGTTTAGGTTTGGTTGGATTTATTCTAGGTAGCCATTGGATCCAATTTATAAGAATCTAGATTGATTGACGACGGATCAATCTAGATTAAATCAAATTGAAATCCAGTGAATTCAAGATTGATCTCCCATCCCATTTTTTATTAATTTTTTAATTTTTTTATTTTCTCTCTCCTCTCTTTCTTCTCCCTCTCTTCTTATCTCTCTTCCTCTCTCTTTTCTTTTCTTTTCTCATTATTTCTTCTTAATCGAACAAAGCCTTCCTTAGCTCACTTAACTGAGGAACACCGGGAAAAAAGGGATGGGGGTTTGACATGGGTGCAACCAAGATGGGAAGGAGGGTCGAGGTGGTGCACTCGATAGTGGTTAGGCCACTAACAAAGGAGCCAAGAGGGGAGAAAAGAATGGAATGGGATGTTTCCCTCACTACCATAACAACGACACCAACGAGCAAAGGAAGATAGAGGGGGAGAGGGGCTTACAAGCAAGGGGTGACGACAGCGGGGATGTAGCCAACATGCTGACTTTTAGTAACGAGGGGCTGGACGATTTGCAATTTCCTAGACCAAAAGGGGGTTTAGGGGCTTTAGGGAGAAAGGAGAGGAGGTTTGGGCAACTGTGCATGGCTCGATGGCTACCAGAGAGAGAAGAAATGAGAGGCATGCAGTGGGGAGAAGCTTTAACGAGATTTAAAGAGGGCTTTCGAATGGGATTTGGATAGACTAACACTAGCTGTTCACTTGTTGTAGCAGTTTTCAATGACCTCCAACCAATTTGCCCTAGCCCAGTGACCCTTGCACCGGCCACTGGTGATCAAAATGGCCATGATTCCATGGCCTTATCCCATGGTTTAGGTGCTCAAGATAGGAGAACGGGTTTTCCCCTATTTTGATTACAATTTTGTTTTACAGTTTGAACTGAAGTTGGTGAGCCTTGCCGACTTCAGTACAAAACTAGCAAATTGGCTGAATTTCATATTCTTTCCTTCTTAAATAAATCTCATCCTCAAAACTTGAGAAATCTAAATTTAATTAAAAACACGTATATACCATTCTATCCAAACTCAGTAAGTTTATCAAACTGAACACGTGATGCTATCACTCAAATGTCAGCAAGCTATTCGATCACCTAGATCAATCACAATACTCATACATATCTTTAATATCAAAGCATAGTCTCTTTCTAAGATTATTTCATAATTTAACATCTGTATGTCAACTTTAAAATTTTGCCTCTTAGGTAACATACAATTTAAAATATCATTTCTCATCGATCAAAATTAGATAACCAGATTTAAATTAGTTATCAAAAATATTCTATCACACTGAAGATATAGACTAAATAAGATTAGCTATAATTAAATGATTAAAAGTCTAAGATCATCTTGATATGATTGCAAGTTCATTCAAGATCAAATTAAAATTAATTGGATGCCAAGATAAATTAAAATTAATTATATTTGAAAGAGCTTGACATTGATTTGGCATAAATACTATAGTAAAGTTTTGATCCAATAAAAGTTAATGACCAACTTTGATTCGAAACAAATCACTTGATAACTGAGAAGGTGATAATGTATAGTGACAAGAGTTATAGAGATCAAAGGTCTGTTATAAATTATTAGTATTGAATCATAAGGACAATTCCAAGAAAACAAGATATTACTATTATGATTTCTATGTTAAAGTTGAGATCAAAGAAAATGAATCAATAATACATAATTTATTCAAATACCTAATGTTGCTGCCTAAACTGCCATGGCCTGTAGCTTAAGAGGATCTCGGATCGCGTCCTTGTCGCTCTGGGACCTGCCTGCATGTCGGGACCTGCAAAACAGAGGAGACCCGGGCCGGTGATCCCGGCAGGGGCACTCTGATGCAAATGTCAGTGGCGATCCAGGAGAACAGATCCTCCCAGTCGAGCCCCATAGATGGACTCTACTCTAGGAGGAGAAAGTAATATGCTGGGTGAATACGAATGAGTTGTTAGAGGAGCACGAGAAGTGGTGGCGGAGGAGAGTTTGGGCAGGAAGGTTGTGTTCGTCAAGACCGTTCCGGTGGGTCTCCGGTAGCCTTGGATGCCTGGCCTCTCAATTGCTCTCCTGTGTGTCACCCTTCTTGCCTATTAGTTTACCTACCTTTCTTTGGGAACCTTGGAGAGGTCTTTTAAGCAGGATGGCCGTCGGGTAGCTGTCTCGGTATTCCCCCTGCTGGTGATGCGACATTCCTTGCCGTGCAGGAGGCACCTTTTCTCATTCATGATAGGGACCATCATCGTATGCTCTGACTCTCCTTCTGGTTGCTCCATTTTAGGAAACATGGCAGAGCCTCTATCGGGGGGTAACCGCCTCCTGGATTTGAATCTTCTAGGTTGACTTCCTCTTTTAGGGTGACACAAACGGTTGGTAGGGAGCACAGCATCTCGATCGGGGGATCCCTTTCTTTTCGGTGCAAGTGGCAGCTGGGGCAATTATTACGGCCTGGCAGGCACCTTTCTGTGGTCCTTGGGTGGCCAACTGCCATCCAAGGAAAGCGGCGATGTCCCTCGACTGCTGGTCCCTTCATCCGAGGTGGGGATGGTCCGGAGAGGCAGAGCTCGACTTCAGCCACGGCGTCTCAACCCTGAGAGAGCCGCCTGGTGAAGGAGTCCGGAGAGGTGGAGCTCGACTTCGGCAATGGCATCTCGACCTTGAGGGAGCTGCCTGGCGAAGGAGTCCAGAGAGGCGGAGCTCGACTTTGGCCACGGCATCTCGACCCTGAGGGAGTCGCTTGGTGAAGGAGTCTAGAGAGGTGGAGCTTGACTTTGGCCATGGCGTCTCGACCCTGAGGAAGTCGCCTGGTGATGGAGTCCGGAGAGGTGGAGCTCGACTTTGGCCATGGTGTCTCGATCCTGAGGGAGCCGCCTGGTGAAGGAGTCCAGAGTCCGGAGAGGCGGAGCTCAACCTCGGCCATGGTGTCTCGACCCTGAGGGAACCGCCTGGTGAAGGAGTCCGGAGAGGCGGAGCTCAACTTCAGCCATGGCGTCTCGACCCTGATGGAGCCACCTGGCGAAGGAGTCCGGATAGGCAGAGCTCGACTTCGGCCATGGCATCTCGACCCTGTGGGAGCCGCTTGGCAAAGGAGTCCGGAGAGGCGGAGCTCCACTTCGACCACGGCATCTCGACCCTGAGGGAGTCGCCTGGCGAAGGAGTTTGAGAGGTAGAGCTCGACTTCGGCCACGGCGTCTCGATCCTGAGGGAGCCACCTGGCGAAAGAGTCCGGAGAGGTGGAGCTTGACTTTGGCCATGGCGTCTCAACCCTAAGGAAGCCACCTAGTGAAGGAGTCCAGAGAGAAAATCCAATATGTCAGCTTCCTCCATCATGGCATATGACTGGGTCAGACATAGGTTACATGTCAGCGATCCTGCCACATCATTTGCCCCCCACTCCTAAGTCCCATTGGTGCACGGCGTTCGGGGCAAAGAAAGTAAATGCAGCGCTGACATGAAAAGATCAAAATCCTGTACCATAATTGCCATGATCGCCGATGCCTCGTGGGGCGGACCTTCAGGCCAATGAAGTGGTGACACCTGGAGCCGTCCAAGGAGGCATTATTGCTGGTGCAGAATCCAAAGCGGTCGCGGGTGGAATGGAGCGTTGCCACTGCCGATTGTTGACACGTGGAGCGAATCCAACGGTGGTAATGGGATGGTTACGGTCCAATCACCTTGAAAAGAAAGACAGTTTCTTTTCAAAAAAAATTTGTACCCACCAGCGAACCAGAGAGTCTCCTTCTTCCCTTAGTCATCCTTTTCCTCCAAAGGCAACCAGGTTCGTTCATTTTCCACTCTTCTTCCTCTGTAGGTCGAGTAGGGTCTCTTCTCAGGGCTAGGATCCTCTCAAACCCTGTTCGCCTTCGTCTTTGCCTTCTTCTTCTCCTTCTTTTTGAAATGTCTTGGTGGGGTCGGAACTTCCGTCCTTCGACTAACCCCAACGAGGCCGGGCCCTCTCGGCCAAGGATGCCTTCTTCTTTTTCTGATGACGAGGAAGAGGTGCGCTTCAAGCTTTTGAGGAGGCCTCGTCCCACGGGGATAGTCATAGGGTCGTCCAGGATCCATCCCCCACCTCCTCCTTTTGAACCTCTTCTAGAACCTCCGCGGTCGATCGGTCCCGGTGATATCGCTTCGGTGATAATCGGCAAGGATCTTGCGACCATCCGAGATACCTACGGTATTCCAGACTCTGTCCGGCTCCTGGTCCTATGGTCACCGCTAGTGGCATAGGCCGGATAGCTCTGTATGAGGAGACCCTTGCAGGGGGCCTCCGATTTTCTTTCCACCCTTTCTTCCTCTCTGTCCTCAGCCACTACCATTTGGTTCGGCATAGATGGTTCCAAATGCAATCCGAACCATCTTTTGCTTCATCATTTTGTGTCATTTCGACGGGATTATTGCTCATTTCTCTCTCTTCAGATCTTCTTCATCCTGAAGCACCACCCGTCCGAGGATGGGTGGTGGTTCATCTCTCCTCATCCTAAGGGCATAAAATTTGAGCTCCCCTCTTCCATCAAGGGATGGAAGAGCAAGTACTATTTTGCTTCGGTTGAGGGGGTCGACTGGGCTTGGAGCGATCCGGATTGGATCCCAAACTGAAATGCCATTATCAAGATGGCTGATCGGGAGGTGTTCGACCAGATCCGCACTGACCAGATTCCTTCTCTTGAGGTTCTACTAGCATAGCAGAACCTCCATGAAGCCGGAGTCGGCCCAACGGGTGAGTTCGGCATGACCTTCACCTATTTTTGTTTTCCATCTGTCTTCTTGACCTCAGAGTTGACCATGTCTTTTTTTTTTGTGCAGGCATGAAGTACTCTATGGAAGACCTTCGTGCCTTCTCCAGGAAGAGGGGTTTGCCTGCGGGGATCGAGGAGTCCCCGTCGAAGAAGACCCGGGAGGAGGAGAACACGAGGGCTGCATCCATCATGCCGGCAGAAGAGCCAAGAAGGGGAGGGGTCGAGCCCATCCACGAGCCACCGAGGTAGCAGGCCCCGCTCCCAGTCTAGGAGCCAGAGGTGGTGGTCTGGTCCAGGGCTACTATCGCTGCTGCTGCTGTTATGGAACCTCCATCACCTGAAGTCATTGGGGTGGAGCCGAAAGAGGAGCAGAGGGTGGAACCGCCATTGACGGCACTGGCCGGAGTGGTGCCGAGCCCCCACCGTGACTCCGATGCTTCCTCGATCGAAGGAGGAGGCGATGCCATGTCTGCGGCGAAGAAGAGCGGGAAGGACCCCCGCAAGCTGCCATTCAAGGTGGCGCCGAATTCTTCGCTGGTTCGAGACTAAGACCTTGCCGAGCGCATGATAGACTTTGCTATCTAATCACGCGACCGGCGGGAGAAGGCGGGGAGGCTCTTAGGCGATGCCATTCATGGCACATTCCCCCAGCTATTCTCGGTAAGCACCTCTCTCCTCTCGCCCCTTCTCTTCCTTCTTTTCCTTTCTTTTTGTCTTTGTGGCTGACATCTTCCTTTAACAGCTCGGCGCTGACCTCCTACTGATCCGGGACTGCTGCAAGCATTGGGTGAAGAGGGACCAATAGCGGACTACCTAGCTTGAGTCCTTGTCGGCCGAGGCCAAGCAGTAGATGGATGCCGCCTGAGAGTCCGAGCAAAAAAACAAGGAGCTGAGGGGTGAGATCGCAAGTGCCGAAAGGTGCATTAAAGAGATAGAGGAGTCCTTGGACCAAGAGAGGAGTCGGTCCAGGAGTCGAGCCGAGGAGCTCCAGGCCAAGGAGGCCAGGGCAAAGGAGCTCAGGGCCGAGGCAGCCCGGGAGAAGGATCTGGCCCAATCGCTTCGAGGCCAGCTAGAGGCAGTGAAGGAGCGGGCTGCAGCCACTGAGAGGAGGACTGCGGTGGTAGAAGGGAAAGCTGCTGCCATCGAGAAGGAGGTTGCTGCGGTCGCTGAGCAAGTGAAGGCCACGAAGAAAGAGGCCACCGAGGTGGTCTCAAGGTACAAGGCCTCGAAGGAGTTCGATGCCGAGTTCCATGAACTCGCTGCGGACTCTTTCCTCAAGGGGTTCATGTATTGCCGGTTGAAGGTGGTGGGGCTTGTCCCAGACAAGAACCTGAACAGGCTCAACTTCCCGACCGCCCCACCGGGGAGCCCGATACCGGACTTGGCCGAGGTGGAGGAACCAGTAGCTACCGCCGACGAAGCTCCATCAGAGGAGGTCCCCATGGACGATGTCCCTTCTGTGCGCCGGCCCGGGAAGGAGCTGGCTGAGTAGCTTAGGGACCCCCTATATTTTCTTTCTTTTCTTTTTATTTTTGTTCGGGTAGCCCAACCTGTCGGGGCCAGAGAAAATGTAAAGACTTCAATTTCCATCAATAAAATTTTTCTTCTTCCATTGACTTGTACATTTATTTTTGCATTACTGACTCTTTAGCAATCTTCTTTCCTTTGCTTCTCCACTGCCCGTGTGCTTGTCTTCTGCCGAGGCATCTCGCCTTTAGGCTCTGAGTCCTCGGGCTCTTTCTTGCCGTGCTCCGAGTATGCGAGGCAGTTAGAAGGGAAGTCTTTTGAGCTATTGAGTCGGTCCCACCTCGCAGGCGAAGTGGTATACTGCTTCGAAAGAGGTGTATTTGACCTCGGATGGGATCACCTCCAAGCAAGCACGGCGCGAAGGGGCCTGGATGCTATGGTTGGAGGGACTACCGAGTGATTATGAGGTGTTGGGCTTCGAAAGTTTCTAGGCTTGAGTACCGAGCTTCAGGAGTTTTCGTGCTTGAGAGTGCCGCGTTGTGAGTCAAGCGATAGACATCGGGACCTCTGGGGAGTCCCACTTACATCTCCGGACTGTGAGCATGGCGACATGTGCGGGGCTTCAGGAGTTTCCCGGCTTGAAGTGCCGGGCTTCAAGAGTTTCTGGGCTTGAGTGCCAGGGTTCAGGAGTTTCCGGGCTTGGAGTGCCAGGCTTCAGGAGTTTCCGGGCTTAGAGTGCCGGGCTTTAGGAGTTTCCAAGCTTGGAGCACCGGGCTTTAGGAGTTTTTGGGCTTGGAGTGCAAGCTTTAGGAGTTTTCGGGCTTGGTGTGCCAGGCTTCAGGAGTTTTTGGGCTTGGCTTGCCAGACCTAGGGTTAGGCAGCGAGATTCCTGCAAGGCAAAGGTGATTTGCATAAAGAGGATCTTTATCATTAATGGAGGAAGGCCTTACATTATTGATAATACATTCTCAGATTGTTAGCATTCCAAGTGCATGAGAATTTGGGACCGTCCAGCTTTGCTAGGTAGTAATCTCCATTGGAAAGAGCTTCGACCACCTTGTACGAGCCCTCCCAGTTCGGGGAGAGCTTGCTGCACTCCCGGGGTAGCGAGGCTTCAGCTCGGTGCAACACCAGGTCGCCTGGATGGAAGATCTTTGGCTCACCCATGTGTTGTAGTGCCGAGCTACGCGCTGTCGGTAGGCTGCCATCCGGAGTCGAGCCTTATCTCTGGTTTCTTCTAGAAGGTCCAAGTTGAGAAGAAGGTGGGCCAGATTTTCTGCTTCATCATACTGCTCCACCCGCAGTGTGGGCATGCCAAGCTCGATAAGGATAATGGTTTCGGCACCGAAGACGAGGTTGATGGGTGTCTCATCCATTGCCGTCCTGGGCGTTGTGTGGTAGGCCCATAGAATGCTGGGGAGTTCCTCTGCCCACCTGCCCTTGGCCTGGTCCAGCCTGGTCCGGAGTCCCTAGAGGATTGTCTGGTTGGTCACTTCGCCCTCCCCATTAGTCTGGGGATGAGCCATCGAGGTGAAGCGATGTTGAATGCTGAGGTCAGTGTAGAAGTCTTTGAACTCTCAATTGTCAAAGTGCCATCCGTTGTCAGTGATGATGCTATGGGAGAGTCCGAAACGGTAGATGATCGACTTCTAAAAGAATTGACGGACCTTGGCTTCAGTGATTCATGCTAGCAGCTCTGCCTCCATCCATTTGGTGAAGTAGTCGATAGCCACAATCAGGAACTTGCACTACCCAGAAGCAGGAGGGAATGGACCGAGGATGTCCATTCCCCACTGGGTGACGGCCAGGGTACGGAGAGTTGGGAGAGTGGCACCGCAGGTTGACGTTGTATGTGAGCATGGCGCTAGTAGTGATCGCACTTTTTCACGAAGTCAGCGGTGTCCTCCCTCCTAGTTTTCTAGTAGTATCCCTGACAGAGGGCTTTGTATGCCAATGTCCTCCCTCCGACATGATTCCTGCAGAGACCTTCATGCATTTCTTAGAGCACAAAGGCTGCCTTCGCGGGTCTCAAGCACTTCAGGAGCGGATAAGAGTAGGACCTATGATAGAGCTGTCCATCCATCAGGGCAAATCATGCGGCCTTTTTCTTGACGAGGATGGCCTCCATTCGATCTTCCGGTAGAGTACCATCGGTGATGTATCTAATATACCGGTCCATCCAGCTGGGTTCCGGGGTGACTTGCTAGACTTCTCCGGGGGCTTCATAGCTTGGACCTTCCAGGTATTCTATGTAAGCGCGCCCCAGTGACAAGTCCGGCAGGGTTGCGAGTCTTGATAGAGCGTCGGTGAGAACGTTCTCCCCACGAGAGATGTGGGAGATGCTGAAGCGTCGGAAATCCGTCATGCTCGAATGGACCCGCTCAAGGTACTTCATCATCTAGGGGCCTCGAGCTTCATGCTTTCCCAAGACCTGCCCTGCCACCAGCTTGGAGTCGGTGAAGACCCTCAGGTTGGATACACCCAGCTCGCAGGAGACCCTGAGTCCCACGATGAGTGCCTCATACTTCGCCTGATCATTGGTTGCTGCGAATCGGAAGTGAAGCACACATTCAGCCACGACCCTATCCCTATTGGTGAGGATCAATCCCGCTCCACTCCCTTCTGAATTGGATGCACTGTCTACAGATACTTCT
Organism: Areca catechu; assembly: GCA_021397845.1. Lineage (NCBI taxonomy): Eukaryota > Viridiplantae > Streptophyta > Magnoliopsida > Arecales > Arecaceae > Areca > Areca catechu. The sequence continues at coordinate 32,207,944 of CM038045.1, forward strand.
ATGTCTATGATGTTTTTATATGCATTTGCATGTTGCTATGATACTTATCATGCATAGTTTATATTCCAAAATAATTTTATAGGATAGTGGAAAAGAATCATAGAGAATTGTATGCATCACTTATTGTCAAATATTCTTTTTTTTTTATAAACTAGATGATTTATATTTCTGGTAAAAAAATACATCTATGAGAATCAAGGGGGAAAAAATTCCTTTTTATTCAAAGCCCAGGGCATCTATTATTTTTCTTCATTTAAACCATAAGGTCATGCTTGGTTGTCGTATTCCACCCAGAATAATGCGGTATTCCAGGAATAATTGCTAAATGGCTATAGAAATCGAGGCAACTGATCCTGGAATTGGTATTCTGATCAATGGGTTGTAATTCTGGAATTCGTATTCCATGATATTTGGTGGAAGAACTTATTGGAGGGCTCCTTATTCTTCTGACACGAGGGGTAATGTCTATAATTTTTGCTTGGACTGAAATCCCATCTACCTTATCTTCCTCCTTTTCCTTGTTCATGTGACAGAGAGTAGGGTTTAGGATACCTTCTACCGGATCTTCCTCCCATCTATGAAGTATTACTATTTGAGGTTAAGGTAAAGGCCTTTGCACCGGATTTCTTTACATCTCTATTTTTTCATATTTTTGAGAGAGGATTGGGGGGATTTATACGGTCATTACTCTTGGCCTAGTGATCTACAGGACTGTCTTATAATCGACATAGAGCTCCTCCCAAAGCTTGTATCGATCGATTTGGTGTCGGAGAATAGTTGTATCTCCAAATTCCCATATTACAAACCCTCTATCTAGAACCTGATCCCTCTACAAGAGTATGAAAGTATGAATTTGTTTACCCTTTTTCTTTTTTCTGCCTTCCTTTGTACCTAGATAGGGTTTCTCCATTGGTTGCTGACCATGGATTTGTTTCTCTCCCTTCATATACTAATTAGGGTTTTTCATGTGCACCACCATTGTGAATATCTATTTTTCAAGTTCCAAGATGTTTGTTGATTTGGGTTTTCACTTTGCTGTCCCTCTGTTGCCACTCTTTATTCATTATTAGGATTTCTCTCAAACTCTCCTCCCCTCCAGTGTCGTAATAACTATGCGTGCAAAATATGCCTCCAACATTACCATGATCTCAAGTTCACTCTCTCCTCTTAAGCCCTCTACTTTGTTCACATTTTTGCTATTTAACTAGATGAATAACTTAGTTTTCCTTCCATATAGCAATTTTATATTTTGATGAGAAGGTGTTGGTCATTTAAAGGTAGAATATACATAGGGACGGGGAAGCCATGATGGTGTTGCTCAAGTATATAATCTCAATTAGCCCTCTAAATCAAAAGTTTTAATTTTTTTGGTTTTTCCAAGTTTGTTTTTCTTTGTTAATTTTGTAATGTATGATATATCTGATTTCTTTGATTGTTGGTTGGTGGATGTTTTTTGGCTGGGACCTTCTGGTTGGATAGTAGGCTATCTTATATTTTGGAGTAAAAAAATATTTTCTTATTATTTTTTATATTTATTTGTGATGTTATCTTTTTGAGAGAAATAAGATTATATTAGGGCTTTCATTAGTCTATAGATATTCTCTCTTTGTACTTTTTCTTTATTAAAGGTCATTTCGTAGGTGATATTTAGCTACAGTTATTAAAGACTATATTTTGATATGCCTCGTATTATCGCTGGTTCTTGATTCATATTTTCACATTTTCAAAAAAAATTCATTATTTTTAATTTTTTTTTGTTTTAGCAATGATGATGGGCTGCCTTTAGATTAAGTATGGCTTGGAAATAATGGTTGAACTATTTAATTAGTTCAAATATCTTGTAGCCACAATGCTTCATTGACTTTACCTTCGCTTATCTTGAGCCTCATATTATATGTATTTATCTTTTATTTTGAATTTTGTTATAATCATGGTTGTCATTGGGTTTCATATACATTGGCAGCCACTTTTTGTTCATTTACCGGTGACATCCTTTTCTTGGATGATTTTATTTCTCCTATATGTAGAATTTTCATGTTATTTACCTATTTTGTTTATATATTATATTTTATAAAAAATAATTGGTTAGTAGTATTTTGGCAATGATGATGGGCAACCATATGATTGAGCATGGCTTGGAGACAAGTTTTTAACTATGTGTATAGTTTTGTTAATACTTGTAGCCGTGACACTCCTTTGTATTTAACTTTGTATGTCCTAAGCCATATTTTGAATGTTATTTATCTCATAATTTTTTTGTTTGTAATTATAGACATGGTTTGATTTTGTTTGCATGATTGTTCATGTTATTATTGCAATCAATTGTGCCTTATTCTTATATTTATGAAGTTTGCATTCATATAGTTAAAATATCAAAATTGCATAGGATCGATAAATCTGATTATGATGTAGTTGGATCATCTTATATGAGGGCATCGAATTAGGCTGATGCCCTCGATCTACTTATGCTTGCCTTATTGAGGCAAGAAAATGACCAAGGTAATTATCAAAATAGTACTTTTTTTAAGAAACATGGAAGAGGATGATAAATATATTTAACGAGCAAACAAATAAGAACTTAGCTATAAAAATATAAAGAACCAATTGAAAGTCTTGAAGAAGAGCTTTAATATGCATTTTAACTTAGCTAATCGATCGAGATGGGGCTGGGACCCGATGCTCAAAGTGGCCACCCACTGCGATGAACAAATATGGGATGAGGTTATCTCAGTGAGTATTGTATAGCCATGCTTCTATCTGCGATGAACAAATATGGGATGAGGTTATCTCAGTGAGTGTTGTATAGCCATGCTTCTATATAACTATCAATCATATTATCACATGATGCTCCTTGTTTATTTGTATTCATAACAAGTAAACAAGGAATACACTCACATTAAGGATAAGCATTTCCCTGCTTACAATGACATTGACATTCTTTTCTTGAAGAGCACAGCTAGTAGTAGGTGTGGAGACACATCTGCACTTCCTGACAGTGTTTCTGATAATGACACCTCTGAGGAAGATGCAGCTCAGATTGATTTTAATACCTTGAATCTTAGGCAAGCTCACAATCTACTATTGGTGTCTTGTCCTTATTATTTGACCATTTTGAACCTTCCAAATATAGTATGTCAGATGTGCCCCCCAATAGCTAGACTATATGTACTTCACCACTTCCCATTGAAACCTGTTCAAATACACGTCTATCCTCCTCAAACAGAAAGAAGACCAAATCAAGCTCTATGACTCTTATAGCATGTAGGACTCGCTTGAATACTGATACAACCAATGCCCTCCTGGATTTAGTGGAGCAAAAAAAGATTAGAAATTGCCAACGAGATTCTATAATGGTAAGCTTTCTAGGCTTACAGTTTATTCAATTGATGAGTGCATGATGAAATTGGAGAAGCTTCCTGGTATTACACTTGAATGTCTGTAATATGTATCCATTGTGATAATCAACCAGCTATTTATAGAGCACAGAATAAAATGTATAATGGTAAGTCTAGATATATACGTCGCAGACATAATACCATTAAGCAATTACTTGAAAATAGAATAATTTCTATTGCATATATTCAGTCAAAGAAAAACCTTGTGGATCCACTGACAAAAGGTTTACCAAGAGATCAAGTAAATTGTTTATCGAGGGAAATGGATTTAAAGCCTATAACAAATTAATCTTCATAGTGGATACCCAACCTAGTTGACTGGAGATCCCAAGATCTAGATTCAAAAGGAAAAACTAAGTTATGAAGAGGTCAACGAAGAACTAAGGATGTAAATTCTTACTCATTCCTATGATAATCAGTGTTGCTTGCTAAAGGTACTAGAATAAGCATAGCTTTTAATGATTCTTATAACATGAATATCATGTAGGGTATAGCATGATACTCTTAATAAGAATCACCTATATGAGTGTGAACTGGGCCAATACTATAAGAATTTTAAGAAGGCAAATAGATGGTTCTTCATGCATTATGAGGGGCCATTATTAGAAGCTTAGCTAAAAAGATAAATATCTGACTTCTATCGTTAGCCACAGCCAATGTCAGCCCCTTATGGATCAAATGTATTTATCCCTAATGTGTTCATGCCTCCACCTATGCATTCTATAAATAAAGGTGCCCCTAATATTTTCAGGGCTCCGCCCATGCATGGTGTGACTCAAGCTGGCACAAATGTTTTCATGCCCACTCCTATACATGCTGTGCATCAAGCTAGGCCTAATCCATTCATGGAGCAGTCATTCAGGCCTAGCACTCAAGCCAACCCTTCTGAAGGTAGTACTCGGTCTCACAAGGTAGCCCCCAACCTTTCACACCTTGCTCGGCTATACCTCCAACCCATCTTGATGACATATACAGGCACGGTTAGTGATGATTGGTAATATCATTTCTATGTATGTTGAAAGTACATATGATGCATTTCATAGTATGTGCATTATATTTAACTTATTTTGAGAGTAGGATGCTTTATATTTGATCTCCATAAAGGAGATATTTTGTAAGCCCAAGCTCCCTGGTGTGCTTGTGAACGTATATGTCAGCTTATTTGGATGTGTTGTGTATTTTTTTTATGAATATATGTAAATTATGTTGTAATCATATATCTCTGAACAGTAGAATGATATTATATCTTGTATTTCTATGTATTTTTTGTTTCCATCATTGCTGGCTATCCTAGTAATGCATTCAATGTAGTTATGTAGTACGTATGAGCATGGTGTTATTTGCAATTATATTATATGTGCTTCATATATCTCTTATTTTTGTATATGTAAATTAGATTAATTTACATGCTTATAAATTTTACTTTTTATTATGCCTATCAGCTTACTATATTGCAAAGGTGTAATAAAAAAATTGCTCTTTTTGTTAGATGGACATATCGAACGAGCTGATGGATTTCTTGATTGATGAGGATAATTATTGGAAAGATGTCATAATCACTCTAATATGTAATGAAATAATTCAACTCGATAATTGTAATTTACTTTATAAGATTTTTTGTCGAACCTGTCCATTTACAGATCATGACCTAATAACAGACATGCTAGTTGGCTATCCAGAAAGAGATTATACTCATTTTCGAATATCAAATATAATGTTCCTACAGCTACAACAGTTACTTGTGTCATGTGGCCTGATATCTAGTACATGAAATGTGACGTCATGGAAACAACTAGCCTTCTTTCTGTAATGTATAGGTCATGGTGTCACTAATAGGGTGTTAGTAGAAACTTTCCAATACTCAGGAGAGACAATCTCACGGTACTTTAACAACGTAGTGAAAGGCATATGTTCATTGAATCAAGAATTTATAGTCTAACGGGGTAAGAATGTAGGTGTCCACCCGTGCGTACATGAAAACAGAATTTTCCATCCTTATTTTGTGGTAAGTTTGAACTTACCTATGCTTGGTATTTAATTTTAATCTTCATAGTTGCTATCTCTAATATCAATATGCTGTATCACATAATGCTATAGGTGCCGTTGATGGTACTCACATACCTGTCCTGATCAAGAAGAGTAAATAGCCTCGCTTTCGGAATCAGAAGGGAATTATTTTTCAAAATGTTATGGCACCAACTTCTTTTGATCACTCATTTATTTTAATTTATACTAGATGGGAGGGTTCGGCAATAGACATGTGGGTTCTGTCTTGATGTGTCAAGTCAAGGGGTTCGAAACTGTGATATGAGATGCTTGTTGACATCCTCTGGGCAATGTTAAAGTTGTTGGCGTCCCATCAGTAGAATTATTGGCAAGTTCAAAATTCTGTACTTTTTATTTATTTTTTGTAGCCCTTATTGTGATATGTTTAAATTATTGGCAAGTCCTACTGTACTTGGAGATTGACATCCTTAGTACACATTATTTGGAGTACTGTATACATAATGTTTGGATCTATTGTCTCAGGATTCTAGCATGTTTGGTAAATGAGAATGTGGCTGCCTATGGATTTCTTACTAAGATTTTACTATTTTTATTTGCTCCACTTTTATTTAAATCAATTTAAGTTTATAGCAATGATGATGGACTACTTGTTGATTAAGCATGGCTCGAAGATAAAAGTTGAACCATATATTTAGTTTTTTATTCTTGTAGCCGTGATGCTTTACTAACTTTAACCTCGCAAACCACTTGTTGATGATGATGGTTGCCTGTGCTTTTTATATGTATTTCTCTGTTAATTTTGGTGACATCCTTTTCAGCCACATTTTTCATCGTATGTATGATGGATTTTGAATTACAGTTGCTGGTTGCCCTTTCTTTGCTTTGTTAAATCAATTGGTGTCTTCTCCATAATGTCTCTTGTTTCCTTGTTTTTAGTATATTGTCAAATGGATTCATGCATCAAGGTTACCTTATCATTAAGGCCTTATGTTATCTGGATTAACAAGAGCATAGAAATCCATACGATTGTTGGCTGGCACAAAGTAGAAACTAGTTACTTTCATTCTTGTATTTCCTGTGCACAAATCCAAAACCCATTGGTACTATATATACACACTCATTTTGCGGTACATAGTCTCATGTACTGCCACAAAGTGGAAACATATTGTATTGTACAAAGACTCATCTTTAGCTTGTTGGAATGCCAAATGCAGGATTGTGGTACTATTTGGACAAAAGTTCTTCATCTTGCATCTCTTTTATCTTGTCATTATCTAAGAAAACCTCTTTGCTTTTCAAGTAAGGCAATTTCTGCCCAGATTATTTTAGTTTGAGCAAATGGTTAACCAAGTCTTGATTAATAATCTCATTTTGCAGCATAATTTTGACAGCTTTGTCTCCTAATTATACAGTAAACCTTGCTAGAGTCTATATGGGTCTATGTTACATGTGCCTGGTTTCAGCCATAAGTTTATTTCTTCAGTGATGAAACCATGGAGCCTGTTGTTGGCATTTTGAATATGCAATGTGATTATGACAAAAACACATGGTGATTATGATAACATCTAGTAAGTTAATCAGCTCTTTAATACTTTGATTCGAAGCAAACAGTTGTGACCATGAAATGTAAGAGCAAGGAATTATTAATCAAACTTATCCTAAAATGGGTGCAAACATTTGGGAGTTATCAGTTGTGTTCAGATCTTTGTTACATTATGTGATTTAATTTGCTTATACATATTGAACACTGATGGCAGCTAGCTTATCCTATGACTGGAAATTTTGTGAGAATTGGCTAGGATGTTGGTATCTATTCATCTATTTCTAATATTCAATATGTCTGGCAAAAGATTTGGTTTTCTGTATAGTGAGATTTCTTCGGTGCAAGGAACTTATAGCAGGGTTTTAGTTGTTTTGATTTTTCTTGGATGTGCTTCAGGTATTTGTATTTGCATTGTATCATGTTATCACTATTTGTACCTTTGGTGGGGGTGTTGTTTGGTTGTAGTATCACTCTTTGGCATGGCTTTGCTTTTGGAAGAGCCATCCTTATTTTCTTTTGCAGATTGTAATTAATATACATATAAGTGTTCAATACTCCATTACAGATTATGTGTAGGTATCCCAGGAGTGCAGGCAGCTTCTCTCTGGAATTTATGTCGCTGATCCATCAAAGGTATATTTGTTGCTCAACTTATCTCTAGATTTTGCCATGCAAATGATAATACTCACTCTCTACAAATTGTCTTAAAGAGGATCACGGTTCAGGAGATTCCCATGCATCCTAGGTTTTCGAAGAACTTACCTCAAGAGATAATAGTGGTTGGGAGTTATCAGTTGTGTTCATATATTTGTTACATTATTTGTGATTTTCTTATATATATTGAATACTAGTGACAGCTAGAATATCCCATATGAGGAAACTTTGTGGGGATTGGCTTAGGATGTTGTTATCTAATCATCTATTTCTGATATTCAATCTGTCTAGCCAGCATCATTGGTTTTCTGTGCAGTGGCATTTCTTCGGTGTAAAGGAGTTTCAGCTGCTTTGACTTTTCTTGGGTATGCTTCAAGTATTTGTGTTTGCATTGCATTCTGTTATCACTATATGTATTTTTTTGATAGGGTGTTGTTTAGTGGCAGTATCACTTTCTGGTATGGCTTTGCTCTCTGGAAGAACCATCATTATTTTCTTTTGTAGATTGTAATGTACGTATAAGTTTTCAATACTCCATTACGGATTATGTGCAGGTGTCCCAGGAGTGCAGGCAACTTCTCTCTGCAATTTATGTTACCGATCTATCAAAGGTATACTTGTTGCTCAACTTATCTCTAGATTTTGCCATGCAAATGAAAATACTCTCTATAAATTGTCTTGAAGAGGATCACGGTCCAGGAGATTCCCATGCATCCTTGGTTTTTGAAGAACTTGCCTCAAGCAATAATGGAGGATTGGTGGATGGTGATGATATTGAAGCTGAGGTAAATAGTGAAAAGGTTGATAGTAGTGTTGGCTTCATGGCATCTATTTGACTTAATACATGGGGATTCAGAAATTGAATGATATCGCACTTAAAAAACCGCGAGTGCTAGCAGTTATAGGCTAGGAAAACCTTTCTTATATCGTGTCATAATGTTGTACATGTTTCGTGTTATATGTGCGGCAATGGAGGGCTATGAACAGTGAAAGCCCTTGAACTGACTTGTGTTTACACTTGGTTGAGATGGGTTGAAGAGGGTCGTATGGGATCTTAGATGCGTCTATCTAGTTTAGGCATGGCTGTTGTTATAGAGAATTCCTCCTGAACATGTCATTCTTCAAAATGTATAGTTTATATCTATATATATCATTGTGAGTTACTCATAATTTGTGCTTCAAATACTTAACAAAAATGTCCTTTGTGATTGTTATTGTGTTCAACATGATGTGAAGTATGATTTTTTGGCAGTTAGAAATGTGTGTGAAAGGTGAAGGAATTTTTTTAAAAAAATTGGTGGACAAGTCAGGAACTTGCATAAAACTTTTTAATAAACATCTTGTTCAAATTTCTATATCGAACAGAATTTCCTAAATATGGTAAACTAATTATGTTGAGGGCACCAACGATCTGAGTCGGAAAAATCCTGTTCATGCAAGTGATCCAAAGTTCTTTCTACCCTCAATAGGATATTCTACCAGACTCCCAAACCATTGCCAGAAAGAAGAAGAAAGTGAGAAAATGTTATATTGAGTAAAGAAAAATTCTTATAGAACTCAATAAATTCTGTGGAGTTCTTCATAATTTATATGTTGAACAAAAAATCAAGTGTTTCGGGGCATCCTCTTCTTAGCCATAATTAGAAAGGATATGAAATACTGGTCATGGGAATAATAAGAAATACAGGTCCAGTTTTCAAGTGCTATATAGTGAGAAGAAGTTGGTTTTTGAATTTACTTATTACATGAAATAAACAGAGTTTTTTGTTTATATTTTCTGTTGCTAGAGGCTTGGGTTCATTTGTACTATAAGCTTTGGAATTCGAGATTTTAATCAAATATTTAATCAAGATTTGCATTCATGTATTTAAGTAACATGACAAGATAAACTACATTCTAAAAATAAAATTATTTTTCTTCATAATTTTGATGAGGATTAATCTTAGATTTTTAAAAAAAATTAGCACCTATTTTTTTATGAGATGGAGACTTACTTTTGTGTCAACTAAATATCAATTAGAATAACACTATATTTATCGTACTGAAATAAAATTATTATTTTATATTTTTAATTAAATAAAAAATTAAAATAATATGGGAATATTCTTTTTCTTTTAATCCAAACACGACCTAGAGGAATACGGCCAAATTTGAGTTCACTCTCATTTCGAATCCATAACCTCTTTGTAGTTTGATAAATAAATAAAAAATCTTCCATCCAAATGAAAGAAGTATTTAAAAAAAAAAACCTTCCTCAACAAAACCCAAGCTTTTTTTTTTTTCACCCCATTTATATCACGGGTGCCTGGGTGCCCAAGGGCAAGTCTCTGCTCATTCTTGCATCCATCCCGCAAACTCTCCGTGATTTAATAAATAAACAAAATCTTCCTGGAGATGACGGAGAACGACAAGCCCGAGGACGAAACCACCAACCTTCCGTTCGTCGTGATGAATATTAAATAGCAATGTGAAATTGATGGTCCCGCGCGGCAACGGATCGGCCCATAACGTAAAGCGGGGTAAGTTCACCGCACGTAAACTTGAATGCCTGACACGAGAGATCGAGGAAATAAATGTCAAAGGGCGAGAAGGGAAGAGAAAAAAGAACAACAGGAAACGGGAACAGGGAAAGGTGCTAAGAAATTAGAAGAAGAACTCGGGAAGGGCGGGGACGCATGGATGCTGGCTTTAAAACGGGGGTTCTGGAGGACGGTGACAGGGGAGTGGAGAAGTGGTCGTATGCCTCTCCGTACGCTGTCGCTGTCCGTATACGGGTGTATCCGTATGGTGGGGTGGATCGCCACCGAACGTGGGGGGTCGCATGGGGGGACCGAGCTTCTTCGTCGTCGTCGTCGTTTAAAAAAAAAAAAAAAAAAAAAAAAAAAGCCGACATCCTTTTTCTAAGCCGGGCCTCGATACGTCATTTTCTCGCCATTTATTGGTTCAGGCGTCAGATCCACGTCGTCCGTTTGATTGGTCTTTTTTTAATGCTTCCACGACGCCGTCTCCTGTCCCGTTATTTGTCTGTTCTAGCTGGCTTGATCGAGTTGGTTTCCGCGTCTCCAATCTCCATGATGGACGGAGAGGATGGCCAAGAAGTTATTCCCCAATTAGGGTTTATCTTTCCAGGATCTCAAAAATGGCTACGGAATAGTGTTATTCTGATAATTTTTTAATTATTTAAAAAAATTATTTGATATGATATTCTGATATCATTAATTCTAAATTAATGGTTTAACTAATGTTGTATTAAATTATGGTTAAAGTCTAAGACTAATGTTTACTTGATGTTCTGCTAAGCAATGGTTAAAATCTAAGATAAAATTAAAATTTCACGACATTGAATGTAAGAGTAATTTATTCTTAATCTCAAAAAAATTTTATAATTTATTTTTTTATAAAAAAATGAAATAAAATTATTTTATGAAATAAAAGAGCTAATCTCTTTTTAATACAATTTTGACATATAGACTAGAGAGCAACTTTATTCTTGTAATAAAATCTGAATAATTATTTAAAATAAAAATTAATAAATTCATTTATTCTTGGAGGTGCAAGGCAAGCTCTTTACTTTCAGGGACCCTTTCCAAGTTGGGATCTCATGATGCACTTGGCCTTTTTAAGTCAACTTATTCATCTTTTATTCCAGCTACACTGATGGAGAGTTCAAGCTTGGATCATATCTTTTCTTGCTTACTCGAACGGCTAAAATGGATATTGATAGATATTCTTGCTTTTCGTATAAAATATTTTAATATTACTATAAAATTTGGCTTTATTATTTTACTAGATAAAATGATGGTTTAATACGTTCTATATATGATAGTGATTATATCAAAATCCAAGCGAGCGATCGTGGAACATCCATCATCCATGCATGTTTGACCATAGATATATCCAAGTCCTCTGATTTCTATCCAACTATTTTAAAATATTTCCGTACGTACGTGACCACATGAACAGGTTCACGTGCCATGCACCATGCAAGTTGGTAAACAGAAATTTTATGAAATTACTATACATAATTCTCCCTCCCTGAACTAATGACGATGACAGCAGTCAAACCAGAGAAGTAAAACTCTTAAATGCCGAATAAAATTCCAATATTTTTTTTTTTGAAAAAAAAAAAACGGGGGATAAATCCCCTATGCAGTTTTCTCGTTGAACCCCATCTCATCGTGCCATTATTTAATTCAGATCATAATTTTTTGCATGCCCTCTTTACTGGTTCCATTATAATGCCAGAATAGTAGCCCCCTCGTTTTCCATCGGGCTCAATCCTGTCAGGTCATTGTTTAAATTGGATCATAATTTTTTATGTATCCTATCCATCAACAGATAAGTACGTGAGCTTGATCTTATTATAATATTAGAGTAGTAGCTGTCCCGTCTTTCGATCATGTGCTCTTAATAAATTAAAATTTAATCGAGTATTTATGAGACCATATTTTGAATCCTGTGATCGGAAAGAGACAAGATCATGTCTCTACCGATCCTGCTATCAATATAGTGATATTTTCAATAATTCTTTAGATCGAACTTCACGGGTTCTGCCGTTGCTTTTTTTTTTTTTTCCTTTTTTTTTTTCTTGGATGAAATCAGCAAGTTTATTTTTTATTTTTAGTAAAACAAAAGGAAAAGTGGTGGGGGGAGTTAAATCAGCAAGGTTGCCCATTGACCAGTTACGTACGTCCGTCGGCGAAGCTCGGCTTCCGGACGATTGGAGTCGGAGAATAATAGAAAATAAACAGACTTTCGGGAACCTCTAGGTTGATTGCATGAAAGACGGACCGATATCGTGTTTTTTTTAAAAATAATAATATTTTTTAAAAAACTAGAATTGATAAAAAATATATTTATTAAAATAGAATAATTTGGACCGCATGGGGCAGAGAATTTGCAGGCCCGGGCCACGTCTTTTCCATGCAGAGAAATCGCGGCCCGCGGGTCATTTAGCGATAAAATAAATTAAAAATCATTAAAATTAATATAAAAAAAGTATTAAAAAAGAAAATAAAGAAAAATTTTAAAATATATATATTTGAGAGAAATCACGGGCCTACGTTGAGACGTTGCACCCTGGACCTGCAAGTTCATTAAGAAACAAAAAAGTTTATAAAAATCATTAAAAATTAATTAAAAAATATATTTTATAAATATATTTATAATAAATAATATTAGATTATAATAATAAAAATTAATTTATTTATTTATTTTTTCATCACTCGCCCACCCTCTCACTTTTTCTCTCGCTTTCTTGCTTTGCGATTATTTTAATTATTGATTTACAAAATATTTAATTTAAATCATATTTCATTTTAATTATTTAATTTTATAATTAGAAAATCTAGAATTATTTTAATTCTAATTCATTTTAATTATTTAATCTAGGATTTATTTTAATTATTTAATATTATAAAATGATTTAAAAATATTATTCATTATTAATATTTGTTTTTATTTTTTTATCGTTAAATGATATTAATTTACAAACCTCGACAGCCCTTTTAATAAACCGCACTTAGTGCAATATGATGGTACGTGACTCCAAATTTTTTTATTAAATGATATTTTTTTATTAAATATTTATAAAATTAGGATCATCTTAAATATATTTATAAATGATTGTTTTTGGAAACGTGGAACGGAGAGTACGGTCAAATGCGCAACAAAAATACCGTGAAAAAAATCACAGGTTGGATCCATGATTTCAACTTAAAAATTTAATAAAAAATAAAAAATAAAAATTTTTAAAAATAAAAAATAAAAAATATAATAGCATGATTTTATAATAATATATTTTAATATATTTTATATTATAATAAATAATTTAAAATTTAAAATATATTAAATATATTTTAATATATTAAATTATATATTATATATTATAATATAGTATATTTGTTTATACGCGTGCATCGATTGTGGTGGTGGTGGTGGTGGCGGCGCGTCGAGTGTCATCGGCATGGCATGATAAGATAAGGCATCCATCGAGTGGTAGGGCCGAAGGTTATCAGACACGGGCTTCGTGGTGTCGACATGAGCCCGAGATGCAACGGGCACCCACCCATGCCCCTCGAGACCCTATCATGCTGCGCAACAGGTCCAGCCATCGAGGCAATACGTGACTACATCGCATGCATCATCTATCGATGCAATAAGATTGACGAAGGCTACTGGAATTGTAACCATTGTCCAACATATCTGTGGTATCCGGTCTTATACACGTGCAACCACCCGATCGTGCCGCGGGATGGTTCCCACCGGTCAAACCGCGTGATGATTCCGATCACCCAACATGAATATAATTCTAATATTTTAATAAGTACATACATTTTAATAAATATATATCACATTAATATATTAAATTATTATTATAAAAAATAATTATTATAATATATAATATTATTGTATTATGATATATTAGTTTATAATAATTACTTAATTTTGTAATTAACTTTAATTAATTTTAAGAAAACACTTCATCTGAGATTCCAACTATTTTTTTACTCTCTTCTTCTAACAAATATATTTTAAAAAATTCCATCACATTCACAAAATTATAAGTAATAGCTAAAGAGATTTGATATATTAAATGAACGAAGAAATCTAGATGAAGGAAATTTAAAATTATTTCTAATTCAAGTTAACCGTAGCAAGTATAAAACTACATAATAAAATTACATTTTAGAAAAAAAAAATTATATTTTAAATAAAAATAAAAATGAATAATATAAATGTAATACATGAATGGATCTAAAAGAAAGATCCTAAGTTCCACAAGATGGCCGTCTCCTTTTATATGCAGGTTATTTTTGACGAGGCATTGGTTCCACTTCATTTAGTCCCTGATGCTTCATTGGATGCTGTATATCAATGAATTCTCCTGTATAGCCATCTCTGTTTCAATCCCTCACCTATATACTCTCCTCCATGTTCAAAGTATCCCTAATGTATCATATAGTCCAGTGCAACAACATAATCAAAATAGACAGCAGCATCCGCAGCATACGTGAATTGTCTCACGTCCTCATAAAGATAACTAACCTCAGATATGTATGAGTGAACTCTAGTATCGGATACGGAGAAGTACTGCATCAACGAGTACCTTATTTGTGCTGAGCTGGAGGAGGTGATTTTGATAATGATGCATATAGGTAAGCAATAGGAATCTCGTCCTCTCTATCGATATCGCGAGCAAATGCTCCTAACTGGATACGTGCATGCTCGTCGACAACATGAAGGACCGAATTACATTTTTTCAAGATGGAGTACTGTGAGGACATGGAAATGGAACCTGGCTATGCAAGCTGATGTATTATCGTCATGCTACTGTTTTGAAATATACAAGTATGTAGTCGATTATACAAAATAAAATAATTATCTCTGAACAACAATAAGTAAAAAAATTTATATTAAATCCTTACAGGTAATAATACATCGCACTATCATGATTGATGAACCACTAAGTGATGCTATGATACCACTGTAGATATGTATCATGATAATCCATGGTACCATCAATAGGAGCACCATCTATAACATAATATGGATGGCTCTTCCAAAATGAATAGGACACTGATAAGTGATGGATCAATCCTGATCGACTTATCCTCTAAGATCGATATAGTGCAATGTAGCATTTATATCATACCAATCTGGTACGATATGGCAGATCGCAAACTACTGCAATACTCTATTAGCAAAGTGTCACTCTACGATATGGAAACATATCAGTGGCACTTAGCTACACCATATATTCTGACCATGCAGACAGTAATCTAGTTGCTATGCAAGAATGTTAAGAGTATATGACTGTCATATCACCTATTTATAAAAAATATAAAACTCCGTACCTAATAGATATGGACGTGAATTGATAGTTAAAAATATTATCTCCATGTTCTCATCATCAGTAAGTGAAACAGGTTCAAACTTTACAAATGTTAGCTGCATAACTTGTGGATATCTATATATAATCAATAATTTATTTCTTGTTCAGTTTATATAGAATACACTATATAGTTTGCTCTCCAATTCTTTAAATGCCAAACCATATTTAATTCTAATTATCTTTTGTGGTTTTTGATTATACTCAATACCACATGCTCCATTAATGATAGAACCATTAATATAACATAAGGTTGTGATTATTTTTTTCATTTTATACTACATGTTTAATAAATAAAATAAATTTAGACATGCTATCAAAAAAAATTATATAGTCAATATTAATGTAATGACTAAAAATATTAAAATATAACACCCAAAATAGGAAAGCAATTATCCAATTAAAAAGATAAATATAGGTTACTTCATATTTTAGATTTGACACCAATGTATGGAGTTTAAAATGCCTTAAATAATAAATACATCCTATCACCAACTAATAGATAAAGATAGGACCTATCCTATTCAAGAATTACATTAATTCTACAAGTTAATTACAGTAATCAAAAGATATACAATAGGGGTTTAAAAAAATTTTGAGTTTAAAAAAATTTTGGTAACATTTTTTTTTTGTAGCATTTCTCCTTATTTCTCTCCACACAAATAATTATGTATATAGAGAACTAAAGAAAAATGCCATCCAAATTTTTTTCGGTCTTTATTGCATATTGTTTGATTACTGTAACTTTATCTATAAAATTAATCACAATTTCTAAGCTATCCAAATTAGATAATCAATTGATCAATATACATAATTCTCAGATCCATACAAAAATATATGAATATATAATGTCATAGAACATGTATATTAATCAATTAACATGTTCGCTATAATAAAAATAAGTATTAGCGACAGACATTACCGATGGCTACCTAATTGTCGGTAATAAGTTAATATATAATAGTAATTACAAAGGTAAAAAATGATGTTACTAATACTACTAGCAATGTCATTAGAGATGAAAATAGTTGTTATTATTAAATTTTAAAATTTTAATAATTTTATAATTTTTTATAAAGATTATTAGCAATGCAAGATGACTATTAGTGATGGCAAGCATGCCATCCCTAATAAGTTATCACATCTCAAGAAATTTAATTTTACATAAAAGATTATTATCCACTGCAGTTTAATTTTAGCAGCAATATTTTACCGTCACTAATAAAATGCCTGAAATTTAGATATTACTGACATCATTAATAGCGATACAAATTTATCATTGGTAATACTGTTATTACCGATGGGAAATAATTATTAGCGATGGCACATTGCCATCACTAATAAAATACTTGAAATTTATGTATTCTTGATAAAGTTAATAGCGACACAATTTAGCCATCAGTAATACTTATATTACCAATGAAAAACAAGTATTAGCGATGGCATACTGTCGTCGCTAATAGTTTTACTTAAATATCCCTTTGGTGCCCAATTTTTTTATTTCTTGCTTTTGGTTTTTTTGCCTCTTCATCTTTCCAGCCCCTTGTTGCTTCCCGTCGAGATCCCAACCTCCCTCCACCTTAGACCCATCGAAATTTGATGCCCCCCTGAGTGCTGCCGACCGTCATCTTCCTAGCACCTCTTCCTGCCAAATGGTGATGCATCCTTCTACCCATGTAGCCATAGAAATTCCACACCCCTCTCCCTTGGTGCCACTGGCTATCATCTTCCCGGGCCCCTGCCCCTTCCCACCGAAAGATGAGGCATTCCTTCCCCCCGAAAGATGAGGCATTCCTCCCCCCGGTGTTGCCAAAATTCCCCACCCCCTAGTTGCTACCAGTCATCATCTTCCTGGCCCCCCGCCCCTTTCTGCCGAACTCCCCACCTCCCTCCCCCTAGCATTGTTGGACTCCCACATGGCCCCGCCCCCCTGAGTGCTACTGGTCGTCGTGCACCCTCCTCATATCCGCTCAGCCACCATGCTTTCCCCCTTGCTCCACTAGCTGCCTGCATCCCCCCTGTGCACCGCCCCCTCCCTACACTATCTGGCCTCCCTTCATCATCCTGCCCCTCTCCTAGTGCCGAGCTCACCATGCCATGTGGCCCCCTTCCCGTGCCAAACTCGCCATGCCATATAGCCCCCTTCCCACACCATGCTTATCATGCCATGAAGCCCCCTCCCCATGCTGAGGTCGCTATGCTGTTTGGCCCCTCCCCATGCCATACGACCCCCTCCTAGTGTCAAGCTCGCCGTGCCATGAGACCCCTCCCCTCCTCTCTGGTGAGCACCTTTATCTACAGCCCGTACTATTGTGCCAGTTAAAAAACTTGAGCCAAAAAATAAATTTTTTTTATTTTTTATTTTTTATAATTATGGTAGAGTTATGTAGTGTTTGATATCCTAGTTTTTCTTATTATTTGATTTCATCTAGAACTTTAATTTTTGTGTTATTTTTAAAAAAAATTACTATATTTTTTGAAGTAAATTGGTTATGACATTTGAACTTATTTCTATTTTTCATTCATATTTTTTATTACTTTTAAAATTATTTTGAGTGATTTTTTATAGAATTTTGTTAGATTTTTATCTTGGCAATAGAAGTTTTTATCAAGGTAGCCTATGATAAGTACAAAAACCAGGTTGCTATTCCAGTTAGTGATATAGTAATCACTTCTTTTTAGATCTTAGTACACATCATTAATGACAACCAGAACCATCATTAAAAGAAAATTTTTTATACTAACAAAATTTAATTAATTAATTAAAGAATTAATTAAAAATTATTTGTTTACTTAATTAATGAATTAATTATTTATTAAATTATTTAGATATTTGGTTAATTAATTAGATATTTATTTAATTAAGTAGATACTTTTTTATTAATTACATGCTTATTTATTGATTTAATTAATTAGATATTACTTTTTTACATAATTAATTAATTACTTGTTTATTTAATTAATTAGTTGTTTATTTAATTAACTAGATATTTATTTAACTAATTAGATGGTTATTTAATTAATTAGATGCTTATGTATTAATTTAATTAATAAGATGTTTATTTATTTATTTAAGTAGTTATTTATTTTATTTATTAATTATTTATTTAATGAATTAAATTTTAATTTAATTAAGTAAATAATTAATTATGTGTGTTCAGATGCATATTCTTAATGCATGAAATTTGGATCTCGATGTGCAGATAGAGTTTGAATAAGGCTCAGGCCAGTCCAATGGATTTCAAGCCTAGCCATGCTTTGGGCCAGGCTTGAAGTAGATCAGGAAGGGCTTGGATTCAATTAATATTTCTTATTTAATTTTCAAGTTATGCTTGGATATTCAAGAAGAAAATGAGATCCTCGATAGTGAAGCGCTCGAGATCACTTCAGAAAGACCTCGAAGTCGTCGATATCCTACGATGGTCATTTCAAAGTGGGAGTCCTAGAATAAATTACTCTAGTTATAGGAGGGGTGTCCCTAGTACCACTTTCATGTCTTGGGGCAGTTAAATGGGCACGAACTAGAAAACCAAATTTTAGGGCTTCCTTTCTGGAATAGCTACCATAGGAGATCAACTATTTCGAGATATTCTCCTGCGATCTTGAGCACTTCTCCATCAAGGATATCGTTTTCTTCTTGAAATCATCCTTTTAGAAGTTGGAGCCCTCTGCAACCTGTGGAGCACAAGGGTCTGGGTCCAATAACTAAGGTCAGGTCTAGAGCTGGATCTATATCTAGGTTCTGATTTGAATATGATCCGTTGATAGTTCTAAGATGAAGCAAGAAAAATAAGAGAAAAGCAAATTGAACTCCCTCGATATCAGAGTTAAAGAAAATAAGAGTTGAAAATGAAGAAGAACGAGACAACAAGAATTGGAGATTCTATCTTATGTTGACTCATACATTATTGATATTTTAATTCATTTTTCACCTTTAGTTACATCATTTGCATGATCATGGGCAGGTCTAATATCATATAGTATATTATCTAGTTATGGATTAATTTATGTTTCAATTCATATAAATTGAATAAAGTTAATAATTTATATGCATTAAAGATGAAGAAAGAGTTAAAATTTTAATAATGAATGAAGAAAATATTCGAGTTAGAATCTCTAATCAATATTATCTCCTTGTTGTTCTTCATCTTTTTTTCTTCTTTTCTTTAGCTTTTAGATAGAGAAGAAATTCAATTTTATCTTCTTTTATTTTGCTTGCTTTATCTTATAACTCTCAACGAGTCTAGTTCAGGTCAAAACCTAGATATATCAACCTAGACCTAACTTAGACCCTAGATATATCTATAGGACCAGGCATCCCTTTTGGTCATGCCCAATTCCCCGCTTGAACCCAATCCAAAAAAATGCCTAGTCAGGATAAGTATTTAAAATTATTCAAGAAGTTAAAGATAGAGAATACTTGCAACTTTCTCATACTCTGACTTCTGAAATGAGGATTCTAAGAAAAAAACAAGATCCTTGGCAGAGAAGTGCTTAAGATCGCAGGAGAAGATCTCAAAGCCATCGATTTTGTGGTTGTCATTTCAGAGTGAAAGCTTTAATATTGTTCTTCTAGTTCATGTCCATCTAATAAATATAAGACATAAAAATAGTGCCACCAATTATCGCAGCGATATCACTAGGATCTCATCCCCAAAGGCTATTTTTTGCTAAAGAAATTAGAAACTAGATATGATAAATTGATCAATGAAAAGGTGTTTTTAATTGTACTTAAGATATTGTAGTCCATTCTAACTTCATCATTTGGTTGGAGATAGTAATAATGATACAATTATCATACCGATCATTCTGATATCTCCAATTTCAAGGTGAGCATCCTTGGCATCAAAATAGTTTAGGGCGAAGTGGCAACTAGTTCGTTGTTGACTTCATTTACTATCGAGATTTTAATTTTGTTTCATCTTTAGTTACATTATTTACATGATTATGAGCTAGTTTAAAATTACCTATGATAATTTTTGATTATAGATTAATTTATGTTTTAATGCATATAAATTAAATAAAGTCAATGGTTCATATGAGATGAAACATGAATAAATCGATGATTAGAGATTTCACTTAGTAATATTAGACTAGTCCATGATGAAAATGATGTAAATAAAGATAAAAAAGAGTTAAAATTTTGATTATGAATGAGTCAACAGCAAGCTAGTTGCTATTTAGTCCTAAGCTATTTTGGTGCCAAGACGTGATGATGGATGTTCATCTTAGAGTGGGAGGTATCTAGTATGGCTAGTGCAAGAGCTACGTCGCTGCTATTGTCACTGGTCAAATGATGGAATTGGACTGGACTACAGTATCTTAAGTACAATGGAAAATATCTTTTTATTTACTAATTCGGTATGTTTAACTTTTAATTTGTTCAGCTTAAATTAATTTTTGGTGATAAGATTCTAGTAACATCACTGCAATAGTCGGTGGTGCTACTTCCATGTCTCAAGACAATTAGATGGGCATGAACTAGAAGACTAACTTTAAGGCTTCATCTCTGAAATAACCATTATAGGAGATCAATGGTTTTGAGGTATTCTCCTACGATTTCGAGCATTTATTCATCAAGGACTTCATTTTCTTCTTGGAATCCTCCTTCCAAAAGTTGGAGTATGAGAAGGCCATAGAGATTCTATCTTCAAATTCTTGAATCATTTTAAATATTTATATTCCATCATTTTAAATCGATAAATATGATAAGTAGAAGTTGGAGGGATGAATAGGAGTCGGGTTAGAGGACGTGAAGGAGGGAGGACGACAATGACATAGATTTTATATGATTTATTTATTTTGATATTATATATTATTTTTTTAGCAATATAAATTTATGAAGTAAATTTATGAAATTATAAAATTTATACTTTAAATATAATATAATTAGATTTTTATCATATTATAATTATGATTGTTAATTATTACTTTATTTTTAATATTATTTAAGAATTTTAATAATTTATTATTATCATCAAAATTAAATTTTTAGAAAATTTATTACTTTTTAAAAAATAATAAACTTATTAGCGATGGCATTTGCCATCTCTAAATAATTATTATGGATAGCCATTTTCATCGACAAATTTTTTTTAATCGCTAATAAGTTTTTAAATTATTTTTGAAAAATTTAAAAACTTATTTGCGATGGCATTTGCCATCGCTAAAAATTATTACCGACAGTTATTTTTATCGATAGAGTTTTTTGTTACTAATAAATTTTTAAATTATTTTTAAAAAAATTAAAATATTATTAGCAATGGTGACATGTTGTTGCTAATACCGTCTCTAATAATCGTTATTAGTAACAGTCAGGAATTCCATCACTAAAAATAGTTAGTTATGACAGAGATTTAACCAACGGACTATTATCGATGGCTTACCATCACTAGTACTATTAGCGATGGCAAATCAACTATTAGAGATGGCAATTAGCCATCATTAATAATTGTTATTCTTGTAATGGTCTATGATTTTATACAATACAAATTTTGTAAATATAAATATCTAATCAAATACTTAAATTAACAAGTAATTTTAAAACATAAACATATCAATAACAATAATTTCTATGTATTAAAAACTACAAACATGCATGCTGCATATCTCTATAAAAAATAGAGCAAGCACCGAAGGAGAAGCAAAAAATTTATCCGATTTGAAGACAGTGTTAAATCATATTTTAGATTTAACACCAATGTATAGAATTCAAAATGATTTACATAATAAATGCATTTAATCACCAACCAATAGATAATGATAGATTCTACTCCATTTAGGAATTGCATTAATTCTATAGATCAATTACAGTAACCAAATGATATGCAATAGGGGATGAAAGAAATTTCGACAATATTTTTCCTTAGTTGTTTCCACATAAATAATTATATGTGCAGAGAACTAAAGAAAAATGTTGTTCAAAATCTTTTTCAGTCTCTATTGCATATCGCTTCATTACTATAAATTGACCTATAAAATTAATTTTAATTTTCAACCTATTTAAACTAGATAATCGATTGTCCAATGTATATAATTCTCAGATCTATACCAAAATATATAAATATATGGATGCCATAGAACATGCACATTAATCAATTAACAAGTTTATGGCTCTATGCAATACAAAATTTGTAAAATATAAACATCAGCTAAATCTAGCACCAGCTAAAAACTTGATTTGGTTTAAATAAAAAAAATGAGCCATTGGTTGACTATTTAGAAGTTCAAAAAAGTAAAGAAAAAACAAATCATTGTTATATTTGCTCTACTATATTACTTCAAACTATAGCATAACATCCGTTTATAAGTTATAAGATGTGTAATGTATTCTTAATTATAATTACATCAAAATGCAAATGATTCTATTCTTGAACTAAACCCTGGTAGAGGTTATTGATCATCACCTAGTCAAATGTCATGCACACCTACCATAACACAAATGGGATGGTTTATTGGATAGTTTCCTATGCCGTTGACACTATATGGCTATTTCTAATAATTCTACTCCTATGTTGAGAAGGGTGATGCCCATAAATAAGAACTTTGGCACCCTATAAATTACATTAATGAATTGTTTGTAGCTCTCATAAAAGCTAGCTTCTTTTTTATATAACTTGTATTCTGCATTATAATTACATCAAAAACTAGCTTTCTATTTTTAATATTGATTTTTTTTACTAATTTTTTCTCATTGAAATATATGCATAGAGGGTATTTAAATGGTCCAACTAGTAGCATTGGCCAAGGATAAAAACATACCCAACAACAAGCTTAGGTATCTTTTCTTCAATCCTAGACACATACCAGAATAATAATAATTTTATACATTATATTATTAATTAATTAAAATTAAAATTAAATTATAATATTTTATTTTATATTACATGTCATGATATTACATATACAATATATTCATAATATATATATATTTATACCATATTATTATTAAACCATTAATGTTAGTATTTAGTATTTTTATTTACAAATTAATTAATTAATTATATATCATAAATATTTATACCATAATTATGTAGTATTTATACCATATTTTATTATTATTATTAAATTAATTAATTATTCAATTAACAATCTAATGCTCCATTCAATGAAAATAAAGAATGAATGTAAGGACAACTCTTCATAACTTAGATCAATATATGATACAAGCTTAGCAACTCAAGAAATATTAAGCAAAGGAATATCACAACAACATACTCCAAAATGATATACTTTTTATAAGTGAAACATGTTCATAAAAAAACTCACTAGCAAGAACATGCTCGAATATGAAACATCATGATTATATGGGAACTACCTGAAATGAAGTCGCTCAAGGGGGGGATCTATGACTAGAGGGGGTAGGGGGCTAGAAAATGCTTGGGGGTCCCCAAGAGGGGCAGAAAACGATCGATAGGGGTCCAAGAAACCTCTCCGTCGATTTAGAGGGGCAGAAAGCATGACAGGTGGGGCTGAAGAGGGGAGTGGGATCGGAGAATGCTGGGTAGGGAGTCCAAGAAAGCTCTCTTTCGGTTTGGGGAGGCCAAAAAGCATCCGGAGAGGATAGGTGGGGCCAGAGGGGGGGTGGGGGGGTTGGAAAACACTTAGAAGGGGACGGGGGGGCCGAAAAATACATGAAATCTCTCGATGTGGGGGGGGGGGGGGGGGGGGGGGGGTTGTTATCTGTGCTGAAATTGTAGATTCGTCCTACAATAGCTACGATTTCTCTAAAAAATCACAGGACAAACCTACGATATTTTCACATTGTTTCACTCCTATGCCACGTGTAATCCTGGGTTGTCACGTGTGCCAAAAGAACCTAGTTTGGTAAATATATTTCTACCTATCATATTTTAGAAAATAAAAATATAAAAAATATTATTTTAAAAAAATCTTGATATCATATATCTATATTTATACCTATAAATATTAATTTTTATTATTTTAAATAGATATAAATGTAAATAAAATAAAGTATATTTATTTTTATTGTAAATAGATGCTTATACTACTTGATTATTAGTTACAGTCATATTTTTTTATTTGAATACCAATGCTATAAATCAAATCATTAATAATATTTAATAATACTAGCAAATCTTATAATAATAAATATCATAATTAATCATGCATGATGTGAATACGATATATTCTTGAGATGGCATGCAATTCACGGTTAACTAAATAAGGATCTAAGACAAATTAACTAGATCGTGAATTCAGGCCACCAATCCAATTAAATTTATATTAAAATATAAAAATATTTAATATAACATATATGATATAAAATAATAATAAATTTAATAATTTTTATATAATTATCATCATTATTTTTTAATTGTAGTATATATAAAAGATAATAATGAATTATCTATTTTTAGAGATCGAGTTGTAAAAATTTATATGTAAATGTAGAAATATGTAAATGTTATTGATACTTTTAAATATTTTTTAAAATTTTATAAATATATCATAAAAATAAAATGATGTATATTTTTTATTTGTTATCAAGAAATAGATTTTTTTTATGAAAGTAATTATTTATCAAATATGAAATATCATAGCATATACTAAATAACTATATTTAATGACATCATTGAGGTTTAACAAAAGTAAAATAATTAAACCATCATTGTAAATCGAATTGAACAGACTAACTGTCTTACTATATTTGGTTATTTAGGTATACACTGAATAACTATTTTTAATGACTTGCTGTTAAAAACTGCATCTACCAGATATTTGTTGATCTGTCTCTTTAACAACTAACGGTTTGACAAGAGTACTCATTTACCTTTGTAAGGGTAACCTCGCTGCCACTGGTGGTGCGGGTGCCGGTGGACTTTGCTCACAAGTGAAAAGATAGGGTTCGAGTTCATGTAGATATATTTATGAAAAGATAAGGAATATATATATAAATTTTATTTAAAGAATATATATGTTTAAATAAAATTTCGTTCTCATTCACTCACCTGTCATCAGTGACAGTGGGGTCTTACCCTTCCCCCTCCTTTTCGTTCCAGCAAAAAAAAAAAAAGCACAAAAAAAAAATAAAAAAAAAAAAAGGGGTAACCTCGCTAATTTAGCACCCTTGGGGATTGTTATGTTGCTTGGCTTGGTTGTGTGCTTTTTTATCGTGGCCTGAGGATCTCAACTAGTCCTTGCTCCATATGTTATTATTCATTACTTAATTTCTTGGGACTCTTGTCATGGCAAGAGATTTTATCTTTTGTGATAAAAATATAGAGATGAATTTTTTTATCATGAATATAAGTTTTTGTAACAAAAAAATATTTTATCCTGTAAAAGCCATGATATGATATAAAATATTATTTTTTTATAATGAAAAAAAATCTAGAAATAAACTTTCAACAATAAAAAAAAACGTCACTAAAATTTTAGCTTTTGTGTTAAAAAACTTTTCATTGCGAAAGGTCCAACCATTTGCGACAAAATAATATTTATGTCACTATAATTTTACAAATTTAGATCAAAAAGCCTTAAATCATTTTATTTTTTCCCACTCTCTCTCTTCATCTCTCCCTGTTACCTTGCCAAGCCATGCCATCGGGTCATCATCTCCATTTTTTTCTCTCCATCGATGTCACCGTCGTGACTCTTCGACTCCCTCTCTCTCACCTCACTGGGCTGTGCTACCATGTCACCTGTCGCCAAGCAATCCCTCCTCTCTCTCTCTCTCGATCTCAATACGTCTCTCTCTATAGCTTCCTCTTCCAAACTCCTGCCTCCCACCCCTATACCCTCAAACTCCCCTTCGTGACCTGCCTCCCCACCTCCTGCGCCGACCTCACATTCTCCCTCCACCTCTTTCTCTTCTGCCTTCAGTGCTGTTGCCGCCCGAATTGTCCTGGCCTATAGCTCTGGCGCATCGCCGCTGCGTCGGGTGCCTCCTCCCGTCGGGTGAGCCTCCTCCTATTCAGGGGTCGACTCTTCGATTCGATTGGCCTGCAATAAAGAGGAGACCCGGGCCAGAAATTACCGCGGGGACACTTTGACGATCAAATCAGTGGGATGACCAAGGGGAACAAAATCTCTGTGGCAGAGAGTTTCGAGGGACTCTCCGCGTAGAGGGTGAAAGAAAATGTAGGATTGAGATTGTGAGAGCAAGATGGAAATGGGATAGGTGAGCCTGGGGGGATCTTCTGGCTAGCTCCCTGCCCGGTAGCTCCCTCATCTCCCTTTCTCCCTTATTTGCTTGCCTACCTCTCGCCTTCCTCTTTTCTGACCATATGCCTTGTGTGATGGCCCAGATCGAATCTAGGGTTTCGTCCTGGTGTCCTTCTCAGTGTGCCCTCCCGTGGTGTCTTCTCTGGAGGGGCTTGCCACTGCTCGCGACTTCTCCTTCTTCCCCCCTTTCACCCACCGATCCTTCGGAGGGGGAGCTCTTGTGTCCCCCGCCTGCCCCTTAGGGAGGTGGCTACTATTGTTTCATCGGTTGGAGGGCCTGGATCCTTAGCCTTGGCCATGATCCTCTTAGCTCCTGAATCGTCTCTCCCCCCTTCCTGGCGCACCAATCTATTGTTGCCAAGATCACTGTGGCCTGTAGCTCTGACGCGTCGGGTTTCCACGAGACGCTCGGTCCTCTCTTCCAGTCGACTCCTTGGCAGGCTGACCTGCAAAACAGAGCAAACCCGGGCTGAGAATTTTGGCAGGAACACTCCGACTATCAAGTCAGTGGGACGATCGAGGGGAACAGAACATCTACGGCGAAGAGCTTGGGGGACTCTCCACGTAGAGGGTGAAGAAAAATGGGATGGAATGAAGATAGGTTCAAAGAAATGAGAGAGGGCTTGGGAGATTCCCTCGAGTGGTTCCTTGCCCCTTTGCCCCCTCTATTTGCTTACTTATCTTCTTACTTACCTCCCCTCTCTGATTTTATATGCATAGGGCGGCCCAGACCAGGTCTGGGGCCCCTTCCAAGTGTCCGTTTCTAGGTACCTTTTTCGGAAGGATTTTCAGTTACTCACTGTCGCCCTCCTGTCGGGCTAACCTTACCCTTCCGATGGTGTAACTTCCCGTGGGAGGGGTGGGTGCCATGCGGCGGAGCCCCGAGCCATGGTGGCACATTCCCATTCTGGGAGAACCGTTGGAGTGTCGCAGGGCCTGAGACCTTAGTGGAATACCGTTCTAGGAAAGGCTCGGGTTCTTGTGTCGTGGGGGGTTGCATCGTACAGGTCATGCAGGTGGTGCGCTGCAGGGCCTGCATTTGTAGTAGGACGTGTGCCACCTCTCGAAGGTTACAGGTGGATAGGAACATCCATGCCGTGGTTTTAATTACTGTTGATCTCTCCCTCCTTCGCCGTTGGTAGGAATTCTGGCTTTCATATGGCAGGGAGGGACCTCCCTCTGGGAGGTCTGCCTCGGTAGCATGAGCACGACTCCGATCGAGAGCTGATCTCAGACAGAGGGCTCGTCCCATGAGCACGATCCCGCTTGGGAGCTGACCTCGGCAGGAGGGCTCGTCTCGGCAGCACGAGCATGACCCCGGTCAGGAGCTGACCTCAGACGGAGGGCTCATCCCATGAGCACAACCCTAACTGGGAGCTGACCTTAGCAGGAGAGCTCGCCTCGACAGCACGAGCATAACCCTGGCCGGGAGCTGACCTCGGACGAGGGGCTCGTCCCATAAGCACGACCTCAGTTAGGAGCTGACCTCGACAAGAGGGCTCACCTCGGCTTCTCGTTGAGCCACCATATCCAAGTGGCGGGTCTCTTTCTATCATGGCCACTAGCAGGCTCCATGTCAGTGGAGGTGCCACATCCAGTGCCACAATGTTTGATAGGAAGGATGTAAACTCTCGGGAGGAAGTAACGAAGAAAAATCTTAAAGGGCCAGAGGTCATGGGCGTCACAGGATCTTGTACAAAAGGGTTCTTCCATTATTTCTCATTCTTTTACATGTAGAGAGAAAGGAGTGGGCATGATGGTTGGCTTCCTTACATCTTGTTGTTACCAAATCAACTTGACTTCGATGCACCGAAGGGCTTGCTTGATTGGGCTTCAATTGATCCTGTAAAATAGGTCCACTCACCAGATGAGATCCGGTTTGGAGACACTACGATGCTTAAGTCAGCACAAAGGTTTGGTAAAACATATAAGAAATCTCAAAGAAAATGGATAGAGGAAATGAGATTGAGTTTTCCCAGTTGAGCTTGCTTACCTCCCGGAGGCCCCCGTCTGCCGGTATTTATAGGCTCTGATCCTAACTGAATTCAGTTAGGGAGGCCTGAGGTGGTTAGTTCATTAGTAACTACCACGCGCATGGAATAACTATAATCAGTTATTCCGAAAGAGTGGCTTCCTCACTCTGTGTTGTTTTCATTCTTTGATTAGCTCAATAAACTAATCGGGTTTAAATTATGACTGACTAGATTATCAAATCAGCCTTAGTTGTTGTTAGGCTTCACAACTAGATCAGCCTTGATAATAACTTCATCCTGGTTGTTGATCGATCTTATGCATTGATCAGCTTCATGCCTTGATCAGCTTTGTGCCTTTGATCGGCTTTAAGAAGCCAACCCATCATTTAACGAATTGTAGATCTCTGTCTGACCCGTTGTAAATGGGTCTACTTCTTATGTCCCAACACATCTTAAATATATATCTATATAAGGTTGCATTTGGTGCATTGCCAAGTAATCTTGAAGGTTACATTTAGTAACGGGCAATCCATCCAGATTACTAGTAATTTAGTGGAGCCCCGTTACATTATCATATTTGGTATGTTTTTCTAGATGGTAATCTATGCTGTGTGGTAATGTGGCTGGATCGCTGACCTGTAGCCCATGTCAAGCCCAGTCAGGCGCCACATCGAAGGAAGCTGCTATGTCAGATTTTCTCTCCAGACTCCTTCGCCAGGCAGCTCCCTTCGGGTCGAGATGCCGAGGCCGAAGTCGAGCTCCGCCTCTCAAACTCCTTTGCCAGGTGGCTCCCTCAGGATCGAGACGTCGTGGCTGAAGTCGAGCTCCACCTCCCCGGATTCCTTCTCCAGGTGGCTCTCTCAGGGTCAAGACGCCATGGCCGAAGTCAAGCTCTAACTCTCTGGACTCCTTCGCCAGGCGACTCCCTCAGGGTCGAGACGCCGTGGCTGAAGTCGAGCTCCATCTCTTCGGACTCCTTTGTCAAGTGGCTCCCTCAGGGTCGAGACAACATGGCCGAAGTTGAGCTCCACCTCTCCGGACTCCTTCACCAGGCAGCTCCCTCGAGGTCGAGACGCCGTGGCCGAAGTCTAGCTCCGCCTCTCTGGACTCCTTCACCAGGCGGCTCCCTCGGGGTTGAGATGCCATGGTCGAAGTCGAGCTCCGCCTCTTTGGACTCCTTCGCTAGGTGGCTCCCTCGGGGCCGAGACGCCATGGCCGAAGTCGAGCTCCACCTTTCTGGACTCCTTCGCCAGGCGGCTCCCTCGGGGTCGAGATGCCGTGGCTGAAGTTGAGCTCCGCCTCTCCGGACTCCTTCGCCAGGCAGCTCCCTCAGGGTCGAGATGCCATGGTCGAAGTCGAGCTCCACCTCTCCGGACTCCTTTGCCAGGTGGCTCCCTCGAGGATGAGATGTCGTGGCCGAAGTCAAGCTCCACCTTTCTGGACCAGCTCCACCTCGGACAAAGGGATCGGCAGCCGAGGGATGTCACCGCTCTCCTTGGGTGGTGGTCTGCCACCTAAGGACCATGGAAGGGCGCCTATCAGGCCACAATAATGGTCCCAACTGCCACTTACACCGAAAAGGAAAGGGTCCCCCGATCGAGGCGTTGCATTCCCCACCAACCATCTGTACCACCTAGAAGAGGAAGTCAACCCAGAAGATTCAAATCCAGAGGATGGCTGCCCCCGATCGAGGCTCTGCCAAGCTATCCGAAATGGAGCGACCAGAAAGAATGTCAGAGCGCACGTTAGGTTCTATATCACAAATAAGGGAAGGCGTCTCGTCCATGGCACGGAACATTGTCGCACGCACTCGCAAGCAAGGGGAGGATCCTAAGGTAGGCCTCTGGCAGCCATTCTATATTAAAAAGAGCTCTCCAAGGTTCCAAAAGGTAAGTAAGCAAAATACCAGGCAAGCTAACGGGCAAGAAGTGTGGCACACAAGAGAGAACCGAGAGACTGAGGCTACCGGAGATCCACCGGGAGGGTCTTGATGGACACAGCCTTCCAGCTCAAGCTTTCCTCCGTCACCACTTCTCCTACTCTGTCCACTACTCATCTATATTCTCCCAGTACATTTCTTTCTCCTCCTAGCATGAAGTCCATCTACGGGGCTTAACCGGAAGGATCTGTTTTCCTAAATCATCATTGACTTGAGCATCAGAGTGACCCCACTAGGATCACCGACCCGGGCCTCTTTTGTTTTACAGGTCCGGGTGTGCAAGCGAGTCCGAAGCGACAAGGGCACGATTCAAGGTCCTCTTCAGCTGCAGGCCACGATGGCTTAGGCGGCAACAGATTGGCACACCATGTCGGGGGACAGGACATATTTTGATCCAAGCTAATCCGCTTTACAAGCTAATCCGCTTTACAAGAAAATCGTCGGAGGCACATAGTGATGACCTGTGCACGGGAAGTCTCTACCAGCCGTGCAGGAGATCCTCCACCCTACGGGGACCTGCACAGCCCAGAGAGGGAGCTTCGCACTTTGCCACAACCGTGTCTAGCGGAAGTCTAGCTGGCCGCACTTGCCCAGCAGATGCAGCTACTAAATATTGTAGTGCACCAGCTACAGCATCAGCATCGGTCCATGGCCACCCATCAGCAGCCAGGGACCCCCGCGGCCCAAGCCACCGCTCCTCGCGACTGCCTGCGATCTTTCCAAGGAAGGCCTTTGCAGCCGCGAGCCACAATAGACCACCGGGAAAGCCACAGGACCCCGACGAAGAGATAATGGGTTGGGTCTATCGACCGGGAAAGCCGGTCTCCGACCTTTGAGCAGGTTGCTGTTAAGCACCACCGAGGTCGCAGAGGCAAGGTCCCCCATCGCGACCCCACTCAGATGCCATCTTCTCCTCCTCCTTTGGCCTCGGTGGAAGGCTCAATTGACGAGGCATCAGGCACATGGCAGAAAGGCGCCTGGAAGAATAGGAGCGCAAGCTAGCGGAGCTATCCCGCCAGTTTGCAAATTTGTAGGGCTCCCCCAGCGAGCCTGTGGGCTATGACCCCTATCCCCCTTTCTTCCAAGAGATCCAAGAGGAACCGATTCCCGGCCAGTTTCGCATGTCATAGGTGGACCCCTACGACGGGACCACCGATCCCCTGGACCACCTGGAGAGCTACAAGGCTCTCATGAGAGTCCAGGGAGCAACCGACACTCTCCTTTGCATCGTATTTCCAGCCACCCTCTGAAAGGCGGCTCGAGTCTGGTTTACCCGCCTCGAGCCCGAAAGCATCAGCTCTTTCGCTCAGCTGGAGCAAAAGTTCGTGGTCCACTTTGATGCCTATTGCAAGGTGCCACACGAGACAGACAACCTCTTCTCCATCAGGCAATAGGACCACGAGCTCCTACAGGACTATGTGGCCCGCTTCAAAGTTGCCGTACTGGAGATCTACAACTTGGATGAGCTAGTTGCTATACTGGCGCTGAAGAGAGGACTAAGGACTTCCCGCCTGACCTACTCCCTGGACAAGAAATCCCCCAAGACATACTCCGAACTCCTCCGTGTTCAAAAGTATATCCATGTCGAGGAGGTGGATCGTACGAGGAGGGAGCTGGACGGGAAGCCACTGAAGAAGCCAGCTCCTGGAGAGGTGCCCGAGGCATGGAGGCCCGGATCGCCCATGACGAATTCTCGCCAGGGGCCGAAGCTAAAGAGTGGCCCCATCCCAGAGGAAAGATATACACCCCTCTCGGTCCAAGGATGAAGATCCTCATGAAAATTGAGGACGAGCACTACCTGCATCGCCCACCCCTACTGAGGCTATCTAATGGTCGTAACAAGATGAAGTACTGCCAGTTCCATCGCGACCATGATCACGACATCGAGAAACGCCGCCACCTCAAGAGAGAGATTGAAGACCTCATAAGGAGGGACTATCTCGAAAGGTTCGTTGGGGGCAAGACCTCAGCTGAACCTCAGGCACTCGCTGCTCTCCCTCCGGTTCCCGAAGTCGACAACAGGTCCATCGAGAAGCCTGTGGGAATGATCTGTGAGGAGTTGAGCACGCCCCCAAGAGGGCCCGGGGAGGAGAGGGTTTTGAGAATATACTCTCCTTTATGATGGAGAGAGAATTTGGGGCTAAAAATATAAATAATGATATCGTAGTCATCGAGATGACGATCATGAAGCATCCTGTAAAATGGATTATGGTTGATAGTGGAAGTTCGACTGATGTCCTTTTTTATAATGCTTTGTCCAGGATGGACCTATCCTCCGCTTGACTTAAGCCTGTGAACACTCCCCTGGTTGGTTTCACAGGGGATTCCATGGGAGTTGAAGGGAAAATCACTCTCCATGTTACTGCCAGGGTGCCACCTCGGTAGAACACTGTTATGATGACCTTCACTGTTGTCAGGCTTCCTTCGATCTATAACATGATCCTTTGCTGTCCCGGGCTCAATTTGCTCGATGCGATCATCTCCACTAAAAGGCTACTAGTATAATTTTCTACTCCTTACAATGTCGGAGAGATGAGGGGAGCACCTCAACCGATCCAACACTGTCTATAAGCCATCCCTAGGGCTAGCAACTCCAAGGAGGATCCCAGTGTTGACGGCCTTGACCAAAGGGTGGAGGACCCCAGGGGAGGCCTGGTCGAGCGCCTGCTGTCATATCCTCTCGGAGCTGATCCTGCGAAGACGGTGCAAATTGAAGCCCAATTACAAGAGGAGTGGGCCCACCTGTTGAAGTTCCTTCGAGCGAATGCAGACGTGTTCGCTTGGATGGCAACGGATATGCCGGGGATTCCCCCCGATGTCATCACCCACAAGTTGAGCATTAATCCAAAGTGTCGCCAGGTCCGGCAAAAGAAGAGAAGCTTTGCCCCTGAGAGGCAACGGGCGATCAACAAGGAGGTGGATAAGGTCCTCGCAACCGGCTTTGTCCGTGAGGTACAGTACCCCAGCTGGTTGGCAAATGTAGTCATAGTCAGAAAGAGCAATGGAAAGTGGAGGATCTACATGGACTACACTAACCTCAATCGGGCCTATCCAAAGGATAGCTTTCCTTTGCCGAAAATCGACCAACTAGTAGATGCCACCTCAGGGCACCGCTTGCTCACCTTCATGGATGTATTTTTTGGATACAATCAGATTCGAATGCATCTGGAGGACGAAGAGCACACCACTTTCATCACCGACCGAGGGAGTACTGCTACTGGATGATGCCTTTTGGCTTGAAAAATGCTGGTGCCACATACCAGCGACTGGTCAACCGGGTCTTCAAGGACCAAATTGGAAGAAACATACAAGTGTACGTGGACGACATGCTCGTCATGAGCAAGCCAAGGTCAGATCACGTCGCAGACTTAGAAGAAGCCTTCTACAACCTCCAGGAACATAAGATGAAGCTAAACCTAACAAAGTGCACCTTCGGCATAATAACAGGAAAGTTCCTTGGGTTCATGGTTATCCAAAGGGGCATCGAGGCGAATCCGGAGAAGGTCCAGGAAATCATCGATATGGAGCATCCCGCCTCGAAGAAGCAAGTTCAGCGTCTGACCAGCCAGGTTGCAGCCTTGAGCAGGTTCATCTCGAGGTCGGCTGACCACTGCTTACCCTTCTTCAAGGCGCTGCGCAAAGTGCACGACTTTGCCTGGACCGAGGAGTGCAGAGCAGCCTTCGAGGAGCTAAAGAAGTTCCTGACATCCCCGCCACTACTCTCCAGGCCAGAGGAAGGAGAAGAGCTCCTGCTATATCTGATGGTCACCCCGGGGGCTGTCAACTCGGTCCTCGTCTGCACAGATGAGGACGGATCTCAGATGTCGGTGTACTATGCCAGTAAAATTGATGAGGACACCAGGGCCCGAAAATATCGATAGGTTGAACCCACATCCTTGTGGATCACCTGTGAATGAAACCCTGGGCCCGACCCTTTTATCCATGTAAATAATTTATTTTAATTTTTATTATTTTGGATTAGTTAGGGTTAGCCCCTTTTATCAACTGAAATTAGGATTTTATTTATTTAGCCTTTTAGGCTAAACCCCTTTTACCAAGTTGAACTACGTAGTTACATGTCTTGCCCTTTTGATCAAATTGGGTTCCAATTGATCAAATAGGACTTTAGTTATTTATTGAGTCCTGTAAAAATTAGTTATTGAGTCTTGTATTACAGGGGAGACCAATTATAATATCTATGTGACTCAAATCAAGACCCATGTGCTAGTTCAAGACAAGCCCATGTGACCCATGTGCTAGCACAAGCTCTTGTCATTTGCTAGCCTATTTTGCATGTCAACTTTGCATGATTTCAAGACTACTATTGTCACGTCACCAGGGGGACAATGATACATGGCCTACCACTTAAATTTGGACAAGCAATACTCATCAAGACAATTTCTTTTGGTCGGCCCATGAAGAAAGGCGCACAAAATTTTTAAGAGGAGTAATTGTGAAGGACTTCTCCCAGATGGCGCCCTTCTACTCATAATATTTCATGTCAAAGTGAGAAGTCGGCCAAGCATTCAAAGGAGTTTGGAAATTTTTTCTCACCTAGTGTTGGAGGTCCAAGGGTTCCTAGCATTCCATTCAAATAAGCTGCTAACTATTCAAGCTTCAAAGATTCTAGAATTTCAGCAGGACTCTAGAGTTCTCTCCAATCCAGACTGAAGAGTCCAGGCAGCTCTAAAAGAATACATTATCAAGATAATGGAGTCCGATCATCATTACCAACCCAGAAGTGATCATGACCCTCCATCAAAGTCTCAGCTTGGCGCCAACTATGGATAGGAGTCCATTTTTATTCATCCAGCAGGAGTCTAGGCAATGTAAACTTGAAGTCTAGAGTTGTAATGAAACTCTTGTATTTGAGTCCCTCACTTCTCTGATTAGGGTTCTATAAATATCCCTACACCTTCTTCCTTGTAATTAATGAATATTTGATGAAATGAAATGAAACTCTACCGAGTTCTCCCAATTCCTTTCTAGCTATGATGGCTGATAGGTGCTAGGTGTGATGCCTAGAACACTTGGGTACGACGTCCAAGTTCTACTGGGATGCAACGCCCTGTTTATCCATCCAATCCCTCCATCAGATCTGATCCTTAAGTCTCTTCAAGGCCTTCATCCAATGCTTTGAAGATCCTAGAAGCCAACCAAAGAAGAAGATCCCCGGGAGGACCAACAACCTTGGTGCCAGCCTTCCTTCTAGTTTTTGATTTCCAACATTTAATTGCTATTTTTTGTGTTTTTTTGGCAGATTCTCTTGAGATCCGACTCTGAAGATCGGCGTCCATGCTTTGGAATCAGTTCGATCAGAATCCGAATGCCAGGAGCGATCAGTTTGGAGTCCGATTCTTCAATCCTAGAGTGCAGTGATCCAGATCTTCATCAGAGGAGGCTTCTAAGCAAATCGGTAACTCAAGATCCCTTTCCCTTCCTCTAGATCTGATGTTAGAAAGTAGGAACCTAATATAGGATGGTTTCTCAATCACCGTGATCCATCTAATTAATTATTTTATTATGTATGCATGCGGGTGATGTAATCCAGTATTTAGTTGCTTGCTATAGATTCTTTTAACGTATTGTTTAATAGGCTATTAGGTTAATGAACATTTGCTCTCGATTAACATAAAATTTAAATCAACCTTTAGTACTGCATCGCATCCGTGTCCCGCGTCAAATTTGGTATCATAGCAGGTTTAGATTAGGTTAATCTTGCATTTAGTTAAATTCTGCATCTCGGCCTTCCAGTATATGCTCTGTTGTTTTAATTGTTTCTACTTGTATAAAAATCATAAAAAATATGAAATTTGTTTTGTTAGCTTCCTTGAAATTCAAAGTATTTTCAGTATTTTTTTTACAATTTATGGTTTTTTGTGAAAACTGCAGTTCTCTATTTTTGGCCTGAGAACAGGCTCTGCCCAAAAAAAAAAAAAAATCATTAGGGTTTAGTTTTATTAGTTGCTTGTTGCATTCATTTTCTAATTGATTTTTAAGGGCATACAATATAACATAGGGGGAGGAGCTCATAACCTTTCCCTAGCCCAAAATCACCCACTTTGCATTCAAGCCCAAGCCCTAATTAAAATTGATTAGAACCTAATTGCTCTAGTGAGCTTAGGAACACCAATTGGTCGGGTCCGAGTTAGTGTTAATTCAATCATGTCAACTAAATTTGTGTGTGCCCATTTCTTGGTGTCTAGAACGGTGGTTCAGGGATTATGTTCTGAAGGGCAAGTGAGCTGGTCCGCCTACCTGGCCAATCTCTGATTGGTGTCTAGGATTGGCAATTAGGGACCTACACTCCCCTTACACCTGCCTGGCCAAGTCTTAAGTTACTACATACTAGCTTGCCACCTTGATTAGGTATCTAGTTTGGACTCTAGGTCTAGCTATCCATAGTCGATTAAGTTTGTTTGAGTGTATTGTGTCCTTGCATGACTACTAGGTCAGGAACCCCATACCAGGTCCCCCAGGACCAACCTAGTACATCCATGGACCCCATGATGGAAACTTTCATGAGATCTTTGACTGAGCAAATGAGACAGCTTAGTGCTGAATAGAGGCAGTTTAGTGCTAGAGTCGACCAGAGGTTTGATCAAATGAATGAAAGAATAGGTTCATTAGAAGGATCCCATGTGTCTTAACCTGACCCTACACCACTGAAATTTACCCCACAGTATGGTCCAAGACCCCAGCTTCCAGAGCTTACACATGATCCAATCCCCAGACATCAAGCCCAACGTAGAGAGGCCACACCTGATCCAATTCCAAGGCATCGAGCCCAATGTAGAGAGGTTACACCTGATCATATTCCTAGGGGGCAGCAGTATGACATAGATGATCAGGAAGCACGAGCCTATAGGAGTATCAGACTAGAAGCCCCTGCATTCGATGGTACTTTAGATCCCAAGATGTACTCTGATTGGAAAAGTGATATGGATCAGTACTTCGAATGGTACACCATGTCGAAAGAGCGTAAGGTCAAATTCGCTAAGTTTAGGTTGATCCGACAAGCACGATTGTATTAGGATAATGTGGAAAGGTTAAGCCGACAAAGAAGAGACCCACATATAGCTACATGGGAAGACATGAAACTCAAATTAAGGGCCAAATACCTACCATTCTCCTATGAACAAAGGCTTTTAGATCGGTGGCAAAAGATGACCCAAGGAAATCAGACTGTGTCTGAATACATAGCCATTTTCGATGAGTATGTTATGCGGTGTGGTGTGTCCGAGTCTGAGTCGGTTACTTTGTCTAGGTTTAGAGCAGGCCTGAATGAGGACATTAAGAGGGAACTGATTCTAAGAGAAGTGAATGATTTAGAACATGCCTATCAGGTTGCTAGGGATGCTGAGAGATTTCCAAGGAAACCTACCTATCAATCTGATTCATCTAGATTTAATGCCCCTGGAAATAGGCCAAACCAGAACCGAATTCCTGCAAATCGACCTAGACCCAATCCCCAGCCCATTCGTAGAGATGACAAGGGTAAGGCACCTATGGTTCAGAAGGATCAAATCCAAACCCCAGTATGCTTTAAGTGTAATCAGACTGGTAATTATGCTGCCTAATGTCCATCGCGAGCCTTACATATAGGGGAACCTGAAGTAGAGGACCCTGAGATTAGTGACCCTTGTGAGGAAGAGGTTTATGAGGCTGAAGCTGAGTTAGTGGAAGAATATGAGGAGGAGGAAGAGATCTTAGACTCAGACCAATTAGGAGTGGTCAGATGCATCCTGACTCAAACTAAGAGGAATGAGGATTGGCGTAGGACTAACATCCTACAGACCTTTATTAAAATAGGGGATAAGGTATGTAAGGTCATAATTGATAGTGGGAGTTGTGTCAATGCAATTTCTACTAATGCAGTTAAGAGCCTAGACTTACCAACTGTTCCACACCCGACCCCCTATAAGGTATCCTGGATTGATGCAACCAACATTTCCATCTGGTTGCGATGCCAGGTTACAATTCAGGTACAATCCTACCAAGAAAGACTCTGGTTCGATGTTCTTTCGATGGGGGTTAGCAGCATCATTTTAGGAAGACCTTGGTTGTATGACCATGATGCCACCTTGTTTGGACGATCGAACTCGTGTGCATTTCACCATCTAGGAAAGAGGATAGTGATTAATGCGACCCCACTAAAGGAGATTGTTAAGAGAGGGTCAAGTCACTT
The DNA here is from genome assembly GCA_021397845.1 of Areca catechu. Taxonomy (NCBI): domain Eukaryota; kingdom Viridiplantae; phylum Streptophyta; class Magnoliopsida; order Arecales; family Arecaceae; genus Areca; species Areca catechu. The sequence continues at coordinate 32,246,721 of CM038045.1, forward strand.
AGAGAAAAAAGAGTCTAATCTGAATTTGATCTCTACAAAGGAGTTAAAACAAGAAATCGATAGAGGGTTACCAGTTTGGATTTTAGTTAACAAGGAAGCTCAGGATCAACCAAAACTAGAATACCCTAAGGAGATCCTAGATTTATTAGAGGAATTCAAAGATGTCTACCCTGAAGATTTACCGGATCAATTGCCACCATTAAGAGATATTCAACATGCAATTGATTTAGTACCAGGAGCCACATTGCCAAACCTCCCACACTATAGGATAAACCCTATGGAACATCAGGAGCTACAACGATAAGTAGGGGATCTTATGAAAAAGAGATTTATTAGGGAGAGTTTGAGTCCATGTGCTGTCCCAGCACTTTTGACTCCTAAAAAGGATGTCAGCCGGAGGATGTGCATAGATAGCTGGGCTATTAACAAGATTACGATAAAGTATCGATTTTCCATACTCCGACTCGATGACATGGTAGACATGATGGCTGGATCGACCATCTTTTCAAAAATTGATTTAAAAAGTGGCTACCATCAGGTGAGAGTTAGAATCAGGGATGAGTGGAAAACAGCTTTCAAGACCAAAGATGGCCTATATGAGTGGTTGGTGATGCCCTTTGGATTATCAAACACCCCAAGTACGTTTATGAGGGTTATGACTCAGGTGTTACGATCATTTATTGAAAAATTCATGGTTGTATATTTTGATGATGTCCTCGTATACAGTAAGACTATGGAAGATCACTTAGACCACCTCCGTCAGATTTCCCAGGTTCTTAGGAAGGAAGCTTTGTTTGCAAACCTTAAGAAATGTAGCTTCATGTCAACCAGAATCATCTTCTTAGGTTTTGTAGTAACACCAAAAAGAGTAACCACCAACCCTGAGAAAATGAAATCTATAGTTGAGTGGCCTATACCTAGGAATGTTCATGACGTTCGAAGTTTCCACGGGTTAGCTACCTTCTATAGGAGATTTATCAGAGGGTTTAGCATGATTGTTGCTCCGATCACCGACTGCATTAGGAAGGGAGAATTCAATTGGACTAGAGCTGCCCATAAAGCCTTCCTAGAGATCAAAGATAGAATGACTAAGGCACCAGTTCTAAGGTTACCCGACTGCACCAAAGTCTTTGAGGTTGCCTGTGATGTATCAGGCGTAGGAATAGGAGGGGTATTAAGTCAGGAAAATCATCCTATTGCCTATTTTAGTGAGAAACTGAGTGATGCCAATTTGAAATATTCCATATATGATAAAGAGTTGTATGCGGTAGTACAAGCTCTTAGGTATTGGAGGCATTACTTGCTACCGCAAGAATTCGTTCTCTACTCTGATCACGAAGCACTTTGCTTCCTAAATACTCAAAAAAAGTTAAACCCTAGACATGGTAAGTGGGTCGAATTTATACAAGCCTATACTTTTGTCCTAAAGCACCATGCTGGAAGTGAGAATAGGATAGCTGATGCACTTAGTAGGAGAACAATGTTGTTGAATTATGTGAGTACCGAAGTAGTCGGATTTGAACGATTAAAGGAATAATATGAATTTTATCCGGATTTTGGGAAGATTTATGAATCAGTGAAGCTAGAGTCATCCACTGAATTTAGTGAGTATGTCTTAAGGGATGGTTATTTGTTCAAGGAAAATATGTTGTGTGTTCCCAAGACATTACTTAGAGACTTTCTTATTTGGGAGATACACGCAGGAGGTTTAGCAGGACACTTTGGGCGTAATAAAACTATCTTGGCTGTAGAAGATCAGTTTTATTGGCCAAGTCTAAAGAAAAATATTGCCCAAGTGGTAGCCCAGTGTAGGACTTGTGCTGTAGCTAAGCAACCTAAACAGAACACTGGATTATATATCATACTCCCCATCCCAGATTGCCCATGGCAAGACTTGAGTATGGACTTTGTCTGAGGATTACCTAAAACTGCTAGGAAACATGATTCTATCTTCGTGGTAGTAGATAGGTTTTCTAAGATGGCCCATTTCATCCCATGTTCCCAAACTTATGATGCATCTAGAGTGGCCAAATTATTCTTGAAGAGGTGGTTAGGTTACATGGATTGCCTAAGACCATTGTGTTGGACCGAGACGTTAGGTTTACTAGCTACTTTTGGAAAACCTTATGGCATATACTAGGAACCAAATTGAAGTATTCTACTGCCTACCATCCCCAAATAGATGGCCAAACTGAGATAGTAAATCGGAGTTTAGGGAACCTGTTGAGGAGTCTAGTGGGAGAAAATACTGCTAATTGGGATCTATTGTTATCGAGAGTGGAGTTTGCTTATAATAACTCAATCAACAGATCTACAGGGAAGAGCCCATTTGAAATCGTTCATGGATACAAGCCTAGGAAGCCATTAGATCTGATTCCCTTACCTATTCATGCACGTATATCTGAGTCAACTGAGTCTTTTGCACAGCATATAAAGAACTTGCATCAAGAAATAAATAAGAAAATTAAAGAGAGCAATGATTCATATGTACGAACGGCTAATTTAAGCAAAAGGTTCAAAGAGTTTAAAGTAGGGGACCAAGTTATGATCAGGCTCAGGCCTGAACGATTTCCATCTGGAACTGTCAAAAAGTTACATGCCTGAAGTGCGGGACCTTATAAAATAATTGATAAATTTGGACCTAATACCTATGAGATAGACCTACCTTTAGATTTGGGTATAAGTCCAACTTTCAATATATCAGATCTTGTAGAGTATAGAGAGCCGATGTTGCTACCTAGTGAGCCTTTTGGGCCTGATCTTGTTCTTGAGAGCGAACCAACCCATGAGTGTCCAATAGCCAAATCCACAAATCGGAAAGACATGGCTGAACGAATTCTGGATGACAAGATGATTGTTACCCGGAATAAGGACTACCAGCGATATTTGGTTCGTTGGCAAGGACATCCCGAGTCTGATGACACTTGGATAACTCGGGAGGATCTGCAAAAGATCGCCCCGGACTTGCTAGAGAAGTATTTGAGCCAGTCTAACCCTTACTCGACGGAGTCAAGTTTCTCCCACCTGGAAAGAATTGGTGAGGACACCAGGATCCAAAAATATCGACAGGTTGAACCCACATCCTTATGGATCACCTGTGAATGAAACCCTTGACCCAACCCTTTTATTTATATAAATAATTTATTTTAATTTTTGTTATTTTGGATTAGTTAGGGTTAGCCCCTTTTACCAACTGGAATTAGGGTTTTATTTATTTAGCCTTTTAGGCTAAACCCCTTTTACCAAGTTGAACTACGTATTTACATGTCTTGCCCTTTTGATCAAATTGGGTTCCAATTGATCAAATAGGACTTTAGTTATTTATTGAATTCTGTAAAAATTAGTTATTGAGTCTTGTATTACAGGGAATACCAATTATAATACCCATGTGACTCAAATCAAGACCCATGTGCTAGTTCAAGACAAGCCCATGTGACCCATGTGCTAGCACAAGCTCTTGTCATATGCTAGCCTATTTTGCATGTCAACTTTGCATGATTTCAGGACTACTATTGTCACGTCACCAGGGGGACAATGACACATGGCCTATCACTTAAATTTGGACAAGCTATACTCATCAAGATAATTTCTTTTGGTCAGCCCATGAAGAAAGGCGCACAAAATTTTTAAGAGGAGTAATTGTGAAGGACTTCTCCCAGATGGCGCCCTTCTACTCATAATATTTCATGCCAAAGTGAGAAGTCGGCCAAGCATTCAAAGGAGTTTGAAGATTTTTTCTCACCTAGTGTTGGAGGTCCAAGGGTTTCTAGCATTCCATTCAAATAAGTTGCTAACTGTTCAAGCTCCAAGGATTCTAGAATTTCAGCAGGACTCTAGAGTTCTCTCCAATCTAGACTGAAGAGTCTAGGCAACTCTAGAAGAATACATTATCAAGACACTGGAGTCCAATCATCATGACCAACCTAGAAGCGATCATGACCCTCCATCAAAGTCTCATCTTGGTGCCAACTATGGATAGGAGTCCATTTTTTTTCATCCAGCAGGAGTCCAGGCAATGTAAACTTGAAGTCTAGAGTTGTAATGAAACTCTTGTATTTGAGTCCCTTACTTCTTTGGTTAGGGTTCTATAAATACCCCTATACCTCCCCCTTGTAATTAATAAATATTTGATGAAATGAAATGAAACTCTGCCGCGTTCTTCTCCCAATTCCTTTCTAGCTGCGATGGCTGATAGGTGCTAAGTGTGACGCTTAGAACACTTGGGTGCGACGTCCAAGTTATACCAGGATGCGACGCCCTGTTTATCCATCCAATCCCTCCATCAGATCTGATCCCTAAGTCTCTTCAAGGCCTTCATCCAATGCTTTGAAGAGATCCTAGAAGCCAACCAAAGAAGAAGATCCCCGGGAGGACCAACAACCTTGGTGCCAGCCTTCCTTCTAGTTTTTGATTTTCAACGTTTAATTACTATTTTTGGTATTTTTTTGGCAGATTCTCTTGAGATCCGACTCTGAAGATCGGCGTCCATGCTTTGGAATCAGTTCGATCGAAATCCGGATGCCAGGAGCGTCAGTTTGGAGTCCGATTCTTCAATCCTAGAGTGCAGTGATCCAGATCTACATCAGAGGAGGCTTCTAAGCGTATTGGTAACTCAAGATCCCTTTCCCTTCAGATCTGATGTTAGAAAGTAGGAACCTATTCTAGGGTGGTTTCTCAATCGCCGTGATCCATCTAATTAATTATTTTGTTAGGTATGCATGCGGGTGATGTAATCCAGTATTTAGTTGCTTGCTATAGATTCTTTTAATGTATTGTTTAATAGGCTGTTAGGTTAATGAACATTTGCTCTTGATAACAAAAAATTTAAATCAACCTTTAGTACTGCATCGCATCCGTGTCCCGCATCAAAAATCCTCCGAGATGCAGAGGTCATGTATACCCTCTTAGAAAAGTTAATTTTTGCTCTAATGATGTCTGCCAAGCATCTCAGACCGTACTTTCAAACGCATCCTATTATGGTCATGACGGACCAGCCGCTAAGGGCCATACTCAGCCACCCCGAAACATCTGTGCATTTGGCTAAATGGTCGCTAACACTGAGCGAGTTCGACATCTCATACCGGCTGAGGCCATCCCAAAAAGCCCAAGTGCTGGCTGACTTCTTGGTCGAGTGCGTTAGCATGAGTAAGGAGCCCGAGGAGACCACCTCGACCTCGGCACCCTAGCTGGAGCCCTTTACCAAGGAGGAGACATGGGTCCTCCACATGGATAGCGCGTCCAACTTAGGAGGGAGTGAAGCAGGACTCATCCTCGCCAATGGGAATGGGGTCATGGTTGAATGTGCGCTTCGCTTCAGGTTCGTAGTGACCAACAATCAAGCGGAGTATGAAGCACTCCTCACGGGACTCAGAGTCTCCCGCAACCTGGATGTACCAAACCTGAAGGTCTTCACCAACTCCCAGCTGGTGGAGGGATAGGTCTCAGGGAAGTACGAAGCCCGAGATCCCCAGATGATGAAGTACCTTGAGCGGGTCCGTTCGAGCATGATGGGTTTCCAGCACTTCAGCATCTCCTACATCCCCTGGGGCAGAACGCACGCGTCGAAGTCCTGTCAAAGCTCGCAACCCTACCGGACTCATCACTGGGGCGCGCCCACATAGAGTACCTGGAAAGTCCTAGCTACAAAGCTCCCGGAGAAGTCCAACAGGTCACCTCGGAGCCCAGCTAGATGGACCACTACATCGACGGCACCCTACCAGAAGATAGGACTGAAGCTGGCCTCGTCAAGAAGAAGGCCGCGTGATTTGCCCTGATGGACGGGCAACTCTACCGCAGGTCTTACTCCTATCCACTCCTGAAGTGCTTAAGACCCGCAGAGGCAGCATTTATGCTCCAAGAAATAGACGAGGGCCTCTGCGGGAACCATGTCGGAGGGAGGACACTGGTATACAAAGCCCTCCATCAGGGATATTATTGGGAGACCATGAGAGAGGATGCTGCCGACTTCATGAGGAAGTGCAACCACTGCCAGTGCCACGCTCACATACAACATCAACCTGCGGCCCACTCTTCCAACTCTCCGCACCTTGGTCGTTCGTCTAGTGAGGATTGACATCCTCAATCCATTCCCTCCTGCTTCTGGGTAGCGCAAGTTCCTGATAGTGACTATCGACTACTTCACCAAATGGGTAGAGGCCGAGCCACTAGCCCGGATCACCGAAGCCAGGGTCTGCTAGTTCTTCTGAAAGTCAATCATCTATCATTTCGGACTTACTCACAGTATCATCACCGACAATGGACGACAATTCGACAATCAAAAGTTTGAGAACTTCTGCACCAACCTTGGCATCCACCATCACTTCACCTCGGTGGCTCACCCTCAGACCAACGGGGAAGCTGAGGTGACCAACCGTACAAGCTTTCAGGGACTCTATACTAGGTTGGACTAGGCCAATGGAAGGTGGGCTGAAGAACTCTCTAACGTTCTTTGGGCCTACCACACAACTCCTAGGATGGCTACGGATGAAATGCCTTTCAGCCTCATCTTCAATGTGGAAGCCGTTGTCTCCGTCGAGCTCGACGTACCCACACTGCTGGTAGAGCAGTATGACGAAGCAGAAAATCTGGCCCACCTTCTTCTCAACCTGGACCTCCTCGAGGAAACCAAAAATAAGGCTCAACTTTGAATGGCGGTCTACCGCCAGTACGTGGCTCGATACTACAATGCACGGGTGAGACCAAAGATCTTCCACCCAGGTGATCTGGTACTACATCGAGCTGAAGCATTGTAACCTCGGGAGTGCAGTAAGCTCTCCCCGAATTGGGAGGGCCCATATAAGGTGGTTGAAGCTCTCCTCGGTGGAGCCTACTACCTAGCGGAGCTGGACGGTGCCAGATTCTCGTGCACTTGGAATGCAAACAATATGAGAATGTATTACCGATAATATAAGGCCTTCCTCCATTAATAATAAAAAATCCTTTTTGTGCAAATCTCCTTTGCCTTGCAGGGATCTCGCTGTCCGATCCTAGGTCCGGCACTCTCAAGCTCGGAAACTCCTAAAGCCCGGCACTCAAGCCTGGAAACTCCTGAAGCCTGACACTCAAGCCCGGAAACTCCTGAAGCCCGGCACTCAAGCCCGGAAACTCTTGAAGCCCGTCACTCAAGCCCGAAAACTCCTGAAGCTCGGCACTCTCAAACATAGAAACTTTCGAAGCCCGGCACCTCATAATCACCTGGTAGTCCCTCCGACCACAGCATCTAGGCTCCTTTGCACCGTGTTCGCTTGGAGGTGATCCCATCTAAGGTCGAATACACCTCTTCCGAAGCAGTACACCATTCGCCCGCGAGGTGAGAACGACTCAGCAAGTTAGAAGACCTCCCTTCTAACTGCCTTATGTACCCAGAGCTCAGCAGGAAAGAGCCCAGGGACTTAAAGCCTTTAGGCGAGATGCCTCGGTTGAAGACATGAGCACGAGCAGTTGAGAGGCAGAGGAAGGAGGATTGCTAAAGAGTCAGAAATGCAAAAGACAACACAAGTCAATGGAAGAGGTGAAATTTCATTGATAGGAATTGAAGTCTTTACATCATTTTCTCTGAGCCCCCGACAGACTGGGTGGCCCTAATAGAAAGAAAAAAAAAAAGAAAGAAAATACAAGCACCCTTACTCGGTCGGCTCCTTCCCCGGTCGGTGCACAGTTGGGGGATCATTCTCGAGGACCTCCTCCGGCAGAGCTTCGTCAATGGCAGCTTTGTCGGCGGCAGCTGCTAGTCCCTCTGCCTCAACCAAGTCTAGCATTGGGCTCTCCGACGGACCGGTCAGAAGCGGAGCCTACTCAGGTTCTTGTCCGGGACAAGACCTTCCACCTTCGATTGGCAGTACATGAACCCCTTGAAGAAGGAGTCCGTAGCGAGTTCGTGGAACTCAGCGTTGAACTTTTTCGAGGCTTTGTTCTACGCGACCGCCTCGGTGGCTTCCTTCTTCGCGACCTCCACTCGCTCGGCGGCTGCCGCAGCCTCCTTCTCGATGGCGGCAGTCTTCTCTTACGCCATCGCAATCTTTCTCTCAGCGGCTACGGCCCACTGTTTTGCCACCTCCAGCTGGCCTTGGAGTGATTGGGCCAGCTCCTTCTCCCGGGCCGCCTCGGCCCCGAGCTCCTCTGCCCTGGCCTCCTTGGCCCGGAGCTCCTCAGCTCGGCTCTTAGACCGACTCCTCTCTCAGTCCAAGGACTCCTCCAGCTCTTTGATGCACCTTTCGGCGTTTGCAACTTCACCCCTCAGCTCTTTATTTTTTCGCTCAGACTCCCAGGTGGCGTCCGTCTGTTGCTTAGCCTCGGCCTTCAAAGACTCGAGTTATAATGACTGCTACTGATCCCTCCTTTCCCATTGCCTGCAGTAGTCCCGGATCGGTAGGAGCTCGGTGCCGAGCTGTCATTAAGAAAATGTTAGCCACAAAATAAAGAGAAGCAAACAAGAAAAAGTGGAGAATGGGCGAAAGGAAAGGAGTTCTTATCGAGAATAGCTAGGAGAATGTGCTTCGAATGGCATCACCGGGGAGCTTCCATGCCTTCTCCCGCCGGTCGCACGACTAAACTGTAAAGTCCATCATGCATTCGACGAGCTCTAGATCTCAAACCAGTGAGGAGTTCGGCGCAACTTCAAATGGTAGCCTGTGGGGATCCTTCCCCTTCCTCGTCACCGCAGATGCGGCATCGACCCCTCCTCCGATCGAGGAGGCGTCGGAGGCATGATGGGGGCTCAGTGCCATCCTGGATGGCGCCGTGGACGGTGGCTCCACCCTCTCCTGCTCCTCTTTGATCTCCACCTCAATGATCTCAGGTGGTGGAGGCTCCACGGCAGCAGCGGCGACAGCAACGGCCCTGGCCCGGACCACCACCTCTGGCTCCCGGACTGGGGCCAGGGCCTGCTACCTCGGTGGCTTGGGGACAGGTTTAACCCCTCCCCTTCTTGGCATTTCAGCCGGCACGGTGGATGCAGCCCCCGCGTTCTCCTTCGGGGTCTTCGACAAGGACTCTCTGATCCCCGCCGGCGGACCCCTCTTCCTGGATAGGGCAAGAAGGTCTTCAACGGAGTACTTCATGCCTGTACACAGAAAAGACATGGTTAGCTCTGAAGTCGAGATGACAGAGAGGAAACAAAAATAGGTGAAGGCCATGCCGAACTCACTCGTTGGGCCGACTTCGGCTTCTTGGAGGTTCTACTATGTTAGTGGAACCTCAAGAGAAGGAATCTAGTCGATGCGGATCTGGTCGTACACCTCCCGATCAGCCGCCTCGACAATGGCGTTTCGATTTGGGGTCTGATCTGGGTCATTCCAAACCCAGTCAACCCCTTCAACCGAAGCAAAAAAGTACTTGCTCTTCCATCCCTTGATGGAAGAGGGGAGCTTAAATTTTATGCCCTTAGGACGAGGAGAGATGAACCACCACCCATCCTCGGACGAGTGGCGCTTCAGGATGAAGAAGACCCTGAAGAGAAAGAAACGGACAACAATCCCGTGGAAATGGCATAAGATGATGAAAAAGAAGATGGTCCGGACCGCGTTTGGAACCAGTTGTGCCAGAATCAAACGGTATTGACTGAGAACGGAAAGAAAGAAAGGATGGAAAGGGAATCGGAGGCCCCCCGCAAGGGTCTCCTCATACAGGGCTATCCGACCCGGGTCACTGGCGATGACTCGTTCCCCCGGTCATAGAACCGAGAGCCGAACAAAGTTCGGGATACCGTAGGTATCCTGAATGGTTGCAAGATCCTTGCCGGTTATCACCGAGGCGATACCACCGGGACCTGTCAATCACGGAGGTTCTGGGGAAGGTTCAGAAGGAGGAGGAGGTGGGGGACAAATCCTGGGCGACCCGATGACTATCCCCGTGTTGCGAGGCCTCCTCGAAAGCTCAAAGTGCACCTCTTCCTCATCGTCAGAAGAAGAAGAATGCATCCTTAACCGAGAGGGCCCAGCCTCATTGGGGTTAGTCGAAGGATGGAAGTTCCGACCCCGGCGAGACATTTCTAAAGAAAGAAGAAGAAAAGGAAGACAAAGGAGGGAAACTGATAGAGTTCAAGAAGGTTCTAGTGGAGACTCTACCCAGCCCACAGAAGAAGAAGAGCAGAGAGTGGATGAACCTGGTTGCCTTTGGAGGAAAAGGATAACTGGGGGGGAGAAGGGGACTCTCCGGTTCACTGGCGGGCATAAAAAATTTTTGAAAGAGAAACTATCTTTCCTTTCAAAGTGACTAGACTGTAACCGTCCCATCATCGCCGTTGGATCCGCTCCATGCATTAGCGATCGGTAATGGTGACGCCCTGTTCCACGCACTACCGCTTCGAAGGCCTCCTCAGATGGCTCCACATGTCGCCGCTTCATTGGCTCGGAGGTCCACCCCGCGAGGTGCCAGCGATCATTTTAATTATGGCACAGGATTTCGATCTTTCCACGTTAGCGCTGCATTTACTCCCTTTGCCTCGAGCACCGTGCACTAATGAGACTTGGGAGTAGAGGGCAAATGATATGGCGGGATCGCTGACGTGTAGCCCATGTCAGACCCAGTCAAGTGCCACGTCGGAGGAAGCCGCCATGTCAGATTTTCTCTCTAGACTCCTTCGCCAGGCGACTCCCTTCGGGTCGAGATGCCGAGATCGAAGTCGAGCTCCGCCTCTTCGGACTCCTTCGCTAGGCGGCTCCCTCAGGGTCGAGACACCGTGGCCAAAGTCAAGCTCTGCCTCTCCGGACTCCTTTACCAGGTGGCTCCCTCGGGGTCGAGATGCCATGGCCGAAGTCGAGCTCCGCCTCTCCGGACTCTTTTGCTAGGTGGCTCCCTCAGGGCCGAGACGCCGTGGCCGAAGTCGAGCTCCGCCTCTCCGAACTCCTTTGCTAGGTGGCTCCCTCGGGGCCGAGATGCCATGGCCAAAGTCGAGCTTCGCCTCTCCAGACTCCATTGCCAGGCAGCTCCCTCAAAGTTGAGACATCGTGGCCAAAGTCGAGCTCTACCTCTCCGGACCAGCTCCACCTCGAACAAAGGGATTAGCAGCAAAGGGACGTCACCGCTCTCCTTGGGTGGCGGTCTGCCACCCAAGGACCATGGAAGGGCACCTATCAGGCCACAATAATGGTCCCAACTGCCACTTACGCCGAAAAGAAAGGGTTCCCTGATCGAGGCGCTGCATTTCCCGCCAACCATCTATACCATCCAGAAGAGGAAGTCAGCACGGAAGATTCAAATCCAGGGGATGGCTGCCCCCCGATCGAGGCTCTGCCAAGCTATTCGAAATGGAGCGACCGGAAAGAATGTCAGAGCGCATGGTAGGTTCCATATCACAAATAAGGGAAGGCGTCCCGTCCATGACACGGAACATCACCGCACGCACCCGCAAGCGAGGGGAGGATCCCAAGGTAAGCCTCTGGCAACCATCCTAGCTTAAAAAGAGCTCTCCAAGGTTCCAAAAGGTAAGTAAGCAAGATACCATGTAAGCTAACGGGCAAGAAGTGCGGCACACAGGAGAGAACCGAGAGACTGAGGCTACTGGAGATCCACCGGGAGGGTCTTGACGGACACAGCCTTCCAGCTCAAGCTTTCCTCCGTCATCACTTCTCCTGCTCCACCCACTGCTCATCTACATTCTCCCAGTACATTTCTTTCTCCTCCTAGCAAGGAGTCCATCTACGGGACTCGATCGGGAGGATCTGTTCCCCTAGATCGCCACTGACTTGTTGGAGTGCCCCCACCGGGATCACCGACCCGAGCCTCTTCTATTTTGCAAGTCCGGGTGTGCAGGCGAGTCCAAAGCGACAATGGCACGATTCGATGTCCTCTCCAACTGCAGGCCACGGCGGTTTAGTCGGCAACATATGGTAATCTAGATTATCTTCTAGATTGTCTCCTAAGAGACAATCTGGATTATTTCTGAAAGGAACGGTAATAATATATTATATAATATTTATATATAATATTATATAATATAATATATTTAATATTTTATAATATAAATATGATAATATATTATTATTATATTATATTATACATTATAATATATAATATAATATTAAAAAATATTTTATAATATTATATAATATTTATAATATAATACTAATATAAATATTAACAATTATATTTTATTTTTAAATTTAATTTATTAAATATATTGATATAATAATATAAACTGAGTTTTCAAAGACTGTCCTCGATCTCCCGATCCTCAAAAAGATAAAATCATGTGAAATCAGCTCTGGTGTACGTTAATATGATGATCGTGATGATTAGCTGAAAAAAAAGGAGCAAGAAGAGGAGAATTGAGAGAGAGAGAGAGAGAGAGAGAGAGAGAGAGAGAATCCAAAACATCTAGTGGTTCTTAAGAACGTACAGTGGTTAACTTCATTATTTGGAACATATACAAGTTTTAAGAAGAAGAAGAAGAAGAAGGTACGTAGGAGGAAAGACGTCCATCAAGTTGTTCCTCTCATGCAGGTTATATATCCTTCATGTCTATTTATAGCGATTCCATGCAACTTACGTCTTTATATCTGGCTGTAGGCCTGGTAGGTTATTACCGATATCCCAGCCGTATTTGTCTCGGACTACATAGAAGAAGCCGGTAGAGTGTCGGAGAGCATGGCATGTAGGATTAAATTGAGTGAGTTGAACAGATTAGGTCGGATAAACTTTAAAAAATTAATTTTTTCTTTGCATAAGTTGATTAGTTTATGTCCGGGAGATGGGATTAGTGAAGGGTATTAGATCCTGAACGGACTTGGGACGGATTTTATTATTACACATATCCATCCTGGATGTGTTGCTGGTAGTATGGTCATACCTAAAAATAGCAATGGGTTGGGTATACTGTTAATTACATCCATCCCATATTTCCTCTAATATGAATGGAAGAATAGATCGATGAAAAATATAATAATAAAAAATATATATACGTTCCGCAATGTACCTTCATTTATGGATGAAGATGAGTAATTTTATAATCAAAATTATAATAAAGAAAAAGTACTTAAAAACCCCAAAACTCTATACACTTGAAAAATATATCTTAATATATATTAAATAAAAAATTTAAATTAACAAGATGATAAAAAATCATGAAAATATAGCGTCGCAAGGGAAGCCAAAAAGAACCGCAACTAAAAAGGATGTGGATTTTTTTTTTTCTAAAACATCCTATTGTTATCCCTCTTCGCCAAGAAATCGAACGAATTCGATTAAGATGGGACAGCAAAAAGAAAATAAAAGAATCATATTAGAATTTCTTTTAGATATTGATCGGGTCGAACACCTAACAAATCTTCATATTTTGACTTGAACAACACAAATGCACTCCTCAAGATAAAAATTTTGCAAATATAAAATATTAGAAAATACTCATTTCTACCAAAATATCCCAAAGGGTACTCAAGTATTTTAGATACTAAGTCTAAGCAATGCTTGAACTTAGCAATTAGAAGAGGCTTCATCATTATATCAGTTGGATTATTAGCAATACCAATTTTTTAAATAGTCACTGTGCATTTTCCAATTACATCTCGAATGAAATAAAATTTTACATTGATATACTTTGTCCTTTCATGAAACATCCGATCTTTATACAAATGAATAGCACTCTAACTATTTGAATATATAATAATTGGCTCCCAACTAGAAGTAAGCTCTCCAAATAAGCCTTGTAGCCATATAGCTTCCTTCAAACCCTCTATTATAGCAACATACTTTATTTCGATCATGGATAAGGCCATAATAGGTTGCAATGAAGCTTTCTAGCTAATTGCACATCCACCAATAGAGAGAATATAAGCTCAAAGTGATCACCTCTCCTATCTAAATCATCTATAAAATCTAAATCAACATATGCAACCACAACATCCTTATACCTTCCAAACTCCAAACAAGTACCAGTGGTATCTCGTAGGTATCTCAAAATCCACTTAACAGCCTGTCAATGAGTCTTACCAGGATTGGTCATATATCTGCTAACCATACTTACTGCATAGAAGATATCTAGCCGTGTACAAACCATGGCATACATAATGATTCCAACAGCATTGGAATAAGGAACATGTGACATGTACTCCTGTTCATCATCAGATTATGGTGATAACATGATTGAAAGTCTAAAGTGCACCGCAAGAGAAAAGCTCACTGGCTTTGCATCTGTCATCCCAAAACGTCGAAGAATCTTTTCTATGTGTCTCTCCCATGTCAAATGCAATAGTCCTGATTTTTGGTTCCTCTTAATTTCCATTCCATGAATCTTCTTAGCAGCACCTAGATCTTTTATCTCAAACTCACCTTTCAATAATACCTTCAACTTATTTATTTCAACTATGTCACTGGAAGCAATTAACATATCATCAACATAGAGTAATAAACATGTGAAAGATTTATTACTAAGTTTTTGATGTACACACAATTGTCATGCTTACTTCTGAAATATACATGACCTGTCATGAAAAAATCGAATCACTTGTACCATTATCAAGAAAATTGCTTCAAGCCATAAAGTAATTTTTTTTAATAAGCAAACATGGTCTTCTTTCCCATCAACAATGAATCCCTTTGACTATTTCATATAAATTTGCTCCTCAAGATCTTCATGTAAGAAAGTTATCTTAATATCAAGTTGCTCATGATCCGTACCATGTATGGCTACTGATGTGGCCAAAACGCTGATGTGGCACGAGGCAACTGACGTGGAGCCCCTATCAGACGCCACGATAAACTTCCAACATGAGCGCCTTCGCCGGGCTGAGCTTCCCTAAAGCAACACCTCTGCCCGGCGAAGGCGAGCTCCATCCTCCACCAGGTCCGTTCCCGCCAGCCCGGAACACCTAGGCCGGAGCCGAGTCCGAATGCCCGCCTAAGGCGGACCCCTCGAGATCGGGCTCCGTGGTCAGAGTCAAGCTCAGCCTCCTCCGCCACGAGGTGCCCCTCCGAGCTCAGGTCCCCTGGGCTGGGCGGCACCCCGACGCCGAGCCCGCCTGAAGCCGAGCCCTGTGGTTAGGAGTTGACCTTAGCCTCCTCTGCCACGAGGCGCCCCTCCGCGGCCGAGCTCAGTCCACCTCCGTCCTGCCGAGCAGCACCGAGGCGAGTTTACCAAAGACGGGCCCTACCCCTCCAGCTCGGCCCTCAATTCAAACCAACACGCCAACCGCCAGGGGAGCCATGCCTCTCCTCCGAGGACAGTGACGGTACTCCCGAGGGCCGTGCGACAACACCAACCATGCCGCAATTAATGCCCACAGCCGTCTCTCACTCCAGAAAGAAAGGAAAGCCTACATCAAGGCGCCATGCCCTCCGCCGATCTACCGTACAACCGGAGAAAAGACCCTACCGGAGAGCAGGGTCCCAAGACCGGTGGCCCGCTGATCGAGGCCCTATCTGGTTCCCAGGAGAGAGATGGGCAGAAGGAATGTCAGAGATCTATGGAGGCTTCCTTAACTGTCAAAACAGGAGAGACGTCCCGTCTACGTCACGGAACTTGCCGTACATGACAACAAGGGGAGATCCCAAAGCAAACCAAGGTAGAAGATCCCGCTAGGGTAAGCAAAAGAGGTATCGGTATCTGACCCAGAAGAACATCCATAGCATTTTTTCTCAATTCAAGAGGGGAACCAGAGCAACACAAGGGAGAAAGGCTAGAGAGGAGGGCAAGACCACCTCGGCCAACACCACTCCCAGCTCGTCCTCATCTTTCACTCACACTGTATTCACTCCTCCTAGCATGGAGCTCATCCAGAGGGGCTCGACCAGGAGGATCTGTTCCCCTGGATCGTCACTGACTTGACTGTCATAGTGCCTACGTCGAAATCCTCGGCCCGGGTCACTGACATTACTTCCTTGCAGGTCCCGAGGCCCCGGAGGCGTTCCCAGGCGGGTGGATTCGAGACACCCGACCATGTAAAGAGCTGCAGACCACGACGATCTAGGCGGTGACAGCTACCAATAATAGAAGAATGTAAATAGAAGTATACTTAACAAGTAAAAAAATATTATTAAAGTCAATGCCTTTTACTTGAATATAGTCTTTAGTAACTAAACGAGTTTCGTACCTTATATCTTCCATACCAAGGATTCCTTCCTTTTTGTTGAAAATCCACTTACAACCAATAATTCTCTTGCCTATAGTCTATTTTACCAACTTTCGTATGCAATTTTTATGAAAAGACTCTATCTCCTCGTTCATTGCCACTAATCACTCTACAGAACTGATACTAGAGAAAGCTTGTTGCATGTGGAAGGCTCGCCATCTTCTTCTGTATCATATGCCACTAAAAGAGTATAAGCAATCAAATCCATATCTCTTAGGTGGTTTGATATGTCTCCTCATTTTATTCGTAGTAATACTCTGCCTCTCAACTTATGGAATTTCATTAATTGAGGTGTCTGATGATTGAACTTGTTTTGATTGAGAAGATTTCTATAATTGAACTGTACCATCATCTCTACCTTTACCTGCTTACTAGCACTCGGGATCTTATCAAAAGAAATATAGCTAGGATATAACATAGCAGACTTATCAAATGTGATATCAGCAACTTAGATGATTCAGGAAACTATGGTCTATATCACTTAACTCCTGATTCATAACCAATAAAAATATACTTTTTAGTCCTAGATCCTAACTTGCCTTCATTTACATAAGCATAAGTAGAATGGTTAAATATTCACAAATTAGAATAATCAGAAGGGCTACCAGACCATACCTCTTTTAGAGTTTTATAATCAAGCACTGAAAGTGGAGATCGATTTACCAGGTAACATACCGTAAAGATTGCCTATGTCTAAAAGCTCTTCGCCAAGCTAGTATTAGAGAGCATGCACTGAGCCCTCTCCAAAAGAGTCATATTCATCCGTTCGGCCATCCCGTTTTGTTATGGAGTATGTCTAAGCATTTTATGTCTGACGATCCATTCCTTCTTATAAAATTCCTTGAATTTTGACAAACAGAATTCTAAACCATTGTTAGTCCTCAATCTCTTGATTTTCTTTTTAGTTTGCTTCTTAATCATAACCTTTCACTATTTAAAATAATTAAACATCTTATTTTTACTTTTCAAAAAGAATATCCTTACTTTATGAGAAAAGTCATCAATAAAAACCAACATATATCTAGTACCACCATGAGTAGAAATACGAGATGATCCCCAAACATCTGAAATAATGTAGTATGGAGTACCTTTTGTTCGATGGATTTTAATCTTAAAATTGACTCTTTTTTATTTTCCAAGAACATAATGATCACAAAAGTCCAACTTTCTAAAACTCTGACCACCTAGTAGACCTTTCTTAGTAACTTTATCATACCATGCTCACTCATATGATCCAGTTGTATATGCCATAATCTGGTATTATCTGAATCTGACATAGAAGAAAAAATCACCGTCGCTAAACATGTCATAATAGAATCTTGTAGAATATACAATGAATCGGACAATATAGCCTTTATCACTACGAAATTTCCTTTAGTAACCATCATTAATCCATCATTCGAAGAATACCTGAAGCCCTTAGCATCAAGAGTGCCTAATGAGACCAGATTTTTTTTCATATCTGGAACATGTCGAACCTCTGATAAAGTCCTCACCACTCAATTGAACATTCTCACCTAAATAGTCCAATACCAATAACTATACACCATGCAAGATTTCTATCAATACAACTCCACCTTAAATAGGCTTGTATGTCGAGAACTACTTCCTGTGAGTACAAATATGATATAAACACGTGAGTTCATAAGCCACTCATCTTGTTAATGTGTCTTATCTGTAGCTGTGAAGATAATATCACTATCATCTGATTTTCCTACTGCAATACTTACTTTTGCCTCAGTATTAGTATTTTTTTGATCTTGATACTTGTTATTGTTCTTTTTTGGTTGTTCTTTATTTTTTAACTTGAAACAATCAACTTTTATATGACCCTTCTTCTTACGATAACCACAAATCAGATTCTTATATTTTGACTTTGATCGGGATATACCTCTATTTCATGAATCCTTTTCTTGGGACCTCTCTCTGATAGCCATAACCTTCTCTTGAAGCTCCACCTATCTCATTGCTAATTTGCCTTTCTTTTGAAAGTAGAGAGGACTTGACATCATTAATATACAAAGTATCTCGTCCAAACAAGAAGGCCTCATGAAAATTCTTATACGAGGGTGGTAAAGAATATAATAATAAAAAAGCCTCATCCTCCTCTTCGATTTTAACATCTATCGAGAGGAGATCCATAATAATATAACTAAATTTATCTAAATGCGACTTAATAGAGATACCTTTTATCATGCATAACATAAAAAAATATTACTTTAAATATAGTTTATTGGTGCAAGACTTTGTCATATAGAGAGATTACAACCTAAACCATAGCCATAAAGCAGTCTTTTCATCCAGGACCTCGCGCAATACCTCATCGGATAAATATAACTATATTATCGTAAGAGCTTTCTCATCAATCTCCTCCTGCTCCGACATCAATAAATCCAACATCTTTTTCTTTCCTAACAGTGCACTCTATAGTCCTTGTTGTGTCAATACTGCATGCATCTTGACTTGCCATAATACAAAGCTGTCGGTCCTATCAAATTTTGGATCTCAAACTTCATCGTCATCTCAATCTATCAAAAGAATAGAATTGCTCTGATACCAGTTTGTAAGAACAGATCGACGAAAAAATATAATAATAAAAGGAAACATATCAAAATTTAACATAGTTCGGTAATGTATCTACATCCACAGGCGAAGATGAGCAATTTCACTATCAAAATTACAATGAAGGAAAAATATTTAAAATCTCCAAAGACCTGTATATCCAAAAATTTCTCTCAATATATATTAAATAAAAAATTAAATTAAAAAGAGAAAATAGATACCATGGAAACAGTACACTGTAGGGGAAGACAAAAGGAACCGGAGCCAAAGGGGATGCGGTTTTTTTCTCTGAAAACATTCTCTCATTATCCCCCTTCGCTAAGAAATTGAATGAATTTGGTTGAGATGTGATAGCGGAGAGAAAACAAAGGAGTCCTATTAGAACTCCTTTTAGATGTTGACTGAGTCAAACACTTAATAATGAAGTGAGGTAGGAAGAGTTTTAAAGTACAGTAGGATGGGTAGTGTTGCAGTTTCGCTCAAGACCTACTAACATGGCTGGATATGGTTGCTGACTCAAATGGCTCTAGTTTCTTTTTATCTATTGTTGGTGTTCTAAAACCTACAAAATAAAGAAGACGTAGAAGTTTAGATACCGAGGATGGTTCCCATGGAGGACCCTCCGATGTCAAAATCAGTCTCATGTAGAAGCCAATAAGAAAAGAAAGAAAATTATAGCTTCTGTACATATAGCAACAAAGTGCTAGCAAGACAGAGCGAGAGCAAAGGAAGCAGTGGAGATGGGCATAGTCAAGGCAGTAGAAATGGTGGGTGGTGCATTGAGGCCTCGATGACGTGATGGAAACGAGTGCTAGCTAGTATCAGGAGTGTATAAGAGACCTAGGCGAGGCAAGGCAAGGCTTTTTAGTTAGAAAAGATGGTTCTGGCTTTCACCCAAATAGATATTAAAAACTCTTGGAAGGCTCTGGAAGGATTGTGAAGTCACCCGAAGGGCTTCAAACACTTAAGAACACTTATCCAGGAAAAGTCCTTGTGGTGAAGGAGCTTTCCGATAGGTCCTCCGAAGCTAAATTTTCTTAGACGTACTACTTGAGAAACTTGCCCCGGAGAGCTTGCTCGGAAACACTTGCTAAAAGGAGCTTACCTAGTGGATCCAGGAAATAAATTTATAAGCGAGATATATGGAATACCCATTACCTATAAGGCATGCAGTACAAAAAGAGATAGTTGGTATGCACTGTAGAGTGCATGTCCTTGGAAGAGTCGATGGAGTTGAGGAAAATCTCTTCTACATTATGGACGTACTGCCTGCATTAATAGGGAGTGACCAACATCGATGTGGAGTCCCTCAGGCATACTACCCGCATTATTAAGGAGGGGTTGGCATCGAGGAGCCATGGTACAACATCACCTATCTCGTATGGGAGGTGGGCATGCCAGGATTGCTTATACCGATAGCGGGAGCTACATGTCGAGCTCTGAGAAACTTGCTGCACCGAACTGGTAGGTGAAAGGTCTTGAGTTAGTGGATGAAGTGGCTCTAAATTAAGTTGATAGATGAGGTGGCTAATCACCTGGCATCCATATAGAAGCGATAGTTTTAGATGCATCGACGGGATTAAATAGAACGAGTTAGATAAATTTGAATAAATAAAATTATATATATTTTTTATTGCATGTAAATTATTTTTTTTTATGTTTCAAAAGAAAATTTGTAAAGAGATATAAATCTTGGTAGTATTTGAGATGGATTTTACGATTACCCCTATCCATCTTGGATCTATTGCGTATAAAATAAAATCCATTCTATTCAGATTGGATACTTGATAAAATATAGTAAATTATCATCTCTAGTTATGCTCAATCAACATACTAACCTACTTAACATTTTAAACATTGGCCAGCGAGATATCATGATGGCGGTGATGGTTCAAACCTCAAAGTTATGCACGTATCTTTGATTTATTCCAGCGCCAAAGAAAGCTTTGTCCGACAGGTACCCAAAAAAATAGGTGGGAGTTGGGTTTTGAGTTTAAAAATAAATTGTATTGGAGGCTTTATACAGTGAAACGCGGACTTGTATCCTGTAGCACCACGCAAGAAATCGTGGCATCCACACTGTAGCAATTTAGACAGTCCAAATAATTACGCAACGTCGTTGTTCCGCCAGAAACACTGGCAATGGAGTGAATGGACCCAATCCCAGCCTGGTTCTAGTCATCATCCAGTTTTTAAATTCTACCCAAGGGTGGAGCCCATCGGCCTCAGCAATCAACCAATTGATTTCTTTTTTGTACGGCTAAGAATTGATGCATTTATGATCAGTGGTCCCCAGCAGTCCATTAGATGAACCCCTCGGAAGATCATGCACGCCAGATTCCCATCCATGGATATCCGGACGTGCAGAACCTGACCGCAGGAGAAGGGGACCGTTCGATGGACGGCACAAATCAGCCAACGGACACCGATCACAAGGTAGGTGGGGAAAGATTGGGTGGCCCCGGTGTAGTCCCTTCCGCCGAGATCTGCCAGCTGCCCGGGCCGACCTGCCCGGCCCCGACACAAACGCAGAAGCTGGAACAGCGATCACGTACCGTACCTGTCTCCATAGTGTAACTTGTACTCGCAAACGGTATGTAACCTTGGAAGGATGTCGTCTTTTACGGTTGCGATCCGTATGCGGGCGGTATCGCAGGTCCTGCCAATGCTCCAGAGCCCGCCCCCTCCCTTCTTCCCTATCCGTGGCAATTCTTTGTACGCTATTTTTAGTAAAAAAATAAACCACTCTACCTAATGGAATCACGTAAATTTTTATTTTTCAATATATATTTAATATTTATAATTTTATTTTTTATTTAAAATTTTTAATAAAAAATATTTTTTTTAATAGTTATGATATCATGCGACTGGATTATGATATTCTATAGTCAGAATATTTACATAAAATTATGAAAAAAAAAAATTATTATAAAAAAATTTTACTCTATTTTTTTATTTAAAACTTTGAAAGAAAAAGATGATTTTCTTATTCTAAAAAATTATGACATCTTGTACAACATCTTATGAATGAATTATGACTTTTCAAAAACATGATATCATAGGAAAGAGGCATTTTCATTATTTAAAAAATTTAAAAAAATTAAAATAACAAAATGCCCTTCTCTCTCTAATAGGAAGTCATTATTAGACCATAAGATGTCATATTATGGCCATGATGTACCATAAATTTTTAGGCAGGGAGATATATTTTTGTTATTCTAAATTAAAAAGATAAAGTAAAAATTTTCAATAATAAAAATATCCTTCCCTCTTGTTATTGGAGGATATCTTCGAAGTCTTGGACCTATAATCAAGATACTATCTTAGAAGTGGCCGAGGCATCTTCATATTGGGCTGAGGTATCTTTATGTAAGCCCCATATTAGAAATATTTAGTTAGCCTTGCAAGTGGCTGACCTATATGTAAAATTGAGGCACTTTCTTGCTAAGCTGTCATATTTTACTTGAGTCTTATCATTCACGTGATCCACTCCGATAATTCAATTAAATAGCCTTCTGACTCAAACAACAACCACCCATACTAGGTAGAAGAGGTCAAAAAAAATAACTACCCCCATATGAAGAGCAATAAATACTGAACTCCCATACCAGTAACGATGGCCTTTACCATCCGCAGGAGCGAATCAAGGATAGAACATCACAACAGTATGATCATGACTTATACTCTCAGAGTTGTCTGTTTTGCTTAGCTCTCTACTATAAATAACCAAGATCCTGAGGATCCCGATAAGTAACTATTTCATATGCTCATTACTTTTCTTCTGTTCCAGATCTTTGACTTGAGCATTGGAAGGACCTCGTTCGCCGTAGCCAACTCTGATTGGAAATTTTTTTGCAAGTCATTCTAGTGGTGATCCCTGCCAGCCAGTGCCTACTCTGACCTTGAGTCAGAATTTGCAACAACAGATCCTATTCTTAGAAAATCATAATTTGATCATAGGATACTATAATACGGCACAATGTGTCATAATTTTTTTAGAAGGGATGAGGTATTTTTATTATTCAAAATCTTAAATGAAAAAGAGGAACTACAAACATTAAATGCATGTTGTTATAATATCCCAGTTTTATTTCAATTAATTATTGACTTATTTTTTGAACCAATTTCAGTTTTTGGTTCATTGATTGAATCAACGTACGAAACAAAATATCTTCTGGGTTTGATGAAGACTTTGGTCTAAAAAAGTTTATTACTCTATGTCTTCAACTTCGCATCTCTATCTTAGTCCGAAGACATTGCTTGATAGCTATGGCTTCGTACCTCTATTTTGGCCCAGAAGCCAAGTTTATTATTGTCTCCGGCTTCGTATCCCTATCTTGGTCCGAAGACATTGTCTAATAGTTATAGCTTCGTATCTTTATTTTGGCCGAGAAGCCAAGTTTATTACTCTGTGTCTTCGGCTTCGTATCTCTATCTCAGTCCGAAGACCATGCCTAATATCTACGGCTTCGATTTCGTATCTCTATTGTGATCCGAGGACCATACCTGTCAATTGGATCTCTTCGGCTTTGCTCATTCCATATGATTCGAAGAGCATACTATCTTATAGGATTGTAAGTGTTTATCTATTTTTCTCGTTATCTTAAAGACCCTTCCGAAGTATACAGCCAACATTCCTTTTAGGAGCGCTACTAAAGAGAATGTTGAGCTTACTTCGGACCCACTCTAGAAGAGTGAGGTATTTTGAGCATGTGGGCTTCTCCAACCCCAAAACAGTTTAGTTACATTGGAGCCTATAAGTACTGGTAAGAGGGGATACTCGAGAGAAGTTTTTGGCTCACTCCCTGAAATTCGAATTTTTCTTTTCTTCTCTGCTTACACAACTCTCCATTCTGCTGCTGCTTGAGTTTCCTCTGACTTTGGCATCGGAGTGTCCCCCGCCAGAAGAATTCCGGTCAGGGATCTGTTTTGCAGGTTCCGATCGATGGCGGTCTAGCGAAAGAACCACTCTATTCGGTCGGCAGAGATTCAGCGTCAACAGATTGGCGTGCCAGGTAGGGGTTGAAATTTCTCTTTCTTGATTAAAGGAGAGCTCCGTTCAAGCAGAAATGGTGAAAAGGAAAACTCGAAATGCTTCCACGATCCAAGAGTAGCACGCTCCTCCAGTGAATGGCCCTCCAACAAGTGATTTTCTAGCGGATCAGGGAGTGCAGTCTCCCATGATAATGGTGGGACAACAACAGTTTGAAGACCTTCAGAACAAGGTTGAAGCCTTGACAGCTTTGGTTCAACACCTGCATGAGGCTACAGCTCAAAGGTAGCATCCACCACCAGTTTCACCGTCCGGTCATCAATCTGAAAGGGAAGGGGGATGGCATCAAGAAATTGCCCCTAGTTTTTCACAGATCCGGTCATCTCGTGACCGCTATGCCTCCCACCAGATCGACAAGCATGGGATCATGGTGGAAAGAAAAAGATCCGACGATCCCCTTCTGTTTCTTCCAGAAGCCTTGCACCGAAAGAGGCCAGGCAGAAAGAGATCAACTGTGAGTTTGAAGAAAAATTCAAATCTATGCAAGCACAAATAGCAAGGATCTCAGATCTGAGAAGGGATGATAAGGTCATCACTTTCAACTCTCAGCCCCCTTTTTCTGATCATATTATAGATGAAATCATCCCCCAAGGCATTTCAAGATCCCACAGCTAGAACCTTATGATGGGACTTCAGATCCTCTCGACCATCTGGGAAGCTATAAGGCTCATATGATGGTACAAGGAGCCACATATGCTCTTTACTGCCTTGCCTTTCCCGCTACTCTAAAGAGATCCGCTTGGATGTGATATTCAAGCTTGCCACCGAAAACAATTCACTTTTTCGCTGAGTTAGAGCGGCAGTTTGTATCGCACTTCAGAATGTGCCAGAAGATGCTGCATAATACCAATAGTTTATTTCTTCTCCAGCAACAAGAAGGAGAAAATTTGAAGGATTTTGTCCACCGCTTCAATTCAGCTACATTAGAAATTCCGAATTTAAATGAGCATGTAGCCATGTCTGCCTTGAAGAAAGGTTTGAATCATCCAGGTTTACTTTCTTCCTGGATAAAAGGTTCCCACTGAGCTACGCCGAACTGTTGGCGAGAGCTCAAAAGTATGCAGCCGCTAAGGAGCAAGCGGCAAGCCGAAAACTGGCAGAATGGAGGTTCCCTTCTAAGAAGAAGAATGCTAGAGGGCCGAACATGCCAACATCCTCTAACAACACTTCGGCCCCCAGGAACAGTCCCAGGTCCAGACAACAGAACAATCGTTTTGATACTTATACACCCCTCAACCTGCCAAGGGAGAAGATTCTGCTGGAGATTAAAAAAGAAAAATATTTTTAAAGGCCGCATCCCCTGAAGACATCTGCAAAAACCAAGGACAGAAGTAAGTACTGTCGATTCCACCGAGATCATGGCCACAATATGGAGGAATGCTTTCAGCTTCGGGATGCCATCGAAGATCTGATAAAAAGAGGATATCTGGGAAAGTATGTCAACCGCCCCAAATATCAAGCCGAAGCGACTACCCTCCCAAGAATATCCAATGAGGCTGATTTGCCTCATCAAAAACTAACTAGTGGAGATGTTAGGATGCTTCATCGGTCATCGGCATGGGATATTGAAGCTAAGAAAAATGTCCCGTAGAGGTTCAAAGGAAAAAACTCTATCACTTTTTTCGATGAGGATACTCAAGGAATACAACTGCTACATGATGACCCTGTAGTGGTCTCGGCAGTTATTGCCAAATTTGATGTAAAAAGAATTTTAATTGATAATGGAAGCTCAGTTGATGTGTTGCTGTATGATACTTTTCTTCAGATGGGATTGTCTGGACGTGAATTGCGAAGATCCCTTATTCCAATAACTGGTTTTGGTGGAAATCAAGTTAGGGTTGAGGGTGAAATGGTCTTGCCCGTAACTTTTGGGTCCAAACCATTTCAAAGAACTCTTCCTATCAATTTTATTGTGGCTAGAACATCTTCAGCTTATAATGCAATTTTAGGGCGTCCAGTATTGAATAAATTCAGAGACATAGTCTCGAAGTTCCACTTGTTGGTTCGGTTTCCTACCAGGACAGGCATTGGAGAAGTAAGGGGAGATCAACGGATCGCTCATTGGTGTTTAATGATTCAAAATAAACAAGTATCCAAGCCTTTGACACTTGACCAACTGGATCCAAGAGATGAGTTCGAAGACAGTGGAGAGCCAGTGGAGAAGATACTTTTCATATCTCTATCCAAAGACGATCTAATCAAGCTGTTACAAATCGGCAGTTTACTTGATGAGGAGTCAAAGATAAAATTAATTTCTTTTCTTCGAGATAATGCTAATATTTTTGCTTGGACAGCTTCGGACATGCCTGGAATTCTATCTGATATGATCACACATCATCTGGAAGTTTTTCCCAATTACAAACCTGTTCGGCAGAAGAAGAGAAATTTTGTTCCTGAAAGGTAGAAGGTTATTGATGAAGAAGTTAACAAGTTGCTTGAAGCTAGCTTCATAAGAGAAGTCCAATATCCAAGTTGGCTTGCAAATATGTTTATGGTGAAGAAGTCAAATGGCAAATAGAGAATTTGTATAGATTATACTAATCTCAACAAAGCATGTCCGAAGGACAGTTTCCCATTGCCAAAGATTGATCAACTGGTTGATGCTATGGCTGGTCATCAATTGTTGAGCTTCATGGATGCCTTCTCAGGTTATAACCAAATCCGAATGGATCCTGAAGATGAAGAGAATACTGCTTTTGTTACATAGAAGGGGCTTTACTGTTATAGGGTGATGCCGTTTGGTCTGAAGAACGCTGGGACGACTTTCCAAAGGCTCATCAAGCTTTACAACAATAGGGTGATGCCGTTTGGTCTGAAGAACGCTAGGACAACTTTTCAAAGGCTCATCAACAAAATCTTCAAAAATCAGATTGGAAGAAATATAGAAGCTTATGTTGACAATATGATAGTAGAAAGTCTTTATAAGCCCGATCATATTGCAGATCTAAAAGAATCTTTTGATGCTCTTAGGTGCCATCAGATGAGATTGAATCCAACCAAGTGCATCTTCGGCATAACTTCTAGAAAGTTTCTGGGATACTTGGTTACCAAGCGAGGAATAGAAGCTAATCCAGAAAAGATCCAGGCACTTCGGACTATGAGGCATCCAACTTGCAAGAAAGAAATGCAAAGGTTAACGGGGAGAATTGCTTTCTTGAGCCGATTTATCTCCCATTCAGCAAAAAGGTGTTTGCTATTTTTCAAAGTTCTTCGCCATACTCAAAATTTTGAATGGATAGAAGATTGCAAAATTGCCTTTGACAAGTTGAAAGAATATTTAGAAAATCCTCCATTACTTTCTAAGCCTTGTGAAGGAGAAACACTTTACTTATATCTATTAGCCATAGATGAAGCAGTTAGTTCGATTCTGGTATGGAAAGATGCCAACCATGTGTAGAAGCTGATCTACTATACTAGTAAAGTATTATATGAAGAAAAAGTCCAGTATCCCAAAGTGCAAAAGATTATCTTTTCCCTTGTGGTGGTGGCAAAGCATCATCGGCCTTATTTCCAAGCCCATTCCATTGTGGTCCTGACAGATCAACCCTTAAAAGCCATTCTTCGTTATCCTGATATCTCAGGAAGGATAGCTAAGTGGGCTGTTAAATTGGAAGAATTTGACATTGATTATCAGCCTAGATCACCAATGAAAGCACAAGTTTTAGCTGATTTTATAGCAAAATGCACATGGAAGTCCGAAGAAGACCAGCCAAGGGCCGAAGAGGAGAATACCGAAGACACTCTAGAATTTATCTAGATGTTGCATGTGGACGGTGCTTCGAATGCCAATGGATGTGGCATAGGTTTAATTATGGCTGGTCTGCATGGGCAGGTTATTGAATATGCTCTTCGATTTTCTTTCCAAGCTTCGAACAATCAAGCAGAATATGAAACATTATTTGCTGGACTCAGAATCTCCCAAAAATTGGAAATCAGAAGGATTAAAGTTTTTTCTGATTCACAACTAGTGGTGAATCAAGTGAAAGGTGATTTCGAAGCCCGAAACCCTAATATGATCCAATACTTAGAAAAAGTTCGAAGCTTGACATCTGAGTTGGAACATTTTGAAATTGTCCATGTACCAAGGACAGAAAATTTTTGGGCGGATGTTCTTTCAAGAATTGCAACCACAGCACCAGATTCACTTGGGAAGAAGTATGTGGAATATCTTGAAAATCCAAGCATATTAGAGCCCACGGTTGGAATTTGTCAAATTAAACATGAACCTTCATGGATGAACCCAATTCTCAAGTTTCTAAAAGAAGGTACCTTGCCCGAGGATAAGCTGAAAGCTAAACGGTTTCGATGAACAGCTTCTTAGTATGTGATCCTAAATGAAGCATTGTATAAGAGGTCCTTCATGCAGCCTTTGCTGAAGTGTCTAGGTCCATCCGATGCTAATTATGCACTTACGAAAGTGCACGAAAGAATTTGTGGAGTGATATCATCTGGGGGGAAGATCTCTGGTATACAAAATAATCCATCAATGTTATTATTGGCCAACTATCCAAAAGGATTCTACAGAGTTTGTCCGAAGATGCGATCATTGTCAAAGATACTCCAATATACAAAGGAGGCCTGCAAGTCACTTAACTCCTTTGACAGCTCCCCTGCCTTTTGCATAGTGGGGAATGGATATTTTTGGTCTGTTTCCTTCGGCTTCTGGGCAGCAAAAATTTTTTATTGTGGCTATTGATTATTTTACAAAATGGATCGAAGCCGAAGC
Source organism: Areca catechu (assembly GCA_021397845.1). Classification (NCBI taxonomy): domain Eukaryota; kingdom Viridiplantae; phylum Streptophyta; class Magnoliopsida; order Arecales; family Arecaceae; genus Areca; species Areca catechu. The sequence continues at coordinate 32,275,126 of CM038045.1, forward strand.
ATTGGCATAGATTACTGAGGCAAAGGTTGAAAATTTTGTAAGAAACTTTATCATCTTCCATTTTGAAATTCCTTATTCTATCATAACTGACAATGGAAGATAATTTGATAACTCGAAGTTCAAAGGCTTCTGCGCTCAGTATCATATTCTTCACAAACTTACTTCGGTAGGGCATCCTCAATGTAACAAAAAAGTCGAAGTAACAAATAGGACTATCCTTCATGGTCTAAAAATCAGGCTGAATGATGCTAAGGGATCTTAGGCTGATGAGTTAAACTCGGTTCTCTGGGTATACCGAACCACTCCCAGGACAGCTACTGGTAAAGCTCCATTTCATCTGACTTATGGCACCGAAGCGGTTCTTCCTATGGAGGTCTTTTTACAATCTCTGCAGATTGATCAGTTTAAAGAGCCCGACAATTCTGAACGTCGAAGAGTTGACCTGGATTTATTACAAGGCACATGGCTTCAGGCACGATTAAAAATGGCTGCGTATCAGCAAAAAATTACGGGATACTACAACTCTCGTGTAAAAGAACGGGCATTTTTTCCTGAAGATCTAGTTCTGCGAAAGTTTGAAGTATCCAAGTCAACAGAACAAGGTAAACTCTCTCCTTCATGGAAAGGACCTTACCGAATCAAAGAGGTTATTCGACCTGGAACTTATCGATTGGAAACCTTGGAAGGTGTTCTATTACCTCGACCTTGGAATGTACAAAACCTCCGCAAGTATTATCAATAAATGTTTTATTCAAGGTTATCAAGATAGATTTAATCTTTCTATCTTAATTTTATTTCTAAAAGGCAAAAGGATGATCTCCATGATTTACCATGCAAAATGCCGAGATAAGCTTAACTAGCCTATCTTATTTTTCTTTTCTTAAAGGCATAAGGATGATCTCCATGATCTACCCTACGAAGTGCCGAGTTGGGCTTAACCAGTCCATCTTAATCAAAAAGGGCATGAGGATGATCTCCGTAATCTACCTCACGAAGTGTTGAGGTGGGCATGATCAGCCTGTCTTAATGATATCCCAAAAAGATATCCCAAAAAGGCATGAGAATGGTTTTCATGATCTACTCTACTAAGTACCGAGGTGGGCCTGATCAGCCTATCTTAATTCTTGATCAAAAGGCAAGTGACCTACGTGGTTTATTTTGTTCTCAAGTCCGAAGACTTGATATTCTCATATAAAAGATTATTTCTTGTCTCGATTATTCCTAAGTCCGAAGACTTGGCATATTTCTAGATCTGAAGACTTAACTTATTCTCAAGTTCGAAGACTTGATTCTTATCTAAAAGTTTGATATTCTTTTTTCCTAAGTCCGAAGACTTGGTATATTTGCCAATCCGATGACTCAATTTTTTTATAAAGTGACTTGGCATTTTCTTATTATAGAATCATCCTAAGTCTGAAGACTTAGTGTATTTTGAAGACTTGATGTCTTGGAATTCTAGTTATTCTTATTTTCATATTACTATTCAGCATCGTATAATCTTGGATCAGATTTGGGAGTTCAATTTCTTAAGAGATTATTGTCCTAAGTCCGAAGACTTAGCGTTATTTTCAAGTCCAAAGACTTGAAATTATTTATGAGATTCTTTCTCATCTTAATTATCTGGAATCATCCTAAGTCCGAAGACTTGGTATTTTTTGAAAATTTAGTATCTTGTTCCCCTAAGTCCAAATATTTAGCATATTCACAGGTCCGAAGAGTTGATTATTTTGTGGAGATTTGGTATTCTCTCATTTCAATTCTATGGAATTCTTCTAAAGACTTCGTACATCTTTAAATTCAAAGACTTAGAGTCTCGGAATCATTCTTATTTCGGTATTATTATCCAACATGATATGATCTTGGATCAGTTTTGGAATTCTGAAAATTCTCCTTCGTTAAAATTCATTGGAAAGGACTTTCATTGATAAGATTTTTTACATTCCAAAAGGAGAAGGGAAAAAAGTTTCAAATTATCCATTATCAGGGCATTTTCGGTAAGATCAATCGGACCCTCCGCCTCTTTGGATGTTGTTGGTGCTTCGGGATCCTTTCGGAATTCGAGCTCATTCGGACTTTCGGGATCAAATAGTTGAATCCCTGAAATGTCCAAATTTGGATAGAGCTTTTGCACCTCCGCCACTCCATCATTAAAGCCTCCTTTATAACTGTGGATCCCGGCTCAACCATTTCAGTCTCAAAAGCAGGAGATACCTTGTAGTCTACTATTGCCCTTCCCAGTTGATCCTTCAAGGATCGGATCTCTTCAGCGGCCTCTTCGGTCCTTTTAGAAGCCTCTTCGAAAATCTGATGAGCTTCCTTGAGTTAAGCTTGCATAGATCGAATCTTGTTCTTCCTTCTCTTAGATTTTGCCTCTTATTCGGAGTATTTCGATTGGGTTTTCTCCGCATCAGCCTGTAAGCTCCGAACCAAAGCCTCGCTTCGAGCAAGCTTCTCCTCCATAGCTTTCCTTTCTTCTTCAGCTTCTGACTTTTCGGCATCAACCACCTTCATCTTCTCCTTTATGCTTTTATAATTATCCCTAAAGTCAAAGATGCTCTCCTCCATTAGGGTGATATCATACATCATCTGCATTAGCAAATGGAAGAATTAGTAACAACGGATTTATATTTTGAGAGTACAAGATCCAAAGCTTACCTTCAGTGCCGATGAGAACAATGAGTTAGAAACGTCCTCGATGCATCGAGACTTGGTGTTTTCCCAGTCCTTGGAAAGAAGCATGCGCTTTATCAATTCTCTGGCCAGTTCAGGGTTCTCCAAGCCTTTCCTATCCAAAAAGACACTGAAGTCGATATTGCATCCTCCTTCTGAGGAAGCATTCCATCTGGGGTCATCTTCGGACCTATACTTAGCTTTTTCCTTCCCCTTTCCCTTCGGAGACGCGCAAAGTTTCTTTATCAAATGATACATCGCGCTGATCCAGAGGCAGCATCGGAGGAGGAGGGCTGGGCCTCCTCGGAGATGGACTTCCTGCAGGTTCAGGAGCACTTGACATGGTAGGGGGTGCTTCTTCGTCCGATATGGTTCTCCTCAGAGAAGTACTTGAGCCATCCTCGTTTCTTCTTTTCTTTCGGACCTCCGATGCCGTTGGAACAGGCACCGCCCTCTTTCTGGAAGCTTGTCAGACTTTTTCAAGTTGAGGCTTCATTGGTTCACCTGTAATTAAAAGAAAAAATTGTTATACATATGTGCATGAGAAAGATAAAAAGAAAAAGAGAAGTCCGAAGACTACTATCTCTATACCTAATAATGGGACCTCGCTGATATGGGCTCGGTGAAGGTTTTCTTTTTTCAGTAATTTTTTTAAAAAAGGAATCTCCGGGTCTGATAAAGTATCAAAATCGTTGGCATCGGCTTTCAAGATTCTCTTCCCCGCATTTGCATCCAAACACGGACTTTTCCAATCAGTGTTAAATCCCCAATGGGTATAGTATACAAAAATAAAACTGGGTTTCCACCCGTGCATGGCACTAGAGGTTCCCTTTATTAGTCTTCGGCCAGGCCGAGGACCTATGACCCACCACCCTTTGCCGTGAAAGTCTCTTTTCAACATGAAAAGAGAAGTAAACAGGGAAGTCTTCAGCTCTACATTTCTAAGTTTACAAAGAACTAAAAAATCACAAATATTCCTAAAGCTGTTAGGAGTTAGTTGAGCTGGGACTACTTGGTAATGGTTGAAGACTTTTATGAAGAAAGGGTGAAGTGGAAGCCGAAGACCCACCTTGAGGTGGTCTTCATATATGGCGATTGAATTCATAGGAAGATTATTTACCCTCTTTTCAGGTTTTGGAATGATAAGTTTAAAGATCCGAGGGATATGAAAACGACGCTTAACCTCTTCTATCTTGGCAAGCATGAAGGAACTGGTAATGGACTTAGGTGATCTCTCTGGACTCCTCTTCCAACCCGAACCTCTTCCTCTACTATTTTCGCCTCCCGGAAAACCCCTATCGGTCCCACCTCCCCGTGAACTTCTATCGATTTCCCTTTCCGGTATCTCCCTATCGGTTTCACCCCCCGGTGAACCTCTACCAAAAGGAGGGTTCCTAGCAGGCTCTAACATCGCAAAGAAGAAGAAAAAAGGAAGCAGGAAGAAAAAGAAGAAGAATGAAGGGCCTCTAACCTTTGGAAAAATGAGAATGGCAGGCTGCGATGCAGAGCAGGAAAAAGAAGTGTGAAAGCAAGGAAAACTCTTCTTGAGAGGTTATTTCCCCTTTTATAGGTGAAGGTTGCAGGTTTTCGAGGCGGTTCAGAACTCTTTTCGATCGTGCACCGTATCGGTAGTTTCGATTGTGGTTACGGCTCTCCAGAAGATTCATTAATAATATAGCAATCGTGATCCATGTGAAATACTGTCGTTGGCTATGACAACCCCTCAACCATGATTAGCCACCAGATGATTGCCATGTGTCTAATCCCAGTTAAATAAAGACTCGTTTTTAAAGGGTTTCTCGGATTTTTTTTCCAAATTCGAGGCGTTTCTTTTGAAATAGCCAATGACAGGCTAACACATGTCTCCACCATGTTTTCTCGCACCACCAGGCAATTATGACGAAAGACGTGTCAGGATTCGGTGCTATCATTACCTGTCAGTTATAACTAGAAGACAAAATCTAAATACTCCTATTCTTCAAAATTAAACCATTTCAAACTTGGGAGTGGGGGACAGCTGTTATGATATCATGATTTTATTTCAATTAATTATTGACTCATTTTTTGAACCAATTTCAGTTTTTGGTTCATTGGTCAAACCAGCGTACGAAACAAAATATCTTCTGAGTTTGATGAAGACTTTGGTCTAAAAAAGTTTATTACTCTATGTCTTCGGCTTCGCATCTCTATCTTAGTCTGAAGACATTGCTTGATAGCTACGGCTTCGTATCTCTATTTTGGCCCAGAAGCCAAGTTTATTATTGTCTCCGGCTTCGTATCCCTATCTTGGTCCGAAGACATTGTCTGATAGTTACAGCTTCGTATCTTTATTTTGGCCCAGAAGCCAAGTTTATTACTCTGTGTCTTCGGCTTCATATCTCTATCTCAGTCCGAAGACCATGCCTAATATCTGCAGCTTCGGTTTCGTATCTCTATTGTGATCCGAGGACCATACCTGTCAATTGGATCTCTTCGGCTTTGCTCCTTCCATACGATCCGAAAAGCATACTATCTTATAGGATTGTAAGTGTTTACCTATTTTTCTCGTTATCTTAAAGACCCTTCCGAAGTATACAGCCAACATTCCCTTTAGGAGCACTACTAAAGAGAATGTTGAGCTTACTTCGGACCCACTCTGGAAGAGTGAGGTATTTTGAGCATGTGGACTTCTCCAACCCCAAATTAGTTTAGTTATGTTGGAGCCTATAAATATTGGTAAGAGGGGACACTCGAGAGAAGTTTTTGGCTCACTCCCTGAAATTTGAATTTTCCTTTCCTTCTTTGCTTACACAACTCTCCATTCTGCTGCTGCTTGAGTTTTCTCTGACTTTGGCATCGGAGTGTTCCCCGTCGGAAGAATTTCGGTCAGGGATCTGTTTTGCAGGTTCCGATCAACGGCGGTCCAGCGGAAGAACCACTCCATTCGGTCAGCGAATATTCAGCATCAACACATGTTAAAAAGTGGAGACTTATGTGGCCCAATTTGATAGAGTGGTACATTTTTTTCTCCATCGAGAGTAGTATATATATAAAAAAAAAAAATATCTATTATTGCAGCCCAATACACCAGTCATCATTGGTTGGGTCTGGTAAAATAAGAAATACTGTTAGCAATAGATGCATGGCCAATATGTATCCTCTATTACAAAGGATAGATTAGAAGAATGATGATATAAAAGGAAAGATGGATAAGAGAGATGATAGATAGAAAAGAGATGATGGACAGAAGAGAGTCCATTCTTTCATGTATTTAGTGAAACATGAAATGAATGATGTAAATGATTCACTTCTTTATTCGATATAGAAGGAATAAAAGAGATTATAGATAATATTTGTATGATATTTTTACTAAACTATCTTTTGATAAAAAATATTATTATTAATTTATAATATTTATTTATGCAAAAGTAGTAAGCAAATTTATAATCTTTAAAATTTTTAATTATACTAAAGAATTATATAAATATTTAATTTTAATTTAATTTAATTATATAAATAATTTTATAAATTAAATATTAATGAATTAATATATTTTTATATATTAATTATCTAAATAAATAATTAATGTATAACTTAATTTAAATAATTAATTAATTTTATATAAATGGTTAATTAAAAATAGTATATATAAATTAACAAATAGAAGATAATTCTAATTATGTAATTATAATTATAAAAATTATGTGCTAAAATTAAAATAATTAGTATTAAAATTTAATTATATATGATCAATTGTATAGATAAAATAAATATAATATATATAAATAATATAAATAAAAAGAATGAAGAAATATTATATTTTTGTTAAAAAAGATAATGGGAGATAATTTTGCCGATACAAAAGTTCATCTCTCGCATGTTCTATCCATTATATTCTTCTTCATTCTTCTAATTTAGGAGGATGCAAAATGATAGGCCATGATAGATAAAGAATTTATCATCATCATCCATCATTTTTATAACTTTTGAATTAAACCATGGATGAAGGATGGATGGAGACCTTCCATCCTTCCAATCATATCCATCCAACATATCATGCAAGCTCTGCTACAAAGCGGTGAGAGATGAACTTCCTAACCTGATCGGCATACCATCTGACTCTTAGTCAGATAACACGTGATGTGATTGAAGCAGCACGAATCTTAAAGTTCATGTGCATGGGAATTAATTTCTACCGAGCAAAGCATCCAGATATGCATATCTTTAAGTAATTCCAATAGGATACTGATAATGAGCTATATTTGCTTCATTTACAATTGAATTGTTGGGGCAATGTTGGGGTTTGACTAGATCGCAATTATTACCTGTTCAGAATACTCATTTAAAAAAAAAAATTAAGAAAGAAAAACAAGATAAGAGGATATCTAGATATGTGATTGAAATTGGGACTTAAATTTTGGTCATCGCACTAACACTCAATGATTTTACTAATTATGTTACTTAGCATGCTTAAGCACCGTGATATTTTCATAACTTTTATGATTAAAATTTCCCATACTAACTATAATCCATTTTATCTGACCATCCTATATCATATGGTTCAATGGGGGGACTTGTTCATCAATCAAATTTATAAAATTTGTTGGATGATATTTTAAGCGTGGTATGGTTACAGAAAGTTTACATTTCTGTTAGGTCTGAGTGGTTGGAAACGAATTTTTAAGTGGATGGCTGAGTTCTCATGAAAGCTAGCTTAGGCTGCATGATTACATGATATATTGTAAGGTATGATTTTACTAAGATTGAGATTTTAAAAATCTCCGGTGATAGTAAAACCAAAGCTAGTCCAACTAGCTGCATCTTCCTTAGCCCAGAATGCAATTCATATGAGAGACTTTTGAAGCATGAATGAAGGAACCTTACTTTATTGTAGAGTAGCTGCTCATTGGAGCTTCTTCTTGATCTTTTTAATATAACTTTTTCATCTTTCTAATCATAGAAGTTAAGAAAGGGTCGTAACCAGAAAGCTCTTTAGGTTAGCTACTCGCATGCAAGTTGCTTGATTTAGATTTAAGATAGTGAGCTTTAAAGTCATGTTGAATTAACATAAGGAGACTAGCATCCATCATTCCACTTGTATACTTCAGTGAAAAGGCCGATTCCTAATTTAGTTCACAATTAAGCAATATGGTAACTGAAATTAAATTCATGATATAGTCATAGCATATTCTTGAATAAAAGAAAACTGCACTCATGTATCCGTTAACAAACAAAAAGTACAATATACCGTCAAGGCGATAGTCCAACTGGTTGGGATCTTGTCTCATAACTAGCAGGTCATGGGTTCAAGGCATGACTTTGCGGAAAATTCGATTAAATTCAGGAGTTATCCCCTGAGGCCCGAGATAGTTAAGTGAGTGAGAGGTCAGGATTCTTTTCCTTTCCCGTTAGACCGGCTAGCATCTAGATGGTATCGGGTTGATGTACTCAGCCTTAAATGAAGAAAAGCTACGAAAATCAAGCATCTTGAATCGAACATTTTCCTGTGAAATGGAGACCTGCAGGGATAGCTATGCCGGATTTATCCCTCGTATCCCTTTTTTTCAATCAACAAAAAAAAAAAAAAAAAAAAAAAAAAGGACAATATGAAGATGAGTCTATACATTATAAAGTAAATTATCAACTAATATCAAAAATTTGTCGGCATTCCTCTGGATGAATCAATCCATCCTTGAAGACTTCAGACGTCCCTTTTCTACCTTCAGCAGTGGTTTATGGTCCTCTCGAATAGAAAGCTAGAGCAATCTTCAGGTTTAGGGCATTGCTAGAGAATTTGCAGGTATTCTCTTAGTCTTCTCTTCGTGACTCCACCCTCCCCATCCATGGTGTTCCCTTCACCTCCACCCTTTTCTTGCTGACAATTCCTATTTCCTCCTCCTCCCCTTCCTCCTTACCCCATTATTTTCCTTGTTATCTTTTTCTCTCATCTTTCCCTCTCCTCCTCCTCCAATCTCACCCTTCTCCTTCTCTTCTTCCTCCTTTCCTATTTCATTCTTATCATTTTCCTCCTTCAACCTCACTCTCAGAGGCCTTCAAGACTACCCATCCTCTTCATTCCGACCTCTATGACCCCATCTTCTCCTTATAGGTAGTTCCCTCCATCTCCACCCCTTCCTTGTTAATGATCCCTCATTCCTCCTTATCCCCTTCTCCTCCTCTTCTTCATTCTCCTCCAATCCTATCTTTCTCTTCTTCTCCACCTCTTGCAATTCCACCCTTCTTTTTTTCTTCTTCCTCCTCCTCCCATCTTATCCATAAAACATTCAACGTTACCCTCCACCTCCATCCCTTCCTTACCAATGATTCCTCTTATATAAATGAAGGATATTTTTGTTTATTGAAATGACAAGCTAACATTATTTGTTAGTAAGTATATAGTATGATCATTTTAAAATATTTTAAAATTTTAAAGGATTAATTTGATAATTTTTAAAATCAAAAGAATATAAAGTGAAATTGAACTAAAATTGAAAAAGAATTTTTTTAATTTATTTATTGTTGTTATTGGTAGCAAGATATTCAAATATTGGTTAGACCAGAATAAGCACAAAATTATTAAGCCCACTAAATTTCGGTAATTACCCTTTTCAACTCTGTAGAAGCAGGTTGACATCTTCAAATCAACCTTATTTATGGGTGATGGAGGCCTTGTCATATGACTTACCCAAGTCTACCCAGCAACCACACCATGAATAATGACCGGTAGATGGGGCCTGATTTCTGTCCGCTCCCTCTTTGCTGCTTACCATCTGATATCCCCATAAAGAAGCTTTGTGTATTATTATAGTGGTGACGAATCCATTCGGTCCTGACACAACATCATCCTTATTAGCTGACGTGGCCACGTGCTTCGCACAACATCCCAAGTCTCGCATCAAAAGAGGATGGAGGGTCCGTGGGCTCGACCCCTATAGTGGCCAGGTCGACACCTCGGACACCCCACTTCAGCTATGCGTGGGCCCAGCTTCATGGTAGCTCAGTCCATGCACCCCAGCCTGGGAAATTCCATGGCCAGGCTCAATGCCCACGTGGAGTCTGTCCGCCCAGCCAGGCCAACGGATCAGCCCGTGCATCGGCATCACGGGGAGCGGTCCAGCTCCCCCGTCTCGACCTGCACCTCGGTCCGCATGCATGGGAGATGCGCACACCCCAGTTCTGCTCCTCCATCCGGACCTCCAATTCTGGTCGTCCTCCATGGCGGCGTTCCCCGGCTGGAGACCACCCCGACCGGTCCTACTCTGGTCATCTTGGCCTAAGCATCGGTGTCGACGGGAAGCATCCCGGGGGAGCCCAATCCGTCCGCTTCGCTGCTGCACCACCCACGGCACACCCATGGCACGCCCACGGCAGGCCCGGCTCTGACCAGGAACGGCGCACTCCGACTCCAGCCCTGCGCACGACTCCACCATCCCGCGGTCTGACTTTGCCCTATGCACGACTCCACCGTCCGGCTCCGCCCTCCCGCGGTCCGGCTTCGCCCTCCCGCGGTCCGGCTCCACCCTGCACACGGCTCCGGCCGCTAGGGGGCAGCACAGCTCCGCCCTCCCGCGGTTCGGCTCCACCTCAGTCCGGCTCCACCCTGCGCACGGCTCAGACCTCCCGCGGTCTGGCTCCGCCCTCCTACAATCCAGCTCCACCCTCCCATGGTCCTGTTCCACCCTGTGCACGGCTTCGCCCGATCGGAGGCAGCACAGCTCCGCCCACCTCAGTCCGGCTCTGCCCAAAGCTCCTTCGATGCGCCCGCACCAGTCTGGCCGCTGGGAAGCTCCGCAGTCCGGCTCCGGCACGACCGCACCGATCCGGCTGCTAGAGAGCAGCATGCCTCCATGGTTTAGCGCCTCGTAATGGTCGGGAGTAGCACGTGGGTTCATACCATGCACCTCGGTCCACATGCATGGAGCCTCTACAGGCCTCACCTCGATCAGCATGCATGGGAAGCCTCTACACGCCTTCCCTTGGTCCGTGCATCTGTATGGCAACCTGGCACGTAAAGTCTAGTGCATCGACTGTGCCCCAAGATGACTCCGCCCCCAGCTCGCTTTCATCCATTTCGGGCACACTCTTCTTAGCCTGTGTGCTGCACAGGAGCAGCATCCCGGTCAATTCAGCAATTCGACATCTCAACTCGGTTCGATCACTGAGAGCATCACACAGTTTGGCCCCATCCACGTGGGCCCGGCATGCTTTCCAAGGAGCCCCATCCACGTGGATCCTGTGGCATGCCGCTTGCAAAGAAGGACTACATTCAAGCCTCCCAAGCCACTGTTTACACTAATCAGAAAGGAATGCCCCACCCGAGGCACTGCACTTCTTCACCAACCTTTTGAACCTCCCAAAAAAGGAAGATTCAACGACCCATCATAGCCTCACAGGCCTACATCAATGAGAGCACTTCTCCCCAAATGATAAGAGCAATCTCATGATAGGTAAGAGGGACCTCCGGCCAAGGTAAGAAGAACGACCACACGCTCATTGACTAGCCCCCGGGCCATTATTTTTCCTACACAGCTCCAACTGTTCTCCCAACTGACTTGAGCATCGGAGTGTCCCCGCCAGTGCCCCTGGCCGGGACTTTTTGCAGATCTCCATTCATGAGGTGCGACAGGGGAGAAGGATTCCTCCCCACAAGGGAGGCCTACAGGACGACCAGCACAGTTCCAAGCCCCTCTCACTCTTACAACAACCCCTCCGAACATGGTGTCTCTACCAAGTCCCGTAGAGGAGGGCCTGTTCTCCTTTATCGCCTTCGATCGACGAACCCGGTGATGCTGGCGAGAAGTCCACTCACCTAGGCCATGTAAGAGCTGCAGGCCATGGCGATCTAGGCAGCAACAGATTGACGTGCTAGGTAGGGGGTAGATCAATGCTTCTCAATAGGGTGGGACAACAGTAGCCACCTTTGTCATTGGTCCCCGGAGGGTAGACCAGGGGCACAGGGGTGGGGGAATGAGTGCTCCCCTCTTTCTCGGGACTCCAAGGAGTGGCATCGAGAAAAGATCCCGAGCTGTTAAGGTGCATCATCACCCTCGACAGGGCAGCAAGCAGCAAGCCGAAGATGGAGCCACCTCCGGGCGGTGCCACCTTCCAGGAGTCCTATTCAACAAGAAAAGAAGGAAAGAAGAGAAGAAGAGAGGAAGAGATTCACACTTGTAGTCTTTTCAAACGCCTGTCACTTCTCAAGAGTCCTATTCTCCTATGCAACGGGGTCTCATTTTTCCTATGCAATAGGGTCTCATTCCTCCCATGCAACGGAGTTCCATGCTCCCATGCAACAGAGCCTCATCCTCCCATGCAATGGAGTTCCATCCTCCCATATAACGGAGCCTTGTTCCCCCATACAATCGAGTTCTATTCTCCCATGCAGTGGAGTCTCATTCTCTCCTAAGATGGTGGTCGACGAATTTAATTCTAGCCTTCTCAAGAAAGAAATATATTTATATTTTATTCATATGACTGGAGCTCAACAGATAACTCCTTTCCTTACTATTTTTGCAATATGAAAAACTGTGTTTCAGTTTTACAGGAAAAGCTCCTGTACTACCATCAAGGGCAAGCACCACAGTCCACCAGAGCTTGCCACTGCTTGCAAGGTCTCTTGATAAGCACCAAAGACGGGAACCTCAGCACTTCGCATCCAAGCCAGGAAACTTCCGAAGCTCCGCACCCAAGCACGGAAACTCCTGAAGCCCGGCACCTCAAGCCTAGAAACTCCTGAAGCCCAGCACTTCAAGCCCAGAAATTCCTGAAGCTCGGCACTTCAAGCCCGGAAACTCCTGAAGCCCGGCACTCCAAGCCTGGAAACTCCTGAAGCTCGGCATTTCAAGCCCGGAAACTCCTGAAGCCCGGCACTCCAAGCCCGAAAACTCCTGAAGTCCGGCACCTTAAGCCCAAAAACTCCTGAAGCCAGGCACTCCAAGCCTGGAAACTCCTGAAGCCCGGCACTCTAAGTCCGGAAACTCCTGAAGCCTAGCACTCTAAGCCCGGAAACTCTTGAAGCCCAGCATCTCAAGCCGGGAGCTCCAGCACCCCGCATTCAAGCCGGGAAACTTCCGTAGCCCCGCACTCAAGCCGGGAGCCTCAGCACCCTGCACCAAAATCAAGAAGCTTCCGAAGCTCTGCATTCAAGCCAAGAACTGAAGTCAAGCTCCTTCTGAAGCTGAGCTGAAGTCAAGCTCCTTTTGAAGCCAAGCTGAAGTCAAGCTCCTTAATGAAGCCAAGCTGAAGTCAAGCTCTTTGACAAGACCAAGCTCCCTGCTGAAGTCAAACTTCCATTTGAGATGAAGAAGACCAACCCCCACCATGGCTGGGGAAGGCAACGAACGGAATACGATTCCCAAAAGGAGGAAGCAGTGAAGGCCCCGTCACCTCACGCACACCATGCGAGACTATGGAGTGGGGTTTTGTCCTCCACTCCATGCAAACATGATGCAAACAGTGATCCAGCCGCTCCATGCAACACAGGTGTCGGATTGTACAAAGCTCACAAGTGCATGCACTATACTGCTTTTTGAGCTCCTTCGCCAGGTGGCTCCCCAAGGGTCGAGCCCACCTCAGCCAAAGTCGAGCTCCCTCCGCTCCTTCACCAGGTGGCTCCCCAAGGGTTAAGCCCACCTCGGCCAAAGTCGAACTCTCTCTACTCCTTCGCCAGGTGGCTCCCCAAGGGTCGAGCCCACCTCGACCGAAGTCGAGCCCTCTCCGCTCCTTCACCAGGTGGCTCCCCAAGGGTCGAGCCCACCTCAGCCAAAGTCGAGCCCTCTTTGCTCCTTCGCCATGTGGCTCCCCAAGAGTCAAGCCCACCTCGATCGAAGTCGAGCCCTCTCTGCTCCTTCGCCAGGTGGCTCCTCAAGGGTCGAGCCCACCTCAACCGAAGTCGAGCCCGATCCTTGGAAGGATCACGAAAAGAACAAAAGCATCAACATCAAGTCATGCACCCAAGTTATGCGCCTCACCAACCTCTTCCTCCTCGGCACCACCTTCTATCAGGTCAAATAGGAGTCAGATTGAAGCACTAGCACCATCCCCATGCAACACCAACTAACCTTCAATCGAAGTACCTACAGGCAAGTGAGTTCCAGCAACACTACCTTCTACTTTGATTTGCAGGCCACTCCTTGTTCATGAAGGGGACAGCCACGACTCGATGCCTTCATTTAAGCTCTTAAAGACCGACGGCTAAACTCCGGCAAGTTCAGTTCCATCCAGTGATTGACTTCTTGCAACCAGTATAAGGCCTGCTATGACATAGAACCGAATGGATAAAGCTACTCCCTTCATCCAAAATGATGGGAAGTAACATTTTGGACTTAGGGAGTGGGGGTATCTGTTATAGTGGTGACGAATCCATTCGGCCCTGACACAACATCATCCTTGTTAGCTGACATGGCCACGTGCTTCACACAGCATCCCAAGTCTCGCATCAAAAGAGGATGGTGGGTCCATGGGCTTGACCCCTACGGCGGCCAGGTCGGCACCTCGGACACCCCACTTCGGCTATGCATGGGCCCAGCTTCATGACAGCTCGGCCCATGCACCCTGGCCCAGGAAATTCCATGGCCAGGCTCAACGCCCGCGTGGAGTCCATCCGCCCAGCCAGGCCAGCAGGTCAGCCCGTGCATCGGCGTCACGGGGAGCAGTCCGACTCCCCCGTCTCGGCCTACACCTCGGTCCGCATGAATGGGAGATGTGCGCACCCTGGTTCTGCTCCCCTGTCCAGACCTCCAGTCTGGACCATCCTCCATGGCGGCATTCCCCAGCTGGTGACCACCCTGACCGGTCCGGCTCCGATCATCTCGGCCCAAGCATCGGCGTCGACGGGAAGCATCCCGGATCGGCACCTAGTCCGTCCGCTCAGCTCCTGCATTGCCCGCAGCATGCTCATGCCCGTGGCATGCCCGGCTCTGACCAGGAACGGTGCACTCCGGCTCCAACCCTGTGCACGGCTCCACCCTGCCGTGGTCCAGCTCCGCCCAGTGCACGACTCCACCCTCATGTAGTCCGGCTCCGCCATCTCGTTGTCCAGCTCCACCCTGCTCACGGCTCTGGCCGCTGGGGGGTAGCACGGCTCCGCCCTCCCATGGTCTGGCTCCACCTCTATCCGGCTCCACCCTCCTGCAGTCCAGCTCCTTCCTGCACATGACTCCACTCTCCCACGGTCTGGCTCCGCCCTGTGCATGGCTCCGCCCTCCCGCGATCCGGCTCCACCCTATGCATGGCTTCGCCCAATGGGAAGCAGCACGGCTCCACCCTCCTGTGGTTCGACTTCGCACTGCGCACGACTCCGCCCTCCCGTGGTCCGGCTCCACCCTGTGCATGGCTTCGCTCGATGGGAGGCAGCACGGCTCCGCCCACCTCAGTCCGGCTCCATCTGAAGCTCCTCCGGTGTGCCCGCACCAGTCCGGCCGCTGGGAAGCTCCGCAGTCCAGCTTTGGCTCCGGCATGACTGCACCGGTCCGATCGCTGGGGAGCAGCGCACCTCCGTGATTCAGCACCTTGTTAATGGCCGGGAGCAGCGCGTTGGTTCATACCATGCACCTCGATCCACATGCATGGAGCCTCTACAAGCCTCGTCTCGATCAGTGTGCATGGAAAGCCTCTACGGGCCTTCTCTCGGTCTTCGCGTATGTATGGCAAACTGGCACGTAAAGTCTAGTGCATCGACTATGCTCCAAGATGGCTCTGCCCCTGGCTCGCTTTCGTCCATTTCGGGCATGTTACGGCCGACTCTGTTCCATCTCGCTGTTTTCTAACTTGACCGTCGGAGCCCCCTCATCTGGATCCCCGGCCAGGGTTTCTGACCTTGTCTTGCAGGATCGTGAGCCCGGAGACCTCGGGGCGAGATGGCCTGATCAAGTCACCAGCTCTGAAGCTACAGGCGCGGCGGTGAGATCGGCAACAGATTGACGCGCCAGGAAGGGGGGCAGGATAACACCCCCAGTATGAGCTAGCTCTCTATGGGATGAAGCGTGCTCTGGCCATGGTGGTCACACGCGGGCGCGAAGCATCCACCAGCCGAGTAGGGGAGGTCCCCTCCCCTCAGGGGCCATGCAGCCCGGAGAGGGAGCTTCCTGCTCCACCTCCTCTTCCACCGCAGCTGACCTCAGTGGATGGACCTTTTGCAGCTGTCATCCAACAGCTGCAAACCCTAACTACAGTAGTTCGGCAGCTGCAGCACCAGCAGCACTCCTTGGCCACGTAGCTCCAGCCAGGAACCCCTGCGGCTCGGGCTGCGGGGCCGCGCGGAAGCCTGCGCTCCATCCATGGCAGGCCATCCCAACCGCGGGCAGCCTCCAACCCCCGCGGGAGCCACCAGACCCCCGTGAAGAGAAATTACTCCGGTTCGACAGGTCACGAGAGTCAATCCCCAGCCGATGATGCCGAGACGGTGCACCGCAGTGAGCGACATTGAGGCAAAGCCCCCGCCGAGACCGATCGGCGACCCCTTCACCAGCGGCCTCGGTGGAAGATTCCACCGACGAGGCCATCAAATGCCAGGCCGAGAGGTGCTTAGGGGAGCATGAGCGCATACTGGCGGAGCTCGACAGCCGATTTGCCGACCTGCAGAACTCCTCGGTGAACCCAGCGGGATACGACTCCCGACCCCCCTTCTCCTAGGAAATCCAAGAGGAGATGGTTCCGAGCCGGTTCCGCATGCCACAGGTCGATCCCTACGACGGGACCACCGACCCTTTGGACCATCTGGAGAGCTACAAGGCTCTTATGAGGGTCCAGGGGGCCATGGATGCTCTTTTATGCATTGCCTTCCCCGCTACCCTCTGGAAGGCTACTCGAGTCTGGTTCACCCGCCTCGAGCCGGGATCCATTTGCTCCTTCCATCAATTGGAGGGAAAGTTTGTGGCGCACTTCGACGCTTGTCGAAAGGTGCCGAGAGAGGTGGACAGCCTCTTCTCCATCCGCCAGCAGGACCAGAAGCTGCTTCGGGACTACATTACCCGCTTCAAGATCGCTGCCCTGGAAATCTACAGTCTGGACGAGCCCGTTGCCATGCTGGCATTAAAGCGCGGGCTCAAGACGTCCCGCCTGACTTATTCCCTGGACAAGAAACCCCCCAGGACGTACTCCGAGCTTCTCCTCCGTGTCCACAAATACATCCAAGCGGAGGAGGCTGATCGCACCCGTCGAGAGCTGGACGGGAGGACCTTGAAGAAACCGACCCTGAGAGATGTTCCAGGGGCCCGGAGGCCCGGGCCACCTGCTGACCCCCGTCCAAATCTGAAGCCAAAGGGTGGAGTCCCCCTGGAGCGAAGTTTCACCCCTCTCCTTGTTCCCAGAACGAAGATCCTCATAGAGATTGAGGGCGAGCACTACCTCCGCCGACCTCCACCTCAGAACCCGAGGAGCACCCGCGACAAGTCAAAGTACTGCCAGTTCCACCGCGAACACGGACATGACACGGAGGAGTGTCGCAATCTGAAGCGGGAAATCGAGGAGCTGATCAAAAAAGGCTACCTCAAAAAGTTCGTGAGGAACGAAGCTCCGGCGGAGGGACAGCCGCTCGCGACCCTCCCCCCGGTCCCCGTGATCGATAATCGCTCGACAGAGAAGCCAGTAGGCATGAACTCTTGTGGAATCGGACGGGCGACAAAGAGGGCCCGGGAGGTGGGAGACCCGGAGAATGTACCCCCTTTTGAGAAGGGGAATGAAAACAAAAATGTAAATAATGATGCTGTGGTGGTCGAGATGACCATCGCAAAGCATCTTGTACATCGCATTATGGTAGATAGTGGAAACTCTACTGATGTGCTTTTTTATGACGCTTTCTCCCGAATGAACATGTCTCATGATCAGCTAACTGGTGCACACCCCTTTTGTGGGCTTTACCAGGGACTCGGTGGGGGTCAAGGGGGAGATTACACTCCCTGTCACCGCTGGATCCCCACCTCGACAGACAACAATCATGATGACGTTCACCGTCGTCAAGCTCCCTTCGCCTTATAATGCGATCCTCGATCGCCCGGGGCTCAACCAGCTGGACGCCATGATCTCTACGAGGCGGTTGCTGGTGCAATTCCCCATGGCCTCCAAGCCTGGGGTGATGAGGGGGACGACCCAGCCAGTCCAGCATTGCCTTCAGACAGTCCCGGGTGCCCGAGGCACCGGGCTCAGCCCCGACGTCGACGACCTCGACTTAAGGGAGAAAGAACCCAGGGGAGGACCCGTAGAGCGTCTGTTGGCGTATCCTCTCGGTTCGGACCCTCACAAGACCATGCAGGTGGGGGCCCAGCTCCCGGAGGAGGAACGGGCCCACCTGCTGGATTTCCTCCGCGCGAATGTGGATGTGTTTGCATGGTCCGCGGCCGACATGCCGGGCATCCCCCGTGAAGTCATCACCCACAGGCTAAACGTGGATCCAAGGTGCCGCCCGGTTTGCCAGAAGAAGAGGAGCTTCGCCGCAGAAAGGCAGAGGGCCATCAACGAAGAGGTGGAGAAGCTCCTCGCCGCCGGTTTCGTGCGGGAAGTATAATATCCCAGCTGGTTGGCGAATGTGGTCATGGTGAAGAAGAGTAGTGGCAAGTGGAGGATCTGTGTGGACTACACCGACCTCAACCAAGCCTGCCCGAAGGATAACTTCCCTCTTTCGAAGATTGACCAGCTGGTGGACACCACTTCGGGGCATCGCCTCCTCTCTTTCATGGATGCCTTCTCCGGGTACAACCAGATTCGAATGCACCCGGAGGACGAAGAGCACACCGCTTTCATCACCGACCACGGAACTTACTGTTACAAGATGATGCCATTTGGCCTCAAGAACGCCGGGGCCACGTACCAGCGACTGGTCAACAAAGTCTTCAAGGATCAGATCGGCCGCAACATGCAGGTGTACGTGGATGATATGCTGGTAATGAGCAAGCCCCTCTCGGATCATGTTGGCGACCTGGCGGAGACCTTCGGCAACCTCTGACTTCATCAGATGAAGCTGAACCCGGCGAAGTGTACCTTCGGTGTCTCCGCCGAGAAATTTCTGGGATTCATGGTGACCCAAAGAGGGATAGAGGCCAACCCGGAAAAGATCCAGGCCATCTTGGACATGGAGCAACCTACCTCCAAGAAGTAAGTGCAACGGCTCATCAGCCGGATAGCTGCTCTGAGTCGGTTTATCTCGAGGTCGGCCGACCACTGCCGGCCATTCTTCAAAGTGCTGAGAAAGATGAGCGACTTCACCTGGACCGAGGAGTGCCAGGAGGCGTTTGACGAGCTGAAGAAGACACTTACATCGCCTCAGTTGCTTTCCAGGCCCGAGGAAGGAGAGGAGCTCGTCCTCTACCTGGCGG
The DNA here is from genome assembly GCA_021397845.1 of Areca catechu. Classification (NCBI taxonomy): domain Eukaryota; kingdom Viridiplantae; phylum Streptophyta; class Magnoliopsida; order Arecales; family Arecaceae; genus Areca; species Areca catechu. The sequence goes on from CM038045.1 coordinate 32,294,085, forward strand.
TCACCCTGGAGGCTGTCAGCTCGGTCTTGGTTCGGACCGATGACCAGGGAGTGCAGAGGCCGGTGTACTACACAAGCAAACTCCTCCGTGATGCGGAGCTCAGATATTCCCGGCCCGAAAAGCTCATTTTTGCGTTAATAGTGTCTGCTCAGCGTCTCAGGCCCTATTTCCAAGCACATCCCATTACCGTCCTGACTGATCAGCCACTGAAAGCGATACTCAGCCAACCCGACACATCCGGGCGATTGGCGATGTGGGCACTCAAGCTCAGCGAGTTCGATATCGCTTATCGGCCAAGGTCAGCCATGAAGGCGCAGGTGCTCGCTGACTTCTTGATCAAGTGCGCAGGCCTGGACAGGGGGACAGAGGAGGACCCTCTGCACCAGTAATTAAAACCAGGACCCGAGGAGGACGCATGGATCCTTTACGTGGATGGAGCCTCAAACTCTGGCGGGAGCGGAGTCGGTCTCATTCTCGCCAACGGCGATGGGGTCGTCGCCGAATGTGCACTCCGTTTCCAGTTCGCCGCAACTAACAACCAGGCATAGTACAAGGGACTCCTCGCCAGGCTGAGAGTGTCCCATGAGTTGGGCGTTGCCAATCTCAAGGCCTTCACCGATTCCCAGCTGGTGGCCGGACAGATCTCCGGAGAGTATAGTGCGCACGACCCTCAAATGGCGAAATACCTGGAGCTCGTGAGAACGAGTGCAGCTAGGTTTCGGCGCTTCAGCATCTCCCACATACCCCTCGGGGAGAATGCTCGCGAGGACGCTCTCTCCCGGCTGGCAACCCTGCCAGACTCGTTGCTGGGCCGCGCTCATGTTGAGCGACTCAAGGCCCCGAGCTACGAGATCCCTGTGGAGGTCCATCAGGTCAGCCAAGAGCCCAGCTGGATGGACAAGTACGCCGAGTACATTACCAGTGGCACCTTGCCGGAGGACCGCGCGGCGGCCCGCCTTATCAAAAAGAAGACCGAGCGGTTCATCCTCATGGATGGGCAGCTGTATCAGAGGTCCTACTCCTACCCCCTCCTTAAATGCCTGAGACCCGCGGAGGCCGCACTCGTACTCCAGGAAATCCACGAGGGCATCTGCGGGAACCACGTGGGGGGCAGAATGCTAGCATATAAGGCCCTCCGCCAAGGTTATTTCTGGGAGACGATGAAGGAGGATGCCGCCAACTTCGTAAAGAGGTGTGACCGGTGCCAGCGGCATGCCGTGGTACAGCGGCAGCCCTCCGCTCTGCTTTCCCAGCTCTCGGCCCCGTGGCCGTTCGCCTAGTGGGGAATGGATCTCTTAGGACCCTTTCCCCGGGCGTCCGGACAGCGGAGGTTCCTGATCGTGGCCATCGACTACTTCACGAAGTGGGTCGAGGCCGAACCCCTGGCACAGATCATGGAGGCAAACATCTCCAAGTTTCTCTGGAAGTCAATCATTTGCCGTTTCGGCCTCTCCAATACCATAATCACCGATAATGGACGTCAATTCGATTGTCGAGAGTTTGAAGAATTCTGTAGCGACCTCGGCATTCACCATCGTTTCACCTCGGTGGCGCATCTGCAGACAAATGGAGAAGCCGAGGTGATGAATAGAACCATCTTGCAAGGCCTCCGGACGAGGCTAGATCAGGCCAAGGGTAGGTGGGCAGAAGATCTCCCGAGCATCTTTTGGGCGTACCACACCACCCCGAGGATAGCCACCGACGAGACCCCGTTCAACCTCATCTTCGGGGCCGAGGCAGTTATCCAGATTGAGCTCAGCCTACCCACCCTGTGCGTGGAGCAATACGACGAAGTGGAGAACCCTGCCAGGATGATGCTGAGCTTGGACCTCCTTGAGAAGACGAGGGGCAAGGTCCGAGTCCGAATGGCGGCGTACAGGCAGCGGGTGGCCAGGTACTACAACTCCCGGGTGCGACCAAAGTCCTTTCGCTCAGGAGATCTGGTGCTCCGGCGTGCTGAAGCTTCCCAGCCACGGGAGTGCGGGAAGCTCTCCTCGAACTGGGAGGGTCCGTACAGGGTGGCGGAAGTTCTCCCTCACGAGGCCTATTACCTGGAAAAGTTAGGAGGGTTCAGGTTCCCTCGGTCCTCGAATTCCTCGAACCTGAGGATGTATTACCAATGATGTAAGGTTCCTCGAACTCCTGCAATAAAACTCCTTTACTTCTATTGCTTCTTCTCACCTCGTAGGAAGAGAGACACTTAGCTCTGGGGTCGGCAACACGGCTGTGGCCGAAGACCCGAGGAGGCGGGAAGTCCCGGACTTCGATCCGGAAGGCGGGGCAGAGCCAAGCTCGTCCACGCAATCATGGAGAATAGTTCGGCAAGCCGTACAGGGCTCGCCAAAGCCCGCGGCCCCGGGGTTTAGTCCAGAAGTCCCGGGGTTCAGTCCGGAAGTCCTGGACTTCGGTCTGGAAGGCGGGGTAGAGCCAAGCTCGTCCATGCAATCACGGAGAACAGCTCGGCAAGCCACACAGGGCACGCCAAAGCCCGCGGCCCCGGGGTTCAGTCTGGAAGTCCTGAACTTCGGTCCGGAAGGCGGGGCAAAGCCAAGCCCACCCATGCAATCACGAAGAACAGCTCGGCAAGCCGCACAGGACTCGCCAAAGTTCGCGGCCCCGGGGTTCAGTCCGGAAGTCCCAAACTTCGGTCCGGAAGGCGGGACAGAGCTAAGCTCGCCCACGCAATCATGGAGAACAGCTCGGCAAGCTGCACAGGGCTCGCCAAAGCCCGCGACCCCGGGGTTCAGTCCAGAAGTCCCGGACTTCGGTTCGAAAGGTGGCCTCCCGAACATCCATGATGTAATCGTCGGAGGCTCAGAACTTCGGGACGGCATCTTGCGCCTCCCGCTTCGAAGCTTCCAGCAGCCCGTTGATGTAGGAGCTCCGCTCCTTGACTGCGCTCGTCTCCCTCCTAGCCTCCTCCACCCGGTGCTCCAGCGACTGGAACTGAGCTCGGAGGCGAGCCTTCTCTGCGGCATCTGATGCGTGTCGTAGTGCACCGATTTAGAACCTTAATTCCACTACTCTAAAGGGTAGAATAGCGGGAGTAAGGGTCGATCCCACAGAGACTTTGGGGTTATCTTGAAAAAGTATTTTCTTTTGACTTAAAATAAACTAAAATAAACTAGACTAATGCAAGAATTAAATGCAAATAATAAATCTATGAAAATAATTTAGATATGACCTATCTCAAGAGTACGGCCCGTATCCTTGGATCACGGCCCGTCCCTTAGGTATAGGTCAGTCAAAACTAATTCACTACAACTTACCTTAAACGCTAATCCAACATGACTCCAGCATGACTAAAATAAAAATAAGCAGACATTGATTAATATAAAGCAAATAAATTTTATTGCATAAAATATTGGAGTACAGAGAAAATAAAAGTAAGGGAACAAGGGTCCCTTTCTCCCTTTTTATACGACTCTGACTCTCTGTCACAGCAACAGGTGGAACTATGGACAGCAAGTGGAACCTCCCAAAAATTCCCTCTTTTTTCGTAGAAAAGAATCACCGAGGTATTTATAGCTGAAAAATACCGTGTCGGGTCCGTGTGGAAAGCGCGGTGATTTCTTCATCTCAATCCGATCTCCTTATCTGATTTTTTTACGATCATCCCCATCTCAAAAATCAAATTCAAAAATTCTATCGCACAACCCCGCGTCCATTCAGCGTCGTCCGACATCTCTTCTCGTTCCGATGCTTCCTTGTTTTCAGACATCCTAGTCTGAATGACGATGACGCTGTGAGCAGAGGCGGAGACGGACTTGGGCTGCATGGCCGTGGGCGTGGGTGGCATGCAGCAGCAGGCTTGGGCGGCGCGTTGGGTGGCAGCACGGACGGAGACGGGCGGCTCGGGCACGGACGTGGCGCAAGGGAGCTCGGCGTGGCCGTGGGCAGCAGGCTTGGGCGGACGCGCAGCGGACGGTGGCGTGGCCGTGGGCGGCTGGACGCGGCTGGGCGTGGGCGGAGGGCGCTGCGGCTGGGCGGCGGCGACGTGGCGGCAGCAGGCGGATGGGCGGCTGGGCACGGCAGCGGGCGGTGCGGCTTGGGCGGCGCGTGCACAGCAGGGCCGTGGGCTTGGACAGCTGGGCGGCTGGACGGCTCGGACGGCGGCGGAGACGGGCGGTGGGCGCGGCTGGACGGCTGCGGACGGCTTGCGGACGGCGGCGGAGGGGCTTTGGCTGGATGGCGGCTCGCGTGGGTGACGGCAGCAAGTTCCGGCCATTTTTCCGGCCGAACGGGAGCTCTCCGGCCGGCGGGAAGGGTACCGGCGGCTTCGGCGATGCCGGGGGAAGCTCTCCGGCGAGTTTCGGCGCGATCGGAGCACGGTGGTCCACGGCTCCGCCCGTGGACCGGCAGCAATGGCTGCCGTGGACCAGCAGCCCATACGGTGGACCATTGAGCCGGTCCACCGTGAGCCAAACCAAAAGGATTTTAAGGTCGCTCCAAAAACCGTGCAGTTCTGAAATCCGTGCTAAAACCTTCTAAAATTCATTTCGGGCCCGTTTGAAGTCCGAATTACATTCCGTTTGCGTCGTTGGACTCCTAAAATCAAGATCTACATGTTTATGGAGTCAATTCCTGCAAAGTATCACAAAAAGTATCAATTTTAATCAAATAAAGTTGGGTTAATTTTCATTATTCTAATGTCTAACACACCCCCCAACTTAAACTTTGCTCGTCCTCGAGTAAAGGAAATAGATGAGTCTTATGTACTAAGATGGTCCATGAAATGAAAATTATCTTACTAACCCTAAAATCAAAGGATACATGGTTAGACTATTAAAAAGGTACTTCATTGGATTACCAATTCCACCCATTTAGTAGTAGAATAAAGTCCATAGAAGTTTTAAGAGTTTTTTGTTCCCAACTTTCTATCTCACTATCTAAATCTTCCAACTTAGTTTGGTTTTGATGCAATATTTATTTAGTCCCCTCTTTTTTTTTTTTTTTTTTTTTTTTTTTTTTTTTTTTTTTTTTTTTTTTTAATGTAAAGTCAGTGCAATGTCCTGACACCTTGCTTTCTAATTAACCCTTGTAGCGAGCTTTAAGCCAATGACTCCCAAACCAGTTGGCTTTAGGGCATTAGGTGTAAAACATCCCTCGGGCTTACTGACTCGAGTTAAAAAGGCTAAGTCAAGACTAACTCTACAAAAGATTTCGTTACATCCCCACCTTTTGACGCGAACAACAACGCTTACTTAGGCGAAGGGGCCCGGTTACTCAGTGAGAGATGCTAAAAATCTTTATTAACCTTTAGAATTTTTTTTAACTGGGGACTTTTTATAATGCATATACCAAAATAAGTAAGATTCATTATTAAGATCAATAGGCCGAAGGGTCTGGAATTACTCTTCTAAAATTTTCTGGACTACACTCTACCACTTATAGGGTTTTCTTGATAAATTATCCCTCAGTATCTCTAAAATTTTCTAAACCATTAATCACTCCTCATTTAGTGAGCTTGATTTTTTTTTTTTTTTTTTTTTTTTTTTTTTTTTCAATTCGAGACGAATTCTTGTACACAAAACTAATTAAAATTTTACTCGAGGATTTGATTTAATTAATTACCTCACCCCCCAACTTAATTTCCATTGTCCCTAATGGAAGAGAATATTAAAAATGTAATGGCATGGAAGGATACAACCTGGTAGGGTATGGAATTAGACGTCCTTCTATCACCATGTTCCTGCAATCTCCTTTTATTACTCCATTTATTCTAAAAACAAAGAACTAGAAGTTTAAATATGAACTAAGGAAAGAGCTGGGCTGCCTCCCAGGAGCGCTAAGTTTAACGTCTTCAGCCAGACTATGTTTATCATCACAGCAACACTGGTTGTTCAAGATCAAGTGTTTCAACAACTTCTCCATCACTGATTCCTTCAATATACGGTTTCAACCGCTGGCCATTCACCTTAAAAACATTCCCTTGCTTAGGATCCTTAAGTTCAACAGCTCCATGGGAAAATACTTGAGTTACTACAAAAGGTCCATCCCATCGTGAGCGGAGTTTTCCGGGAAAAAGACGTAACCTAGAGTTGTAGAGCCATACTTTTTGAAACTCACTCCTCCAAGATCCCCCCACCTCCCCTTCTGACTTCTAAGATCCTTCCAGACCTCCTTCTGGCTTTTGAAATCCCACCTGAACCCCTCCACACACCAAGCCCATAGCAGAAGAAGGCCCCGCTGGCTGGGCAACAAGCTTCCCAGTGACAACCAGCGGGTCAACAGGCTTCCCAGATCCGAACTAAGAGTCACCCAACACCAAACCAGGGATAGCCCCCACCCATTCCCCAGCCCCCCTGGAACCAGAAACCCCTGCAGAGCCAGCATATCCTGCAACACCCCCTGCACCAACAGCACCCCAGAGGACCCGGCACCCACTAAAGGTTGTTTACCCCCCACAGACCCAACTACCCCTGAAAGCCTTGCCACAGACTTAGCCGACAGGACCATTGCCAAACCCCCATCCCCCTTCCCCCCATCCCACCTTCCTGATCGACCCTGAGGAAATCTCCAACCCAAGAGAATCCTCCACCCTATCAACCCCAGAAGGGATCCCCGAATCCACCCCCAACTTTTCCTCAATCCTCCGCCATTCCTTTTTCACCTCCCTCTTCCTACCCTCAGGGGACCCGGGAAGAGGATACACAAATAAAATGCCCTGACCTCCACATTTCCCACCATCATCCATATTCACAAAAGGAGAGGGAAGGCTAGCCTGATCAGACGAGGCTGAGGAGGACTTGAGAGAGGAGGGAGAGGAAGACCTTGAAGGACTCCTGCTTCGTTTGAGGGAGACAGCCCCATCTCTATCTGTTGATCCTTCTGACCCTCATCGGAAAGGATGACTTCCATGCAGTTAGCCAAAGCAGCAAAGAACCCTCCCACTTCCTTCCGAGTTCTCCCACCATCGAAGAGATCAAATGCTGAAGTATCTGGGGATCTCCTCCGAGCCACTTTTGAAGGCTTTTGCCACCCTTCAGAGTCGGGTGGCAAACTTGGGGTGGAAGAAAGACGATTGGGAGAAGACTGAGAGGGGAAGGAAGATGGGGGATCAGACGAGGATGTCGAGGCCTTACCTCTGTCTGAGCCCACACCACTCTTCCCAGTGATGCCCTTCGGACGAGGTTGGCGCACCCTCACCATTGTAAGCCAAGGTTCGAATGTGAGGCATGATGAGCAAAAAGTTATAGCAATCAATTGCGAGGCATGATGAGCAAGCTTTTACATGCTACAATCGCACTACATGTCGCTCAGAGACATTACAAGTTTGCTGCAAAAATATGGACCAATGATGGAGACATTCCGAACTTGTCTTGTTACGGTGCTAGTCAAAAGGTGGGCAGAATGATTCATTGATCTTCGATAGATAGCAGACTTGATGGTTGATCCTAGACTTTTATAGAAAGAAATTGATTATTTACATATAAAAAATTATCTAACGTTATGATGTTCTGATGATAATGATGATAATGAAAGCTGCAAGCGAAAAATGATAAGCAAAATCCATGATATGTATCCATGCAAAGTAAAGTGATATTCATAAAATCTATGCAAATAATGAGCCTTCCGATACCATGTCAAGATTAATTTAGACATGTCCTGAAAAGAGAAAGGTGATGATCAAAGAGATAGGCTACAAGATTCGTGACCGCAACAGCTGCATTTTGCTGGTTGGTGCTACAAGTTTTTTACATGATTAGGTAATAGTTAGTCTCCCCGGTACAACCATGGACAAGTAGGGAGGGGATGGAGACTGCAGCCAACTGCCATTCAGGCATAGATGTTTGGGCAGAGAGGGTGACCATTCGGTTACTATAAGGGTTATCCCGGTGCTCTACAAGGCTAGGCTTTAATATTTTGAAGTGTCATGCATCTTCAAAGAGGTCATGAGTTGCATTTTAAGGATACGTTCGGTTCGTAATTAGAATTAAAATTATAATAAAAATTAAAATAAATTAACATAAAAAATAAGGTTATGAGAGAGAGTGTGAGAACTAGTGTTTTGAACCAAAGTCGGCAAGCCTAGTCAACTTCAGCCCAAACCGTAGAAAAAATTGCAGTCGGCCCGGCCCAGACCCATGCGTGGGTGGGCCAGCACGCGGGCTAGGCGCGACGCGAACGGGGGGACGAGCGAGCGACGCGGAGGCGAGGCATGCGAGCGGGTGCGGCGACGTGCTGGCAGGCGAGCGACGCGCGGCGCACGAGCGCGGGGGGACGCAGGCGACATGCAGGCGACACGCGGGTGGGCGCGCGAGACGCGGCCCGACCTGTTGCACGAGCACGTGGGCTTGGCCCAACCGGAAGCGACGGTGACCTGGTTATTTCCCAGGCATTTCCCCACCAGTTTCTCGCTTGTTTCTCGAGGTCCACCACGGTCTACGTCCTTTCTACTTGATCTGGACCGTTCGATCGCCCGATCGAATAGCTAGGATGAGTTCGACTGAGTTTAGGCTTGATCAAAGGCTTTTAGATTCGGATTTTGATGCGGTTTGAGGCGTCGATCTCAGATCCAACGATTGGAAAGATATCTTGATGGTTTTAGACTTCCTAGATGACGATTGAGATGATTTTGGATTGGTTTTGTTCCTCTTTTTAACCATAGATGTTGGGGATTTTTATTTAGGAGGGCCAATAGTGCAGAGAGCCAAGAAGAGAGGAGAAAAGGAGAGAGAAAGAGAAAGGAAAAAGAGGAGAGAGGAAGAAAGAAAGAGAAAGAAGAGAAGAGAAGAGAGAAAGAGAAGAGAGGGAGGAGAGAGGATTGGAGAGTTTCTTTCTTGGAATTTGTGATGTTAAGATTTTGTAAGGGAGCAACCTTTTGAGCATGAAGGTATGGGATGAACTTCGGATATAGATTGATACCGGATATTTTGGATTAGCGATTGAAGGTAAGGATTCTGGACATGATCACCAGTTCTATATATTATTTTACATGGCATGATTTTATCTGTGCATATGAGCATTGGCATGCATGTTTGTTTGCATCATATATTTAACTTCTTGAGATGGATAGTATGTTTGAGATTATTAATTATGTTCCTATATATCATGTTTTACCAAGAAAGTTAAATTTTGATGGTTTGGACCACGATACCGGTTATTGAATGGGTTGGACCATGATATTGGTTATCGAGTGGGTTGGACCACGTTACCGGTTATTGAATGGGTTGGACCATGACACTGGTTATCGAGTGGGTTGGACCACGATACCGGTTATTGAATGGGTTGGACCATGACACCGATTATTAATAAATTATGAGAGACATGTTTTGACTACAATGATGAAGTGTTAATGAAGTAAATATGGTATTTGGACTAACCATGCTATGGTTGCACCGTGGTTACATAGCTTGAGCCACGGGCTTTGTACGTGGGAGTTGTTACGGGCGGTTAGTAAGTGGGACAGCCGAGCCACGGGCTTAGTACGTGAGCAGGACCGATCATAGTATGCATGGTCGCTTTGCGGTTACCAGTCATGGACTGGTACATGACCGTGGCTAGTCCAGAACCCTAAAGATAAAGATTGATTAATGAAAATTGACAAAAAAAAAATATGGTTTCTCATGATTTTGTCATACATGATATTTGAGTTGTTTGACTGCATGATATGATATTCTAGTATATTTTTGTTATTCTCAAATATATATATTATTACTGGTGTGATCATATGGAAACCTTACTGGGCTGTAAAACTTACAACCCCTATTTATTTTTCCTTCTTAGAGTTATGCAGATATTCAAGCTTGATGGTAGATTGGGATTCGTGAAGAAATAAGGAATAGCTAGAGAGTTACTAATATCTGTCGGATAACAAAAGGATGACTGAGATTATCACCATATGAGTTGTGTTATTATCTTTGTATTACGTAATTTCTTATGAATTGTGATTAATTGTATTATGAGAGGTTTGAGGTTATAGAGAAAAATTTTTAGGCCTTGCATGATCTCCAGGATAAAATCTAGGATTTGTGTGGTTGATCGTGTAGTCGATTCCGGTGCTGGATTCAGGACGTGATAGTGAGGATGATGGATAGAGTTGGAAAGATAGATGACCTCCATCCATCCTTCATTCATCGTTTGGTTCGAAAAATTTTAGAGACCATGGATGATAACAATGGATTCACCATTCATCCAGATCCATCATTTTGCATTCTCCTAAATTAGAAGGATAAGGAAGGATAGATGAAATATATGAGAGATAAACTTTTGTATTGATAAAATTATCCATCATTAATTTTTTTAACAAAATATAATACTTCTTCACTTTTACATTTATATTATTTATATATATTTATTTTATCTATACCATTGAACCTGTACTATTAAATTTTATTAGTAATTATTTTAATTTTTGTACATAATTTTTATAATTATAATTAAATAATTAGAATTATCTTCATTTTTTAATTTATATATTTATTATTTTTAATTAATTATTTATATATAATTAATTAAATATTTAAATTAAGTTATGAATTATTTTTTTATTTAGATAATTAATATGTAAAAATAAATTAATTCATTAATAATTAATTTATAAAATCATTTATGTAATTAAATTAAATTAAAATTAAATATTTACATATTTTTATATAATAAAAAATTATATAGATTATAAATTTACTCATTTTTTTAGTATAAATAAGTATTATAAATTGATAATAATAATTTTTTTATCAAAGAATAGTTCAGCAAAAATATCATACAAATATCATTCATCCTTTCTTTCATTCCTTCTATGCTAAATAGAAGAAGGAATCATTCATATCCATCATTCAATGTTTCACCAAACATATAAAAGGATAGATAGAAGATTCATCCATCATCTCTCATCTATCCATTCTTCTCTACCAATCCTTTCTCTAATCCATTCTTCATACTAAATAAAGGGTAATTAGTATACAATCAGAATTGAAATCAAAATGAGATTTGAATAATAGAAAAGAATAGAGATTAGATTTTGAGGGATTATCACATTTATATTCTTCCCGAGAATTGAAATGTGAATGAGACTATTTCACAACTAAATGGTTGGAATGTGATGCATATTTTCATTCCTATTTTACAATCCAATTTTTCTTAACCAAATATACCCTGAATTTAAAGGGAAAATAGAAATGGACCTCGTTTCTCAAGTGTAGAGATGTAACTCTAGGAATCCATAATATTAAATAAAATTCTTTGTATACCAAAAGTGATGGAAAAAAATATACTGCATAATCTGATTAGATCATGTAAGTCCTGCTTTTCAACACACATTCAATGCTTGTAATTTTATTTTTTCGTTAAAAATTTTAAATGACGAAAATTCTCTTTCTTTTATGAAAAAAATATGATGTCCTATGATCGGGTTATGACATCCTGTGAACAGAATTATGATACTCTATGATTAAGTTGTTAATAGGATGTTGTACCTTTGTTCATAGTATATCATAAGATTGAGAGATATTTTTATCATTAAAATTTTTTTAAAATTTTCAAATATTTATTTAAATGCATATTTAATACCTGCAGTTTATTTTTTTTTAATGTTAAATAATAAAAATATCCTTTCTTTATATGATACATCCATGATCAAGTTATGAATAGGGTGTTATAATCATGTTCATAGGATATCACAAGGTCGAGAGATATTTTGATGAAAATGTCCCTCAATTTTATGACATCAAGTGAATAGGATTATGACACCCTGTTCATAATATGATCATGGAATGTTATAATTTTTTTATAAAATATATATTTTATTATTTAAAATTTTTAATAAAAAGATATGTATTGAGAAATGGGAGTTATGTGGGCCTTATATGGCCCAATGGTGTTTTTTTTTTTTTACGGTCCCGCTGTGCAAAGAATTACTTTAACATTAATCAACAAATCCATGAAGCCAACCCGACTCTAATCAAATTTAGGCTGAAGGCCAGGCTTTCTTCGGCCCAGAATCACAACCAAACAAGGCTGGCCTTCTCCTGTAACCTGGAGCGCTGCTGCCATTCCCATTTCCAAACCACACTTAACCGGTGAAAGAAACGGAAAACATGGAGGCAAGGAGACCTTTGCCTTCTTTCTTCCCTCGCCCGGTGCTTGTCAGAGAACCGGTTCCCCGTTCGTTCTCTCATGATCTATTGTCCTTCGCTTTATTGGTTGTTACATTATAGTTTTCTCACAGCCACGAAGCCTTCCGGAAGGGAAATTTTTCTGGAACCACCGGAGCTCGGCATATTCCGCTGAGATGGGAGCCCCCTTCCTCTCCCTTAGCCCAGTCCAGGCACAGACCCGGAGCTCGCCCCCTGCTTCCGCCCTCCGCCGGGTTCGGTCCTCCGTCGAAGACCTCAAGGGCCAGAGAGTTGCGGTCAGTCTCCCCACTCTTCTGGATCTTTTTGTTTTCCTTGAAATAAATTTTTAGTAAGAGAATGGGGGAGTTCTACTGATCTAGTTCAGTCTCTTGCACTGATTAGCAGCTATTCACTCACAGGAGCTACATGATAATGGTGTTGTCCTTCTTCCTAATTTTGTGCAATTTTCAGTCTTTATATCATAGGATCGATCAAGTTTTAGTGAAATTCAGTGAAAAGATTGAATTTTGTGTGTGGAAGTGATTTTTAGGATGTATAGGGACCTTTCTACTGTGTTTAATGCTAGTATTATGAGCAAAATTTGATCACATTATTTATTTATTGTGAAATCTATACATTATTACTTTTTCTTTTTCTTTCGTTTCCTCCCTTAATAGGTACGATGCCATCCATTTTCACTGGAATTTTATTTTATTTTGCCGAGCAATCAAGCTAAGAAACTTATCCATAGGCATTGCCCTAATTGGAGATCGAAACTATGTAGAATGGAGAGGGTTGGGTGCAACTAATTGGTTGGTTTAGTGTTTTTTAATCATGTTGCCATCAGCCCTTCTTGGAAGCTGCGACAGTGCCGGGCGATCCTGCTGGCTTCTCCAGCGAAATGAGGTCTTGCTTCTGGACGTCTCTCAGGTGGAGACTTGCAAGAATAATCTCCCTTAATCGGTGGTTGTCGATGGGGACCCTCCGACACTCAAATCAATGGGAATGAGTTTGGACAACAACAGCCGGAACTAAGAGCCATAGCAAGAAAAATGCTAGAATGAGCTTATGGAAAGGGGTGTGAAAACATATTACGCGGGCGTTCGCTCTTACTAATTTATAGAGTTACATGGAATAACTGAATGTTGCTAGAGATGTGGTCTTTTTTGACATGTGTAACAGATTTTGCTAAAGTGGCGAGATCCTGTTTCCTGGAATCTTTTCTGCTAGCACCTTTCTATTAGGATGGTAGGATCTGTTGGGATTTTGTCTGTCATGAACTATGTTGGAATAGTTGTGATCGGATAGATTATCACCTATTCAGGCATCGTGGATCTAGAATAGCTAATAAGTTTGGCTATTGTTAAAAGGAGAGGCTTGGCCATGCACCCAAATGCGTTAGACTTGGTTTACTCAGGTAATTAGTCGATTTCGAGTAAGTAGTCGGTGGATGCATCTGGGGAGTGCTGTGTTAGTCAAACTCGGTAGGTTGAAGCTACTTGGCTTGGAAAGGAGTGGCTACTCGATCTAGGAATGAGCAGCTACTCAGTTATGGCTATCTTCTCCTTGGTCGGAGTAATAGTTAGTGCGAGTAGTCACTTGCCCGTAAACTGGGGCGCTCTGGTCGTCTACCACTGCTCCAACTTAGTTGTCGGTCCGGTTGAGGCCAAATCTAATGGCAACAATAGATTGAACCAAGCTTTTTTAGTCCATTGCTGGTAGAATGATGTGGTACCTTAATATTTCCTATAGTTTCTTGCTTATAACTTCCAATTTGTAAACTTGGGAGTGAAACATATGCAAATCTAACTCTTATTAATCTCAGATTCTGCCGACCAGACTCTTTGGCGGTCAGCGGTAAATGACAGTTTTGACAGCATTTACATAGGTTGTTGCTGAAAGAAATCCAAACTAAGTCAACTCACTTGAGATTAACAAAGGAATAGTGATATATGAACACCAAGCTAGATTGTTCACGAGTGATGTTCAACTGGTATTGGACCTTCATGCTATATGTATACATTGCCGCTCTGCCAGTATCTTTTCTTTTGTTCATTTTACTTATGTTTTGGCAGGTTGTAGGCCTGGGGGAATCTGGGAGGGCTGCAGCAAGGCTTGCTCTTGCTAGAGGTGCTTCTGTTCTTGCCATTGATAAGAATGAACAGTTGGTTGCATTAGAAGTATGTCTAATTATGATTGGATTATCAGAAAAGACTGTTCTTTTCATTTAAACCTTTTTAATTACCATGACTTTTTATGGTTCCAGAACGATCCTCTATTTGCAGAATATGCTGATTTGCAAACAACTCTTGGTTATTGTGATGATATGCTTTTAGAAAGCACAGACAGGATAGTTGTTTCTCCTGGAGTTCCTCTTGAGGAGTATGGTCTTTCTAATTTGATGCACTCTGTAAGTTCTCCTGACCAACACCTTTTCCTTTCTGTTCTTGTTGCTTTCAATGTTGTTTGTTCCTGTTGCTGAAGATGTTGTTTAGTCTACTTTTGGTATCTGAATATGCATCTGGTGTTTTTCACTGCAGAGAGAAAGAGAGCATCCTGTGTGTCGACAATTTACAAAATTCACCATATCATGTTATAATTTTTGTTGCTTGAAATAAACTTTTTTCTACATAAATAATTCCTATGTAACATATGGCCTTGACTAATATCTACCACCACTGTTGCATTGGACTTCATTTGAAGAAGCTTGCATTTTCTGAGGATTCAACCTTCATAGGAAAAAAATGTGGTCCGGAATTCTTAAAACAAACCCTACTAAATGGGATGTCGCATGTTGGTTTGATTTTTTTACTATCTGAAAAAGTAGAGGCAGTTATGATGTTTCACTGACTAAATATTTGTTTACTTACTCTATCGATATGGATTAGTCCATATCTTAAACATGCTACTGTAAAAGGAGGTTTCTTTGCTATGTGAAATTGCAGGGAGGGCAAGTGATGTCAGAGTTGGACTTTGCAGCAGAAGTATTGCCTCAAAATATCAAAGTTTTGGCAGTGACTGGCACAAATGGAAAATCCACTGTGACTTCTTTTGCTGGACAGGTAACTAGATCTCCTTATCTTCTCCGAGGACTGGGAATTCTCCCTATTGACAACTTCTTGCAAAATCTTCTAACAGATTGTATGTTTTCTTTCAAAGAAAATTTTGAAGGGCTGCTATTTATGATCTTCTAATTAAAATGACTAGAAGTCATACACCCAAATTATATTTCTGTGGATCTTTGCTTCATTAACCATGTCAGAATAGAGTAGGAGCTAACATTATGATATTATTGCTAGCAACCTTTCATTAAATTTGGAAAATATTGGATGCTATAATTTTTGTAGAGGGCACTATACAAAATTAGAAAATATTGGATGCTTTAGTTTTTGTAGAGTAAGCTATACTTTCTCACATAATTGCCAAATGTGGCATTATGTCTTCCCCCCACCCTTTCTCTCTCTCTCTAAGTGGGATAGTTAAGATGAGGGTGAGCTTGGCACTGTGGCAAGGTGAGCATTGCCACTTGGTTGTCATGAGCTCAAAATACAAAAACAGCCTCTCTGCACATTGGGGTAAGTTTGCATATATTTGACCCTTCCCTGACCCCATGGTAGCAAGAACCTTGTGCATTGGAATGCCTTTTTTTCAGTCGGTTAATATTGAAACTAGGATTTGGTTGTGAATGGAATAGGGCTTTCTTGAAGTACAAGGCTAGGGTATAATGTTCTTATATAACTATTAGGGAATATGATTTGGTTAACTCTGAATATTTGAAAGTTCATTGAAACTTTTGAGCATATATATATATAGATATAGATATAGTGCACTGAGATTCCCTTTTTTAAGACAGTTAAGATCTAATCTAGGATCTGGTTGTGAATGCAAAAAGGCTTTCTTGAAGTATAAGGCTAGTGTATAATGTTCTTATATAACTATTAAGGGAAATGAATTGGTCAACTCTTGATAACTGAAGTTTCATTGAAATTTTCGAGTTTTGTGGCAGCTACCCAATATCAATCCCTCTCTCTCCCTCCCCCCCTTCCTCATGTAATCTTTATGGAACATCATATCTCATTGAGATTTGTGTTTATATGAATATGGATGATATTCACAGGAACTGCAAATCTGTTATGAACATAAACATAGAATATAAACAAGATTTATGCTGCTAGTTTTGACCAAAAATAATCTTGATTTAACTTTTTCTGTCATACAAAGATATATGTATGCTGATTCTTGTGTGGTCAACTAATCATTTCATGATGATGGATTGATTTCCAAATTCAGTTGATTGCTTGTTATATTGGCCTATACTGGATACAGATGCTTCGTCATTTGGGCATTGAAACCTTTGTTGGAGGAAATCTTGGAAGCCCACTCTCAGATGCTGCCATTCAGTGCTTACAATCATCTTCAGGAACAGACATATATCAGGCAAGTATCTTTCTCCTTTGATAGAACATGATCATTGGAATTCTATTAATTAAAGACATTTTGCTTTCACAAATAACATATAAATGCTTTGCTGATGGTTCCATGCTCAGAGAACTATTTTCTAGTCCGTATGGAGCTATGGTACAACACCATGTCTTTCTTCTATGTTTTGCCAACCATAAATTCTGGTCTGTGAAACTTGATGTGCTGCTTTTGCATGAGAACCATGAGTATGGAACATAGTTGAAATTATTTTAAAAGTTTTTTTTTTTTTTTTTTTTTTTTTTTTTTTTTTTTTTTTTTGCTAGGAATCATTTGTAAGCATATTGATCTTGAGAGTGATGGGATATAGAAGTGTTAATAGTTTGGTGATTTTTACACTTTAATCAAACGAGGTGAACTTGGGAAACACTGACAAACAAACCCTTGTGAGGAGGTCTAATGGCAGTTCCTTGGGGATTTTTTCTGCCTTATATTTACAACTTATAATGGCAAAAAGATTATAGCAAGAATTAGTTCAAGCCTCATGCTTTTGTTTGGATTCTAGCTAATTTTCTATATCCTCATTTTCTTTTAGTTTCTAATACTTCGATGATAGTTCCAAGAAAGTTGTCAGTTTAAAGTAAATGGATGGTTATTTGTCATGTCTAATGGTTGTTTTAGACTAGTTAGTTGTTAATAGGTTATTATACTATTGGACCTATAATATGTTTCTTTTTGTTCTCTTGTTGTAGTTTTGCCAACATAACTAAGGGGCCATAGGTTTGTGCAATGGTAAAAGGCTTAGGATGACAAACGCAATGGCAGGGGTTCATGTCATGGGGCACCTACCATGTTAAAAATGCCAAAGATTAGGTCTGTTCCTGGTCCACCTCTCCCTGGACCACCCTAGATTGTCGGGACCACAACTGGGTAATAGTCTTAAGAGCAAGCCTTGGCACAATGATAAGGTTGCTTTATACATGACCTTGGTGTCACAGGTTCAAAACATGAAAATAGCCTCTTTGTGCACTGGGGTACGGCGGACCCTTCCTAAACCTTGCAGTGCCACGAGCCTTGTACACCGGGATGCCCATTTTTAACCAAGTAGAAAACAGCAGCACTAGTTTTATTTGGCCCTCCCAAGTTCAGTTGATTACTGCTTATGATGCTTGATATGGAACTTATCTCTGAAGGATACCTCAAATGCCTACCATTTAGTTAAGTGTACTGCTCAAACATCTTGGATTTCTTCTTTTGATTAGTTTTAACTTTTCCAGTTTCATATTCATAGGTAGCTGTGGTGGAGGTTAGCAGCTATCAAATGGAAATTCCAATTAAGTACTTTTCTCCTGCTGTAAGTTGGATTTGGAGATTTCAATTATGTTCTTGTGAGCATCTAATAATCAAATCATTCTTCAATATTTTTTTATTATGTAAAGGTTGCAGTGGTTTTAAACCTCACCCCTGATCATCTAGAGAGGCACAAGACAATGCAGAATTATGCTGCTCTGAAATGCCGTTTGTTTTCTCATATGAAGCATAGCAAACTTGCAGTCCTTCCAGTTGGTATTACCATATGTATCCCCTGTGAAATTTTGGGATTCTAATAAATAAAAAAATAATGCTGCTTTTATTGAGATCAAGTTTTGACAATGCCTTTTCCATGACTTTTTCCAGCAAATGCTTTTGTAACCTCTAGCTATTCACATGAAAAGGCAAAATAGTTATTACATTTGATTCTATTTGTATATTTTAAAAAAACTAATTTTCATTTTATTTGATGCTGAAAGTAAACAATACTTATCCATATGTTAGATCGTCCATTCCCTTGAGGGAGAAGAATACAATTGTTATGGGAAAGAATATAATTGTTCAAGGGAGACAGAAGTGCATACCTTTGTCAGACAAGCCTTTGTTCTTGTATGTATGACTCTGATTCTCTTCTAGTCAGAGTCTAGGTGGGTGTTCATCCTTCTTGTTCATGTACTTGACTCTCATGTGAAGCAGTAACTTGGACTTCCTATCAGCTTTTAGGCTATATTACAATGTCTCTTTCATATTCTATCATAGATTTATGGCTTATGTCCATAAACTGTCAGGATTAGATACACAAATCATGAGTCTTTCCTTTTGATGACTGTTTCATTGTCCTTTCCACTATCATAAAGGCTGAGGAAATATAAAAGAGTTGTGTAGGACTTTTGAGTCACCCAATAGTGTAGGTTGAAGATTGACTTTATAATTGAACTCTCCTGACCATATCTATCTCCAAGATTGAAGTAATGAGCTATATGATGTACTGCATTTACAACTGTAATATTTCTTTCCTTATTCTATATTGTTTGGCTGCTTTTTGGTCATTTTTGTGTTCTATAATGTCTTCCCCTGAGTGAGCATCCACCGGTGAAGTAACATTGTACAGTCCTCCAAGTACACTGATGAACTAAAATTCAACTGCTTGTGAAGACCTTAAAGTACTATGGTTTGTAATGCAGCTGTTCAAACTGAGTTGTCCATTTTTAGGCTCAACTATTCGTCCCCTAGGTGTACATTCAACTGTAGTCAAATGGTAGACCTGCAAATAGACTGATGTAGTAAACATTCAACCACGCTTGTGAAGGTCTTAATCTACTATAGTTGTGTGATGCAGCTCTTCAGTCTTATTTGCCCATCCTTGGTTCAACTATTCCTCGTCTATGTGAACCTTGGAGGCCTGTTACCCAGTTGTATGACCTTAAGTTTAAATGTCAAAGTGGTATGTCACCTACCAGCAAACTGGGCTTCGAGGTTTCATGTTAGGTGCTTCTCTTGTACAAAGTTGCTTTGTCTAAGAATTTATTACTTCTTGGAGGGTTGATATCAGGGTAAAAGCTGGTTGTAAAATGTTTCAGACATAGATCACTCATGCCTTACCTGTAAAGCCATCTGCACATAGCTGGGACAAAGCTAGTTAGTTAAAGTTATATTAATCTTCAATGACTTGTTTGTAAAGGACCAAAGAACCACAAGATGCAGAAATAAGATACATAGATTTCAAGCTGGCATTTGCAGTATGATATTGCCAAATGTGTTTACTTGTTCTCTTGAACTATAGCATACTGTAGTTGTCTCACCGACAATTTGCCACCAGTTGTGCTGAATGATTGTATTGACAATTAGCCATCGATTTTGCTGAATGATGGTATTGGAAAATTTTGTTTCAGGAAATAATTACTTAAATGAAGTTTTTAGCAGTCATGCAAATGAGTGCAATGTTGCTTGGATAGGAGATCATCCAGGCATCAAAGTAAACATTCTCTTTTACAGTGTGCTCATGCATTGTTGGTTGTACCATCCCTTGACCACAACATTTATTTGTGACTTTGTATAGGTGGACATTGAGACAAAGGGTGCAATTCTCTGCATTCCCACATCTGGGTTGGTCACGCATCTTCAATTGGGATTGCTGAAGGCGATGGGCACCCACAACTATTGTAATGCAGCAGTGGCTGCGTTTTCAGTTCTTGGATTGGATGTTGGAATTGATACTGATTCCATCAATTCCACTGTGGAAACCCTAAGCCTCTTGCCTCATAGGATGCAAGTTGGTAAAAATTTTTTATCCCTCCTCATGTTTAAGCTTTGAATTATGTCATGTACCTTGCTATTATGGAGCATGATGAGAGCGAGCAAGTACACTTGTCTATATGTATGAACTCATAACTATATGGCAGTAGACTATTTAGACTCCATTGGTCTTAAAGTAAATTCTTTCTTGTTTATAATTGACAACACAATTTTTAATTCTCTACTACAGCTGCTTAATTATGCATTTATGAAATTAAATGCAACCATCGTGGATTCCCATTATCCAGAATCTCTTCAACTTGACTTCAATTGTAAAGTTTCAAACATTGGCTTCAAGTTGGTCTAGGAGCATAGGAAATGCAACCATCATTTCCCTATTCTGCTAATGTATGCTTTAAAGCTGTTAGCACATATGTTAAAATTGATGCATCCACGGGCTATTTCATTACCATTGCCTGTTGAGTGATGTACAAGTTCTATATTGACAATTTAGATGCTCAAATCAAGAGTATAATTTTCTCTAGAGCCCCACTAAAACACACCATAAAATTAAAGGTAGTTGTTGAATTCTGTTGCTCATCGATTACAGCAGTTGTGACCATCTCTCATTGCACAACAGTCTAGATATTGCATGTTATCGTAGGCCCAAGCCAATTAATAATATTTTGTTCTAATGATTTACTTTTTTTTTTTTAGAAAAGTTTTATGATGGCTAAATAAATGATATGCAATGGAATGCATGTAATGAACAAGCCCCATCTGTTGTTGGCCAGCATCAGATTGTTTGATTCATGAAGACAATTGGATCAAATGTTTGGCCACAATATAGGTGAGCCAAGATCTGGCAATATGATCTCTTAAGAAAATGGAAAAAAAAATGCAATGTTTAGCAAAGAGGTTTTTTACCATTCACTTGCACTAGTATAAACTGTCTTGTTTGATCTAGATTCTCTTTTGCTTTCAAACCCGTATATCATTTCATAGTTTTTTTATGTTCAAATGTAGTTTTCATGGATGCTTATGGAGTGACATGGGTGGATGACAGCAAAGCTACAAATGTTGAATCAACATATACAGGATTAACAGGTCTCAAAGATCACAAGGCAGTCGTCCTTCTGGGTGGCCTTGCGAAGGTAACTCCATTTCACTTTCATATTTATAATTGGGGACATGCTTATTTATTAAGCAGTCTTTAATTTCTTTTTCTTTTTTTTGATTTTTGGAAAATAATGAGAAACCCTAAATATTTTGAATGTCGAATAGAAAGCAAGCTTATTAGAGAAGTCAGACTGCTAGAACCAGCTTTGGTTCTTTCAGCAGTTGTGTTCAATAATAAATAGCATCCTTGTTTATAGAGGGAAACTTTGGAAGGAACCAAACTGGTAGATGATTCAATTAGTCTTTTGCCCCTAAATCCAAGTCAAATGAATGATTTGCATGTTGGTACCATTTTGAACCTCCATTATGTTTCCTCTGGCTTTGCCTCTCCATGCATAGTTCTATGCTTTCTTAAAAAAACCCTCATTTTTTGCAACATGTAATAAAAGATTCTCTTTATTGTGGCGTTGTTCCCCATTATCAAAGTTACTGTATCCAACTATATTTTAAAAAGTTGGTCTAGCGTACGAGATTCATTCCATTGCAGGGTCTAGAAAGGATCCTTTATGACCTCCAGGACATAATGGAGCAACCTTAGTATTGTGCCAAGGCTTACCTTCTATCTTTAATATTATTTTTACAAAATTATACAAAAAGTATCAATGAGTTCCCTATATATCTTACATTCCATTCTTTTTTGATTCTTTAGGTCTTAAGCAATGAAGGATCCAATGGTTTCGAACAACTGGTTGAGCTTCTTAATCATCACAGAGGGGTCATCACTGTAAGTTTTCTGCAGATATATGTAGCCATTTGTCATTGTCTTACATAATTAATGGGATTGTTCCTGGATAAGCTGGCAAACTAACGGAGATGTGGGTAATTGTTCATAGTTTGGATCTGCAGGTGCTATGATCCAAAGGACGTTGTGTGATGGTGGACTTGGTATTCCTTGTGTTAGAGCTGTGAACCTTGAGGAAGCTGTGAATTGTGCAAGAAGCATGGCCAGATATGGTTTGTTGTCTTCTTGCTGTTAAAAATAAGCATTCATATTATTCCTTTGTAATGATGCATCATTCAGTGACATATTTCCCTGGCTAGGACTTCTGCTCCAGATGGCCATACTAAACTGTCCTTTAGGACAGTTGCCTGTCTGGCAGTAGGTCTATTTGTTATGTTTTCCCCTTATAATTTCTTTTTTTATCTGTTATGTGGCTACTTTCAGTATGGACTCTTATTATCTTGACCAGAAACTGATCTCTCTCTCTCTCTCTCTCTCTCTCTATCTCTCCCCCTCCCGGCTCTCTCTTTTAATCTTGTCCAGGAGATACTATTCTTTTGAGCCCAGGTTGTGCCAGCTTTGATGAGTTCAGAAATTTTGAACACCGAGGGAAAGTCTTCCAAGAATTAGCGCTTTCATCGTAGATCAAGTGGATTATGATTCCAAATCTCCATTGTAGGGGTAACATAGAAGTCCCAATATGTGATTTTTGCCATGGGTTATAGACATCAGAAATTGACAATGAATCTTTATCACAACTATAATTGAATGTGAAATTCAGGATTTGGAGTTTCCGGCTTTTGAGTCCATTCAGTGCCTCTCTTTCAAATTTTCACGCCATATTTTGTTATAATTATTCATGAAGAACTGATTTATTTTTGGGTGTAACCGTGGTAGCACCATTTTCATAGTGTGAATTTGCCTGAGCACTTTCTGATATGCTGCATGCTGTAGATGGGAACATTATATTTATTTGCCGAGGACTTTGGAACTATGTTTAATGGATTTTTAGGTTGTGCATGGTAACCTGATTATTTTAAGATTGCAAGAAGCTGAACCTCTACAATTTTTGAAACATCATTTCTTTCATCTCTTTTCAGCGTCAGAAATTGTTTTGTTCCAACATTCCATCCTTTTATTTAATAGCATGATAGGTAATTAAATCATGTTTACGTACCGTATGCATGTTAGCCCATGTAATGGTGTACATGTCAATGGTCATCTCTCTCTCTCTCTCTCTCTCTCTCTCTCTCTCTCTCTCTCTCTCCTGCCCAAATAAAAGACCCATGGACCATTAATCGGGGAAGTGATGGAGTTCAAAAGTTTTCACCGGGCCACTAGGTTTCCAATTCCCTGACCCATTGAGTTGTTAGGTTATATCTGATTCGATGTCTGAAATTTCAAATCAGTATAAAGATTTTTATGAAATAAAATATTACTTAAAAAATCTAGTGGCATGAGCCTTTTTTTTTTTTTTGGTTAAATGGATAACTTATATTATATTCCTGAAAAAAGTACAATTCAAACTATCAGCATACAAAATATATCTAAACTGTACAGGCATATCCTCCAGAGAGGTACAAAAGAACCATCCCGAGTAATGTACAATGAAGGAGGCCGCCCAGTTGGCCGCAGAATTAGCTTCCCGATAGACATGGCGGATAATAAGCCCGGAGCAGTGACGGAGCATCATCGCTATATCCCGAAGGATGGGGAAAGTAGGCGTTTTAAGGATCCTCGTGGCATACTTGATACTCATCCAAGCACTGTATAGCTCCGCAAGGGGAACAGTCTGTTCCCTTCAGGATATAGCGATGATGCTCCATCACTAGCTTGGAACCCTCCATAGCAATGAAGCTTGTCGCAGAAGATCTGATGACCAAAGCAGCTCCTGCCATCCGTCCTATAACACTCTCATCAAAGTTGATAGTAACATAATCCTGAGGAGTGGGCTCCCAAGAGACCAGAATTCGGTGAGGCGCTCGAGGAGCTGAACCGAAATCCCAGATGTCAGGCAAAGTCACCATCGAATGATGATACTCATCAGCCTGAGCGCTAGCTCTTTCCAGAATGAAGGTAGGAGAGCTAGTCTCAGATCTGAAGATTATAGCATTCCGGGAGATCCATAAGTGATAAGCCAGATAAGCAAGCAGGGTCCTGGACGATGTGGCATTGGGAGACTGCAGATAGCGAGAGAAGGTAGTGAAGACATTGTCTTCGGAATACAAAAGAGCCCTATAGCCAACCAGAGTCCATACTCGCCTTGCCCTAAAGCAAAGAAATAAAGCGTGGTCTAAGGATTCCTCCGGATCATCACAAATCAGGTAGGAGGGGGGTATACGAACTCCCCTGGAGCTAAGAAGGGACCTCGTTGGCAGGCATCGCCGCATGACCTTTCACAGAAAGAGACAGACCCTCGGATGTACCGGCAGAGCCTAGATTCAGCCTCCATGATCAGTACCTTGCTAAGTAGGATGATAGATGTTGTAGAGGTCCGACAAAGGGGCAGTAGTGGAAGAGGAGGGGCCCCAAACTCTGATATCCCAGCAGGGAGATAGAGGTAAAGCTATGGAGAGTATCCTATCCTTCAAAGGCTCTCCAAAATAGCGAGAGATCAGTGTAGAGTTCCAGGTCTGCATCCCCGAGATGATAAGGTTACTGACCATCCAGGAATCGGGCAGATCCAGGGAAACAAAGGTAGGCCATCTATAAAGGGAAATATCAGAAATCCAAACATGTGCTCAAACTCTGATAGATTTTCCATCCCCAACCATCCATCTGAAATAGGAAAAAACCTCTGGAGTGCGTCTCGTGATCTCCTTCCAGATAGGTGACCCATGAGAAGAGGGCACTGAGTCACCCCCTGCAGGAAAGTAGTATCATATTTAGCTTGCATAAAGGAAGCCCACAAGCTGATCGAATTAAGGAACAAATTCGTAGCATGACGATCCAGCAGAGCCTCCCTCTTGCTGAGGAGCGAAAAGACACCAAGGCCACCTTCCTGGACTGGCTAGCACACAGACTACCAGCCAACCAGGTTAATGCCCCTGGTCGCCACATTGGATCTCTATAAAAAAGCTCGAAGAATCTGCTCTACCTTCTCCACCGTGGTCTTAGGAATAATAGCATTGACTAATAGGTAGATAGGGAGAGAAGACAATAATAATCTAATCAATGTCAGTCTGCCCATTACCGATAACGCCCTTCCCTGCCAACCCTCGACCCGCTCCTGAACTGCCTGCACCAAGATCCGAGACACATTTCTACGGAGGCGCCCGCCCGAGATGGGAACACCGAGATAGTGAATAGGCCCATCCTTGTCCCGAATCCCTAGAATGGAGATGATGACAGAGCGAGTGCGAGTAGCAATCTTAGGGGAGAAATGGACCTCAGACTTTTCGAGGTTGACAGACTGACCATAAGCTATGCAGTAATCCATCATAAACCTACGAAACCCTCGAGCCGTTTCCTCCGAAGCCCTGCCCAGAAGTAAACAATCATCGGCAAAGAGAAGATGGGAGATAGGAAGTACTGTCGGGGACGCGAAGAAGGGGTGGATGGATGAATCCCTGACCGCATTCCGAAGACCCCTGGAGAGGGCGTCTGCAGCAATAATAAAAAGGTATGGAGATAGCAGACAACCCTAACGAAGGCCAACTGTCGAATGAAAGAATTCCGAAGGTGAGCCATTAAGAAGGATAGAGAAAGACGGGCATGTAATACAATTCATGATCCTGAATGTCCACAGAGGGTGGAAACCAAAATCATACAAAGATTGCTGAAGAAAGGTTCAGCACATCTGATTATAAGCTCTCTCCATGTCTAGCTTGATCACCATCAATTAATATGTAACTTGGAGATCTTTAAGTCAATCATTTCTATGTGTTCTGTATGATGTCCAAAACGACAAACAAACTGCAGAAACTAACTAGCGACAAAATAATAGAGACTCTACTTAGAAACTTATAATTACGACAAACTGCAGAAACTGACTAGCGACAAAATAATAGAGACTCTACTTAGAAACTTATAATTATTTTCTAAATAATTTCATGCAGGGACCAAGCTCCTCACAAACAACCTATATGAAATTAATGATTGGGAATAAGCAATTGTGGACTTACCACTCATTGCATGAAATCAGTAATTTAGAAAAATAACTGATGTAGCATCTAACATATAGTTAAAAATAAAATTAATCTTTCTCAACATACTTTCAGTTTAGGATCTCTATATAAAAATATATTAATAACTCAAAAAAATGCTAGGCAAGCTAAATATATCTACGTACCTTTAACTAATATTTGTCAGTTTAGTTGTTGGTAACGTGGCATGGAAAACTAAATTTCATGTCAGGTTTTCACGTTTGGTATAGAAAATAAAAGAAAGATGATAAAAAATAAAATAAAATAAAATAAGAATCTTATGCTTTATTTTAGGAGAAAAAGATAAAATAAATATTATAAAAAATTAGTTTTTAATAATTTCTGAATGGTCATTGAATTTATTTTGATATCTTTTTAAATTTATTTAATAAAGAGTTTTTTTGTAAAAAGTTAAAATGTAAATGGCATTATATAAAGAACTATGCGATTATGATTATTATATAAAAATTGATTGAAGATCATAATGCTATCTTAGAATTAAATAAATTAATTTTTTGTTGATGGATATATTTATAAATTTGATCATATTTATATATGAATTTAGTTTTAATATTTTATTAATTAAATTCGATAAAATTATTTTTTAGTAATTTTTTGAATAAATAATTTTAAAAAATTATTAAATTATTCTATAATCTAATGTATTGTATCCTAGTAGATTTTTAAATAGTATTTGATTTTCTTATTCTGGGTGGAATAATAGCTTATTCCATCTTATTCCCTTAAATAGGTAAAAAAATGATGATGTGCTATCCTAGATTAGCTATTTTGATTAACCCTTGTTATTTTAAAATTTATATTTTATGCTGGACCATAAAATAATTTATTCTATATTATTTTATTTTTAATATAATAAATTATATTATATTAATTATATTAAAATAAAATTATTATTTTAAATTTTTAATTAAATAAAAATCTAAAATAATATGAATGAATAGCTATTCTCTGAACGAAATTCGTATTCTTACTTCATAATTAAATTTTGGGTATCAAGACTACCTTAATGTATGTCCTGGTAAGTGCAGCCAGAACAGCCTGGGGTCCTATGGGTAAAAAAATGGTTCACCAGGGATGAATATAATTTTTCCACGTAACTTTGCGGGAGTCTTTTTAAAATAATATTAAAAAATATATTTATTATTTTAAGTGTTTTGAAATATTTTTACGAAAGTAGGTATTTCTTGGGGACGTGGTAGCCAGTGTGGAAATTTGGTTGAAATCATCTTTACCAAAGGCGATTTCAATTGAAATCGTCTTTGGCAAAAATGATTTCAAATTAAGATGAAATCATTTTTTCCAAAGACGATTTCAACGTAGAATTTTTTTTAAAAAAATTAATAATTTAAAATTAAGATTTATATTAAAAATATAGATATATAGAAAAATAATTAATTTCATTAAACAAAAGTAATTTAATAATTATTATATTAATTGTTTCGAGTATGGGATTGTCCTACGTCTCAATATATCAATAGGCAACCACTCGTCCCCGTGCCAAAACCCTGAACCCTAAACTGTAAATCCTAAACCTTAAGCCTTCAATTGGGCTGTAGCTGAGCCCCGCGGGCACCACCGACCATAGCCTATCGGGCACGGGCCACGAGTAGCACGAAACATAACATTTTTGAACGCTTGGTGTCAAACATGCGAGCACGGGACAAGGTACGATCTATCGAAGGTCATCGAACCGGTGGCAGGACTGGAGGCCAGACCGATGGCAAGACATTAATTATATAATATTATTATAATATTATAATTATTATTATAATTAAAAATAAAATTAATTATATGATATTATCATAATATATTATAATATAGTTTATATTATAATAAATATTTTATATTTTAAAATATAATAAATATATTTTTATTAAATATTTTATATTCTCCACCAGCGCACCCATATCACACCAACCAATCTTTTTTATTTTTTTGGGATTAGACAACCAGTCTTGTTTCTTTTCTTTTTTTTTGATAAGACGGTGCATTCATTTCACAAAGCGGGTATGAATATAACCAAGAAAGTCAGACAAAAGTAAATCATGAAACTGTATAGGTATAGCATGCCAGTCAGTCCATAAGACAGGATCCGAGTCATGGACAACATAAGATGCCACTCAGTCAGCAACAGAGTTGGCATCTCTGTACACATGACGAATGGAGAGCTGGGCACAACCTTGAAGGAGTAGACCAATATCCCGGATGATGGGATGAGTGGCAGAGCCTCTCAGCACCCGTCTGATCCAAAGAATAACAGTCATGGAATCCCACTTAATGATGAGGCGATCTAAGTGAAGAACCTAGCAGGCATACCGAATACCTGCCCATGCTGCATAAAGCTCCGCCACCGGGATGGAGGAGTAAGAAGAGGCATGCCACCAGCAGCCAGGAAGCCAAGGTGAAAATCCCGGATGACGAAAGCCGCACCACCTTGCCTATTCCTGATGCTCCCATCAAAATTGATAATGAAGAAAAGTGGAGGAGGGGGTTCCCAGGAGACAAATATCCTGGAAGACGCTCGAAGAGCAGAAGGGGAACCCTAGTTCTCCAGGGACCTCACCATAGAGCTCCGAAAGTCGATGGCAGTCGTCCTAGCTCTCTCAAGGAGAATCCTAGGAGCACCTGACCGAGCTAAAAATCAGCTCATTCTTGGACAGCCAATTATGGTATGCCAGGTAGGCCATGAAGGAGACAGAGTGGTCAGAGCCAGAGCTCAAGAGAGAAAAGAAAATGTCGTCCGAATCGTCAGCCTAAAGGCCTAAAGATGGAAACCCAGCCATTCGCCACAACAATGCCAACCGGTCGCAGAGGAATATAGTATGGACTTGCGACTTACAGTCAAAATGACAATAAGGGCAATCAGATGGGATAGAGATACCTCGGCAAAGCAAAAGATCTCGAGTAGGCAGTCAGTGCCAAGCAAGTTTTCACAAGACAGGGAAACCCTGGGATGCACCGGTAACGACCACAGCCAGCCCAGATTTCGAGACGATGGCGACTCAGGAAGATAAAAAGACACCAAGTCCGAGATGGGTGCCCAGGAGTCCACAGAGCGCCTCCAAACTCTGGTATCAGGATAGGTCGCAACAGGCAGAATAATAGACAAGACCTTGTGACCCAGGATACCTCCGAAGGTAGCTAAGACTGCCTAACGATCCGACTGAGGCCGCTCAAGAATCATGAGATCTGAGACCATCATTGTCGGCGGAATGAGAACGGAAATGAATGTAGGCCACCTAGACAAATGGATGTTAGAAATCCAGGGATCAAGCATGAGGCGAATAGACCGATCGTCCCCCATAATCCAGGTAAGGAGAGGAGTAATCAAAGGCGCCCTCGCTGCCATCTCCCTCCAAATCACATATGCATGCCTCGGGAAAATGGAGAGGGCATCGGTATCTGTCTGAGGAGGAGCATACCTCGATCTCATAATAGACGACCACATGCTATCGGGGCATAAGAAGAATATGGCTACATGTCTAGATAGGAGGGCCTCCCGTCGAGCCAAAAGAGAGGGAATCCCCAGACCTCCCTGATGAAGAGGTTGGCAAACAACCTCCCACCTCATCAAATGAACCCTTCTCCTAAAAGGCGAAGAGTCCTAGAGAAAAGCTCGGAATAACTGCTCTAGCTGGAGAGTGACTGATCTGGGGATGACCACATTAGAAAGCAAATAAACTGGAAGAGATGCAAGAACCGAGCAGATAAGAGTGATCATACCCATGGAGGAAAGAGATCTCCCCTACCAGCTATCAATCCTCTCTCGAACTGCCATCACCAACGGTGCACAATTCGACATCATAAGTTTGGATCCAGTGATGGGAACCCCTAGATAGGAAAGGGGACCCCGGCGCTTAAGGATGCCAAGTATATCCCGAATCCTGGTTCGCTATCCCGTGGGGGTCTTCGGACTGAAGTAGATGCTGGACTTGTGCAGATTGACCCTCTGGCCTGAAGCCAGGCAATAATCCTCTAAGATTGTCCTAAATCCCTAGGCAGAAGATATGGAAGCCCGGCCAAGGAGCAGGCAGTCATTCACAAAGAGGAGATGTGACACCGGAGAAGCCCCCGAGGCTGGAATGTAGGGCTAGATAATCGATGCACTAATTACTGCTCGCAAGGATCTAGAGAGATAGTCAGCACAAATAATAAAGAGATATGGGAAAAGGGGATAACCTTGGAGAAGGCCGAGAGAGGAATGGAAAACTCTGTCAGGGAGCCATTAACAAGGATTGAAAAGGAGGGGCGAATAATACATGCCATGATCCTCGAAATCCAAGCAAGGAGAAAACCAAAGTCCTGCATTGCCGTGACCAGAAAGTCCTATATGACAAAATCATAAGCTCTCTCCATGTCCAACTTAATCGCCATAAGGCTACAGCGAATGGGAGCATTACGCATATCATGCATGAACTCATGAGCAATAAGGATGTTATCTGAGATACTCCGAGAAGATACAAAAGCACCATGCTCTGGGCTAATCAGCTACGGGATAATAGGCCTCATTCAGTTAGCAAGAAGTTTGGCACATACCTTATACAGAGTGTTACATAAGCTAATAGGGAGGAAGTGTCCCGGCTTTGAAGCATCCGGCCGCTTGGGGATGAGAGCGACGAAAGCATGCTTCCAAGAGTTCAGCATACTCCCAGTAGCAAAAAATAACTGCACAGCCTCACAACATCTGACCGCAGAATATCTTAATATGACCGAAAGAAGAAATGAGGAAAGCCACCAGGACTGGGGGCTTTAGCTTCCCCGAGTGACCAAAAAGCAGATTTGACTTCATCAGCTAGAACCTAAGTCATAAGCATAGAATTTTGGATAGCAGATACAGAGACGGTGGGAGGATAAGAAGCAATAGAGTGAGGTAGATAATTAGAAAGTGTCCACCTAGAAGAAAAGAATGAGAGGATCTCCATCCTGATAGCATTATCATCCTCCAGCCAACCAGCAATCTCAGAGCGAAGAGCTTCGATTCTATTCCTGCTCCTCCGAATGATCGTGGCTTGATGGAAGAAATGGGTATTTCTGTCACCCTCCCACAACTATTGAATTCTGGATTTCTATCTTCAGAAAATCTCTTGCTTCCGTAATAGAGAATGATGTAAGGAGAGATTAGCCCGGAGAGCCTCCATGTCCACCTCCGATAAAGATCCACATCTATCTTCTTGAACCTGCAAAGTAGAAATAGAGTCCTCGACGTACTTAAAGTGATTCATGAGATTGCCAACCTCACACCTGTTCCAGCTCAGAAGACGCCTCCTAAGCAACTCTAATTTTCTGGTAATGCGATAGGAGGCATCACCCCGAACAGGCACCTTCCATACCTCCCTGATAATGTCTCTGGATTTCGGAAAGGACAGCCAGAACTTCTCGAATCTGAACAGAGTGGGACCCCTAGCAGGATGATCAATAGAAAGAAGAACAGGGCAGTGGTCTGAAGCAATACGGCTAAGGTGGTGGACGGAGTGGTCCGGGTGCAGAGTAAGCCAAGCCGGCATCACATAGCACCTGTTAAGTCTCTCCCATACCTTGGCTGGACCAGACCGATTATTGCACCAGGTATGACGAGGACCGAGAAACCCCAAATCTAGAAAGCCAGAATCCTGAATAAATTGGGAAAGCTCCCTAGATCCAGCATCTTGGACAAAGGGTTTCCCTCCACGTTTGTCCTCAGGCAAGTCGATAATATTAAAATCACCCATTACCACCATCAGGATGCCCTGATCGATCAGAGCCTAAGCTTCCTCCCAAACCATCCTTCTCTCCCTGTAAGAGGTGCTAGCATAAACTCCACATAACGGCTAGGAGGGACAGTTGGGTTCAGAGAGGACAATGGCAACGAGCTGGGAGGATCGGTGAAAGACATTAACTCTGATAGCCCCCGTGTTCTAGGTTATAATAATACCACCCGCCTTACCATTAGAAGGTATAGAATATAAACCCCAGTCCTAAGGGAACCGACACCTAAGATGACCCAGGCTGAGATCAAAAATTATGATTTCTAGAAAAACACAAATTTATGAGCTATGTGTTGGCTCCACCCAGTGATTTTGATGAATAACAAAACATTGAGTGCATATTGTATACTAATGTGTATTTCAAGTTATGAGTTTTCAGGAAGAAAGCACCTCAAAATTTCAAAAACTTATGTATCATGGCATGCCGTGGCACGGAGCATTTTTCGTAAATCTAGACATCCTCTTCATGAAAAAAGGGCATCTACATGTTTAATTATTATTTGTTTACGATCCATTTAAGTTTCAAAATTTATATTTGTGTTTTTGGGCTAATTTGCACTTGAATATGAGCTTTTCAGTCTCAAGTATCGACACCTGGGAAGCCAAGTGTCGATACTTCAGCATTTGGCATGAAGAAAAATCCTTGGCATACTAAGTGTCAACACCCAGAACTCAAGTGTCGATACCTAGTGTCGACACTTAGGTTTCCAAGTATCGACTCAAGGCCTGAGATTTTTGAAAATCCAGAACTTTGCCATCTAAGGATTTTTGTGTCAAGTGTCGACACTTGTGCATCAAATGTCGATACTTGAAAGTTCAAGTGTCGACACCTAGAAATCAAGTGTCGATACCTGACAGCCAAGTGTCGACACTTGAAGCCTGACAGCCCTAACGGATCTATTTTTCTGACTTGCAGAACTTGCTTTTCAAGCTCCAAATGGCTAGATCCGAGGCTCCAATGGTCACAAACCGTTTTTTGAAAGTTTCTTGGTGTATTTAATCTCCACCAACCTCATTCTAAAGGCATTGAAGTGTATTGAAGTTCATTCAAAGCCAAAAAGCCTATATTCTTTCAAGAACCTCACATCAAAAGCCTTTTATAGTTTGATTCCCTGAAAAAGCCTTCAAGCTCATCCTAGCATCATTCCAAAAGAGGTGTTTTGAAGAATATTTCAAGAAGGAGACAAGACAAAGCATCAACTTGAGCTTCAAAGATTCCATTCAACTCTTGAAGAGAGTTTGTCTTAATTTTAAAAGTTGTATATCTGTTTTTATTTTATGATTTGACCTTGCTTTCAAGGGTATCTTGAAAGAAGGTTGTTGTGATTTGTTGGTGAGCCAAAGGGATAAAACCAACTAGGATTAAGTTGTGAACCCGAAGACAAAACAAGTGTTGAGATTTGTTTATGAGACTAGGTGACAAAACCAACTTAGGTTTTGACTTGTGAGCCTTGTGAAAAACAAGTCAGCTGTAATATTGTTTGGATTATAGTGGAATTCCCAAAGGTGGCTTGGGGAGTAGATGTAGGTGCTAGGTTTGCACCGAACCACTATAAACCTTGTGTTTGTGTGTGATTGCTCTCTTTCTCTCTTGCTCTTTAGTTATTGCTATTTATTTACTGTTTTTCGCTGCATTCAATCTTGTGCATTGAATTTATTACTCACAAACACCACTAGACCTTTACATTACTGTTTTAATTTTTAAAAGACCCAATTCACCCCCCCTCTTGGGCTCCATTTCTGGGCAACAAGTGGTATCAGAGCACCGGTACTCTCTTGTAGGTCCAAAGATCTTGAGTGAAAGATCATGGCAGCCCCAATAGGAATGGGTGTAGTTGAAGGTCAAGCTTCAAATCGTCCCCCACTTTTCAATGGCACAAATTACACGTATTGGAAAACACGTATGTGCATTTTTATTCAAACTATTGATTATAATTTGTGGAGAACAATTGTAAAAGGTCCTCATCAGCCTACTATGTTGGTTAATGGCATTCTCACTCTGAAGATGGAAGATGATTGGGATGAGAATGACATTAAGCAAATTGAGCTTTATGCTAAGACTATGAATCTGTTATTTTGCTCTCTTGACCCAAGTGAATTTAATAGAATATCTAATTATCTCTCCGCCAAGAAGATTTGGGACACACTTGAGGTTACCCATGAGAGTACACACCAAGTGAAAACAACCAAGGTTAACATGCTTATTCATATGTATGAAATGTTTAAAATGGAACCTACTGAGTCTATTAGTGAGATGTATACTAGGTTCACAAATATTGTGAATGGCATGAGAAACCTAGGAAAAGTTGTTTCTAATGGTGAACTTGTGAACAAACTCCTCAGGTCTCTACCGGCTTCTTGGGATGCAAAGGTAACAGTTATTGAAGAAGCCAAGGATGTCACCACTCTTTCACTTGAATAACTATTGGGTTCACTGATGACCTATGAGCTCTCCCTCAAGCAAAAGAATGTGGAAGTCGACAAAAAGAAGAAAGTAATCGCCTTCAAATCTACTGCGAGAGAAGAATCAAGCGATGACTCCGAAAAAGATGATGAAGAAGATGAGATGGCTCTAATGGCTAGAAAGTTCAGAAGGTTTATGAAGAAGAAAAGGTTCAACTTCAAGAAAAAATCTCTGAAAGGTGAGCCAAGTAAAGAGAAATACAAGGAGAAGGAGAAAGAGCAGCCCACTTATTTTGAACACAAGAAACCCGGTCATTTCAAGGTATACTGCCCCTTGCTCAAGAAAAGCAGAAGAAAGTTGAGAAAGAAAGCCATGATGGCAACCTGGAGTGACAGTGAGGACTCCAGTTCTGAGGAAGAACAACAGGAGGTGGCAAACTTCTGTCTAATGACGGATTATGATGAGGTATGTTCTGAAACAGAAAATGAATTTACATTTAATGAGCTTCATGAAGTTTTTGACGAATTAGTCATAGAATTTCAAAAACTAAAATCAAAACATAAAGATTTGAAAAGGCAAAATTTGGATTTAGCCAAAACAAATGATAAGCTTTCAGATGAAAATGAATGCCTTCTTTTTCAAAATAGAAAATTAAATGATAAGATTTTAGCTCTTGAAAAAGAAAAAGAAGTTTTGAAAAAGAAAAGTTCTTCACTTTCAAATAAAGATTTTTCAAAACAAAGCAAAAAAATTTTGGATGAAAATAAAAGATATAAAGAAGAAATTGAAAAATTAAAACCTTTTGTAGATAAATTTACTTATAGTTCTGAAAAATTGAATTTGCTTTTGAACAATCAAAGAGCTATTTTTGATAGAGCAGGTTTAGGATTTAGAACTCATAAGAAACAAAAACTTTTTAAAAATTTATTTGTGCCTGCATCTTCATCCATTACTTGCTATACATGTGGTACTAAAGGGCATAAATCTTATATGTGCAACAAAAGAAGATTGAATAATATTAAGAAAGTTTGGGTTCCAAAAGGAATCAATGCCACTAACCTAAAAGAATCCAAGATGGCTTGGGTACCTAAAGTCTCCACTTGATCTTTATTGCAGGTATGCTTTGCAACCAACAAGAAAAGAATGTGGTACCTTGATAACGGTTGCTCAAGGCATATGACAGGAGATGTGGAGCAGTTCTCATCGCTCGAATATCAAAATGGTGGCAATGTGACCTTTGGTTATAATGGAAAGGGCAAAACTATTGGTATTGGTAAAGTCCATATCACCCCCTCTTCTTACATTGAT
The DNA here is from genome assembly GCA_021397845.1 of Areca catechu. Classification (NCBI taxonomy): domain Eukaryota; kingdom Viridiplantae; phylum Streptophyta; class Magnoliopsida; order Arecales; family Arecaceae; genus Areca; species Areca catechu. The sequence continues at coordinate 32,329,631 of CM038045.1, forward strand.
AATATTTTATATGTTAATGGTTTGAAACATAACTTGCTTAGTATTAGTCAGTTTTGCGACAAGGATTTTAAAGTTGTTTTTGAATCTTCTTTGTGCATTGTTTTTAGTTTAGATGACAATGGCATCAAGTTCATTGGTCATAGGTATGGCAATATTTATATGGTTGATCTTGATGATCTTCCTATTCAAAATGATCAATGTCTAGTGGCAATGGAAGCTAAGATCATTGAAACTAGTTAGCTTTGGCATCGCAGACTATGACATGCAAGTATGCATTTAATTTCAAAACTTAGCAAAAGAAATTTGATAAAAGATTTGTCTAAACTCAGTTTTGAAAAAGATAAGATTTGTAGTGCATGTCAGCTTGGAAAACAAACCAAATCCTTTTTCAAACCAAAAGGAGTAATCTCTACATCTAGACCCTTAGAGTTGCTTCACATGGACCTCTTTGGGCCAACTAGAATATCTAGTTTGGGAGATAAGAAGTACAGCCTAGTTATTGTAGATGATTTCTCATGATTTACATGGGTCATATTTTTAGCACATAAAGATGAAACGTTTTCTGAATTCATTAGATTTCATAAACGAGTTTCAAATGAAAAAGGTGTTTCAATCGTATCTTTGAGAAGTGATCATGGAACCGAATTTGAAAATGCTGATTTTGATAAATTTTGTATTGAAAATGGTATTCATCACAATTTTTCTGTACCTAGGACTCCTCAACAAAATGGGGTGGTAGAAAGAAAAAATAGAATTCTTGAAGAAATGGCACGCATCATGCTTTGTGAAAATAATTTACCTAGATATTTTTGGGTGAAAGCTATAAATACTGCATGCTATGTTTTAAATCGAGTTTTGATCCGACCGATTTTAAAGAAAACACTTTATGAGCTTTGGAATGGTAGAAAACCCTCAATTCATTATTCTCGTGTTTTTGGATGCCGTTGTTTCATTTTAAACAATGGTAAGGATAATTTAAGCAAATTTGATGCCAAATCAGATGAGGGAGTCTTTCTAGGCTACTCCATATTTAGTAAGGCATACAGGGTCTTCAACAGAAGAACACTTGTTGTTGAAGAATCCATACATGTGGTATTTGATGAATATGATCAGAAATCTTCGAAAAAAGAAGATATGCTTTCTGATGAAATAGGTACCAAGAAAACTGAAAGTGTAAACAACAATAAAGAGCCTACCAAGGAACAGAAAGATGATCAAAACACTGAAGGAGATCAAGCACAAGGTGATGAAAACACATCAACAGTTGATCCACTACCAAAAAAATGGAGGTATGCTCATGGACACCAAAAAGAACTAATTATTGGTGATTCATCTAAAGGTGTAAGTACTCGATCATCCCTTAGAAATATATGTGATTATTTAGCTTTTGTTTCTCAAATTGAACCTAAAATTATTAAGGAAGCTGAATGTGATAGTAATTGGATAAATGCTATGTAAGATGAACTTAACTAATTCAAAAGAAACAATGTTTGGATATTAGTAGATAGGCCTTCAAATACTTCAATTATTGGCACAAAATGGGTTTTTCGAAATAAACTTGATGAAAATTATGTTGTTACAAGAAATAAGGCTAGACTAGTTGCCAAATGATACAATCAGGAGGAAGGGATAGATTTTGATGAAACCTTTGCTCCTATGGCTAGACTTGAGGCAATTAAGCTATTGTTAGCTTTTGCTTGCTTTATAAATTTTAAATTATTTCAAATGGATGTTAAAAGTATCTTTTTAAATGGTTTGATTGAAGAGGAGGTTTATGTTGAACAATCTCCTGGTTTTGAAAATTCAGAATTTTCAAATCATGTTTACAAACTTCATAAAGCTTTGTATGGTTTGAAACAAGCTCCTAGAGTTTGGTATGATCATTTAAGCTCTTTCTTGCTCAAAATTAATTTTGCTAGAGGTAATGTCGATAAAACTTTGTTTTTAAAGAAAAAGATTGATGATCTCTTAGTAGTACAAATCTATGTAGATGATATAATATTTTGTGCTACTAACAAATCTCTTTGTCAAGAATTTGCGAAGTTAATGCAAGGTGAGTTCGAGATGAGCATGATGGGAGAACTAAATTTCTTCCTCGGACTCCAAATAAAGCAAACCAAAGATGAGATCTTCATCAACCAAGCAAAGTACACAAAAGAAATACTCAAGAAGTTTGGGATGGAGAACACCAAGCCTTTAGGTACCCCTATGAGCTCTACTTGTAGACTTAACAAGGATGAATTAGGTAAATCTATTGACCAAAAATTATATCATGGCATGATCGGTTCATTGCTATATCTTACTGCCAGTAGGCCAGATATCATGTTTAGTGTTTGTATGTGTGCTAGATATCAGTCTAATCCTAAAGAGTCTCATCTTTTGGCTATTAAATGCATACTTAGATATTTATCTGGCACAATTCAAATTGGTTTATGGTACTCTAGAGATTCTTCATTTGAATTGATTACTTATTCTGATGCTGACTTTGCTGGGTATAAACTTGATCGTAAAAGTACTAGTGGAACCTATCAGTTTCTTGGAGTAAATTTGATCTCTTGGAGTAGCAAGAAATAGAATTCAGTTGCTCTATCAACGACGGAAGCCGAATATATAGCAGCTAGAAGTTGTTGTGCTCAAATCCTTTGGATCAAACAACAACTCTAAGATTTTGGTATTAAACTAACTAAGACACCCATAAAATGTGACAATACTAGTGTAATCAATCTAACTAAGAATCCTGTGCAACATTCAAGAAGTAAACATATTGAAATAAGATATTATTTCATAAGAGATCATGTACAAAACTCTAATGTCATTCTTGAATTTGTGTGTACTGATGATCAGTTAGCAGATGTGTTTACCAAACCATTGAGTGAAGAAAGATTCTATCTGATTAGAAGAGAGTTAGGTGTCATTGACCCATTCTCCTAGAATTTTCATAATTTTCATCTTATCCAAGTCATTTCACTCAAAAACACTTGTTCTGAGTCCCAAAAGATCTTAAATATTTTGTAAGATTTATTAAAAATTTTTCGATTTATTTTTGGAATTTTCTTGGCCAAGTGTCGACACTTGAATTTTGTAAAGTGTCGACACCTGACCAAGTGTCGATACTTGACGAATATTAAGTGTCGACACTTGCAAAACGAAATTTGTTTTTAAATAGACCGATCGAGGGTTTTGTTCTTACGTTTCCCCCGTCGATTTCAAGTTACAGTGGTCCCCTTCTATCCAAATCCCTCCTCTTCCCGTTTAACCCCTCACGAATCAGGTATTCCATCTTATTTCATTTTTATTTTTATTTATCATATTTTCACTTCATTTTTGTTACCGTCAATCCGTTTGACCTAGATTTAGATTTTGTCGATTTTGTTTGGGATTATAACTGGATTTTCCCGAGTTTTAGTGTTTTTCCAAAACTCCATTTGAAGGAATGGTGATTTACACGGCATTTTTCATGGATTTCTCACGGTTTAGGCCGTTCCTCACGCACATTCCATCTGAATTTGGGTAAAATCACTGTTTGATTGGATTTTAGCCAAAAATTTGGGTATTCACCTAAAAACTAGTGTTTAATACATATTTCTAGTGATTTATCATAGTTTATCATGATGTTTTTGCCACATTTTTTTTACCATTTTGGTAAAACCCTAAATGTTCTAAGCCCAAAACTCAGGTATTTTGGTATTTTGACATTACAAAATGTATTTTTATAAAATTTCCAACCAAAAATATTTTCTAGCTTATAAAATCCCCGCTTTCAAATTGTTTGTAGCTTTTCTAAATTATTCTGGCATTTTATAACCCAAAATTTGTTTCAAAACTATCTTGTAAAATGATTTTCTCCTCAAACTTAACCAGTCCCATTGCTCCTAGTCTGATTGAATCTACCCCCTAGCTTACCTTCTTTAAACTCTCTTGGTCAGCTTGCTGTAATGGATCCCCGGAAGAGACTTGCAGTTAGGGAGAGACCTAGTTAGAGTGTAGAGAGGAGATCGAAGGCTAGATTTGATTCAAGGCAGGCTATTAGTTCTGCTACACCGAGTTCCCCCCTGCAGAGAGGATGGCAGGGAAGATAGTGGCTTCTGGGAGGAGAGTCAACTTGGATTGTTTCGATCGGCACCACTTCCTTATACAACAGGTACTCACTAATGCAGGTCTAGTACCCTTCAGCACTATGCAGGAGAGGTACTACCCTCATCTAGTGAGGGAGTTCTACGGTGCTATGGACTGTCGATGACTTCTATGGACTACCACCATGAGAAGAGTTCAGATTTCTCTTTCTGCAGAACTACTGAGCAGAGTTTGGGAGATCCCCCATAGGGGAATCAGTATTTTTACAGTAGACGATAGGGAGGCAGCATTCAGGTGTATCCTCGAGCGAGAGGATGTTCGTGGTGTGTCTATAGTCATCGCGAACCAGCCATCCTTGGAGATGCGTCTGTTACACCATATCATGGCTCATATTCTTCTGCCAAAGACTGGGAGATTCGACTTCATTACTGAAAGAGAGCTGATGGTGATGACCAGTCTGACAAAGAGAAGGCAGATCGACCTTCCATCATTGATGTTAGTACAGATGCACGATGCCGCGACTCAGCGCCGTCATTGTTTACCCTACGGTATGGCTCTGACCAGGATATTTAGAGCTTGTGGAGTATCGCTAGAGGGGGAGATCTCCAAGGAGATACTGTATACAGATGTCTATGATGAGAGGTCATTGCACTGTATGGGGTACAGACTTGTCACAGGTCGGTGGGTGCGCAGAGAGTTTGGCCAGGAGCCAGATGAGGAGGATGAGCTTCGAGAGGCAGAGGCAGGGCCATCTGGGCCAGCTAGTTTTTCTCCCATTGATATTCCATCGACACAGGCAGAGCCTTCGACACCTGGTACTTCGGCTCCTCCACCACCTTCTTCTGGTTTACCCTTTGAGGAGCACGCCAGAGAGCAGTTTACGGAGATTAGGAGTGAGTTGACTCAGCTGCGTAGCGAGATTGAGACTCTTCGAGCACATATGACCTCAGAGCATGTTGAGATCCGTAGGACTATGAAGGAGGGTTTCACTCGTATTGAGGATTTATTGAGATCCCTTATACCTCCAGCAGCCCCTGCAGTTATATCTTCTGATGATGATGATGGTGATGATCACCAGAGTGACCATGCTGATATAGTTGATGGTGATGATCAGGCAGATATGAGTGAGGACAGAGCTACAGAGATTATTGACAGTGGCAGTAGTAGTGATGACTGTGCTAATGGTTTTGAGGTGGTTAGTCACGATCCTCCTGCTACCCCAGCTGCTCCTTCACCTACTGACTTAGTTGATTCCACACCAGACTTTGTTACACTAGCTGATCTTCTCTCCCCCCTTCCACCAGATCATCTAGGGTTGTACCCGTTTTAGGTCCTTCTAGCCGCACTAGGAGTCGTCGGGCTTTAGCCCAGGGACCTCGTAGGGCCTTAGCCTCTAGATCTAGGATCAGTGCTCCTTTTAGTCTTGAGATTCCATCTGAAGAGGATTAGCCTCACAGATGTCTTTGATATCTTTTGTCTCTTCTGTTGTATATCTTTTATGTTTCATGTTACTTTGTATGTTTCTGATTATTGTATGACTCTGATATACTTTGTATGTTTCAGTTTTGCTGATGACTCAGCAAATTTTGTACTGAAAACTCCTCTTATCAGTTATATATTTCAGTTTGGTGCTTATTATTTGTGATTGATTGGTTAAATTTACTTTCTTCAGCTCTGATACTCTCTTTGGATCTTTTTGGCTCTGATACCTGTCATATTTGATACTCTACCATCTTTTTGTCTCCATGCTCATTGTGAGGGGGAGGTTATTCCCCTTTCTAATGATTAACAAAAAGGGGGAGTAATAGTATAGATTGTATGCATAAATTGTTGTATTTCCACTTTGTTTGTGTAAATTTTCAAATCTGATCTGCTTTGATACCCTGAAATAACATATTATTTGTTCTGATTAGAAATATCTAATTGAGGGGGAGATTGATTCTTCCTAGCTATGAAAATTATGACTCATATGGACTTACATTCAAATTCATGAATTATAACAATTGAAATTTGAAACTTAACGCTATTTTACTCAAGGTTTTGTCATCATCAAAAAGGGGGAGATTGTTGGCTCCACCCAGTGATTTTGATGAATAACAAAACATTGAGTGGCATATTGTATACTAATGTGTATTTCAAGTTATTAGTTTTCAGAAAGAAAGCACCTCAAAATCTCAAAAACTTATGTATCATGGCACGCCATGGCACGGAGCATTTTTCGCAAATCTGGACATCCTCTTCATGAAAAAAGGGTATCTATATGTTTAATTATTATTTGTTTACGATCCATTTAAGTTTCAAAATTTATATTTATGTTTTTGGGCTAATTTGCACTTGAATCTGAGCTTTTTAGTCTCAAGTGTCGACACCTGGGAAGCCAAGTGTCGACACTTCAACATTTGGCATGAAGAAAAATCCTTGGCACGCCAAGTGTCGACACCTAGAACTCAAGTGTCGACACTTAGGTTTCCAAGTGTCGACTCAAGGCCTGAGATTTTTGAAAATCCAGAACTTTGTCATCTGGGAGTTTTTGTGTCAAGTGTCGACACCTGTGCATCAAGTGTCGACACTTGAAAGTTCAAGTGTCGACACCTAGAAATCAAGTGTCAACACTTGACAGCCAAGTATCGACACCTGACAGCCAAGTGTCGACACTTGAAGCCTGACAGCCCTAACGGATCTATTTTTCTGACTTGCAGAACTTGCTTTTCAAGCTCCAAACGGCTAGATCTGAGGCTCCAACAGTCACAAACCATTTTTTAGAAGTTTCTTGGTGTATTTAATCTCCACCAACCTCATTCTAAAGGCATTGAAGTGTATTGAAGTTCATTCAAAGCCAAAAAGCCTATATTCTTTCAAGAACCTCACATCAAAAGCCTTTTATAGTTTGATTCCCTGAAAAAGCCTTCAAGCTCATCCTAGCATCATTCCAAAAGAGATGTTTTGAAGAATATTTCAAGAAAGAGATGTTTTGAAGAATATTTCAAGAAGGAGACAAGACAAAGCATCAACTTGAGCTTCAAAGATTCCATTCTACTCTTGAAGAGAGTTTGTCTTAGTTTTAAAAGTTGTATATCTGTTTTTATTTTGTAATTTGACCTTGCTTTCAAAGGTGTCTTGAAAGAAGGTTGTTGTGGTTTGTTGGTGAGCCAAAGGGATAAAACCAAGTAGGGTTAACTTGTGAGCCCGAAGACAAAACAAGTGTTGAGCTTTGTTTGTGAGCCTAGGTGACAAAACCAACTTAGGTTTTGACTTGTGAGACTTGTGAAAAACAAGCCAGCTGTAATCTTGTTTGGATTATAGTGGAATTCCCAAAGGTGGCTTGGAAAGTGGATGTAGGTGCTAGGTTTGTACCGAACCACTATAAACCTTGTGTTTGTGTGTGATTGCTCTCTTTCTCTCTTGCTCTTTGGTTATTACTATTTATTTATTGTCTTCCGCTGCATTCAATCTTGTGTATTGAATTTATTACTCACAAACACCACTAAACCTTCACATTACTGTTTTAATTTTTAAACGACCAAATTCACCCCCCATCTTGGGCTCCATTTCTGGGCAACACTATGTAACTGTGAGAACCTACAATAGGTAGATAAAAAGGAGGATTTCCTTGTGCCTAACATTCCACAAAAGCAGTCTTGTTTTCTTCTCACGATCCTGCATCGCCACGAAGATATAGAGAGAGAAAGAGAAAGAGAGGAATCCCAATGAATGCACAGGCAATAAAATTACGAGCTTCGGACTCCGGACCTAAGGTGGTGTGTGACAGCGTGAGGCTCTTGCGTAACCCCAGTGAAAGCAAGCGACCCCAGTAATAAGTACGTCGCTGTACAGCCCTCCCCCTAGGGATGGCAATTTTTACCGATCCGATGGGTATCCGACCCGACCCGACCCTAATGGGGCTGGTAAAACCCGACCCGCCTAATTTATAAATGGATATATATTATATAAAAAACCTGAGATAGGTAGTAGTATGCCCCGACCCAAACTCGACCCGTTTATATATATAAAAAAATTATGTTTATAAAATATTTAAGTAAATTGGATATGGGACGGATATACTCGACCCGACTCATTTAGCTTTTAAATAAACCAAGTTTTATGAGACCAGGTATACCCGACCCGACCCGATCCATACGTGATTTTTTTATACCTGACTCGACCCGAGTCAGGTATGGAGCGGATAATTTTTTAGTGGGACGGGTATGGATTTTGGATAACCCGATCCAAACCCGACCTGTTGCTATCCCTACTCCCCCTAGGGGTGCGAATGGGTCGGGTTAGATCGGGTCTTGAGTGACCTCGATATGACCCGGTTCTTTGATCAGGTCCTAATAGTAGATCCATACCCAATCCACTAAAAAATCGGGTCGGGTCGGGTCGGATCCACTATCAGAATTTTCAATCCAACGGGTCATTCGGGTTGGATCGGGTCCATAAATAATTCGATTCTAATCTACAAAGTTTGGATCTAAATATGATCCAAATAAAATATAGACAACTATATTTTAATTATTACATGGGTAACCATTATTAACTATAAACTAAATAACAAATAATATTATTTTTAAAATAAATTAAGATATAAAAATAATTATAACCAGTTCCATACAAGTTTTAAATTATAATTTAAAGGTCCACATAGATATAATTCTAACAGTATAAGTATGTTCGAATCGGGTCGGGTCTAAATTTAGTAAACCCAGACTCGACCTGAAAAATGGAACGGATCTAATTTTAGGACCCAACCCGGATCCACGGATCTATAAAAATGGATTGGATCGGATTTAAATGGATCGGGTCATGGATCAACCCGACCCATTTGCAGCCTTAATTCTCCCCTCTTGTTTTGTTTTGTTTTGTTTATTTTTTATTTTTTTGTTTTGTTTATTTTGTTTATTTTTTTTTGATAAGGCGATGGCCCTATCCTCTGGCTGGATTTCTCTCCCTGCCCTTGTAACAAGCCTTTTCTAACGTTCCCTCGTATCACACTCCACCGATCCTACTTCGCTCTGTACCAGCCATCCAATCACCCCCTCCCCATCCAGCAAAATTGTACAATAATTTTTTTTCTTAAATTTAAAAAAAAGGAAAAAAAAAAGAAGAGAAGTTAGATCCCGGGCATGGTCACTCCTAGACGATCCCCAATCATAGCCAGTAGCTGTTTTCCATCCGAAGATGAAGATGAGTACATCAATTCGAAGATGGTGCATATTAATTTTTCCGTAGCTATTCCCTATCCGAAGGTAAGTATGTCAATCTGAAGGTAGTGACTGGCGCCGGCCGAGTGAACATGATTTATTATATATATTCCTAACTTTTTCACTATCACTGAGCAACAGGAGCTCTAGAATTATTTTATTAATTTTTTTTTTGATTTTATTCCTGGACTAAAAATTTCTGTCAGGAATTGTGAGAAAAGTCTTACAACCATCTGTGCCACATGCCCAGTGGCTACAACAATATTTAAATATTTAATTCAAACAAATCCCAATTGTTATCAATATTTTTTTTAAAAAAAACATCCGTTAACCAACAAGATAAAACTATTATCATCCACCGTGAATAAAACAACATCATCATGTGGCTCCACTTTGATACCATGCACGAAGTAACAGAGAAAATTAACTATTAACTAAAGGCTGCATCTAGCTCTAACTATATTAGAAGAAACCCGGCAGGTCCCGGACCAGGAACCGGGCCGAGGGGATCACGTTGAGCCGCCAGGAGAAGTAGGACGCCTCCCCCTCGTCCATCATGTCACCATACGTCGAGATAGTCGGACTTTTTGACGTCGTTACCATCGAGCCGTAACAATTATTATTTTTAATTATAATAATATTATAATATAATAATAATAATTATAATATTATAATAATATTATTTAATTAATGTCTTATCAATGATCCGGCTTCCTATCCTGTCACCGATCGAGATGATTTTCGATACATCGTACTTTATTTTATATCCCGAAATTTAATATCATGTATTCAAAAGTATCATATTTTGTATTGCTCGTAGTTCGTGTTCGATAGACTAGGACGATGATGGCCATGAGACTCGGTCACAGTTCGATCAAAAATTTAGGTTTCAGAATTTATAATTTAGAATTTAGAATTTCGATACGGAGACGTTATTGATATATTAGGATACGATATAATTTCGTACTCAAAATAATTAATATAATAATTATTAAATTATTTTATTTAATAAAATTAATTATTTTTATATATATTTATATTTTTAATATAAATTTTAATTTTAAATTATTATTTTTTTTTAAAAAAATATATTAAAATTGTTTGGGAAGAAGATGATTTTATTTTAAATTAAAATTATTTTTGATAAAAATAATTTAACCTAATTTGAAATATCTTTCTTGAAGATGATTTGTAATCCATACTTGTCTATCACGTCCAAAAAATATAACTTTGATAAATATATATCAAAACATCTAAAATAATAAATATTTTTTTTACATTATTTTAAAAAAATTCAACCTCGCGGCTCTATATATCGTCGTCAACCCGTCAACAGGTCGACCATAAAACACGGCCCACGAGGCCACGAACCTTCGTCCTCCAATCCTGCCCTAGTCTCAAATAAACTCCTCGTGCCCTTGCGCCCCAATCCCCCTCGCTCCCTCTCTTTCTCTCTGCGAGGGATCCCAAGATTCCGCTAGATGATCGAATCCTGTGGCCCGGCTTCCTCGAAATCTAGGGTTTTCTCGATTCTCCTGTTCCCCCATCTGTCTCGATTATTCTTCTAAGTCGACGAATCTCGGACATCCTAGGTATGCGAAAATAGGATTTTGGGGAACTTACTCATTTGATCTGTTACGATTTTGCTGTTTTTCTGTCGCCTCCCAATCTAAGGTTCGGTGATTATTACGAGAACGACTTCTGCCTTTTTTCAAACAGCGAGCGGATTAGGGTTTCTATTGGGAATTTTATACGTCGTTCATTATTCGGAAAAAATTGCATTTTATTACCGCTCTTCAATTGGGATCTGATCGGGTTTTTTCTTTCTATTGGGTTTGTTAGTTTCCGGATAGGGTTTTGTTGTTTGTTTTATAAACCTCTTTTAATCAGAGCCCTCTTTTAATCGGCTTTTTTCTTTTCTATATTTGCATGGTTGTGTTTCTTGATTGAGAGAGAGAAAGTTAGCGTTTTTATTATTTATTTTTTTGCTTCATCTGTGCTCTTCTAATCCGATCTTAAAGAATGCAGCTTTTTTTCATTCCCAAATATAGCTGATTTCTATTGTCTGCACCACGAGAAACCGACATGGGTAAAGGAGTTGGATCTGACCTCTTTGTAAACGATGGTTCTTTTATGGAAAAGTTTAAGCAACTCCAGCAAGAAAACGCAGAAGCTGAGAGGCCTAAATCTAGTACTCCAGCTGGCTCTTCTGTTGTTGTGAAGCCGGCCGTTCTAGCGAACAAGAGGCCATTGGATATGAAGACGAAGACTAACCCTCCTCTATCTGGTGGAAAGTTTGCCTTCAGCTTGAAACAGAAGTCCAAGATTGCGGTGGTCCCTGTAAAATTTGCTGCTTATGAAGAGGAGGAAGAAGAGGATGTAGAGGCTGGATCTAATGACAATCCAGCAAAGCGGCAGAAATTCAGTCTAGAGGATGCTTCTAAGCCATCATCACATCAGGGGGATGTTGGTAATTGCTCGTTTTCCTGTTTGGTATATGCTGCATTTGTGGGTTAGGAAAGCTTTAATGTTTTTCGACTATTGCTATTTTTCAGTAATGGCTGGTTGTCCTCTTCCTCCCAAGTAATGAAATATTAGAATATGCTTTATTATATACCAAACTCCGATTCTTAAATGGAAGCTGATTCACGAAACATGCTTAGACATTAGAAGAGATATGGGATCCTTTGGACAAAAAGAATGAAACTTGTTTTTTTATTTATCTTCAATTTGATGAATTTTTTTTCTTATTACTTTCTACTTTTGCATGCCCACATGCATGTGCTTATGAGTGTAAATGGTTTAATTGGCTGATTCATAAACTTTTTTCTATTGCTGTTTTTGAGTTTTTTTTTTTTGTGTGTTGGGGTGGGGGGTGGGGGGTGGGGCTGGATTAAGTCTTGTCAAATATTTCTTTTCCATCTGTTTTTTTGTGTGTAAATGGTTCTGCTTCAATTGACATATTATAATTTATATTGTTTTATTTATTGAGCCTTTGTGGGTATGATATTTATACATAAATAAATAATATGCATTACAAGCTTGTTCATTTCCATCTCTCTCTTCCTCTCTCCCTCTCTCCCTGTCACTCTCTGTGAACTTGATATGACCTTTAAGTGGATTTTGTGGGTCAGCCACCTTCAAGGTTACCTATTTCAGAGAGTTTGTATGGGAGACTAGGCCAATGCTTTATCCTTTTTTTATATGATGGTTTTTATATTACGTTTTTTTGGATATTGGTTATGAATGTTTTCATTCTTTTTAATAGTCATTCATGTTGAATGATGCAGGGCATTTCTGGCAGAATTTTTTCAGAAATGCTCATAAATGTTTGCACTAAATCAAGTTGAATAGATTATTCCTCTGAAAGTTAATTCTCTGTTTACAATTCCATCAGTTTTGACTGTAATACCTTAGAATTCAGTGCTTGCATAGTTTTTTGCAACTGTATAGAGTGTTCACTGCATGAGTTATAGGCTTGCACTATATTCTTTGAGAAATTGTAGGTGATTTTGTAAAGGAGCCAGCATTACCATTTTCTCCCATCAAGTTAACCATTTTTTTCTTAAGGATTAACAAATCAAGTCACCTACTAGCGTTTGTCAATGAAAGAAATCAGAAATGTGTTAGCATACTGGCTGAAAAGCACTGGAAAGTGCATAGGGGGGTAACTTTGGGGGGCCAATTTTTCTGTTCTACCTGTTTATTCTTTTGCTTCTCAGGTTCAGTAAGCACTCTTCAAACTTCAGATTGTTAGTGTAATTAAGACACCATTTAGTCTACCACCTTGATTGTATGTTTCTTATGATGATCCACTAAGAATGGCTGGTGTGCTGAAAAATTTGCATGAGCCTTAGTCCTACTGGGTTTTGTCTTCCATGTAATATATAGTTGCCAAATTCAGATGACTCTTTCTTACATAATTCAGCAATGTTGCTGATTGTATACTACACTTACTATTAGGTTCATTTCTTGTATATTCTCCAGAAGAAACCAAAAGGTTTGTATCCTATCCTACCTCTCCCCACCCTCTCTCTTTTCCTCTTTGGTTTACCCTCTCCCCCGCTTTCTTTGTCGTGTCAGTTTGGGCTTGGTACAAGTTGATATGGGGGTGTGCTATATCGTATCACGAGCTGGCTGGCATGGGATCTAGTTTTGGTTCTACGAACCTTGGTTCGGGCACTGGAATCAGGAAATTGGTGAAGGGGGAGAGGGGAAAGGAAAGAGAGGAAAAGAGGGGAGGAGTGGCAATTTATGATTTAAGCCATCAACCCGACTTGCGAACGACCTGCTTTAAGTAGGTTCAAGTTTGATATAAATTGATTTGGATCATAAACGGGCCAACCTATCTAAACCCGTTTGGGTTTAGGTTTCGACCTTTGACTTGTTTAACCTATAATAATTGAGTCGGGTCATAACCTGATCTATTTAACCTGTTTAGATTTGTTTAACTTATTTTTGTCCTGTCTAACCCGTCTTGCTTAATCTGTTTAACCTATTTAAATCCGTTGAATCCGTGAAAAACCCATTTAACTTGTTTAACCCAACTTGACCTATTTGATGAATATATTATGTGGGTTGGGTCTGGTTTTTTTTTTAATAAATAGAACAAGTTCAGATATGAACCTTTGATCTATTTAATAAATAAGTTGAGTTCGGGTTGATGAATTTTTGATCCAACCTATATTTGACTTGACCTAACTTGGTTGCCACCTCTGGGAGAGAGGGAGAGGGAGGAAAAGAGAGAGGGCAGCGAATGGCAAGGAGGTTACCAACTTCACTTAAAATTTTTGAATTTAAAAAGAACTTCCGCCAGGACCCTATTTCGAACGAAACAAGGGAACTGGAGGCAGAGCTCCTCCTCCGCCCCTCCTGTGGCCCCCCTACCCTTCACCAGCCTTGGTTGACCGTTTGCCACCCTCCTCTCTCCTTCCTTCCTCCCTCTCCCTCTCCCTCTCTTTTTTTCTCTCCCATTCTCCCTCCCCCACCCTCTCTGTTGTGTTGGGACATGCTCTGCTAGCATTCACTAGTCTTCTCCCTCTCTCCCTCTCTCTCCATCTCTCTCTTTTCCTCTCTCCCATTCCTTCTCCCTCGCTTTATCTGCTGTGTCAGTATGGATCCAGCATGAAATGGTATGTGGGCATATTGAACTATGCTGTCAGGCAACTGGTCCAAACCCCAGTACCGGTACAACAATCCTTGAGCTATGATGCTCGACTTATTCACATGCATTAATTTTCAGCATTAGGACTTGCATTCCTTGATTCATTGCACTAGAAGAGTTTTTATCACATGTAAGATTTGTGTCAGGTGTTCTTGAAGGTTTTTGTCTTATGAATGCAGCTTGTATCTTAAATATGTATCGACCTTGGTGGAAAGAGATGTTGATTGAAAGAATTGGAAAAATATGGCAGTCCTGCTACAACAGTAACTTGCATTCCCTTGTTCATGCTTTTTGGTATTAATGAGTTATTTAAGTGACATGCAGCACCATCTCCCCCAAGTGACCCTGTAGTGCGGAAAGTTGCTGACAAATTAGCAAGTTTTGTTGCAAAAAATGGTAGGCAGTTTGAGCATATCACGCGTCAAAGAAATCCTGGAGATACTCCTTTCAAGTATGTATGCTTTTTTACCATGTCTGCAGATATAATAAATTGTTTTCCTATAAAGCATGTTTTTGCAGCAGATCTGATGTCTCTACATGGTAGATTTTTAACTGTCTGTTGTTATAGAATGCTACTTTTAAATTAATGCTTGTATAGTTTGCTGTTAGTAATGCATTATATATGATTAATACTCAGCTGCATCGTAAATTATTAATTTGTTTTATCAAGAAGTAACAGTCACAAACTCACAGTATTCCTTTTGGCATCTCATTCTGTAAAGATTTGGACTTAAATAGAGTGGATAATGGTCCTTTATTTTTATCCATTTGCTGTTCTGTTTACCTGTTTGATTTGTTGTAAGTGGGCTGAGTGGGGACTGAGTTCGCAGAAAAGTGGCTTTGGCTCCTTACCAGCTGAAGTCATTGTGGGTCCTCGAGCTCAATTTCATTTGTAGTGGGAATTCAACCACTTCAGGGCAACCAAATGCCCCCGAAGTAACTTTGAGGTGCTGACTCATGAGCAACCAAACATGCCTTTATGCTAACTCATGTATGCATGTCTGCATGTCTCTCTCTGGGGAGTGGAATAAAATTTGCCTTGTTGATTCAATACTTAAAGATAGTGCAAGTTTTTTAGGGTGAAGTTTGATTTGATAGCTAGGAAATGAGTAAATTTGAGTTATGGAAATAAAAATAAGGTGATGGGAATTTGTTGAGATGGTACAGAGCAAAATAATCAAATAATTTCCAACTTGGTATTGCATGAGCATTTCTAACATAAGAGTCCCTATATGGTAAGGTTTTGAATATAAACTCGTATATAATAAGTTTCTTGTTTTGATAGCTTGATAGTCGTAAAACATTCTCTAACTTTATTGGGCCACCGGTAAACCACTCATCACTGGTAATGTATCTTTACCAGCATAGGTTAATACAACACCTTATGACAGTATATAGAGTCATTGTTCTAGATTGCAGAGAAAGGGTAACCATATAAAGTTTTATGCTTTCATAAATTGCTCTCTCTATTTTCTATTTTTAAGCTTCATTTGATAATTATCTATTAATATTATTTTTTGTCGGCAACACAAATCAAGATAGCAGCATGCTAAGCTGGCACACTCTTTGGTATCATCCTAGCATCACGCTGGCAACATGACTCTTACAATGCTTGATACCTGTATGGTAATGTATGCAAATGACCGGAGGAGGGCATCATAAGAGATGGATTTTTGTGGAAAAGTCTTAATTATTGGATAATTTAGTTAACATGATTCGGTAGAATAAATTCCTTGACAAGAATGAAAAGTGATAAAGAAATGTTGAGTCTGATTTAAATATACAACGAGCTTTATTTTGTATTTTTGCATGGGTGAACCTTGTTGTGACACATTATTTTGGACGTTGGAGAACTTTGGAAATTTGATATGTGATTTGGGGTTGGCATATGAGTACATGCAATGGTGTGTGGTTTTTAGCTAAGAATTTTGAGAACTTGATGTTCTATTCGTCCGCTCTTTTTTGGTCTAGCGGGACTGGGTTAAGTGGAACAAAGTTTGGGGCAAAAATGGAGGGGCAATTGGAGTAAACCTATCCTAGCATTTTAGTGGAATAGTTGTATTCAAGTTTATCAATGCCAAGTGGAGTAAATGAGGAAAAGTCAGATGTGAGTTTTCTTGAAATCTGCCTGTTGCTTCTCCTTTTTCCTCCTTTATAGTGGAGCAAAGATTGTTATTTAACAGGGTGAGCTGGCATTAACTGGTTTAGTCTGTTTGTTCTGCATTAATCTCAAAACAAGGATGGACTTGAGATTATATAATATAAAGAACTTGCAATTTCTTTTTCTTTTATAACTTCAATTGTGCATCCTGGTTAAATAAGCTTTCCCTATTGATTATGATATCACGTGTATAGGAGAAAAGGAAGATGAGATTCTTATTTATCAAAGAAAAATAAACGTACATGGTGCCACGGTGCCACATGATATCCGATTTCCCCAGGATTCTTGATTTCATGCATGCTTGTGCTTATTTACCAAAAAAATATGTGCTATTTTTGGTATGCTCAGGGATGGATCCAGGATTTTTTTTCTGGGGGATAATAAAAAGTAAACAAAGTTTACCAAACAAGTGAAAACTTTATTGACTAAAAAATGTATTATATATTGAATTTATGCATTACATTCATAAAAGAAGGTTTATCAAACATTATGTTGTTATTTAGATTCGAGAATTTAGATAACAAAAATTGTAGTCTCTATCTATCTTATCCCAACTATGATGAAACATTTTGATATATGTTGATGTGTGTACAGGATGTTAAATTTTTCATGCAACAAAGGCAAGTGAAATTGATATGGAAGACTAGATAAATGGTTGCATTAAGAGAATAATTCTAAAAGATGATGAGCATGACAGCCATTATTGATGAGGAGAAATATGTTTTTCCCTGTCCATAGTACCACTTATTCTATATGTAACAAAGCCCCCCCCCCCCCCCCCCCCCCCCCCCCCTCTCTTCTTTTTCTTTTCGAAGACTAGTCTATGTAAACTCTAATTTAATATTAATATGATATTCATATATTCTCGGCAAGCTGTAGAAGGAAAGGTATAATGACTAGACCTTTCTATCTGTTTCTTCCTTATTTACTGCCTCGACACCACCTCTCTGCTCTCTCTTTCTCATTAGTAGCTGCAAACCCTCTTCCCATTCTCTCCCTTATTAAACTTCCCATCTTAGTTACCAGAAAATATTTCCCTCTCCCTATACTTTGTTTGCCTGTCTCCTTTAGATTCAAGGAACCTGATGAAAGAGTACTAATTGCTGAAGAAGTGGACTTGAACATGACACGTTGGTGATGCACTTGATGAGAATCACAAAAGAGGGGCCATATTCATGAACTTTCAAGAGATTTTTCCAAGCCTGGGGAGCTGTCCCTGGGTACACCTTACTTGTACAATCCAAACTAATCTTTGTAAAGATGATATGTTGGCATTTGCATTTTCTCCAGATGTGCGAGTTAATCTGAAAGGATTTGGTTTTCATATGCAATAGGATAGAGTGATTGTGGGAATAGGTTTTAGGGTTACGATGTGCTTGATCAGCTGAAACTGGGCCTTGACAAGTTCGGGGCACCATAAAGAAGAAAATGTTTAAGTTATTAGAGGGCCAACAGATTTAAAATGCTGTGGAGAATAGTTTAAATTTTTGTAGCATATAGAGGTTTGACTTCAGTTTTTTTTTTTCTGTGTGTGTGTGTGTGTGTGTTTTTTTTTTTTTTGCGGGGCGGGGGGGGGGGGAGGGGGGGGGGGGGGACACTGATCATGAACAGGAGGAAAAATCTTTGGGTTTAAATCCAGAAAATGTGTTATATTGTAGCAAACCTTAAATGAGTTGGCAGAAAGTGCCATCAGATAATCTGATCACATGATTATACACAGTTTTCTCATTATTGAGAACTTGCTGCAAATGCTTCACCCTCTACATGATTTTACACAAAAATACTATCTTATTACTTCCATGCCCATTGATTAATGCTTATTCGTGTATATGGACGCAAGCAAGGATGTATCCTAGTCCTATACATCTGAAGGCGCACATGATGGGGGTCTTTTTTTCAGGAGGAGCCAGTTGTGGATAGAAGTTGGATTTGGGGTTGCCTTGCATGTTTTTTAGTGTTCTAAGAGCACCTGTTCTTGCACAAGAATTGGATTTGGGGATGCCCTGCCTGATT
This sequence comes from Areca catechu, assembly GCA_021397845.1. Classification (NCBI taxonomy): domain Eukaryota; kingdom Viridiplantae; phylum Streptophyta; class Magnoliopsida; order Arecales; family Arecaceae; genus Areca; species Areca catechu. The sequence goes on from CM038045.1 coordinate 32,348,244, forward strand.
CTATGAGTTCTATGAACAGTTTCTGCATAACTTGATCTTCTTGATAGCTTCTTCATTTGCCTTTTTATGCTATTTTCAGACCTACAGACCAACCAAATCTTTGTTAGTAGACCATTTAAATGAACATGATGTTTAGTGGCCAAGACATTGTGTGTAAGACAGTCTTTCATATCCTCTGGAATATGGATTTTCTTTTTTTTTATTTTATATTAATGATTTTATATTGAAACATTTTGTGCTTTGCAGATTTTTATTTGATTCAAGCTGTCCAGATTATAAATACTATGAGTATCAGCTTCTTGAAGAGGAAAAGGCACTTGCACAGTCAAAGGACTCTCAGGCATCACAAGCTGGTTAGTATAGCCTCTGCCTGACTCCATCCTTTCCAAATTCTGAGTAGCTTATTCGATTTGAAGACAGAAGAAAGGAGCTTTCTAGCCTGAATGCAATCTGATATATTTAGGTGGTAATTTCAAAGTTATAACCTTCTCTTTCTGGCAGCTAATGCAAGTGCTTCAACTTCTAGAACATCAAGTGGTTCTCAAAGGAGCAACTTCCAACAACATTCTAATTACCAAACTCCTGCTTCGGCATTATATGGGACATATGAAGAGCATGCATCTGCAGGAAGAACCTCCACTAATGGTATGCTCCTTTACTTTATATTATTTGATTAACCGTTTCAATTGACATCCTTGAGTAAATCTTTTTACATTAAGATTTCACTTTGTGCTAGTTGTAATGTATTTTTCATGAGTTAGCTGCCTCTGGCTTTTCCATTTTCCTTGCAAGTGCAATGTTGTTGGCATTTTTAGAGGCACTTATAGAAATGTTCTTTCTCTAGGATATCCCCAACACTTATTGATTGAACGGCATCAAAGCTAATACTGTTCTTCTGTCTGAATGTCTGCCATGTTGGCATGTTCTGGTTGAGATAAAGAGGTGCTTAAATAACCTTTTTTTAATCATCAGTATTAATTTCCATTGGAGAATCATTTTCTTTTGGAAAATTAAAGATAATAGGTTGATTTTTCTTTGTGAGATTAAATGTTTTTGCTGATTGGTTAGTGTTGTTAAAATCTGAAGGTTTGATGGAAGGATAAAATTCAACTATATGATATGAAAATGAAGTTAGGAGGGTTGGATAATTTTTGCCATGTCCCCGTGCAGACATGATATGACATGTGTCATTTGTGTACGCATGGCTCTTCCTGATTTGCTTGATTTAGGATCTCTGACGCTCTCTCTTGTACTTGTGGACGAAGGAACAAGGGAGAGGAAATAAATCTGGGGCATGCCTGCTTCTTTCTGCATTCAAGACCTCCTCCTATAGCCATGGCAATGGTTCCAATGCTTTGTAATGCCCAATTGCATCTTGAGGGGTCAAGGGTGGCCGGAACCTGTATTCTGATATAGTCTAAATATGTTGAATCCTGATAGAGTAAAGTGATTGTGCAGGCATAATTGTGAGGTCGATCTTGAATGGATGATAGGGGCCCAACACTGATGATCCATGCTGTTAGATATGTGATCTACTATCTCTAAATTACTTATTATCAGAAGATCATGTGATTTAGAGATCTCTAGCCTGTGCATCTAGTGGTCAAAAAATATGCATTGTTTCATGTTATTTGAACTATCAGTATGAGCTGGGAGTTTCTATCAGATGATCTTTTGTCTATAGATAGTTTAGAGATAATAGTTACATTCAATGGCTCAGATCATTGATGCTGATTTCCCTGTTGGTAGGACTGACCTCACTAGTGTGCTATGGACTCATGTTCTGTTTACTGGTAACACCGGTCCTCAGATTGAGATAGGGTGGGGAGCGAACAACCTTTACCCTGCTGTATTTCACAAAATACTCATGAATAATGCTAGTTTCAAAAATTGAACTCTGCATTCTTTATGCATGTTAAGTTATATGCAGCTTTTCCTATTCATCTCTGAGATGGATGTGGAAGTTGTAATGACTGATTGACCTAATCTTTCTGAATCATGTAGCTTAGAAACTATAAACCTTGCCAATTGGTTGCGATTATGTGGATTAGAACAAAAATTGCTAGAAAAATGTGTACCGTGATTGTTTTAAGAGTTTCAACCTTGCTTCACATTGTCTCCTGATTGCAAATTGGAATGGATGCATTCACTTACAAGTGATTCCAATGGACCTCCAGGTGCAGATCCTGTAGCAATGATGGAATATTACATGAAGAGAGCTGCACAAGAAGAACAAAAGAGGCAACCTAAGCAGTCAAAAGATGAAATGCCACCACCTGACTCTCTTCAAGGTCTTACTTTCTCGCCACTTTTTAAAAATTCTTTCTGTTATATTTCTATTAATTGATCGAGGGTTTGCATGGTATCAAAAGGACTAAGTTGTGGTGTTCAGAACTTAAACTCCTATGATAAAGCTACCTCCTGTTGTCCTTTTTCTGATTTAGGACTCACTGAAGTGACTTTGTGATGATTATACTATATAATTTACAAATAGCTGCAAGCAAAGGGCACTGATATTACCTAGAGCTTTTGAGGCTTCTAATTTTCTTGTCTGTGTGGTTTTGCAGCTCCTGGCAAGAAGGGCCATCACATGGGTGACTACATTCCACCAGAAGAGCTGGAGAAGTTTATGGCTGCCTGTAATGATGCTGCTGCGCAGAAAGCAGCTAGAGAGGCTGCAGAGAAGGCTAAAATCCAGGCTGACAATATTGGACACAAGCTTTTATCTAAAATGGGCTGGAAAGAAGGTAATATCAATGATTGCTTTCTTAGCTTCAAATTAGTGCTGAATAAAATTTGCCTTTCCACTCATGGAGGCTAGATCTTGACTCCCTATTAGTCACAGGGAGAAGGATGGATGGATGGGGTTGGAAGGATGAATAACCTTCATTCACCATTTGGTTAGAGAAGTTTTAGGAGGATGGATGAAAAGAAGGGATTGTCCATCGATTCTGGTCTATCAATTTGCATAGGATCTCTTTTAGTGAAGCCTGATCTACTTCCAAGATTACCTTGGGTAATAGATCTCTCCTTATGGTGAAAAATCTCCTCGAATCACCCATGTCTTCGTAAAACTGCAGTTGATTAATCACTTATTTTGCTGAGAAATACTCTACTCAAAATTCCATTGCTCCCTGCTGAGTTTGGTGATAATTTCTTGTGCTCAAGAAAGATTTTCTTGTGCATCAATTTTCCCATGTAGGAAGTTGATCAAACAATCTCCTCTCATTTTCGATATTAAACTGGTATCTTTTTGTATCATCACATTGTATGACAATTTTTCATTGAATATATATATAACCTATGTTTTACTTGCAGGTGAGGGGCTCGGCAGCGATAAGAGTGGCCGTGCAATTCCTGTGTTGGCAGGAAATGTCAAGTTGGATAACTTAGGTGTTGGCGCACATCAACCGGGTGAGGTCACACCTGAGGATGACATCTATGAGCAGTACAAGAAGCGGATGATGCTTGGCTACCGTTATAGACCAAACCCTCTGGTAGAGCAACATTTCATTTCATTTTGTATCATCTCCTGTGACAGCCATTAAGCATATGGGATACAATATCTGACCTATTGGTCTATTCTTATGCAGAAAAATCCCCGGAAAGCATATTACTAAGGAGATCACCTGTTTGTAAGTCAGTCATCGTTGTATGCTTTTAAAGTTAGCCTTTATTAATGGAGTGATAATTATGAAGTTTTAAGCTGTAATTCACCCATCATTGTATACTTTCCAAGGTAGCTTTTACCAATGGAGTGATAATTATGAACTGTCATGATAGAATCCGATGGAAAAAATTATTTAAATATGTGGCAACATTCTTAGACTTCATGTATGTTACTAGTCTCTTATAGTGGATTTGGTCTCGACAGGTTTGAGATTCTCATGCTTGAGCTTTTCATCTTGCAGGAAAAATTGGGGGTTTGTGAATTTTCCAATATTCGTTGTAAGAAAACTAGGAGTTACAGAAATGTTCAGATATTGTGATTAATCAGAGTTTATGTTGTGCATCGAGCATGCAATGGTTTAAAGCTAGCAGAAATCAGAAACATATGACTCATTTAATCTTTTTTGTTTAGTTCTTTTTTCCTCAAATTTGACATGTTTTAGCTTGAATAAAGTTCAAATTTGTCAAAGTCTGCCAAATTATTTTCATCAATTTTTGTTTATCAGGTAGGAATGTTTGTTTGCAAAATCTTGGGAGTCCTAGAGTGCTTTTGAAAGTTTTTAATTTTTCATGAAGACTGCAAGGTAAAAAAGATAACTGCTTTTGTTCAGCTGAAGTATGATTATGATGGGGAGTTAATTCATGAATTATTCAATGCGTCCAATGTGAGAGTATTTGACCTTCGGCAATATTTGGCTTCATGATGTTGAAAAATAAGGGGATCGTATGGTTCGGCTCTATTGTTCTGCAATAGAGAGGAAAAAGAAATGGTGTGAATTTTAGATTTGTCCACCGCTTGTAAGTTGAAGAAACGCATCCTTTATCGCGCGCGCTCCCATTGGTTCGTGTCTATTTTATACTATAATGTTCCATGTAGACGTGGGCATTGGGCTGGGCCATGGCCCAGCATCAAACGGGCTGTGCGGTTTGCTTGCTACAGTAATAGGCTGTGTTTGGTACAGTCCATATGAGGAGCCTGAGCTGGATCTTCCGTCGAGTAATTTTTTGTGCACCGCATGCGGTGCAGTAAATTTAATGTGGCCTGCACTGTCCTAGATTATTAGTTCATTTATATTCAAAATGGCATAATGAGATGGGATGGGTTTTGTATTTTCTGGAATTATGTAAATAGATATTGTCATGTTTGCAGTCATTTCAAATTTGGTAAATGATCATTTTGCTTTCATTTTTTTGAAAGAGGTTATGGTATGAAAAATCGATTTTTATTCTGCAAATAGAAAAAAAAAAATCTATTTACATTATGACGTCCCATCTTAAAGTTCGTTTTATTGTTTTTGGATATTTCAGATATCTTTATTTTGTATTTTTTTGCTCTTTTTGATGGTCGAGAAGTCGTTGGTGACCTTCCATTTGTTGGACCTTTCTTCAATCTTTGATACGTCTTTGAAATCTTGAAAAAATGAAAAAAGTGATTTCGTCTTTCAACATAGATGATGAATAAAAAAATAATGCAAGAAAGAATTTTTTGCTCCTCTTTGGTGGTCGAGAAGCTGTTGGTGACCCATCAATTGTTAAACCTTCCTTCAATCTTTGATACGCTTTCGAAATCTTGAGAAAATGGTGAACGCCTTCGAAATCTTGAGAAAATGGAGAAAAGTGGTTTCGTCTTTCAACGTAGACAGTGAATACAAAAATAATGCAAGAAGGAAATGCAGATGGAGGAAAGAAGCATTGTATGCAGATGGAGGAAGGAAGCATTGTAAAACAATGCAAGAAGGAAATGTAAATGGAGGAAGGAAGCATTGTAATCGTTGTTTATTCAGGAGGGGATGGGACGGATCTTAACATTATAATCGTTGTTTATTCAGGAGGGGATGTGACTCTCTTAAGATCCGTCCCAGGAGGGGATGAGATTCTCTTAAGATCCGTCCCAAAAGATAAAGGAAATGTAGATGGAGGAAGGAAGCATTGTAATCGTTGTTTATTCAGGAGGGGATGAGACTCTCTTAAGATCCGTCCCAAAAGATAAAGGAAATGCAGATGGAGGAAGGAAGCATTGTAATCGTTGTTTATTCAGGAGGGGAGGGGATGTGACTCTCTTCAGGAGGAATTTTTTGCTCCTCTTTGGTGGTCGAGAAGCTGTTGGTGACCTTCCAATTGTTAAACCTTCCTTCAATCTTTGATACGCTTTCGAAATCTTGAGAAAATGGTGAACGCCTTCGAAATCTTGAGAAAATGGAGAAAAGTGGTTTCGTCTTTCAACGTAGACAGTGAATACAAAAATAATGCAAGAAGGAAATGCAGATGGAGGAAGGAAGCATTGTAAAACAATGCAAGAAGGAAATGCAGATGGAGGAAGGAAATTGTAATCGTTGTTTATTCAGGAGGGGATGTGACGGATCTTAACATTATAATCGTTGTTTATTCAGGAGGGGATGTGACTCTCTTAAGATCCGTCCCAGGAGGGGATGAGACTCTCTTAAGATCCGTCCCAAAAGATAAAGGAAATGCAGATGGAGGAAGGAAGCATTGTAATCGTTGTTTATTCAGGAGGGGATGAGACTCTCTTAAGATCCGTCCCAAAAGATAAAGGAAATGCAGATGGAGGAAGGAAGCATTGTAATCGTTATTTATTCAGGAGGGGATGTGACTCTCTTAAGATCCATCCCAGGAGGGGATGAGACTCTCTTAAGATCCGTCCCAAAAGATACTACAGAAGCATAAATAGATAAGGAAAATTTTTGATTCTTGCTTGGAGTTGACATTAGGCGTGTAAGCTATTCTTTTACAATTTCTGTATGGGTGTCGTAGTTTTTTAATTATGATGTCCTAGGTTTTAAACTAGGGTGTTTTATGTTTTAAACTAGGATGTCGTAGGTTTTAAACTAGGACGTCGTAATTTATGTTTTACTATTTTAATATAATTTATCTCTACAGAGGGACGTCATGATATTTTTTTAAAAAAATTTAAGTCTTCATAGTATAAAATCATGATACTGTAGTTCAAAATTTATGACACCCATGTTCAAAACCTACGACACCCTAGTTAAAAAACTATGCCATCCATGCATAAATTATAAAATAGAAGTTTGTAATCCCTCTACCTCTAATGTTAACCATGGCTTGTTTTATAAATTCTAGACTATCATAAAATTATCACGGATGCTATAACATTACTCATAATGGCCAAAATAGTATTACGACATCCAAGTTCAAAACCTACGACATCCTAATTAAAAAACTATGATATCCATGCATAAATTATAAAATAGAAGTTTGTAACCCCTCTACTTCTAATATATGTCAACCGTGGCTTATTTTATGATTCCCAGAGTGTCATAAAATTATCATGGATGCTATAACATTACTCATAATGGCCAAAACAGTATTACAACATCAAAGTTCAAAACCTATGATATCATAGTTAAAAAACTACGACACCCATGTGTAAATTGTAAAATAGAAGTTTGTAACCCCTCTACCTCTAATACATGCCAATCGTGGCTTGTTTTATGACTTCCAAAATGTTATAAAATTGTCCCGGATGCTATAACATTATTCATAATGGCCAAAACAGTATTACAACATCCAAGTTTAAAACCTACGATACTCTAGTTAAAAAATTACGATACCCATGCGTAAATTATAAAATAGAAGTTTGTAACCCTTCTACCTCTAATACATGTCAAATGTGGCTTGTTTTATGACTCTCAGAGTATCATAAAATTGCCACGGGTGCTATAACATTATTCATAATGGCCAAAACAGTATTATGACATCCTAGTTAAAAAACTATGACATCCATGCGTAAATTGTAAAATAGAAGTTTGTAACCCCTCTACCTCTAATATATGTCATTCGTGGATTATTTTATTACTCCCAGAGTATCATAAAATTGCCACGAATGCTATAACATTACTCATAATGGCAAAAACAGTATTACGACACCTAAGTTCAAAACCTACGATACCCTAGTTAAAAAACTATGACACCTATGCATAAATTGTAAAATAGAAGTTTGTAACCCCTCTACCTCTAATATATATCATCCGTGGCTTGTTTATGACTCTCAGAGTGTCATAAAATTGCCATGGATGCTATAACATTATTCATAATAGCCAAAACAGTATTACGACATCCAAGTTCAAAACCTACGACATTCTAGTTAAAAGACTATGATATCCATGCGTAAATTATAAAATAGAAGTTTGTAACCCCTCTATCACTAATACATGTCAACCATGGCTTATTTTATGACTCCTAGAGTATCATAAAATTGCCACGAATGCTATAACATTACTCATAATATCCAAAATAGTATTACGATATCCAAGTTCAAAACCCACGACACTTTAATTAAAAAACTACGACACCCATGCGTAAATTATAAAATAGAAGTTTATAACCCCTCAACCTCTAATACATGTCAACCGTGGCTTGTTTTATAACTCCCAGAGTGTCATAAAATTACTATGGATGCTATAACATTACTCATAATAGCCAAAATAGTATTACGACATCCATGTTCAAAACCTACGATACCTTAGTTAAAAAACTACGACACCCATGCATAAATTATAAAATAGAAGTTTATAACCCCTCTACCTCTAATACATGTCAACCGTGGCTTGTTTTATGACTCCCAAAATGTCATAAAATTACCATGAATGCTATAAGATTACTCATTATGGCCAAAATAATATTACGACATCCAAGTTCAAAACCTACGACATCCTAATTAAAAAACTACGATACCCATGCATAAATTATAAAATAGAAGTTTGTAACCCCTCTACCTCTAATACATGTCAACCGTGGTTTGTTTTATGACTCCCAAAGTATCATAAAATTACCATGAATGCTATAACATTACTCAGAATGGTCAAAACAGTATTACAACATCCAAGTTCAAAATATACGACATCCATGCATAAATTATAAAATAGAAGTTTGTAACCTCTCTACCTCTAATACATGTCAACCGTGGCTTGTTTTATGACTCCCAGAGTGTTATAAAATTACCACGGATGCTATAATATTACTCATAATGGCCAAAACAGTATTACGACACTCAAATTCAAAACTTACGACATCCTAGTTAAAAAACTACGATACCCATGCGTAAATTATAAAAGAGAAGTTTGTAACCCCTCTACCTCTAATACATGTCAATCATGGCTTGTTTTATGACTCTCAAAGTATCATAAAATTACCACGAATGCTATAATATTACTCATGATGGCCAAAACAGTATTACGATATCCAAGTTCAAAACCTACGATATCCTAATTAAAAAACTACGACTCCCTTGCATAAATTATAAAATAGAAATTCATAACCCCTCTACCTCTAATACATGTCAACCGTGGCTTATTTTATGACTCCCAGAATGTCATAAAATTACCACAGATGCTATAATATTACTCATAATAGCCAAAACAGCATTACGACACTCAAGTTCAAAATCTACGATACCTTAGTTAAAAAACTACGACACCCATGCATAAATTGTAAAATAGAAGTTTGTAACCCTTCTACCTCTAATACATGTCATCCGTGGCTTATTTTATGACTCCCAGAGTATCATAAAATTGCCACGGATGCTATACCATTATTCATAATGGCCAAAACGGTAATATGACATTCAAGTTCAAAACTTACGATATCCTAGTTAAAATACTATGGCATTCATGCATAAATTATAAAATAGAAGTTTGTAACCCCTCTACCTCTAATACATGTCAACCATGACTTGTTTTATGACTTTCAAAGTGTCATAAAATTACCACGAATGCTATGACATTACTCATAATGGCCAAAATTGTATTACGACATTCAAGTTCAAAATCTATGATACCCTAGTTAAAAAACTACGACACCCATACATAAATTATAAAATAGAAGTTTGTAACCCCTCTACCTTTAATACATGTCAACTGTGGCTTGTCTTAAGACTCTCAGAGTATCATAAAATTTATTATTTAGAATTTATTGTTTAACTTTTATTTATGTTTTACTTATATTTCAGGTGATCTTGTAATGGTTCGGCTACCTAGAGTAAAGGCTTCATAATTGTTTAAAAATCATTGCAAGCCAGCAGTATATGTTGAACAAGTTTGGAAGATGGGTTTATTGAGTCTTCATTTTAGAAATCATTTAGAAGACTCCTTTCAATGCGTTCATTGAATGCAACCATTTGTTGTCGACGGGCGACTACTAGCTAAAATTATTAGATGCTACAAGGAAGGTAACAAGTTTATTTTTTGTGCCAAGAAACTTACATTCAGCATTGAAGACGTGGCCCTAATTTTGGATCTGCCATGCCACGGAAAAAAGATTGCAATGGAAGATTAAGATAAGAAGGGTCGGTTATTCAGACGATTTGGAAGGAAATTAAATCTGCAGAATAAAAGGCCGGAGAAGTTAATAGCCAACTTCATTCATCAAACTTACAAGAGGATGTCGAGGACACTGTGAGATTATGGATTGCATATATGTTCGCAATATTCTTGTATCCAAAGTCAAATCAATCTTGTCCAAGATATATCATCCCTTACTTGGATGATTTATCCCAGCTAGGTCAACTCGACTGGGCTTCTACAATAAGGGAGTTGACTCTTATGTCTCTTCCAGATGCTGCTTTTTGCCTGAGATCCGAGGAGTCAGTCTTAACTAAGAGAAGTGATAAAGTTAGGAGGCAGCCAACCTTATATGGGTGTACAGCTGCTCTGGTAATAAGTTTCATTAATATACAGCAAAAGTGTAATTATATTTATTTTAAATCTTCTATATATTTAACGTACATGATTATTATGTATAGATTTGGTTCCTCGAGCATAGTACCTTAAGAGCCCTAGCACATCCAAATAAATTACCTAGGCTGTTAAAATGGTATGACAGCCAAGTGAAGACAAAGATTGTTCAGCTTACGAACTTGCAGCCTCATGAGTTGGTAAATAAAGATATTTTTTCATTACAACATTAATGAACAATATATCATTATGATTAATATAAATTTATTTTGTTATTATTTTTGGCTTGCAAGTGGAGGGAGCTATTGAGCCTATGAAAACGGAACAGTGGTTTCTTACTAAAGAAACAGTAACAGCAGCATCCTCCAAAAAAGAAAAAAGCTGTGCAAGTTGTGCACAGGTGAAGGTTGAAGTTGAAGAAATAAAGAAGAAGTTTGCGATAGTTGAAACCCTCCTTAGTTTATTAGTAAATAAAGATATCAATGCCAATAAAGAAGGGCACAAAGGGGCGGAGGGAGATGATATTGAGGTTGAGGTGGAAGACATTTTAGATGAAAAATTGAAGAACATCCTTGTAAGTAAGGAAGCTGATGGGGAGAAAGAAGAATCTCAGGTTCGTTCACTTATCAAGAGGGTGAAAAAAGAACCTAGACGACGAAAGGCCTCAAAAATCACAGTGAATTCTGCTTTTGAAATAGGCCAACCCAAAAAAAAGACGAAGATGGTCGGCACATCTCAGCCCGATTAATCAAATTTGAATCTTCAAATTGAAGATGATGAAAATTTGATCAACATTTTTTTGAAAGAAAAGATGAACTCGTAAGTTGTATCTATTTTTTCTATTATGTATGTTACTTTATGGTCAAAAATATATAATATTCTTTATATTTATTAATTTCAGAGATGTCATCTACAATAATAAATTTGGAGGCACTATTACCAAAAAATATCTTTTTGATCTGCTAAATAATGACATGATAGTTAATGATATAAGTAATGAAGTATTACATCATTTTGTTCTTATTATTTATATATGTTATGATATATTTTTTAATAATTATTACATTCATTGTCAGAATTATATGAAATCAAGTTACTTGTAATTAATCAGTTTATATTGCATTGCCAGTTAATTGTTGCTGGGCAGGAGTTCATTACAAAGAAGTAGACAGAGAAACCGGAAAGATATCATAAGTGTACAGTTGCACCTGTAATGATCTCCGGCATGTGCCTAACATCAGCATCACCGTATCATGAACTTGCTGGAACAGCCGAGAATATGATTTTTGATGGAGTCAGTGATGAAGATAAGAAAGAATTTCGGTTTCTCTTCACCATCATAAACTCGGACAATTTTCACTGGCACCTAGTTACGGTTGACATGCAAGAAAAGATTTTGGTGCATCTGAATTCAATAAAATGCAATTCCAAGTACAAAGCTAATGCAACGAAGTGGTACAAGATACTAGGTCCAATGTTTCATATCTTCTGTAACAATGCTGAGGTAACGAATTCGTCTATGCAAGAGATTGGTGATTGCTCTTCCCAACCTGCAGGCTCACTAGACTGCGATTTGTATTGCTTGAAATACATGAATTATATGACTCGCAAGGATAAGCTTGATACTTGGAATTTTATAAAAAAAGATATAAGTGTGTACTGCTGCCAGTTAGCAGCAAGAATATTAAGAGAGAGCTTGAATCAGAAGATTGATAGTGTTACTAAAAATTAGCATGTAAAAGCAATTTTTTTGTTATGTACTTTTTATTTTTGATTCATCCACTTCTGTAAAATGTTACACAAATTAGTAACTCAATTGATGTTTATATTTGAAGCATCATTTCCAAAGAAAAACTTTGTGATTTATTCAAACAATAAAGTTTTGAATATCATTTTCTCAATACATGTAGTTTATGTATTTTTGATGTTATGTTTACTTCCAGAATGTCAAATTTTTTCATTACTGTGATGATGGTATACATAATATTATTTTTATTGACAGGGTGTCGTAGTTTTTGAACTTAGATGTCGTAGCATTTGAATTAGGATGTTATAAATTTTGAACTAGGATATCGTAATTTTTAAATTAGGGTGTCGTAATACTATTTCAGGATATTTGATTAATCTTAGAGCACCCGTGGCAATTTTTGTCAATCTGGGAGTCGTTAACCAAGTCACTGATGACAGATATTATGGGTAGAAAGGGTTAGAAATAATTTAATTTATATTTTCTACATGGTTGTACCATTTGAACTAGGGTGTCATAGGTTTTGAACTAGGATGTCGTAACTTTTGAACTAGGATGTCGTAATACTGTTTTAGGATATTTGATTGATCTTAGAGCACCCGTGGCAACTTTTGTCAATATGGGAGTCGTTAACCAAGCCAATGATGATAGGTATTATGGGTAGAAAGGGTTAGAAACAGTTTAATTTATGTTTTCTGTATGGTTGTACCATTTGAACTAGGATATCGTAGGTTTTGAACTAGGATATCGTAACTTTTGAACTAGGATGTCGTAATACTGTTTCAAGATATTTGATTGATCTTAGAGCACCCGTGGTAATTTTTGTCAATCTAGGCATCGTTAACCAAGCCACTGATGACAGGTATTATGGGTAGAAAGTGTTAGAAATATTTTAATTTATATTTTTTACATGGTTGTACCATTTGAACTAAGGTGTCGTAGGTTTTGAACTAGAATGTTGTAACTTTTAAACTAGGGTATCGCAATATTGTTTTAGGATATTTGATTGATCTTAGAGCATCCATGACAATTTTTATCAATCTGGAAATTGTTAACTAAGCCACTGATGACAGGTATTATGGATAGAAAGGGTTAGAAATATTTTAATTTATGTTTTCTGCATGGTTGTACCATTTGAACTAGGGTGTTGTAGGTTTTGAATTAGGATATCATAACTTTTAAACTAGGGTGTTATAATACTATTTCAGGATATTTGATTGATCTTAGAGCATCCATGGCAATTTTTGTCAATCTGGGAGTCGTTAACCAAGCCACTAATGACAGGTATTATAGGTAGAAAGGGCTAGAAACAGTTTAATTTATATTTTCTGCATTGTTGTACCATTTAAACTAGGATGTCGTAATATTATTTTAGGATATTTGATTGATCTTAGAGCATCTGTGGCAATTTTTATCAATCTAGGAGTCGTTAACCAAGCCACTGATGACAGGTATTACGGGTAGAAAGAGTTAGAAATATTTTAATTTATGTTTTCTACATGGTTGTCCCATTTGAACTAGGATATCGTAGGTTTTGAACTAGGGTATCGTAATATGTAGATTCATCATAATTTTGTTATCCCTGTTTTAGTATTTGGCCACTTAAAGTAGTACTAAAATTCATATTTGAAAATAATCAGATTCAATAACATTTCCAATACATCCAGTTTTAAATTTCTTTAGATAATCTAAATATATACAGGACTGTAAATAGACAGGACTATACGATAATTCAGTATTTTATATCCTCTCCTGTGTTAGTTGACTATATATATAAGCATCAAATTCGTCTAAAAAAGGATCAGAAGATGGTACAGTGTGTTCAATTACTTGTTGTGGTACTTCCACTATAATATGGAAAGTCTGTCTCTTGCTAGTACTACCTCTTCTTTTATTTTGCACAGGAATGTCAATGGAGGCTTTATCCATATTTTTTCTTGATCTTTTTGACTTCTTCTTGACTCCGGCCACTCTTAATTTTATTCTCTCCTGAATGACCTTTCATAGTAAGTTGGTCAGGATCTTGGATTAGAAGTTTTGTGCTTTACTTAGCTATACAGTTAGCATCTACAGCTCTTCTGAATAATGGTGTAAGATCTTCCATTACTAAATTGAATGCATCTTCAGACATGGAGGCTATCTCTACAAGCTTTATCATCCGATGACTCATCAAAGTATATCTACGATCAATAAATTATAATATTTATATTAAGATTTCATGACATATGATAGGATTTTGAAATACATAAAATAAGATAGTTCGATTTTAAATAATTTCTTGAGTGCGTATCATGATTTTTGCATGCTTTTATCATAAAATTGAGTGTTGCATTCGAGATCGTCGAATTGGTATTTCATGTCCTTGTACCATTTATTCAAGAAGTACTTATCTAGGATACGAAATACGTCGCTTTGATGAAGAACCAATAAGGCATGCCTACACAAGTAACCCTTATACTGAAAGGATCCACACTGGCATTTAACATCCTCCAAAGTTTTGTCAAAATAAACATTATAATTTTTTATAATCTCCTTCTTGATTCCATCAACTTCAATTCTTTCAAATAATTTAACAGAATATACATCACGGTTGTTAACTTCTTTAACTAATTTGGCATTTGATGCAGCCATTTCAAGGACCTCATTCTAAAATTTCTTGAATATGCACCTTGTATATTTTCCGGCTGCTTGCCTCTCAAAAGGAGAGGATGTTTTTAGAAAAGCATTTGTTTGTAACGTTTTATTATCTTCCTCATTTTTTGCTTCGTATCTTTTCTCCAAGGCATCTTCGTACTTATTCATGAATTCTTTGAGTGTAGTCTTGGAGTTTATAAACCCATCAAAGAAGTGATTGATACTCTCACTTCTTTGTGAAGTTGACATCCTTGTTCATAAATATTCAAAAAATAGAAGCATTAAAGATAAAAAGTTTTTTGAAAATTTTTAAAAAAATGAATATTAATCAATCATAATGACTAACAAACCTACGAAAAATGTATCTTTAAGGTAAACTGGAACCCATTTATCCTGACATTTATATATATCATTTAACTAATATACAGCATTGCATTCTACATATTTCTCTATTAAATGTGCCCACATTTCCTCGAAAGTTATTATGATAACTGAATCATATATCGTCTCTTCAAACTCTATCATAAATTTGGAATTTGCAGTACAAATATGACCAATCTTTTCAGGAATCTTCTTTAATATATGCCAAAGACAATTTATGTTGTGCATTGGAAAAAACATCCTTAACAGTAGCCTCAATTGCCTTATTTTGGTCAGTTATGATGGCATTAGGTGGTTGACCTCTATTTGCATCCAGCCATGTTTTGGAATATCCATTTAAATATCTCAGTTATCTCATATGATAATAATGCACAACCAAGCAATGTGGACTGTCCATAATGGTTGACTCCGATAAATGGACAAAAGGATATTTGATATGTATTTGTCAAATAGGTTGAGTCAAAGGTCAGTACATCACTAAAGTAAGTGCTTGCCAATCTTGGCCTAGGATAGTCCAGAAGACAGTCCTAAGTTATCCATTATCATTAAGGTCCAAAGTATAAAAGAAATTTGGATTTTTTACTTGCATTTGTATGAAATGGATTATTATTGACTGTACATCTGCTTTTTTCAGCTGACTCTGACATTCCCGATAGACAAAATTATGAGCATTCTTCTCCGTGAAATCTAATTATCTTCTATCCCTTTTCCTTCTAGCCATGGTAGAGTATATTTGACTTGTGAAAATATACACGGCATGTAAATTATTGATCTTTGCCTTTTCTAGTGTGCTGATCTTCCTATGGAACCGTAGATAACCAGCTGACGATATGGATAGCTCATGGTTATGTTCTAGAAAAATATCAACCAATATCCACTTACCATTTTTAGAATTTAGTCTTGTTTTTATCGAAGCCTTATAATCAATTTTGTCAGTATCCTAGGATTCATGGAGTTATCGATTTTTCTAAATTTTCCTTGCCTCTAACATGCCTGGTGCTTGAAGCATATTTCTTTATTGTTATTGGACCTATTACACACTGTTGTGATTCTAAAACCTACTCTCCTTGCATATCCATTGTAGAAATTGTATAAATCATTTGCAGAAATGAACTCCATTCCAATTTTAGGATCAACAGACCCGTTTTCTGTAATCGGGGTGATAGGAGAAGGTGCATTCTTTTGAACAATATCAGCAACCTTATCCAAATGATCATCTTGGACTTTTTCCAGATTTCTAATTTCAACTCTATATGTAGAAATATCTACATAAAAAATCATAAACATTAATATACATAATTTTAGATGATATTTTATCTACAGCATAATAAATAATGAGTTATGCATTGGATAGAATATGACATGACAGTGCAATAATACGGGCATAGAACCAAATATTTCTAAGAACATAAATTTAAATTTATGACATCCTAGTTAAAAGATTATGATACCCGATCATAAAATATGAAACTAAATATAGTAACCCTTACTACCTAGAGAACCTATTACTTGTGGACTGAGTTATGACTCCTAGGATATCATAACTCAATTACAGATACAAAAGGATCACGAATATATGCTGAAACAATATTACGACATCCCAGTTCAAACACCATGATATCCTAGTTATAAACCTACGATATTCCTACACAAAAACTTAAACCAGATGTTTTGATCCTCCGTAACATAAGTGTTTTAGTATGCATTGTTGATATATGATACCTCCAATGTAATAAAATACTTATGAGAAAACTTGAGTGTTAAAAACTTCGAAACATGAACAACTCGATACAAAACAAAAAATGAAAGCTTTTATCCTTTTTTATGGGATATTTCAACCATGCATTGGCTTGAATAAGATTGTTAGATTGTGATAAAAAGACCAGGAAGAAAAAGGATTTCAAAAAAAGAAGTTTACATTAAACGATATCCTAGTTCAGAAGTTATGATACCATAGTTCAGAAGTTACGACATCCTAGTTAAAATATTACGATACCTGATCATAAAACATGAAACTAAATATAGTTAATCCCTACTACCTGGAGAACCTATCACTTGTGGATTGAGTTATGACTTCTAAGATGTCATCACTCAGCTACGGATGCAAAAAGATCACAAATATATGCTAAAACAGTATTATGACATCTTAGTTCAAATACTACGATACCCTAGTTATAAACCTACGATATCCCTGCACATAAACATAAACCAGATATTTTGATCCTCTGTAACAGAAGTATTTCGGTATGCATTACTGATATATGATACCCACAATGTAATAAAATCTTCTGAGAAAACTTGAGTGTCAAAACTTTGAAACATGAACAACTCGGTACAAAATAAAAAATGAAAGCTTTTATCCTCCATCATGGAATATTTTAACTGTGCATTAGCTTGCGTAAGATTATTTGATTGTAATAAAAAGACCAAAAAGGAAAAAGATTTTAAAAAAAAGATGTTTTCATTGAACGACATCCTAGTTCAAAAGTTACGATATCATAGTTTAAAAGTTACGACATCCTAGTTAAAAGATTACGACACCCGATCATAAAATATAAAACTAAATATAGTAATCCCTACTACCTAGATAACTTATCACTTATGGACTGAGTTATGACTCCTAGGATGTCATAACATGCTACAGATACAAAAGGATCACAAATATATGCTGAAACAGTATTACGACACCCCAGTTCAAACATTATGATATCCTAGTTATAAATCTATAACATCCCTGCACAAAAACTTAAACTATATTTATTATCCCCTCCTACCAGGAATACCTATAACTTGTTGACCGAGTTATGACTCTTAGAGTGTCATTAACTTTCTCTAACTACCAAAATAGTTAGTGTAATAAAAGAACTATAAAAAGAAAACTAAACAAGATTCTATGAAGACTTGGTTTACTTCCTATCGGAGATGATATTTTATCTTGAATGTATAGAAGAACTCCTCGATGGCTTATTCCAACCTCAGACCAAAACAGAGAACTTTTTCAGAGAGAGGAAGAAGCTAGTATTTATATTTGAAAGTTGAATCCTGCGATAGGACTCTAAGAGCACATTCTTGAGAAAGGGAGATTCTTCTTCAACCTTTACTGATTTCTTGTACAAAAATTAGAGCATGTTTCAGACTGAAATATTTACCAAAATCCAAGCAATATGACGGCGGGAAAAAGGAACTAGAGGGAAAGGGTATTTTGGTCTGGACAAAAATCTTAAATAAAAGCTGAACGGTAATTAATGCTAGTCATGCTCAACTTATAACCTGTAACCTGCACCATCCCGTCATACCATTTCGGATATAAGTGGACCAATAAGCTAAAGCGATGCAGGCCACGTTGGATTTGCTGCACCGCGTGCGGTGCACAAAGACTTACTCTTTCTGGTCTGCGGGGCTGGGCTGGCATGCTTCATGAGGGCCTGGGCTGGCATGATTCATGGGCATGGCATGGTTTACAAGCCAGTCCTGTCCCCTTGAAATGGGCCATGCTTTAGCATGGTCCATTTAGATGTGGCCTATATGTTTTTATTTATAAAAAATATTTTTAATAAATTAAAAAAATATAGGATTAAGGATTTATTAATATAAAGTCATTTTAGTGGTGGGGGGTTTAATATGGATCCCTACTAGTTTATTAATTTAAATTAAAATGATACAGGAAATGGAGGGATTATGCCTGATCTCCAAAATACATTGAGGGAAAGAGAGAAGAAATAGAAATGGTTCATTTCAATAATTAAAAAATAAAAATATATAATTATAAGAAATTATAAATTAAAAATAAATGATAAAAACTTTATTAATCTTTGGTAGTGTTTGTATTATCATCATATATCTTGAAGTTTTATCTCGGTGACAAATTTTTGAAGTAGAAAAGTATTTCAATCATGTCAAATATATCATCAGTCATTTTACTTCTCTTTTTAACAAGAACATGTGTCGCCAGTCATTTTATTTCTCTTTTTATCAAGAACACATCAACTTGAAAGTGGATTTCAATACTACTGTAAACATCGGCATAATTAAATATCATGTGCAATGGCAAATATAACAAGATATTAATTTTTAACATTCTTCCATCAACCTAATACATTTAGATTCTATTTGATTTTCATTATATGCAGATCAAAGATTATTTTGTAACTAATATTCTAGTTGACTATTTAAAGATGAAGAAGATGCAGATGAACTTGAAGCATGTGTGTATTTTCTATGTATAATAAAGAAAAATAGATGATGAACAAGAACTATTAGAAGAAGACATAGAGCTTTGTGCAAGTAATTTAGATTCATGAATTTTTTTATCATATAAAGCATAAATATCATAAAGAAGTTTTGTTACCTTAGCTTTAGCGGGTTCAAGATCTTGAATCATATTTTTATAATATGCATCAAGTAAAATTAGTACACCACTTATTTAACTCATAGATCAAATACAGCAGCTAAGTTATGTATATGACATATCTTGTCCCAATACTCATTCTATTTAGTTCCATTTGTTTAATAATAGATATTAAAATATCATTATATTTATATTACATAAATTCTTGACTAATAATATATGTTTCTTAAAAAAATGAACATGAAGTAGGATAATACATATCAAAAAGAATATTAGTAGTATTATTAAAACTAGCTAAAAAAATCTTTCAAAATTTTATCTTTATTCCAATCATTTTTAGTCAATATAAATTCTAATCCACAGTCATTTATATATGCACATAATAAGTTTCTATATAAATATATATCATGTATCATTCTATATGTTGAGTTTCAACAAATAATTACATCAAGTTTAAATTTTTTTAAACGTTTATCATGATCTACACATAATTGCTTAAATTCTTGAAGCCTTACTCTTAAAGCATGAATAAAAGAAACTATATTTTTAATTTTTAAAATTATATCTTGAATCATGTCCATGCTAACTTGAACAGTAAGATTAAAGTTATAACATGCATATCTAATATGCAATAAGTTTTTATTTAAAATGAGATGCAATGAGTACTTCAATAATGCAAAAAGTAAAATTATTATTAGATGCATTATTAAAAATAATATATATAATTTTATCATTAATGCTATATTAACAAGTAGTCTGATAAATGATATTTGAAATTTATTATCCAGAATATGAAAAATTAAAAGTACAAAAAGTAAAAATATATTCATTAATTACTAATCATTATCAATATAATTAGTAGCAGCAATAAAATAATTACTACCAACAGATGTTGATCAAATATTAAAAGTTAATGAAACTTTTGTATTTAAGGCCGAGAAAGTTTCAATTAAACTTTTTTTCATTGCTAAAAAGTTATTTATAGCTTCTCTTTCAAATGTATGCTTACTAGTTCTTTTGTAAGCATGTTACTGGGTCAATTGAATATATTCTTCAAAATTAAAAAATTTATATAAATTAAAAGATAATTCATTTCTAACTATTCATCTTGCAAGTGCTTTTCTTTGATTTTCATGATTATATACAAAATTACCTACAAGAGATCCCCTTGTTTATTAAAGGTACTTTGAAGACGAGAATCATGCATCCTATGACTCTCTTGATGTCTTCGACAGTTTTTTCATTAGTACTACAACTATAAAGTTTGATATATTTTTTACATTTTGTTTGCAAAATTCCATCAATAATAACTTTATCAAAATCATTTCATACAGTACTAGTCATCTTATGAGAAGAGATTTGACCTTCACTTATTCTAGAAAAATTAGGACCATGGGGATTAGTTTCTTTTCCTTCAGAAATAGAAGGAATGTCAAAATGACTTTTATCAAAAGATGTGATCATATCTAAAATCTTAAATTGATGAATGCAAAAAATAAAAACTAACCATAAGGAAGAATTGAGTAGAGGCAAAGTTGAGATTTTTGAGCTTCCTCGTGTACTCTTCAATAAGGACCTCTTTCTTTTGTACTCCACAACAAAGATCTCCTCTTGTATAATACTTGAACACTTGCTAAATATAAACTAAAAACTAAATTGCTAGAAACCTAGAATACTTGCTAAATATTACTAGAAGAGATGTTGGCTTTGGCTCCTTAGTTTTGATGATTAACAAAAGGTTGAGTATATGTTTGGACTAATGTTTCATTTCAAGATAAAGTTTCAGGCCTTAGGTTATTCAAAAAGAGTATCAAGAGTACAATGATGAAACCAAGTTTGCTTGATTTGGGAAAGAGCTCTTCTACCTTAAACAAGATCAAATTTCTCATATTGGACCTTCATATTAAGAAGTAATTGACAAAAGAAACAAAGGCCTAGAGAAACTCAAGCATGGCACGCACCTCTCCAGAGTTTCAAAAAATTTCAGACCAGAGGTCGACACCTTGCCAAAGGTCGACCACCAGAGGTCGATTCATGAAGAAAAGAAAAGTTTAGCAAGGCCGGCACGGCAAAATTTCAGTGGCACGCTTCAAAGGTCACCACCTGAGGTCGACACTTGTCCAGAGGTCGACACCAGAGGTCGACTCATCACTTGAGAATTCAAACTGGGCAGAACTATAGTTTTCTGGATTTTTGCCTAAGATAAACTGGAGGTCGACTCATGAGGTTGACTCATGGCATAACGACTAGTTTTTCTGAACTTTTGATTTGATTTCTAATGGCCATAAACGGCCATATTTTTTATTCTAACGGTCTTGTGGAGTTATTTCAGCTTGAATGAAGTATTTAACCTCCATCTAACTTCAAAAAAGAAAAGGAGACAAAGTGAAAAAGAAGAGAGTAAAAGTATAAAGCTTTTAATCAATCCTAAGCCAAAAAGAGAGAAAATCCAAAAGATTCCTTAGCCAAAAGCTTTCCATTTTTTAAGGAATCTAGCTTTCAAGTCTTTGGCATTTAGTGAGGTCCAAGATTCCAAGAGGAAGACTTGAAGAGTCTCCAACAAGAGCTACATCGAATTATTTTTTGCTCAAAAAGGAGTTTGTCTTGTTTTTATTCATTGTATTCATACTCTATTTGTGCTAGCCTAGTTTCAAGGGAATTTGAAACTAGTGTGAGGTTTGTTGGTGAGCCAATTGATAAAACCAACCAGGGTTGCTTGTAAGCCCGAAGCCAAAACAAGTGTGCAAGGTTTGTTGGTGAGCCTAGGTAACAAAACCAACTTAGGTTTTGACTTGTGAGCCTTATAAAACAAGTCGGCTGTAATCTAGAGAATATTATAGTGAAAATTCCCAAGTGGAGCTTGGGGAGTGGATGTAGGTGCTAGGTGCACCGAACCACTATACGTTTGTGTGTTTGCATTGCTTTACTCTCTATTACTCTTTAATTGTTGTTATCTTTCATTGCTTCCGTTGCACAATTACTTGAGCACTATCACTCTTCATATTTGAAATTGATAGCACATATATTGCTTTATTTTTTTTTAAAAAAAAGACCCAATTCACCCCCCCTCTTGGGCACCATATCTGGGCAACAAGTGGTATCAGAGCACCGGTACTCTCTTGTAGGTCCAACGATCTTGAGTGAAAGATCATGGCCGCCCCAATTGGAATGGGTGTAGTTGAAGGTCAAGCATCAAATCGCCCTCTTTTCTTTAATGGCACAAACTACATATACTGGAAAACTCGTATGCGTATTTATTTATAAGCTGTAGATTATAATATATGGAGAGTAATTACTAAAGGGCCTCATCAGCCCACTCACTTGGTTAATGGCATTATCACCCAAAAATCTGAAGAAGAATGGGATGACAATGACATCAAACAAGCTGAGTTAAATGCAAAGGCGATGAATTTGCTATTCTGTGCACTTGACCTAAGTGAATTTAACAGAATATCAAATTATATTTCTGCCAAAGAAATTTGGGATACACTTGAGGTTATCCATGAGGGTACACACCAAGTGAAGACCACAAAGGTGAACATGCTCATTCATACGTATGAGATGTTCAGGATGGAACCAACTGAAAGTATTAGTGAGATGTATACTAGATTTACCAATATAGTAAATGGTATGAGGAGTTTGGGAAAGATTATATCTAATGGTGAACTTGTTAACAAACTTCTCAGGTCTCTTCCGACTTCATGGGATGTGAAAGTAACGGCCATAGAAGAAGCCAAGGATGTCAATACTCTACTTCTTGAGCA
Source organism: Areca catechu (assembly GCA_021397845.1). Taxonomy (NCBI): domain Eukaryota; kingdom Viridiplantae; phylum Streptophyta; class Magnoliopsida; order Arecales; family Arecaceae; genus Areca; species Areca catechu. The sequence goes on from CM038045.1 coordinate 32,371,500, forward strand.
GCTTCTTGGATCATTGATGACTTATGAGCTTTCACTAAAACAGAAGACAATGGACAATGACAAGAAAAAGAAAGCCATAGCCTTCAAGTCCACTACAAAGGAAGAGTCAAGTGATGAATCAGAAGAAGAAGCTGATGATGATGAGACAGCCCTCATTACAAGAAAATTCAGAAGATTCATGAGAAAGAAGAAGGGCTTCTACAAGAAAAGGCCACAAAAAGGTGATTACAATAAAGATAGAGAGAAAGAAAAAGAAAGGGATCCACCCATCTGCTTCGAGTGCAAGAAGCCTGGACATTATAAAATGGATTGCCCTTTGCTTAAAAAGAGTCGAAGGATGTTGAGAAAGAAAGCCATGATGGCTACCTGGAGTGAGAGTGAGGACTCCAGCAGTGATGAAGAGCAGCAGGAAGTCGCCAACCTGTGTTTCATGGCCAATGAAGATGATGAGGTAAATTCTGAACCTGAAAATGAATTTACTTTTAATGAACTACATGATACTTTTGATGATTTAGTTATGGAATATGAAAAACTAAAACTGAAAAATAAGAAATTAAGAAAGCTAAATCAAGAGCTTACCAAAAATTCAGACAAGTTTTCAACTAAAATTGAAGATTTAATTCAAGAAAACAAGAAATTAACTGAACATGTAAAGATCTTGAAAAATGATAAGGACAATCTTATAAAAGAAAAGGATTCTTTGAAAAATAATAGAAGTTTTGAAACTAATGAGAAAATTGAAAAACAAAACAAAGAACTGTTGCTTCAAAACAAGAATTACAAAGAAGAGTTAGAAAAAGTGAAACATTTTGTAGAAAAGTTTACTTATAGTTCAGAAAAATTAAGTATGCTTTTAAACAGTCAACATGCAGTTTTTAACAAAGCTGGACTTGGATTTAAGTCACAGAATCAGCAAAAACTTTTCAAAAACTTTTTAATACCTGCATCTTCTAATATTACCTGCTATGCATGTGGTAAGTTAGGACATAAATCATATATTTGTAATAGAAGAAAATCAAGTACCTTTGGAAAGATTTGGGTTCCAAAAGGAATCCAAGAAGGGGGATGAATTGGGTTTTAAAAAACTTTTGCAAGGATGTGCCAATTCAAAAATAATTTAGGTGCTAGTGAATTATAAGTGTTTGTGTGCTCTTTGAGAGTATACAGTGAAAATAAACAAGTAAATGCAAAGTAAATAAGAGCAAATAATGAGAGAGCAAGCAATCATAAATACAAGGATATATAGTAGTTCGGTGCACACCAAAGCACCTACATCTACTTCCCAAGGTTCACTTGGGTATTCCACTAGAATTTTCTTTGATTACAGCCGATTAGTTTTTTGGGCCACTAATCAAAACCCAACTTGTTTTTACTGGAAACATAAGTCAAAATCTCTTTGGTTTTACGAGATAACCAAAAAACTAGTTGGTTTTGTAACTTAGGCTCACCAATAACCTCCTTGGTTTTGTCACTTAGGCTAACCAAAAACCTTCATTGGTTTTAATATAAAGGCTCACTAACAAACCTCAACTCTAGTTTCAATTCCTTTGAAACTAGAAATAATAGAAAGATTCAAGTATAATGTATGAAATATAAAAAGCTTTCAACTAAAAGCAAGTATCTTTTTGAAGCTCTTTGATTGCTGTTGAAGATGCTTGTCTTTAAGTTGTTGAAGCTTTAATCAATGCTTAAATGGTTGGACTTGAATACTCTTGAATGCTTTGAATACTTGAAGGCACAACTTGACTTGAAAGTAGTTATTCTTCAATGAATATTTGAGTGAATGCACTTAATTTTTCATCTCTCTCTTTCCTCTTGAGTTTGGTCTACTGTAAATACCTTTCCAAGTTTCAAATGACAGTTTTTGATCGTTGGAGAGAAGAAAATAGCCATTGGGAGTGAAAACGACCAGTTCTGTGCTTCAAAAAAGTAGCTATTACTGTTCATCAAAACTGCAAGTATCGATACTTCAGGTCATGAGTCGACACTTTGAGTCGACACTTCATTTTCATGAGTCGACACTTCATCTTCATGAGTCGACACTAGTTCAAAAAAAATCTTCCGAAGCTCTCTGGAAATCTCAAGTGAGTCGACACTTGAGTCGATACTTGGCTTCTATAAGTCGACACTTAAGAAAAGTCTTGATTTCAGCATGTTTTGTATCATTTTTATCTCAGGCCTTGAGTTGACCCTTGAGTCGACACTTGATTTCCATGAGTCGATACTTCATGTGTGCCATCTGAAACTTCTTTTGCGTATCAGCTTAAGCCTCTGTGAGTCGGCACTATGAGTCGACACTTCAATTCCATGAGTCGACACTTGGCTGAAACTTTCCTGAAATACTTTTGAAACACTACTAAAACTTCTTTAAACTTCAAACTTGAGTCCTTCCAAGTCATTCATATGTACTTAAGTCCATTTATCTTGAAATTTTATTCACAAAAGAGATTTTTTTAACAAGATGATAAGCAATCAAACTTTCAGCACAAAATAACTTTGGTGAGTACCTTATTATGATAAAACACACTTTCTGTTGGATCGATGCCCCTAACCATTCTTACAAAAGGAACATCCCTATTATAAGTGGCCGGTTTATCTCTCTTAAACCAGCAGTGGAGCAACCCCGAGGCACTCGAGTCGACTCTTCGCCGACCCCCGCAAGAGCTACCCAGGGTACTAAACCTCGAGTCAGCTCGCTGGAGACGAGCACCACAGCACCAACCAAGAGATGTTGACATGGCACCAGACCCGCCTTATCGGTGGCACCCACATCCCCGTGGGCCCAGACCCTACATCTGGATGAACCACGAGGGTACGAGCTGGCCCAGCCAACAATCCCCCCCAGTAAAATGATCGAGAATTTTTCTCCCTGCGGAGACTCGAACCCGAGACCTCGGCTCTGATACCAGTTGTCAGATCGATGCCCCAACCATTCTTACAAAAGGAACATCCCTATTATAAGAGGCCGGTTTATCTCTCGTAAACCAACAGCGCAGCAACCCCGGGGTACTCGAGTCGACTCCTCGTCAACCTCCACAAGAGCTATCCAGGGTACTAAACCTTGAGTCGGCTCGCTGGAGACGAGCACCACAGCACCAACCAAGGGATGTTGATGTGGCACCAGACCTGCCTTACCGCTGGCACCCACATCCCCATGGGCCCAGACCCTGCATCCGGATGAACCATGAGGGTGCGAGCTGGCCCAGCCAACACTTTCAATACACAGTTAGTACTCAAATATACTTAAGTATTTTGTTATTCATCAAAATCAAGATAGGAGTTAACAAACTCTCCATTTTTTATGATGACAAAATCTTTAAGTATATACATATAGTGAGCTCAAAAGATTTGCAATAAGTATCAGAGCATTAATAAAGATTTTCAATATAGAGCATTTGGCTTCAAGTACCAGTGTTAATGATGAAGAGTATTAGAGTCTAAATTTATAAAGATTATCAAGAGCTAAGACTCATTTACAATATATCAGAGCTATATGTATGTATGAAAAGGAATTCAATTCATTTAGCTTCATTATCAGAGCAAAAATTATAATATATCAAAGCTGAAAATAGAAATAATCTAGAATTATATACTCATTCTAGATGTTTTCATTATGTGTCAGAGCTTAAAATGAATTTGAAAAATAAAAATTAGAACAAGATAGATTAAATCATAAAGAGTATCAAGGCATAAAACAAATAATATACCAAAAAGATGGAAAGTATCAGAGCAAAATTGTTTGAGTATGAAGAGTATCAAAGTATGAAAATAAAGAGTATCAAAGCATATTAAAAAAAAATATGCATGAGTATTAGAGCATAAAAACTAAAGTAAATAAGATTAATAAAGAGTGCCAGAGCATAGAATTGAAGGTAGAATTGAAGGGTATAGATAAAAAATGATAAAGCAAAACACTCCCCCTTAATATATGATCTGAAAACTAATTTTGAAAAGGAGATTTTTGAAAAAAATTTAAAAATTACTACTTTAGTGCTTTTCTTTCACTCTCTCCCCCTTACTCATTGTATCCTTCTTGGCTTTATTGCTTGCCAATTCATTAATTGTTTCATTAATTCTCCCCAATACTATTTCTCATTAATTCTGCAATTTCCATTGTTCTCTCATTAATTTTATCAATTATTCTTTCCCTTTTTGTCATCATTAAAAAGGTAAGAAAAGAACAAGGTAGTCATCAAATATTGCATTAAAGTAAGAGTGCACACAAATAAAATATGAAAAAGCCAATATATATATATAATTTTAGAGATTTGATACATTAGATGTAAAATTTGATACGCATAACAGAAAACTAGTATAAACATAAGTACGCAAAATATAAAAAGCACTGAAATACATACTAACTAACATACAGACCAATCCTAAGGGATACTTTCCTCATTAGAGGAAGACCTGATCTCAAGAATAATCGGCCCGGTAATCCTAGAAGATCAGGGTCACAGCCATATTGGTCGGAGATCAGAAAGTCTAGTCCTAGTAGGTCTGGGTGCATCGCCACTGTCTCATCTTTTGCGTTTGGTATATGCTCTCCCTCTAGCTAGTGCTGAAGAGGACGAGGCAATATCAGGAGCAGGAGCATCGATTGTGACGAAAACAATAGCTGTATTGGTGGGAATACTAAAGATAGGTGTGGGCAGATCAATGTCAAGTGGGTCTGTATGAAGTATAGGTGTGGTAACAAAAGTATGAGATGGGTCAGGAATGGTGGATGAGCTAGATAGGACTGGTGTCTGGATAGATGACCTAGAAGGATCTAAAACAGGAGTCCTCGAAATATCCTTAGCAAAATCCGGCTCTGGCTCTGCCATAAAATCTGCAACATCAAACTCTGCGAAAGAGTCGGCCTGACCATCTCCTGTGTCTGGTGCTAGGGCTGGAGGTGTTGGCAGGGAATCTGATGATGGAGGTGAAGATGCTCTGGCAGAAGAGAACCTCTCAAGCGTAGCCAGTATAGCAATAATACCATCTCTGAAACCCTGGTGATCCGCTCTCATCTCCAAATAGATCTGGTCGACTCGTTGTCTGATAATCATAACCTCTATCTCTAAGCGAGTGACCCTCTCCTCCATAGAGTCTCAGGGGCTGGCACCTCAATCTGTGTCCAAATGGAAGGCTCGGGCTGAGTATTTGGAATGTTCCTCTGTGGCTCAGATGGCCTTGCCTCATCAGTAAAAATTCACTCCTCCACGGCATCCTCATTATCATCCACATCTGCAATTTGTTCAGAGATCCTGCATCTCCAATGTCCTCTATGCAGATGATATCCCATCCCGTGTAAAGAACGCTCATCGTAAATATCTGTATGTAGTAGTTGTCGGTAAGGCTTTCCATCTATGATGGCTCCATATGTCCCGAAAAGGATGGTTAGTCCCATGCCGTAAGGTAAGCACAGTCTCCTACTCGTCATTACCTCGGTCATCTGGTAAACCATAAGAACTGGAAGGCAGACTGGAGTGTATTGAATCAAAGAAACCATCACCGGTAACTGTCGCTCCATGATGAAATCAAAGCATCCAATCTTCGGTAGAAGAATCCGGGTGATGATGTGATGTAATAGTCTCATCTCCGATGAGAGTCTAGAGGCTACCACTATGGTTCCCTCTGAAAGATCATTAGTCTCAAAGATACAATGAAGTCCACTCATCAATCCACTAATGAGTCTGCCACCGAACCTCTTATGGGAATCTTCCAAGCTCTGCTCAGAATCTCAGCTGTGAGTGAAATCTCAGTCCCTCCAACTTCTGCAACCCAGCAATCTGCTCCTCTGGCCAATGTATCATAGAACTCTCTAATCAGGCCAGGATAAAATCTCTCAGACAATGAGCAAAAATGGGCTAGACTAGTGTCCCTCATCCAATCTCTAATGCAAAAATGGTGCTGGCCATGAAATCAAAGTCAACCCGCCATCCTCCAACTATGGCGTTGGAGGCCATCCTATCAGCTCTAGAGATGGGAGGTCTGACTAGAATGCTCTGCTGAGCCTAGGGCTCCACTGCTGCTGGATCCTTATGCCGCGCCTTCGTGCATCGCTCTGCCTCCTGAATTGATGGATGAGGTCTCCTGATAACTTGCTTTTTGGGACCCATCTTTTAGGAAAATCGGGAAAGAAGCAAATGTGGGGAGAAAGCACAAGGATTTCATGGTAAAAATCATGATAAAATGGTGAGGAACAGTGGAAGAGGAGGAAACTACTTCAAATAGCGAATTGGGCAGTTAGAACACAGATCGGAGTGAAATGAAGGGTTGGGACACTATTTTTAGGTGAGTCGGCTCAAGGGTTTGGAAAAAAATGAAAGAAATCGCTTAGTTTTCCTTATTTGTTCTTGGGTTCCCGTCGATCAAGTGTCAACTCATGACTGCAAGCCAAGTGTCGATACTTGGAGGTGTCGATACTTTAAAGTGTCGACACTTCGACAAAAATAAAAAAAAATAAAAAAATTCACAAAAAAAATATAGAAATTAATTTCAAAGGAATATGAATGATTAAACATGATTTTCAAGAATATTTGATCAATAAAAAAAAAATTAAGAGAATTTGAAAGTTCATAAAGAGATCAAGATTCAATCGAAAGGATTAATGATCCTTAATTCTCTTCTAATCAAATAGATCCGATCTTCATTAAGTGGTTTGGTCAGTATATCAGCCAATTACATTTCAGTGCACACAAATTCAACCATAACATCATTGTTTTTAACATAATCTCTAATAAAATGGTATCTAATTTTAATGTGCTTACTTCTAGAGTACTGAACAGGATTTTTAGTTAAATTTATAGCACTTGTGTTATCATATCTTATAGGTATCTTAGTTAATTTGATTCCAAAATCTTTAAGTTGTTATTTAATCTACAAGATTTGAGCATAACAACTTCCAGCTACAATATATTCAGCCTCAGCTATAGATAATGCAACCGAAGTTTATTTCTTGCTAAATCATGAGATTAAGTTAACTCCAAGAAATTGATAAGTTCCACTAGTGATTTTTCTATCTAATTTACATCCAGCAAGGTCAGTATCAGAATAGCTAATTAATTCAATTGATGAATCTCTAGAGTACCACAGTCCAATATCAATAGTACCAGATAAATATCTAAGAACATGCTTAATAGCCATTAAATGAGATTCTTTAGGAGCAGATTAATATCTAGCACACATACAAATACTAAACATAATATCTTGTCTACTAGCAGTCAAGTACAGTAATGAACCAATGATACCCCTATACAATTTTTGATCAACATTTTTACCACAGTCATCTTTATCAAGTTTACAAGAAGGGCTCATAGGTGTACCTATTGGCTTGGTTGTCTCTATCCCAAACTTTTTTAAGATTTTTCTTGTATACTTAACTTGGTTGATGAAGATCCCTTCTCTAGTTTGCTTGATTGAAAGTCCAAGGAAGAAGTTTAGTTCACCCATCATACTCATCTCGAACTTTCCCTGCATAAGCATGGCAAACTCTTAACAAAGTATTTCATTAGTAGTACCAAAAATGATATCAACATAAATTTGTACTACTAAAAGATCTTCTTTCTTCTTTTTCAAAATAGGGTAGTATCAACATGGCCTTTAGAAAAATTATTTTCAATCAAAAATTTACTAAGTCTTTCATACCATGCACGGGGTGCTTGTTTTAAACCATAAAGTACTTTATGCAATTTGAAAACATGATTAGGATGTGCATGATTTTCAAAACTAGGTGGTTGTTCAACAAAAACTTTTTCAGCAATATAACCATTTTAAAATATACTTTTAACATCCATTTGAAATAGTTTGAAACTCATAAAATATGCAAATGCTAAAAGTAATCTAATGGCTTCAAGTCTAGCTACTAGAGAAAGGTTTCATCAAAATAAATTCCTTCTTCTTGATTATAACCCTTAGCTACCAGTTTAGCCTTGTTTCTTGTTACTATACCATTTTCATCTACTTTATTCCTATACACCTATTATGTACCAATTATTGAAACATTAAATGATCTTTCTATTAGTGTCCAAACTTTATTTCTTTCAAATTAATTTAATTCTTCTTGCATTATAATTATCTAGTTAGGATCTTTTTTAGCTTCTTCAATATATTTAGGTTCAATTTGAAAAATAAAAGCAATATAATCACATTCATTTCTAATAGATGATCTAGTTTTTATCCCTCTTGATGGATCATCTAAGATTAATTCATTAGGATGTCCATGATTGATGGGGACATCGATAAAAGAAAAAGGTTTCAAGCTAACCTCTTGTGGTTTTGCAAGTTAGATTTTTTAATAGGATCCACTTGAAGCCAATGGATAAAAGCCCACTTTTTCTAAGCCAGCTCCATGATCTCTCAAATGCTCTCAAATAAAGCCCCTCCTTATATGCCACTTGGAAGCCTCTCTTGGTCAACACTTGGAAGCATAATTGGGCGCCACTTGGAAGCATTTTTGGACTACGCTTAGAAGCCTCCTTAGATGCCACTTGGAAGCTCCTCTTGATGCCACTTGGATGCCACTTAGGCACGACATAGGATTAATTACAACCAAATTTTGTTAGAACTACTTTTTATTAGAACTACCTAACCTATTTTGTTAGCTTAACTAATTTAGTTAGAACTAGAGTTATTTTTCCTTCTCCTTGGCCGAACCCATGGTGTACCTTGGGGCCTATCAATAGGATCCAAGCTCCTCTTGTACCTCATGCTATGGTTCAATGAAAAGAAGTTTGTTTGATTCCATTTTTTTCTTGCCGAGTTCTTCATTTTTTTTTGCTCCTTGTGTGGAGAGGGTGAGAGGCCCTAGTCTAGCTTGTTTCTTTTGTTCCCTAGCCTATGAGCTAGGTCACTCATTGAGGGAGAGGGTGAGAGGCCCATTCTCCACTTCAAAGAAGTCCTATCAAGGTCCTTGAAGTGCACTCCAAGAGAGAGAGGGTGTGAGACCCAAAGCTTGCCGCCTAACTTTAATCCATCCTCAAGCTTTCATCTCCTTGCTTTACCTTGTTCATTTCCTTCTTTCAATTTGCTTTCACGCCCTTATAGAAAGTTCTTTGCAGGTTCTCTCACTGATTTGGGATTGAAGATGAAGGTTCCAAGTCATGAACCAAGTGCAAGGTAGGTTCTTAAGTTTTGAAAATACTAGTCTTACAATTTAGTCCTTATTCCTATGAGTGGTGAGAGCTTCCCTTCCACCAAATATCTTTTTTAGCCTTCATTGTTGGTAGAACCACTTCTTGGCCCTTTAGATCTGATAATTGAAGGTGTTTGACCTAGTACAAATGGTTTCCTAGCCATGAGATCCTTCCCATATTAATTTGAATGTGATATGCATGCGAGTGTCTAATTTTTGATCAACTAGTTTCTTTCTTGAAAGATAATTATCTCTCTGATGCTTAATTTCAATTCATGCTTGTAATCCATTGCTCATCATGGATAGCTGGTCATCTACAGCACATCATCATCCATTCATTTTGTTCATTTTCATCCCGCATCAATCTTGGTATCAGAGCTTTAGATTCTACTAGGTCAAGCTGCTGAAATTCTGCTCTAGTATAGTTCCATGATTTTTAGCTTTTTTTTCAAAGCTCAAAAAAAAAATCAAAAAAATTATTTTCCTACATTTTAGGACTTTAAAATATGAGATCCAAATTTAAAAAAAAAATTAATTTTGAAGTTTAATTTTTGTCATTTTAAGTTGCTTATTTAGTTAGCTTATAGCTTGCTTCAATTCTAGTTTTCCCTCCATCAAGTTTGCTCCTTCAAATTTTTAAAAAAACTCAAAAAAAAAAAAATTTATCTAAATTTAAGATTTGAATATGAGATCTCCACTTCTAAAAATTCGAATTCTAAAATTTTTTGAATTTAAATTTTGAAATTTGGGTGTTTTATGGTTAAAGGTTTGTTAGTTAGAAGTTTCTTGTAACAACTTTTACAATAAGCTTTCAAAAATGAATTTCCTAACCAAAATTCAAAAATTGAAAATCAAAATTTGAAATTTGGACTTTGAAATCTGATAAATTTAATTTAAAATTCAAATTGTTAAAATTTTAAAATTTAAAATTTGAATTTTTAAAACTAGTTAGTTGGAAGTTTGTTAATTGCTGAAATTTTTCTTGCAATAACTTTTACCTTCAAGAATGAATTTTCTAACTATAATTCAAAATTTAAAATTTAAAATTTAGACTTTAAAATATGAATTTTCTAATTTAAAATTTGAATTTTTTGAAATCTCAAAAATTAAATTTTAAATCATAAGTTTGAGCTAGTCTAGTTATTGTGTTGGCTAGTTGGTGATTTGTTTGTACATCCATTTCTAAATCCACTTAAGGGCATTCAATATCAACATAAAGGAAGGAGTTCATTACTTTTCCTTGGCCCAAAACAACCACCCACATCTTGCATTGACCTAAGCTTAATTAAAATCAAGTAGGAACCTAAAACTAGTGACATTCACGAGTCAAGTTCATGTGCAAGATGAGACAAAGTACTACTTGGGTTTATATTTACTCATGAAAATTGGTGTCTAAGGCTAGAGGTCCAACGACAAACACCTTAAGCAAACTTACGATTTTTAATTAGGATCTCGCGAAAGCGAGGGGAGCCTCTCATAATCCCACCTTTTACCTAGCCAGTGGAAAGGGTAATTGCATTCTTGGCTAGCACTTAGTTAATTTCTGTCACATTGAACTTCTAGGTCTAGACGTCCTAGAAGTTAGGTTTGTACTGTATGTCCAATAGGTCAGAAGCTTGATACCAACAGTCCCACACTCAGTCTGGTTTATCCATGGAATCGAATCTTGAAATGTTGTTGAGGACCGTGACTGAAAAGTTTGATACCATAACTGAGTAATTAGGATGAATGAACAAAGAGTTAGGTGAAGTAAAGGATTGTATTGGGCCCTTGAAGAGTATCGATTAACCCCCACCAAACCTGAGTCACCTAGGCTAATTTCCCGTGGTCCAAGAGCCCATCATCATGATTGCACCCCTGAGTACAACCCAAGACGACATCACCATGACTTTGTAGACCAGGATGAAAGAGCTATGAGAAACATACGTCTAGAGGCACCTACCTTTGATGGAAATCTAGACCCTAAAGTATACATCAATTGGGAGAAAAGAATGGATCAATACTTCGAGTGGGATGAGATGCTGAAAGAAAGGAAGTTTAAATTTGCCAAACTTAAGTTAGTCCGACATGCTAGGCTGTATTGGGGAGATGTTGAATGCATATATGATCGAAAAGGAGAAATGTCCATAGTTACTTGGAAAGCCATGAAGAGTAAGCTTAGGGAGAAGTACCTAGGCAGGTCCTATGAGTAAAGACTTTTAGACCAATGGCAAAGATTGCATCAAGGTAACAAAACTGTGTCTGAATACATTGCTGAATTCAATGAGTTTGTCAGGAGATGTAACATAGTAGAATCAGAGGTCATGACCATATCTAGATTTCGAACTGGCCTACATGAGGAAATCCAATGGGAATTATTTCAATGGGAAGTCCATGATCTAGAACAAGCTTATCAAATTACTAGGGACTTCGAAACATTTCAGAGGGAACTCATGATCAGTCGACCTAAGTCCAATAGAAATAGTACATCTGGATATAGGCCTAGTTCTAGTCAAATTCCTTCAAACCAATCGACTCCCACTACCCCATTAGTTTGCAAGGAAGAAGCTCCTGAACCCATTGAAGAGCTAGAGAAAGAAATATATGAAGCCGAATCGAGTCTAATAAATGAGTATGAAGGAGATGAAGAAGAGATTGAACCCACTGAAGAATTAAAGGAAGAAGCTCCTGAACCCATTGAAGAATTTAAGGAAGAAGTATATAAAGCTGGGTCTAACCTAGTGGATGAGTATGAGGAACATGATACCATCCAAAACGAACATGAACCAATACTTGCAATAGATGATAAACTTGGAATAGTTACCCAGCCTAAAGAAACTAGAGATGAGAATAATCAACTTGAAGAAAATGAAGTCCAGGAACAAAACCCTAAAGAGTAACCCCATAAAATAGTAGAGTTCATGAAGGAAGAGGACATAGAGATAAATTTAATCAATGCTAAAGGTTCAGAATGCAAGATTATTGAAGGATCACCCATTGGAATATTGTTCATTAAAAAAGTCCAGGATCCATCCCAGAAAAGGCAACCCCAGGAAGTCATAAAGTTTTTAAAATATTTTCAAAATGTGTTTTCAAAAGAGCTACCTGATCATCTTCCATTACTAAGGGACATCCAGCATGTCAAAGACTTGGTCCTAGCAATATTCCATAGTTATTTCTGGAAAACACTATGGCATATGTTAGGGACCAAACTGAACTTTACTGCCACCTACCTAAAATTATGTACAGGAGCCTTGGAAACCTATTAAAGGTGGGAATATTAGAAATTAGGAACTTTTATTACCTTACCTACAATAAATCAATAATTCCACTAAGAATAAAGTCCATTTGAGCTTATTCTTTTGTTATTTGGTGTCATTTGAGTTTATCCATCTGACCTTATCCTTTTACCCATGCATACTCAAATTTCCAAGTCTATAGAGTCATATGCATAGCATGTTAGAGATTTGCACAAAGGGATTTGATATGGCAAGATCGCTGACATGGAGCACACTTCGGATCCAATTGGCAGCGAAATGGGTAGATGTCGCTATGTCGGATTCTTCCCAAGCTCCCCTGTTAGGTGGCTCTCCCAAAATTGAGCCTACCTCGGTCGAGGTCGAGCTCAGCATCTCAGCTCCTTCGTCAGGTGGCATCCCAAGGGTTGAGCCCACCTTGGTCGAAGTCGAGGTCTCTCCGCTCCTTCGCTAGGTGGCTCTTCAAGGGTCGAGCCCACCTCAACCGAAGTCGAGCCATCTCAGCTCCTTCGCCAGGTGGCACCCCAAGGGTTAAGCCCATCTCGGTCGAAGTCGAGTTCCCCCCGGTCCTTTGCCAGGTGGCTCCCAAAAGGTCGAGCCCACCTCGGTCGAAGTAGAGCAATCTCAGCTCCTTCGTTAAGTGGCTCTCCAAGGATCGAGCCCACCTCGACCGAAGTTGAGCTCCCTCTGCTACTTCGCCAGGTGGCTCCCTAAGGGGGATCCTGTTTTGAGCTAAGTACACTCTTCCCTTTCCATATGCTATCTCTCCGATTCCTCCATTCTGTTGCCCTCAAGCTCCTGCTAACTTAAGCATCGAAGTGTCCCCCGTCGGAACACCACCGGCCCTTGGAGACCTTATTGCAGGTCGACCGGGAGAAGAGCGCTCCAGCTAGGCCATCCGACCCTGGTTCAGGAGAAGTTGTAGCAACATATTGGCGCTAGAGAAAGGGCAGCGCCCCTTCTCTAAAAGGAGGAATCCGTCCATTAAGTCATGCCATGGCTAAGGGAAGAGCCCAGAACACCTCTGCCAGAGGAGGTCACTCCCTGTCCAGGTCCAAAGGACCTCCTAGGGAGAATGACGGCACCACCGCCGTCATCGCCGAACCCACTATCACTCTGGGACTGCAGCAGTTCCAGATGCTTCTGAACCGCATCGACACGCTCGCTACTACAGTTCAGCACCTCCAGGAGGCAGGTGAAAACCAGCAGAAGCTGCCTGCTGCATCTTCCACGCACCGTCAACCTATTGCCGAGGGAAGCCGACGGCAAGAAGTCCCTCAGCCTTTCTCTCATGTTACTCTAGAGCCCCGAAGGTCCTTGGGGGCTCGTGCCGATGGCAAGAGGGCACAGTCCGCCTCACCCTCCTTCGTCGATTCTGTCCTTGCTGGTGCTCGGCTCCCTGCTGAACTCCTGAGAGACTACACCAGCAAGATATTATGCATGAAGGAGCGCATTGCCGAAATCGTTGATCGGTAGAAAGTCGAAGGAAGGTAGGTGTATGACTCCCATCCACCTTTTTTTGATGAGATCAAGGGGGAGACGATCCCCCGTCACTTCAAAATTCCACAGGTGGACACCTACGATGGTACCACCAATCTACTGGACCATCTGGGCACCTACAAGACCCACATGATGGTACAGGGCACATCCGATTCCCTCCACTGCATCGCCTTTCCTGCCATCCTAAAGAAGGCTACCCGGATGTGGTTCTCCGCTATCCAGTTAGGTACAATCCACTCTTTCTCTCAACTTGAAAATCTCTTTCTTTTCCATTTTAGGACCTGCAGTCGGACTCCGAGGAACACCGACTGCCTCTTCCTCATACTGCAAAAGGGGGGAGAGACTCTCCAGGATTACATGGCCCGTTTCAACTTAGCGGCCATGGAGATTTCAAACTTGAATGAAGATGTAGCTATGTCGTCCTTCAAGAGAGGGCTCCACTCGTCCAGGCTCACATTCTTCTTGGACAAGAAGTTTTCGATGAGCTACTCCGAGTTACTAGCCTGGGCACAAAAATACACCCTGGAAGAAGAACAAGCGACAAGCCGATGCTAGGCTGAAGGGAGGTCGGCTCCCAGGAAGCAGAGTGACAAGGCCCCCGAAGTCTGACCTTTCAGCGATAGCAATCGATCGGCCTAATATCGAAGTCCGAAGCCGAAGGACTTCCCCAGGAGGTTCGAAACTTATGCGCCCCTCTCCCTTCCGAGAGAGAAGATCCTCCTAAAGATTGAGAATGAGACCTTCCTGCAAAGGCCTCATCCGATGAGGGGTCCCTTTGCGTCTAGAAACAGAGACAAATATCGCCGGTTCCATCGGGACCACGGGCACAACACTGAGAGTGCCTCCAGTTGAAGGATGCTATTGAAGACCTCATCAGGAGGGGGTATCTACAAAAATATGTCCGGCCCCGCAAGGATCGGGTCGAAGCCTTAATTATTAGAGACCCTCCAGAGGAGGCTGAGCTTTCCAACCAGTGCCCGACCGACGGGAACGTCGGTATGCTGCATCAGTGGTCCAATTGGGAATATGAAGAGGACCTGGATATTGCTAAGAGGTCAAGGGGTTCCAATGCAATCACCTTCTCTGACGAAGACCTCTTGGAATCCCATGTTTCTGAAAATAATCCTGTGATCGTGTCGGTGGTAATTGCCAACTACGATGTAAAAAGGATACTTATAGAAAATAGAAGCTTCACGGAGGTATTATTGTATGATGCTTTTGTAAGAATGAACATGTCTAGGTCGAGACTGCAAGAATCTCCCATACCACTGACGGGCTTCGGGAGAAATCCTGTCAGAGTTGAAGGAAAAATAACCCTACCTATGACGATTGGGACGGAGCCCTTTCAGAAAACTCTTCCCATCAACTTTGTGATCGTACGTATGACCTCGGCCTATAATGCCATTTTGGGCCGACCGGCCCTTAACAAGTTTCGGCTCATTGTGTCCACTTACCGTTTGTTAGCAAAGTTTCCAGCCAGGAGCGGGGTCGGAGTTATGAGGGGAGATCGCCGGATGGCTAGGCAGTGCCTAACTATTCAAGACCGGAGTCGGATGGCCATCTTACTCTAGAGTAGTTTGACCCAAGGGTCGAAATTGACGGCCACGGTCAGCCAGATGAAAGAATCTTATTTATTCCCCTCTAAGGGGATGACCCCACCAAAGTCCTCCAAATTGGAAGCACTCTCAGCGAAGATGTTAAGTTGGAGCTGATCGACTTCCTGAGGAATAACGCTGACGTCTTTGCCTGGTCGGCATCAGACATGCCAGGTATTCCGTCGGATGTCATCATCCACCAGCTTAAGGTAGATTCGACCTACAGGCCTGTCCGATAGAAAAAGAGGAGCTTCACTGTAGAAAGGCAGAAGGCTATTGATGAGGAGGTAAAGAAGTTCTTTAATGCTGGCTTCATCAGGGAAGCCCACTATCCTGAATGGTTAGCAAATGTTATTATGGTGAAAAGGCTAACGGGAAGTGAAGGATCCGTGTGGATTAC
This sequence comes from Areca catechu, assembly GCA_021397845.1. Lineage (NCBI taxonomy): Eukaryota > Viridiplantae > Streptophyta > Magnoliopsida > Arecales > Arecaceae > Areca > Areca catechu. Next base: position 32,387,349 of record CM038045.1, read on the forward strand.
ATTGACCTTAATAAGGCTTGTCTGAAGGACAGCTTTCCCCTGTCAAAGATTGATCAGCTGATGGATGCGACGGCTAGTCATCAGCTTTTAAGCTTCATGGATGCCTTCTTCGGTTATAACCAAATTAGGATGCACCCAGAGGATGAGGAGAAGACGGCCTTTGTTATCGACAAAGGTCTGTACTATTACAGGATGATGCCCTTCGGTCTGAAGAACGTCGGTGCCAGTTTCCAAAAATTGATCAACCGAGTCTTCGAAGGGCAGCTCGGAAAAAACATGGAGGCATATGTGGATGATATGATAGTCAAGAGCCTCCACAGGGTCGACCACATCAAGGACCTGCAAGAATCCTTTGACGCATTGAGACACCATCGGATGAAGCTAAATCCTACCAAGTGTACTTTCGGGATGACTTCCGACAAGTTTCTCGGCTTCTTGGTCACACAAAGAGGAATTGAAGTCAACCCTGATAAGATCAGAGCTGTTATTGAGATGGGACATCCTACCAACAAGAAACAAGTGCAAGAGCTAACAAGCCTGATAGCTTCTCTCAGCCGTTTCATCTCTCGGTCGGTTGAGAAGTCCCTTCCCTTTTTTAAGATATTGCGCCGGTCGGACCACTTCCACTGGATCGATGAGTGTCGATCGGCCTTTGAAGCTTTGAAAGGTTATTTGAAGAACCCTCCGTTACTGGCTAATCCAACGGAGGGGGAGCCTTTATATCTCTACCTGTCAGTGTCGGATGAGGCGGTCAGCTCCGTCCTCGTGCGGGTGGGAGAAGATGGTCAGCAGAAACCTGTCTATTATATTAGTAAAGTTCTCCATGATGCCGAAATAAGGTACCCTAAAATGCAGAAGCTAGTCTATTCCTTGGTCATAGCGACCAAAAGACTCCGACCATACTTCCAGGCATATCCGATCGTCGTGCTGACTGATCAACCCCTCAGGGCCATTCTTCGGAGCCCAGACACCTCCGGTCAGCTCGCCAAGTGGGCCGTCAAACTTGGCGAGTTCGACATCTCCTTCCAATCCCGATCAACTTTGAAGGCCCAGGTAATTGCTGACTTCATCGTAGAGTGTACCTGAAAATAGGGAGCACCCTCTCAAACAGCCGAAGCACCCGAAGCAAATGCCATTAATGAAGCTGAACCCGCTTGGACCCTCCTTGTGGATGGAGCGTCCAGCCTCGCTGGCTGCGGGGCCGGCCTGATCTTAGCCAACCTCGATGGAGAGAGCTTAGAGTATGCTCTGCACTTTTCATTTCAGGTGTCAAACAATCAGGCATAATACGAAGCCCTTCTCACAGGACTAAGAATTGCCAATGAACTGGGCATCAACCAAATCAGAGCCTTCTCTGATTCTCAGCTGGTTGTAAATCAGGTGAAGGACGAATTCGAAGCAAGGGATTCGACACTAGCCAAGTACTTAAACAAGATACAAAGCCTTGTATCTTGACTTAAATTCTTCGAAATTCTCCATATACCTCGACTGCAGAACTCCCATGCATATGCTTTGTCGTGATTGGCTACGGCCATCATCAACACCTCCGAACAAACCTTGGTGGAGTACCTGCAGCGTCCAAGTATTGCCGAAGAGCCGACCGAAGTCCACCAAGTCGAACAAGAGGCTTCTTGGATGGTCCCCATTTTCACATTCCTGGTCAAAGGGACTCTCCCAGAAGATCCGACTGAAGCCAAGCGGATACGCTGGATGGATTCGAAGTACGTCATCCTCGATGGCGTACTCTACAAGCATCATTCTCATAGCCACTGTTGAAGTGCTTGGGGCCGACTGATGTAGACTATGCACTCAAAGAGGTACATGAAGGCATCTGCGACGATCACCTTGGAGGAAAGTTCCTGGCCTACAAAATCATTCGGCAGGGATACTATTGGCCAACAATTCAGAAGGACACATCAGACTTCGTGCGAAGGTGCGACGCATGTCAAAGGTACTCTAATATCCAAAGAAAGCCTGCTAGCTAGCTGACTCCGCTCACTGCACCCTGGCCATTCGCACAATGGGGGATGGACATCCTAGGACCCTTCCATCCGACATCCGGCCAGTGAAAATTTTTTATTGTGGCCATTGATTACTTCACCAAGTGGGTGGAGACCGAACCACTGGCACAAATCACAAAAGCAAAGGCAGAAAACTTTGTCCGAAACTGTATTATTTTTTGATTTGGCATTCCACAAACAATCATCACCTACAATGGAAGGAAGTTTGATAACCCCAAATTCTGGAACTTCTGCCAGCAATATCATATCTCTCATCGACTCACATCAATCGGCCATCCCTAGTCCAACGGAGAAGCCGAAGTTACTAATCGGACAATCCTACATGGACTGAAGACCCGACTGAATGAAGCCAAAGGACTGTGGGCCGAAGAACTTCACTCAGTGCTCTGGGCTTATTGAACAACCATCCGAACGGTGACTGGGAAGACTCCATTCAACCTGACCTACGGAAGTGAAGCAGTCATCCCCGTGAAAGTCTCTTTGCAATCCCTACGGATTGATCATTTTGTCGAGCCGACCAACTCAGAGCAACGGAGGGCTGACCTAGATTTACTTGAAGAAACCAGGCTCTGAACAAACTTAAAGATGGCGACCTACCATTAGAAGAAGGCCAAATATTACAACTCACAGGTCAAGGTGCGAACTTTCCGGGTTGGAGATCTGGTCTTGCGAAGGACGAAGATTTCAAGACCGACCAAACAAGGAAAACTTTTCTCCAATTAGGAAGGTCCTTATCGAGTCATTGAAGTAATTCAAGCCAGAATCTACCGACTCGAGCATTTGGACAGACGGCAGGTAGCACGTCCATGGAATGTAGACAATCTTTGCAAGTATTATCAATAAAGTCCACAACTCCTTTTATGAACCACTTCCAAAAGTTCGACTCCGGTCGACAAAGGCTCTAGGGCAGCCCACCTCCGAAAGTCCAACTCTGGTCGGCAAAGGCTCTAGGGCAGCCCACTTCCGAAAGTCCGACTCCGATCGGTAAAGGCTCTAGGACAGCCTAATTCCAAAAGTCTGACTCCGGTCAACAAAGGCTCTAAGGCAGCCCACTTTCGAAAGTCCGACTCTGGTTGGCAAAGGCTCTAGGACAGCCCACTTTCGAAAGTCTGACTCCGGTCGGCAGAGGCTCTAGGGCAGCCCACCTCCGAAAGTCCGACTCCGGTCGGCAACATCTTCAGGTTTGGACGAGTCGACGAACCAACGATTGGAAAAAAATTTCTAAGCATCTTGGTTCGGCTTGAGCTACTGTCCGGCAGCTACCTCAACATCTTCGGGTTCGGACTAGCCGACAAACCAACACTTGGAAAAAAATTTCTAAGCATCTTGGTTCAACCTGAGCTACTGTCCGGCAGCTACCTCAACATCTTCGGGTTCAGACGAGCCGATGAACCAACACTTAGAAAAAAGTTTCTAAGCATCTTTGTTCGGCCTGAGCTACTGTCCGGTAGCTGCCTCAACATCTTCAGGTTCGGACGAGCCAACGAACCAACACTTGGAAAAAAATTTCTAAGCATCTTGGTTCGGCCTGAGCTACTGTCCGGCAACTACCTCAACATCTTCAGGTTCGGACGAGCCGACGAACCAACACTTGGAAAAAAATTTCTAAGCATCTTGGTTCGGCCTGAGCTACTGTCCGGTAGCTACCTCAATATCTTCAGGTTCGGACGAGCCGACGAACCAGCACTTGGAAAAAATTTTCTAAGCATCTTGGTTCAGCCTGAGCTACTGTCCGGCAGCCACCTCAGCAGTCTTCGAGTTCGAATAAGCCGAAGGACCCACACTTTAGGAAGATTTCTAAGCTATTGGTCTTGGATCAGGCTACTATTTGGCGACTACTCCTTACAGTCCTACCAAGCCGACCAGTAATACTTAGAAATATTTGTAAAGAAAAGAGCTTCGGTTGACCCGATTGACCGCATGCACATTGGGACATAAATGTTGAAGATATGATAAAGAGGTTTTATTATATTATATTATGAAGCCTTTTACAAAAAGAGGTCATACCTTTACAAACAACTCAGGTCTGACCCACTGAAGGTACATTGGTGACTCTGGCTTCGGCTACATCCAATGCAGCCGGAATTTCAGCCTCAGCTTCAGCTCCTTCTGCCATGATCGAGGCATCTGCTGGAATGTCCGCCGCGCCCGTGTTAGGCACCGGTCTGGACATCCAATCCAGCCTCCTCCACGCCGGCTTCAATATGAAGATCGGACCCTCCATCAAATGGGCCCGCCTCTTCCTTTGCAGCTTCCTCCTCTACACGCTCCGACAGCTGTAGAGAGGAAAGGTCGAGCTCTGGGAAGGCGGTGCTGACCTTCTCCAGGCATTCTTTGTATCCGTAATCAAAACTATACGAACCGGTCTCATTCATTTCTGCCTTGAATTCCTCTGAGGCCTTGTAGTTCCTTACTGCCACTTCGGCCGCTGACTTCATTACCTCTTGGGTCTTCTTCAGCAACCCTTTATACCTTTCGGCTTCGGCCTGGTGTCCCCTGGAATGCCTCTCCGACTCGAACAGGCGAGCCTTCTCTTCGGCTACCCGGCATGCCAGGAACTTCGTCCTCTTCCTCTTGCTCCTCAGATTGGCGTCCCGGTCATTCCGTTGAGCCAGCAAGTCTACTATCTGTTTCTTCTGAGCCTCTGCCTCGGCTCGCAGGACAAAATGCTCTTCTTTGACTGCCCATAGGGTGGACAACTCCGCCCTGGTGGTCGTCAGCTCTGCTTCTGTGGCATCCCTCGCCACCTCAGCTACCTCTGCTCTCTGGGTCGGCAGCTCACCCAAGCCATCATCCATCAACAGCAAATCTTGAAGGAGCTGCAAATGACAAAACGAAGTTAGTATCTCAGGGGCCGAGGCTAAGAGATCAGACACAAGTGACTTACCCCAAACATGTGATGGAGGGAACTTCTGGCGGCCTCATTTACCGAACGCTAATCGACGTTCGTGATGATCCTTCTGAGCAGGCCTTTGACCCACTCAGCATCGTGGATGTCGTGCCATTTCTGACACTCCCCGACATCGGCTCCATTGTCCTCTTCCTTATTGATCGCTTGTCCTTCAACCGTCATTTCCACTCCGACCTTGGGGGAGACATCCTCGATCGGTTCGATATGGGATGAGACCCGGGCTGTCTCTGGATCGGCCGGGGATGATCGGTCTCCTCCTGTCTGGGCAGCCGACTGCCCAATCGAAGATGATCACTCTGCCATCTTCGCCGCCAGGTGCTCCAACAAAGGTACGTCGTCTTCATCGGACTCTATCGATACAACAATTTTGTTCCTTCGCCTGTTGCTTTGTCGGCCTTTCAGACTTCGGCTCCTCCGTCTGCTGCCTCTTCAGTTTCTGGGTCACTGGCTCAGTAGTCTGGACGGTCCTCCTCTGGGCCTTCAGTGCTGAAATAATAGTTCGGTCCGACTTAATTTTGCCGCCTGCCAAAGAGCGAAAGCAAAGCCAACAATATTGATAAAGCCGACAGAGGAAGGTAAACAATGTGGGTACCTATCCTACCCAGCTATCAGTGTTGGCTGATCCCAGCCCTATGGAGACTCTCCTCTTGGAGTAAGGGGCGCACGAACACCGGGTCCTCATCACTCAATTTATTGAAGTCGGCCTCGTTGGCCCTCAATACCTTTCTTCCGTCGACAGCCTTCAGCCTAGGATCCCTCCACGTCGGCTTAAAGCCCCAAGGCTCTAAACTATCTACGAAGAGGTATCGGGATTTCCATCCGTGGATGGCTGATGGAAGCCCTCCTAGAATTTTCCGACCAGGACGGGGACTGAACATCCACCACTCCTGGCTTCGGAAGTCCTGCTTTAAAAGAAAAAATGGAGAACAAGGATAGCCTCGACTTGATTCTGGTCTCTCGACCGATGACCATGAAGCCACAGATGACCCGAGTACTGTTCGAGGTCAGCTGTGATGGAGTAATCCTATAAGAATTAAAGATTTGGATAAAGAAGCTATGAAGTAGGAACCGAAGACCGGCTTTCAGGTGGTCTTCGTACAGGGGAAGGGCTCCTAAGTTAAACGAATCATCCACCCTTCCCTCCATACTAGGAACAGTAAAGTGCAGTGTGGACGGTATGCTATAAATAACCCTAAGACTCTCAGCTCTATCTCGGGTCATGGTCGTGGGGATGTCACAGGAACCTGGTTCCCTATTCCCACGGGCCAAGTTCCTACTACCAGAGGCCATTTTAATGGAGGCTAAAGGAGGGAGAGAAGGCGGAACTGACCTGGTTTCCTAGTGGAGCGAGAGGAGCGAGGGGGAGGGATTCTTTCTTCTCGAGCGCGAAGGTAGCAGAAGACTCCCTTCGGGCCTCCCCCTTCTCCTTTTATAGGTGATGAGGGGCCACTTCCCAGCGCCCCTCGAGCGCCGTGATCCAACAGTGGACGACGCGACTTCCCAATTCGACGGGAAAGCCGGGGGGATGCACCGAATCGCATCTAATCACGATCCGTGTAACCGTCCAACCAACGGTGGATGGGTTGCTTCGAACGCTGCGCCACCCACTCAGATCTTGCCACGTCGACCACGTCGCGTCGGGAGTGCGACGGGCGGGCGTTTCGAGCTGACAGCCCTCATTGCACCGTACCAGCATTAACTGCTTCTCCTGCCGCCACCAATGCGGCACTGACACCTGTCCAGGGGCCAAAAATTGGAGTAGAAGATGGCCAATCATGGCAAGCCGGATCGTATTCGCAATCATCTCAAGGACTGGTGCCTTAATTGCCAAGTAATACTCTCGTCCTTCGAAGCTGTAGAACCGCTCGAAGGCCAAGAGTAAGGGGGCAACTGATACACCCGACCGGCTTACGACCAAACCGGACCGGCCTTTTGCTGTGGTCCGACCGGACCACCCTTCTGAAGCTTCGACGGATGCTCTCCTTTGGATGTCCGACCCACACGAAGTAGACATCCAAATGACCCATTTCTATTGAGGTCTGGCCCACTGGTCTCCTTCGGAAGTCTGACCTACACGAAGTAGAGGTCCGAATGATCCACTTCTGCTGAGGTCTGGCCCATTGGTCTCCTTCGGAAGTCCGACCCACTGAAGTAAAGGTCCGAATGGCCCACTTCCACTGAGGTCCGGCCCACTTGCTCCTGTTGAAGCTCCGACGAACGCTCTCCTTCGGAGGTCCAACTGGCCCTCCCCAATCGATGCCCGACCAATTCACTTTGAGGATCCAAAAGATTCCAGAAGTCTCTTCCAGCTAGTACCAGAATTCTATTATAATAGAATTCTACCACATCAGCACCACTACTCCATCATTCCCACGATGCTGCCCTATCTCGGTGCCACGTGGCCACTCTCCAGATTCTCCTAGAGACAGATCGGTCTTTCTCGGCCTCTCCCCTAATGAATTTTGGACTGTTCCGCGCCTATATAAGATAACCGGGGGATCCCATTTTGAGCTAAGTACACTCTTCCCTCTCCATCCACTATCTCCCCGATTCCTCCATTCTGTTGCCCTCAAGCTCCTGCTAACTTAAGCATCAGAATGTTCCCAGCCGGAACACCATCGGTCCTTGGGGACCTTGTTGTAGGTCGACCGGGAGAAGAACACTCCATTGATTTGCAAGCCAGACTTCAAGAATTCATAATTTGGTTATACAATGCCCAATCAAGATGATTTTTTTAAAAAAAAATTAGATATCTTTTCAAGATTTATAAGTTTGGACTAATTCCAAAGGAGGCTAATTTGGAACAGAATTTCATCGTTTTGATCTTGAAATGGATTGGTCAAATCAAAATTTCTCTTTTCAAAAAAAAAAAAAAAGACTGGATGTTATCTTCCAATTTATGAAGAACTGAGCAAATCAATAGAGAAAAGAGTTGAGATAGAAGTTGAGATTTGTCTTTTCTAAAATTTTAATATTTTTTATGATTTATATTTATCATATTTTTAGAGATCTCATTCTATTTTAGCTAGGAAGAGGTTCCAATTCAACTTATTCAAAAATAGATATCTTTCTAGAAAATAAAAAAAGAAATTCGAATATAATTGTATAAGTATGAATCTCATTATTATAAATAGGAATTATATATTTTAATTTTTAAAAAAGAATAATAAAAAATATAGAAAAAGAAAAGGGACTTTGATCCCTACTTTCAAAAGTTTTTTTTTTTATTTTTTTTTATAAAATTCAAGTAGAGTAGATTGAAGATAATCTTTCTTCTCCTCGAATCAGATCAGTTAATGTAAAATCTTAGATTTTATTCTAGATTTGAAAGTAATATAATCTTCAAAATATTTTTGAATGATGGCTCCCTAATTTTTATATTTTGAATATTGACTTCCTTTCTCCCAATGGCCATGCTATAGCTTTGGTACCAAATTTTTTTCCTTTTTGTTTGTAGTACATTTCTATCCTACTACATTTTTGCCGATTGTCGAACTTTTTGAGCTCTTCTTGAAATTATTGCCTCGTGCACCATATGGCATGCATGTAGCCAAACATGTATGCATCGAGATGCATGTTTGATGAATAAAAACCAATGACCATGATTGGCTACGTGCATGGCCACATGGTGCATCGGGTCACGAGGTAATAATTTCTCATCCAACGAATAAAAATCATATGGACATGTTTTATATAAGGAAATATGGAGAGGGTTTCTGGTTTTGTCACGTTTCATCTGATATTCATTTTAAAAGAAAATTTTAAAGTTAAAAAATTTCTGCCACTAATGTAATCGTCAATCTTATGCTTAAAAAAAAAATAAAAAAATAAAAAAAATAAAAGCACATCATTTTCTTTTTCTCTAGTTTTCAAAACATATCTTTTACTTATATGTACCACATACCTAGATGATATATATCAAGCAAATTAATCATCAAACTAATATATATCTCTAAATAAATCGATACATTAATTGTACAATAAAATTTATTGATGCACAATGCATAACCAAATAATACATACTTAACAAATTAACCATCCAACAATCCATTACGTACTTTCAAATAAATTAATATATACTTTTTAGAATTCATATTCAATAGTACATACTATATGGCCATATTGTATATATTCATCAACTTTTTGTAAGGTTTTTTGATAAATATAATAATGATGTAATACACACTTCTAAGTAAAAAAAATATTTTAAAAACTGTTTATAGATTTATCTAAAGGTGTATATTGAATTATTATTAGTGGTGTATAAAATAAGTTCGCGATATATGTCAGGAAATTGATAAGTATATATTATCTTGCCATGAAGTGTATACTGTTAAATATGATATTCTAAAAATTATATATCAATTTATTTAAAAATATGTATTGAGTTGTTAAATGATAATTTATATTATTTAATTATGTAAGATTATCGTATTCTAGAAACTATGTATTAGTTTATATATATATATATATATATATATATATATATATATATATATATATATATATATATACACTAAATAATTAATTTACATGGTATAAAAATATATTTTTAAAAATAAAAATTATGTATTATATTTTTAAAATTTTAAAAAAAATTATGATATTTAAATTTTTGCTAAAAAAATATGATAAGATGGAACGTCGCTCCATATTTCCATCAAATGATGCCCGCCCATACGATTTTTTGTTCCAAAAGAGCAGACCTCAACGTCGTCCACGCGGCAGCGCCCCCATGTCCGAATCCTAACTTTCCAGCGCCCAAAATTTGAAAAACCCTGTCGCCCAACAATATCGCGCCCCCGTCGCCCTCTCTTCGTCCCTCTCTACCCCCCGACCATCTCGCCATGAAGGACGACGAAGACGCCTACCGGCTCAGCTCGGGCCCGACTCCCGCGCTCCCTGCCATCGTCTCTTTCGGCCTCCTCTCCGCTCGCCGCCTGCCGAGCTGCTTCAGCGAACCGAGCCGGGTGGTGCCGGTGGCGAAGAGGACGCTGGCCTGGGTAACCCTCCAGGGCCGGCTGGTCGGGACCCAGGAGGCTACGTCGGCGCGAGCCATTGGCCAGGGCTTGAGCCTTATGGAGGCCGGGGCTTGGGAGCTCTTCACCCCCCTCCATCGTGTCCTTATCGTCGGGATCGTTGCCGTCGCCGTCGCCGAGTCCAAGAAATCTCAGAAGATATCTCAGTTGCAGCGATCCGTTGATCTCAGGGTTATTTTTTATTTTCAAAGAAAAAGATTTTTTTTTAACTAAAACTTTCGTGGAGATTTGGTGAATACATCGCATCGTGTGATTATGTTTGTATAATTCCTCTTCCCTTTTCAATGCATGGCCTGGATTTTTTTTTTTTTTTTTTTTTTTGAGATTTACTTTTTAATTCCCGTTGCGTTTTTTTGAGACTGTCAATCTCTCTCGATTTTTTTTTTTCGTTTTTGCTTCTTTTTTCTTTTAATATGTTTTGGATGTGTTCAATTTTTCCCTTTATATAAACAGAGATGGTTTTTTATGGAAAGGAAGAACCTTTTCTTTTGCACTTCTAATTATCCGCAATATATCAATTACTGGTTACTCGAGTAGAAATAGTTTTTCACTCGCTCTAAATTAGTTCGTTAGAAATAGTTTGAGAAGTTTATTGTTTCCAGTGCTTTCAGAAGGCGATTAACTTCTCCAAAAGATTCAAAAGCAAAACCAAGGGTTTTTTTTAATAAAAAATAAGATTCTTGGTTAAGAAAAGCTTTTTTTCTCTAAATAAAATAAATCTTCTTAAAAAGGGAGAGCTTAAAAGTAAGGTCGATGCATTAACATTTACTTAGATATCATCCATGATCCATCAAGATGAAACGAGCTTTTCAAGCACTTCTTAACTTGAATAGATTTTATTCTGTCAGGATTTCCTCTAAGTTGTTTTCTTGAAGGTTCTGTGATTTCAGGGCTTTCGTTCTACTTTGTTATGTCCAAGGAGTTCAGTAGATATCAGGCCTTTTTACTTGGTACCATTTGAACCTGCAGGACCAAGTGCTTCTAAGCATGCAGCAGAAACTTGATGACCTGTGTGAACAGTTGAACTCTTCAAAGAATGAATCCGTGGAAAATGCTAGAAAATCTTCCCCAGTGGATGATCAGTTTGCAGCTGATGGAATGGTAAAGCAGAAAGGAGCTGAATTTTGCAACTGTGATCATCCATTTCCTGAGCTGAATCCAGAAAGTGGGATTATTCCTCTTTCTAAGAATTTATCCAACTGGACAAGGGTAGGAGTGCAACGTTGTCTGGATAGAGAATATAATTTGTGGTGTTGCAATGAATGCTTTGTTTGATCTCTTGCTATTTTTGCAGGATGTTAATGAAATGCACACTGATGTTTTTAAGACAAGCCACGTGAACATAGGAGATCAAGAGGAACGCAGGATGTCTGATCTTTCTGATATTTGTTCCAGCATTACATCTTCCATGGACATCCAGGTGAGGTTGCTCTGGGAACATGATTTTGATTTGGCTTTTTAATTTTTCTTTTGGTGTTTGTGCATAATCCTGGCTTGAATATTTTATGTTGGTTGCATTGAGATTAAACTTTTAATATGGTTGTTACCCTATCCAAGACTTGGATTTAGTTTTTTCTTTGTTTTAAATAACGTTTTTGGGTTGGAAACGTTTTTGGGTTTTCGAGTCTTTGTATGCATGGATTTCCTAATTGTATAGAAATACATGGATCATGAAACCCATATTAGTGTTCACCATGAAAGAAGATTGCTGCAAAGGAAAAGGACCAAGCGAGATATCATATAAAATTTAAAATCTTCCTCTATAATTTTGGTTTCTCTTGCCATGGTGGAAATTTTGGCATACTCCCAAATTGAACATATGAAGGAGGGGTGGAGGCCTGTTGTACCTGAGGCCGGACTATGCCCTTCGCTAAAATAGTCTCCATGTGAGCCTTCTCCAAATTATACGAACATGAGAAGAAGAATCAATAGCGCACATACATGTAGACATATTTAAAGGAAGAAAAAGAATGGAAAGAAAAGGAAAGGAATAAGTGCCTGCATTCGAAGAGGAACCATTTGACAATCCTTTCAAATCAATTTACAATTTACTCCAAGTTAAATAAACAGTGAATGTCTAAGGCCTCATCTGGTACATAGGTCTCAGAAAAAAGCAAAGTTAGTTAGACTAAGTGGAGTAAGTTGGAGGAAGAAAAGGAGGGTAAAACTATTCCACCTTTTTAAACTTTCAAGAAAAAGCATTATGTTATGTGGGCCAGGAGGAGAGAGAGTGAAGCATTTGCTGCATACCAGATTTTCAGAAAATTTATTTTGCCTTTGAGAAAAAGACGTTTAACCCAGCATCGCAGATGACTGTTTGGCTGAAAAGATGGAATAGATGGGTTAAGGAACTTTCATTACAACTCACAGATTACTGTTTGCCCGAAAAGATGTAATAGATGGGTTAAGGATCTTTCACTACAACTTAACCCTGGAACGCAGCCTAAAGGTATCAGTCATTTTCTCAGTAGAAGGGTGGAGGAAGCCGGAACATAATATCTGTTGGCTATATTATTTCTCTTAAGCCATATTTTTCCTATTTTATATTATTTTCCTTGTCCCTACTTCTGTTTGGTGCTTTGGGCTTCTAGGTTTCTAGGGAGTGCAGCCCCTAGAGATCGTGAATGTGCTGGACATTGTATTATGATATTGGATTTCCATAATTTCATATTCATTTCCAGTTGAAAAATCTATTTGTTAAAGAGAATCTTTATTAAGGGCATCTTCCTAACCATCTTTTTTCATTCTTTCTCCTGTACTTCCCTTTCTAGCTTCCATATCTCCATAATTCATCTTTTCCAACACTTGCAGCATTTGAGGAATCATAAATTGGCACCAGTATTGAGCCTTTTTGTCCCCCTTGTTGGATAAAGAAAGAAGGTCTTTTTATTTTAATAAAGTGCTCTATCACGAGGAGATACTTTTGCCATGTACTTTATGCGAACGGCGTTTTTCATAGCATCACTTTGCTGTTTGGTGTGGTTGTTATTGTTCATTCTGATTTCATATGGTTGGTTATGAACTGTTCCGTTCACATTACAGATACACAGGTGTTGTAATATTTTCATCATTAGCAATTTGCATTTTCTATCTACATTTTTAGGTCGATTACCTGAATGTACTGGCACTTTTTATTTGGTAATATGCACCTAGGAGCTTGGCCAGTTGACCACTGAGGTTCATTGACTTGGTAGTTTTTCCATCGTTCTTTTTTTTAAACATTTGGAATATGGTTTTTCATACAGCTAAGTGCACTGGCCGAAGAGCAAAAGTTATACAATCTCAAAAAGCAATGCCAAGAGAAAGACGCTACCATAAAGGAACTGACTTCTGCTGCACATGCATCTAGTGCTGCTGCATCCAAGGTATTTATGTATTTTAATCTTGTTTAGCTTAAAGGATTTGATGGTGGGTTTCTCATCTTTTTTTTCTTTTTTTTTTGTCCCCTCTATGACAGAGAATTACGGAGCTGGAAGAGATCATAAAAAGGAAAAACATGGTGATCACGAGATTAAAGAAAGATATTGTAGTTCTAGAACAAAAGGTGAAACTGGACAATGTTGATTACTTGAGTTTTTAATACATAAAGATCACTATTGCCTTCTGTATTAAGTGACGGTAATGAATTCAAACCTAATACAGGCTATTCAACTGACGAGGCTTCAAAGACCATCTTCTGCTTCATCAAATATTAGTTTGCAACTTCCAGTCATGGCAAATAATATTCTGTACGACATGAGCAGCACAAGTCCATCGTCATCAGATTCTGATTCTTCAGTTGGGCATAAACAATGGCAACGTTGTAATCCAGTTACACCGGATAGTCCTCAATGGTGCAAATTGGGAGCTGTTACAGGTCCAGTATCACCAAAATCATGCGGTTCCTCAAACATCTTGACTGATAGATTCCCAAAGCAACATTCTGTTAGCCCTACTAGAGACTCCTGCTATCCACGTAAACGTGACACCGTGCAAGATTGCAACATTGTAGCAATCAAGAGTCAGCAACAAGCTTCAGCAAAATCTGTTAGTTCCTTGTCCAGATCAAGAGATAGCTTCCTGAAGCGGAGATCTGTTAAGCATGTTGTACAAAATTATAGTTCTCACAGAGCTGACTCAGCTGTGGCATTGAAGCCAAAGAGGTCAGAATCCTCTGGTAAGCGGAGATCTGTTAAGCATGTTGTACAAAATTATAGTTCTCACAGAGCTGACTCAGCCGTGGCATTGAAGCCAAAGAGGTCAGAATCCTCTGGTGGAGATTTCAAGAGAGATGGAAGGCATAATCAGTCAGAATCAAAGTTCAGAGTTTCGCAAAAGAGATGGGTTTAGATTCCCAATATTACCTTGGTATATTCCCTGTTTCATCTTTAAATGCAACTATATTCTTAGTTTCACATTGCAATTGTTTACTGTAAATGTCAGACTTTCAAAACATTGCATGAAAGAACTCAACCAAGTTTTAGAACAGCCATCATACTGCTTATTTGTTGCAGACCATAGGAGGTGCTTGCTAGGCTAGAGAAAGAACTAAAGAGATCAAAAGAGATGTCAATTAGGAAGAATTTAGGTCAATAATATTTCGATCTTGATATAAAGGCTAAACCGGTATAGAGGATCGTACCAACTAGCTACCAGTTCAGCATGACCTGAGCGTCATTGGATCTGGTGGGATGGAGAGGGAGAGGAGGGAGAGGGAGAGAGAGGAAAGAAGCCAGGGGCATCGAGGACTTTGGGCAAAATCGGTTTCGCATGAGCAGGGCTTGGAGGGAGCTGCAGGGGTGTTGAGGCATTCCATGACATAGGGCTTTATCGAATGGAGAGGGGAGCGATGCGGAGGAACGGACGTATAGCGGTGGTTCATGGTTGTCATCTTCGATTACGGCAGCAGTGATGAAACCCTACCCCTAGTGTGTAAGGGAGACGAGGAGGATCGGAAGTTCAGAAGGGTCGAGCGTGAAAACCTGAATTGCTTAAACTGCCTCGAACGGACTACGGAGTGGAACGAGGTGGTTCCGCTTGATTTGGGCCGGTTTGCGGCCGTAATCACCCAAACTTGCCCTGGTAATTGGTGAGCTCGGATTGGCATACCCAAACCAGGTGGTTTGGGATGAGATGGCTAACCTTGTTTTATGCTTTGGATACGGTCCCAGATGCAGTCTGGAAATGTATGAGATTAAGGGTCTACTTCATCCAACCTTTCAATAGTTCCATCATGCATTCACCAACACAACTTAGCATAGTTGTAAATGGGAAGCTTAATGTATGAGACTTTCTTGTCGGGATTGAGTAGGGTTAGATTTACATACCCTTATTTTTGTTTGTAAAGAGGTGGTTTACATGTTTCAAACATGTGACATCTAGGTTATAATGGAGCAACCCTATCAAAAATCATCCTCTCAAGCATCAAATAACCGAGGCAAAAAGAAAAAGAAAGAAAGAATAAATTCAATAACTGAGGCAAAAGGAATGAACAAAAACTATAATGTTCTTAAAATGATTCATCATTTGGTAGTTTGTTTTGCATATGTTACATAGAAATATTAGATCCCAACATAATATAAAGTTGTTCTGAATGTTTGTTCTACTTTTCTTTTCTTTTATATTAGAACCCAACATAATATAAAGTTGTTCTGAATGTTTTTTCTTTTTCTTTTTTTTTTGTTGTATATTAATTTCTTAGGTATATGCCAAAACTTATGCATTTAATGTTGCTAATTTGACCAATTTTTGCATAATATACCGTGTGAATGTATGTATCATCAATGATAGTTAATAGTTGGTGTTGACGCTGAATTTTCGTCGACTGGATGGAATGGTTTTTTCGCTGGATCGTCGTCGACCGAAACCTGCAAAATAGATTCTTGACCGTAATTCTTCTGGTGGGGGATACTCCGATGCCAAAGTCAGAGGAAACTCAAGCAGCAGCAGAATGGAGAGCTGTGTAAGCAGAGAAGGAAAGGAAAATTCGAATTTCAGGGAGTGAGCCAAAACTTTTCTCGAGTGTCCCCTCCTACCAGTATTGATAGGCTCCAACGTAACTACTTACGGTTATAGGAGTTGTCAAGTGTAACCTCCGCATAGCTGTAAGTAGTGGCTGTTTGAGAATCAGTTATTTTGGAGCTTATTCAATCTGCGGGTTTCGATCATGTGGGTAGTTATAACAACCAGAACAGACCACCTGTTTTGGGGTTGGAGAATCCCACATGCTCAAAATATCTCACTCTTCCAGAGTGGGTCCGAAGTAAGCTCAACATTCTTTTTAGTAGTGCTCTTAAAGGGAATGTTGGTTGTATACTTCGGAAGGGTCTTTAAGATAACGAGAAAAATAGGTAAATACTTACAATCCTATAAGATAGTATGCTCTTCGTATCGTATGGAAGGAGAAAAGCCGAAGAGATCTAATTGACAGGTTTGGTCCTCGGATCATAATAGAGATACGAAATCGAAGCCGCAGATATTAGGCATGGTCTTAGGACTGAGATAGAGATACGAAGCCAAGGACACAGAGTAATAAACTTGGCTTCTGGACCAAAATAAAGATACGAAGCTGTAACTATTAGACAATGTCTTCGGACTAATATAGGGATACGAAGCCGGAGACAATAATAAACTTGACTTCTGGGCCAAAATAGAGATACGAAGCCGTAGCTATCAAGCAATGTCTTCGGACTAAGATAGAGATGCGAAGCCGAAGACATAGAGTAATAAACTTTTTTAGACCAAAGTCTTCATCAAACCCAGAGGATATTTTGCTTCGTACGCTGATTCGACCAATGAACCAAAAACTGAAATTGGTTCAAAAAATGAGTCAATAATTAATTGAAATAAAACCAGGATATCATAACAGCTATCCCCTACTCCCGTTCGAAATGGTTTAATTTCGAAGAATGGGAGTATTTAGATTTTGTCTTCTAGTGATAACTGACAGTTAATGATAGCGCCGAATCCTGACACGTCTTTCGCCATAACTGCCTAGTGGTGCGAGAAAACATGGTGGAGACACGTGTTAGCCTGTCATTGGCTGTTTCAAAAGAAACGCCTTGAATTTAGAAAAAAATCCGAGAAACCCTTGAAAAAGGAGTCTTTATTTAACCGGGACTAGACACATGGCAATCATATGGTGGCTGATCACGGTTGAGGGGTTGTCATAGCCAACGACGGTATTTCACGCGGATCGCGATTGCTATCTTATTAATGAATCTTCTGGAGAGCCGTACCCATGATCAAAACCGCCGATATGGTGCACGATCGAAAAGAGTTTTGAACCACCTCAAAAACCCGTAACCTTCACCTATAAAAGGGGTAAGAACCTCTCAAGAAGAGTTTTCCCTGCTTCCACGCTTCTTCTTCCTGCTCTGCATCGCAGCCTGCCATTCTCATTTTTCCAAAGGTTAGAGGCCCTTCCTTCTTCTTTTTCTTTGCGATGTTAGAGCCTACTAGGAACCCTCCTTTTGGCAGAGGTTCACCGGGGGGGTGAAACCGATAGGGAGATACCGGAAAGGGGAACCGATAGAAGTTCACCGGGAGGTGGGACCAGTGGGGATTCGCTGGGAGGCGAAAATAGTAGAGGAAGAGGTTCGGGTAGGAAGAGGAGTCCAGAGAGATCACCTGAGTCCGTTACCAGTTCCTTTATGCTTGCCAAGATAGAAGAGGTTAAGTGTCATTTTCATATCCCTCAGACCTTTAAACTTATCATTCCAAAACCTGAAGAGAAAGGTAAATAATCCTCCTATGCATTCAATCGCCATATACGAAGACCACCTCAAGGCCGGTCTTCGACTTCTGCTTCACCCTTTCTTCATAAAAGTCTTCAACCTTTACTAAGTAGTCCCGACTTAACTAACTCCTAACAGCTTTAGGAATATTTGTGGTTTTTTAGTTCTTTGTAAACATAGAAATGTATAGCCGAAGACTTTCTTGTTTACTTCTCTTTTCATGTTGAAAAGAAACTTTCACGGCAAAGGGTGGTGGGTCATAGGTCCTCGGCCTGGCCGAAGATTAATAAAGGGAATCCCTAGTGCCATATACGGGTGGAAACCTAGTTTCTTTTTTATATACTATACCCATTGGGAATTTAATGCCGACTGGAAAAGTCCGTGTTTGGATGCAAACGCGGGAAAGAGAATCCTGAAAGTCGATGCCAGGGATTTTGATACTTTATCAGAGCCGGAGATCCCTTTTTTTAAAGAATTGCTAGAGGAAGAAAACCTTCACCGAGCTCATATTAGCGAGGTCCCATCATTAGGTATAGAGATAGTAATCTTCGGACTTCTCTTTTTCTTTTTATCTTTCTCATGCACATATGTATAACAATTTTTTCTTTTAATTGCATGTGAACCAATGAAGCCTCAACTTGAAAAAGTCCGACAGGCTTCCAGAAAGAGGGCGGTGCCTGTTCCAGCGACATTGGAGGTCCGAAAGAAAAGAAGAAACGAGGACGGCTCAAGTACTTCTCCAAGGAGAACCATATCAGACGAAGAAGCACCCCCTACCATGTCAAGTGCTCCTGAACCTGCGGGGAGTCCATTCCGAGGAGGCCCAGCCTTCCTCCTCCGATGCCGCCTCCGGATCAGCGTGATGTATCATTTGATAAAGAAACTTTGCTCGCGTCTCTGAAGGGAAAGGGGAAGGAAAAAGCTAAGTATAAGGTCCGAAGATGACCCCAGATGGAATGCTTCCTCAGAAGGAGGATGCAATGTCGACTTCAGTGTCTTTTCGGATAGGGAAGGCTTGGAGAACCCTGAACTAGCCAGAGAATTGATAAAGCTCACGCTTCTTCCCAAGGACTGGGAAAACACCAAGTCCCGATGCATCGAGGACATTTCTAACTCAGTGTTCTCATCGGCACTGAAGGTAAGCTTTGGATCTTGTACTTTCAAAATATAAATCCGTTGTTACTAATTCTTCCATTTGCCAATGCAGATGATGCATGATATCATCCTAATGGAGGAGAGCATCTTTGACTTTAGGGATAATTATAAAAGCATGAAGGAGAAGATGAAGGCGGTTGAAGCCGAAAAGTCAAAAGCCGAAGAAGAAAGGCAAGCTATGGATGAGAAGCTTGCTCAAAACAAGGCTTTGGTTCGGAGCTTATAGGCTGATGCGGAGAAAGCCCAATCGAAATACTCCGAACAAGAGACAAAATCTAAGAGAAGGAAGAACAAGATTCGATCTCTGCAAGCTTTACTCAAGGAAGCTCATCAGATTTTCGAAGAGGCTTCTAAAAGGACCGAAGAGGTTGCTAAAGAGATCCAATCCTTGAAGGATCAACTGGGAAGGGCGATAATAGACTACAAGGTATCTCCTGCTTTTGAGGCTGAAATGGTTGAAGCCGGGACCCATAGTTATAAAGGAGGCTTTAATAATGGAGTGGCGGAGGTGCAAAAGCTCTATCCAGATTTGGACATTTCGGGGATTCAACTATTTGATCCCGAAAGTCTGAATGAGCCCGAATTCTGAAAGGATCCCGAAGCGCCAACAACAGCCGAAGAGGCGGAGGGTCCGATTGATCTTATCGAAGACGTCCTGATAATGGATAATTTATAACTTTTTTCACTTCTCTTTTTGGAATGTAAAAAATCTTATCAATGAAAGTCCTTTCCAATGAATTTTAACGAAGGAGAATTTTCAGAATTCCAAAACTGATCCAAGATCGTATCATGTTGGATAATAATACCAGAATAAGAATGATTCTGAGACTCTAAGTCTTTGAATTTAAAGATGTACGAAGTCTTTAGAAGAATTCCATATAATTAAAATGAGAGAATACCAAATCTCCACAAAATAATCAAGTCTTCGACCCTGTGAATACGCTAAATCTTTGGACTTAGGAGAACAGAATACCAAATTTCCAAAAAATACCAAATCTTCGGACTTAGGATGATTCCAGATAATTAAGATGGGAAAGAATCTCATAAATAATTCCAAGTCTTCGGACTTGAAAATAACGCTAAGTCTTCGAACTTAGGATAATAATCTCTTTAAGAAACTGAACTCCCAAATCTGATCCAAGATTATACGATGCTGAATAGCAATATGAAAATAAGAATAACTAGAATTCCAAGATATCAAGTCTTTAAAATACACTAAGTCTTCAGACTTAGGATGATTCCATAATAAGAGAATGCCAAGTCACTTTATAAGAAAATTGAGTCATTGGACTGGCAAATATACTAAGTCTTCAGACTTAGAAATAAGATAGACCGCGCGGATCACCCGTATCTTTATCATGGAGGAATAGTTGAATAACCTTTGGCATTTCGTGGGATAGATCATTTAGATCACCTTTATTTCATAGAGTAGATCGTGAAGATCACTCTCACCCCTTTTTGATTAAGATGGACTGGTGAGGTCCAACTCGGCACTTCGTAGGGTAGATCACGAAGATCATCCTTATGCCTTTGAGATTAAGATGGACTGATAAGGTCCAACTCGATACTTCATAGGGTAGATCACGGAGATCATCCTTATGCCTTTGAGATTAAGATGGACTGATAAGGTCCAACTCGGCACTTCATAGGGTAGATCATGAAGATCATCCTTATGCCTTTGAGATTAGAAGGTTAGGATAGGCTGATTGAGCTTACCTCGACATTTTATTGGGTGGATCATGGGGATCATATTGATGCCTTTTAGAAAAGAATTAAGATAGAATAATTAAATATATCTTGATGACCTTGAATAAAACCTTTATTGATAATATTTTCTGAGGCTTTGTATATTCCAAGATCGAGGTAGAAGAATACCCTCCAAGGTTTTCAACCGATAAGTACTGGGTCAAATTACCTCTTTGATTCGGTATGGTCCTTCCTATGTAGGAGAAAGTTTATCCTGTTCAGTAGGTTTGGATACTTCAGACTTTCACAGAACTAGATCTTCAGGAAGAAAGGTCCGTTCTTTTATACGAGAGTTGTAGTATCTTGCAATTTTTTGCTGATATGCAACCATTTTCAATTGTGCCTGAAGTCGTATGCCTTGTAGTAAATCCAAGTCGACTCTTCGGCGCTCAGAATTTTCAGGCTCTTTATAATAATCAATCCGCAGAGATTGTAAAGAGACCTTAAAGGGAAGGACCGCCTCGATGCCATAAGATAGTTGGAATGGATATTCACTAGTTACTGTTCTGGGAGTGGTTCGGTATGCCCAAAGAACTGAGTTCAATTCATCAGCCCACAATCCCTTAGCATCATTCAATCTGGTTTTAAGATCATGAAGAATTGTCCTGTTTGTTACTTCGACTTCGCCGTTGCATTGAGGATGTCATACTGAAGTAAGTTTGTGAATTATATAATACTGAGTGCAGAAATCCTTGAATCTAAGATTATCAAATTGCCTTCCGTTGTCAGTTATTATAGAATAGGGGATTCCAAAACGGAAGATAATAAAATTTCTCACGAAGTTTTCAACTTTTGCCTCAGTGATCTGCGCTAGTGCTTCGGCTTCAACCCACTTCGTGAAATAATCAATAGCCACTATAAGAAATTTTCATTGCCCGGAAGCTGGAGGGAACGGACCAAGGATGTCCATTCCCCATTGTGCAAAAGGCCAAGACGCTGTCAAAGGAGTTAATTGATTTGCAGGTCACCTTTGTACACTGGCATATCTTTAACAATGATCACACCTTTGGATAAATTATGCGGAATCCTTCTGGATGGTTGGCCAATAATAACCTTGATAGATTTTTTATATGCCAAGGATCTACCTCCAAGATGATCTCCACATATTCCTTCATGCACTTCCCTGAGCGCATAATCCGCATCGAATAGACCCAAACACTTTAGTAATGGCTGTGTGAAGGACCTCTTATATAATATTTCATCTAGGATCACATATTGAGAGGCCATCCAACGAAGCCGTTTAGCTGGGAGCTTGTCTTCAGGTAGTATGCCTTCTTTCAGAAATCTGAGAATGGGGTCCATCCATGAAGACTGATGCTCAACTTGACATATGTCAGCTGTGGGCTCTGATATGCTGGGGTCTTCAAGAAACTCCATATCTATCTTTCCCAGAGAATATGGTGCAGTAGTTGCAAGTCTTGAAAAAGCATCTGCCCAAGAATTTTGTCCTTGATACATGAATAATTTCAAAGTGTTCCAAACCAGATGTCATGCTTCGAACTTTTTCTAAATATTGAATCATGTTTGGATTTTGAGCTTCGAAATCACCCTTCACTTGATTCACCACTAGCTGTGAATTGAAAAAAACTTTGACTCTTTTGATCTCCAATTTTTAGGAGATTCTAAGCCCAGCGATTAGTGCTTTATACTCTGCCTGATTGTTTGAAGTCTGGAAAGAAAATCGAAGAGCGTACTCAATAACTTGCCCATTCGGACCAGCCAAAATCAGACCTGCACCACAACCGTCGGCGTTTGAGGCACCATCCACATGTAGCATCCAAATAAATTTTGGATTATCTTTAACACTTTCCTCTTCGGTTCTTAACTGGTCTTTTTCGAAACTCCATGTGCATTCTGCTATAAAATCAGCCAAAATTTGTGCTTTCATAGCTGATCTAGGTTGATAATCAATGTCGAATTCCTTCAATTTAACAGCCCACTTAGCTATCATTCCTGAGATATCAGGATAGCGAAGAATGGCTTTTAAAAGCTGATCTGTTAAAATCACAATAGAATGAGCCTGGAAATATGGTCGAAGACGTTTAGCTGCCACCACCAGAAAGAAAATAATTTTCTGTATCCTGAGATATCGAGTTTCTACTTCATGTAATACTTTACTAGTGTAGTAGATCTACTTTTGTAACTGATTGGTGTCTCTTCGTACCAACATCGAACTGACTGCTTCATCTGTAGCTGATAGATACAAGTAAAGTGTCTCTCCCTCACGGGGCTTAGAGAGCAAGGGAGGATTTTCCAAGTATTCTTTCAACTTGTCAAAGGCAGTTTTGCAGTCTTCTGTCCACTCAAGATTTTGAGTCTGACAAAGAACCTTGAAGAAGGGTAAGCATCTCTCTGCAGAACGGGAGATAAATCGGCTTAAAGAAGCAATTCTTCCTGTTAACCTCTGAACTTCCTTCTTGCAAGTAGGATGCCTCATTGTCCGAAGTGCCTGAATCTTTTCTGAATTAGCTTCAATTCATCGCTTGGTAACCAAGTATCCCAGGAATTTTCCAAAAGTTATGTCAAAGACGCATTTGGTTAGATTCAATCTCATCTGATGGCGTCTAAGAGCATCAAAAGACTCCTTTAAATCGGCAATATGATCAGACTTATGAAGATTCTTCACTATCATATCATCAACATAAGCTTCTATGTTTCTCCCAATTTGATTTTTGAAGACTTTGTTGATGAGTCTTTGGAAAGTGTTCCAGCATTCTTCAAATCGAACGGCATCACTTTATAGCAATAAAGCCCTTTCTCTGTAATAAAAGCTATTTTCTCTTCATCTTCAAGATCCATTCAAATTTGATTATAACCTGAGAAGGCATCTATAAAACTCAGCATCTGATGACCAGCCGTAGCGTCAACCAACTGATCAATTTTTGGTAAAGGAAAACTGTCCTTTGGACATGCCTTGTTGAGATCTGTATAATCTATGCAAATTCTCCATTTGCCATTTTATTTCTTCACCATGACTATATTTGCCAGCCAATTCGGATACTGAACTTCTCTTATGAAATTAGCTTCAAGGAGTTGTCAACTTCTTCATCAATGGCCTTCTGCCTTTTAGGAACGAAATTTCTCTTCTTTTGCCGTACTGGCTTGTAGCTGGGAGAGACTTCCAAGCGATGTGTGATCACATCGGATATAATTCCAGGCATATCCGAAGCTGTCCAAGTAAAAATATCAGCATTATCTCGAAGAAAAGAGACTAGTTTTATCTTTGATTCTTCATCAAGTAGGCTGCCAATTTGTAAAAGCTTGGTTGGATCATTTTCGGATAATGGTATAAAGAGTGTTTTCTCCACTGGTTCTCCAGAGTCTTCGGATTCATCTCTTGGATTTAGTTGATCAAGTGCCAAAGACTTGGTTACTTGTTTGCTTTGAATCATTGAGCACTAACGAGTAATTATTTGATCCCCTCTCACTTCTCCAATGCCTGTCCTTGTAGGAAATCGAACCAGAAGGTAGAATGTGGAAACCACAGCCCTGAACTTATTCAATGCTAGACGCCCCAAGATTGCATTATAAGCTGAAGACGTTCTAGCCACAATAAAATTGATAGGAAGAGTTCTTTGAAATGGTTCGGACCCAAAGGTCATAGGCAAGACCATTTCACCCTCAACTCCAACTTGATTTCCTCCGTAGCCAGTTATAGGAATGAGAGATCTTCGTAATTCATGCCCAGATAATCCCATCCAAAGGAAAGCATCATACAGCAACATATCAACTGAACTTCCATTATCAATCAAAATTCTTTTTACATCAAATTTGGCTATAACAGCCGAGACCACTACAGGGTCATCATGTGGAAGTTGTATGCCTTGAACATCCTCATCGAAAAAGGTAATAGAATTTTTTCCTTTGAACCTCTTCGGAACATTCTCCTCAGCTTCTGCATCCTATGCAGATGACCGATGAAGCATGCCAACATCTCCACTAGTTGGTCTTTGGTGAGGCAGATTGGCTTCATAAAAAATCTTTGGAACTGCTTCGGATTGAGGCTCTAGGCGACTGATATACTTTCCCAGATATCCTCTCTTTATCAAGTCTTCAATAGCATCCTGAAGCTGAAAACATTCCTTCGTGTTATGACCATGATCCGGGTGGAATCGACAGTATTTGGTTTTATCCCTTGTTTTTGCAGATGTCTTCAGGGGACGTGGCCTTGGAAAATATTTTTCCTTCTCAATCTCCAGCAGAATCTTCTTCCTAGGCAAGTTAAGGGGTGTATAGGCGTCAAACTGGTTGTTCCTCTATTTGGATCTAGGGCTACGCCTGGGAGCCAAGGCATTGTTGGAGGATGTGGGCATGTTTGGCCCTTTAGCATTTTTCTTCTTGGAAGGGTATCTCCCTTCCACAAGTCTTCGGCTTGTCGCTTGCTCCTCAGCGGCTGCATACTTCTGAGCTCTTGCCAACAGTTCGGCATAGCTCAGTGGAAACCTTTTATCCAGGAAAAAAGTGAACCTGGACGACTTCAAGCCTTTCTTCAAGGCAGACATGGCCATATGTTCGTTTAGATTCAATATTTCCAATGTGGCCGAATTGAAGCGGTAGACAAACTCCTTCAAATTTTCTCCTTCCTGTTGCTGGAGGAGAAACAAGCTATCTGTGTTTCACGGCATTCTCTAGCACGTTCTGAAGTGTGAGACAAACTGCCTCTCTAACTCAGTAAAAGAGTGGATCGTCTTTGGTGGTAGGCCCGAATACCACATTCGAGCCGATCTCTTCAATGTAGCAGGGAAAGCAAGACAGTAAAGAGCATCGGTTGCTCCCTGCACCATCATATGAGCCTTATAGCTCTCTAGATGGTCGAGAGGATCAGAAGTCCTATCATAAGCTTCTAGCCGCGGGATCTTAAAATGCTTGGGGATAATTTCGCTCAGAATATGATCAGAAAAAGGAGGCTGAGAGTTGTAAGTGATAACCTCATCGCTCCTTCTCGAATATGAGATTCTTGCTATTTGTGCTTACATGGATTTGAATTTCTCTTCAAACTCACAGTTAATCTCTTTCTGCCTAGCCTCTTCCGGTGCGAAGCTTCTGGAAGAAACAAAGGGAGAGCGCCGGATTCTCTTCTTTCCGCCATGATCCCCTACTCGTCGATCTGGTGGAGAGGCATAGTGGTCATGAGATAATCGGATTGTGAGAAACTGGGGGTGATTTCTTGACGTTGATCCTCCTCCTTCTCAGGTTGATGACTGGACTGTGGAACAGGTGGTGGATATTGCTTTTGAGCTGCAGCTTCTTGTAGATATTGAACTAGTGCCATCAAGGTTTCTACCTTATTCACAAGACTCTCAAATTGTTGCCGTCCCATCATTATCATGGTAGGTTGCAGTTCTTGATTCACCGGAAGAGTGCTAACTAGAGGACCGTTTGACAGAGGAGCTTGCTGCTCCTGACTTGCAGATGCATTTTTAGCTTTCCCTTTCACCATCTTGCCTATCAAAACTCTCCTTCAGAACAGAGGAAAATGACTTCTTCCCCTACCTGGTGCGCCAATCTATTGACGCTGAATCTCCGCCGACCGGATGGAGTGGTTCTTCCGCTGGACCGCCGTCGACCGGAACCTGCAAAATAGATCCCTGACCGGAATTCTTCTGGCGGGGGACACTCCGATGCCAAAGTCAGAGGAAACTCAAGCAGCAGCAGAATGGAGAGTTGTGTAAGCAGAGAAGGAAAGGAAAATTCGAATTTCAGGGAATGAGCCAAAACTTTTCTCGAGTGTCCCCTCTTACCAGTATTTATAGGTTCTAACGTAACTACTTACGGTTATGGGAGTTGTCAAGTGTAACTTCCGCATAGCTGTAAGTAGTGGCTGTCGGAGAATCAGTTATTTTGGAGCTTATCCAATCTGCGGGTTTTGATCATGTGGGTAATTATAACAACCAGAACAGACTGCACCTGTTTTGGGGTTGGAGAAGCCCACATGCTCAAAATACCTCACTCTTCTAGAGTGGGTCCGAAGTAAGCTCAACATTATCTTTAGTAGTGCTCTTAAAGGGAATGTTGGCTATATACTTCGGAAGGGTCTTTAAGATAACAAGAAAAATAGGTAAACACTTACAATCCTATAAGATAGTATGCTCTTCGGATCGTATGGAATGAGCAAAGCCGAAGAGATCCAATTGACAGGTATGGTCCTCGGATCATAATAGAGATACGAAACCGAAGCCGCAGATATTAGGCATGGTCTTTGAACTGAGATAGAGATACGAAGCCGAAGACACAGAGTAATAAACTTGGCTTCTGGACCAAAATAAAGATACGAAGCTGTAACTATTAGACAATGTCTTCGGATCAGGATAGGGATACGAAGTCGGAGACAATAATAAACTTGATTTCTAGACCAAAATAGAGATACGAAGCCGTAGCTATTAGACATTGTCTTCGGACTAAGATAGAGATGCGAAGCTGAAGACATAGAGTAATAAACTTTTTTAGATCAAAGCCTTCATCAAACCCAGAAGATATTTTGCTTTGTATGCTGATTCGACCAATGAACCAAAAACTGAAATTGGTTCAAAAAATGAGTCAATAATTAATTAAAATAAAACCGGGATATCATAACAGCTGGTATATGTACTCATTAATGTAAAAGCCTTGTTGTTTATCTATATTATCATATGCATCCAAATGGGCCTCATGCAGTGCATTCGTCATGCATATGTCCAGAGAAGCACCCCATATGCGACTGCTGCAGTGGTTCCACCGGAACTCATCACATTGGCAGATAGCTAACTCAGGTAGATTTGAGGCTGGTTACTCGTTTCAACAAATGTTCCCCTTAGGACATGATGCAGGCAGTGGATTTTCATTATTTTAGTCCCTTTTTTTTTTTTTTTAAATTTCGCATCGGTGTCAGGTTTTGTTTCTTACTTTAACCGATCTTGACTGCATATGAATAGGAGTTTGTTTAAACAGGAGTCAAGATCACATTCATATATTAACAGTCATATTAGAAATATAGTTTTGTGATTGTAACATACTGCGTGATCAGATCTCGTGGTTGAGCTAAAAAGAAGCTATTGCTGTTGGTAATAAGTTAACCTAGGGCTATTGCATTGGACAACCAGTAAGGGCACTGGGACCGTTAATTTTTGCTGGTTCTGCAATCGTAATGAAGTTTTGATAATATAATGGTAGTTTTATGATCAAGAACTTTGCCAAGTTTACACAATATTATGCTATTGAACATTGGGTGCTTTATGACTGTTGAAACTTGAAAATTTAGAAGTATGTTCTGTTGGGGTTCTACATCTATTTGTGGTGAATATATCTAGTAAAAATATCTTGTAACCTTTTTTTATCAACTGATCCTACTAAATCTGTTTCTGTTTTGCGATTAATTCTGATTCTAAGTTTATCTAATACTTGAGTTCTTCATTTTCAGATATTGGAACTTAAATAAAGATGGCATACAAAGCTAGTGCTTGAAGATACAGATGCCATGCCGTCTGAATGGGCAGTGGTTGATCAAACATTGCTCAGAGAAGTATAAGAAGGAAGGACATCGCCCAAGATAGATACTACATTATTCCATCCGTCAGCAATCACTATATGATATTTTCGATACTTTACCCTCCTATATTTTCTTCTGTTCTGGCAATATAATACGTTCTGTCTTAATTTTGTGCCAGTTTATCAAAGAACTTCAGTAAAATCCGATAATTTAATGGCAGTGCTCTTTGGGAAGGAAAGATTTCATTCAGTTTTGATCAATACTTCACTGCTTTGCTGCACATTTGGCTATCCATTTTGTTTTTCTTGCGATGTGCGACAGTGTGAGATCTTAATATTGCTTCATGTGCTTGTGGTAGACTGCAGTTCAAGATACTGACTCTCAGATTTAAAAAAAAGTAATCTGGTGAAACAATTTTGATCTCTTAATTGATGGTAATATACTCTTGACCAGGTAAATTAATTTCGTATGGTACTTTCGGGTTTGACAAATCTTGTCCCACATTGTTAGCTTTCATTTTGATTGCAATACCATGTCAGTGCCATCTGCCACCTCTTTGCATGCAACAAGGCAGGGATGGAGGTGTATTATTACTATATTCTAACACCGCATGAAATCGGCTAGTATTATACCTTGCTACCGTGCTTTGATGTCGAGATAGAATCGATAGATTGAATGATGTGAAAGCCAGAAAACCAAGACTTGACTGGGGGGAAGGGAGAAGCAAAATGCTGTCCAGTTCGACTCTAAAAGCGCATGATTACGCGTGCAAAATGCTCTCGTGCACGTATATATACTTTCATACGTGCATGTTCCTGAAAAAGAGTGGTTATGGGCGTGCCAGGTGTCGGATTCTCGCACATGCTGCATCCCACGTATAAGGCGTGGAGATCTCGGCAGAGAAGATGCGCAGGCTAAAAGACTGAAAACAAATCGCACATTCTTTACTTTTGGAGATTTTTAACATCATAAATAAATAAATACGCATAAATTGGTCTCCACTGCAATACGTGAGCCCCCCTTTCCCTGGAATCACAATGATGAGAAATTTGAAAGTTTTTGGGGAGCCGGGATGATGGGAGTATTAGAATCTTAATGATTAAGGGAAAATGACCGCAGGATCCCGGGTGCGTTGCCATGTCAAAATGCATTCGCGTGACCGCACCGCACCGCACCTCGCCCTCTTCTTCCTTTTTCCCTTCCCATTTCTCCTCGCTCCTCTGTCTTCTATTATGTGCAAGGGGATATAAAAATAGGACTGGCGGAAGAGAAAACAGAGCCATATCAGATGGTCTTCGTCTCCTCCCGGATCTCTCCCAATCGGATTCGGATCTCCTGTCGATCGTCGTCGTAGCGCAAGGAGTGGAAGCGAGGATGTCGAATCTTTACGGGGAATTCAACCAGAGGATCGACTATGTGTTTAAGGTGGTGCTGATCGGGGACTCGGCGGTCGGGAAATCGCAGCTGCTGGCGCGCTTCGCCCGCAACGAATTCAGCCTGGATTCCAAGGCCACCATCGGCGTCGAGTTCCAGACCCGCACCCTCACCATCGACCACAAGACCGTCAAGGCCCAGATTTGGGACACCGCCGGCCAAGAACGGTAGGTTGCTTCTTTTTCTCTTTTGTTTCTTGTTTTTGTTTTTTTTTTTCCCTTGGGAAATTCTGTTTGGTTTTAGATTATTATTATCATTATTTTCAAAGTTTCATGGGTCTCCGATTTAAGTGTTGTTGGTTGATGTAAAATTGGGTAGCATGGTGATGTATCTAAATTTTGACAGTTATTTAGGTTTGATGTAAAATTCTGGATCTAGGTTAGCTGCTGTTGCCTGATCTACAAGGGGATTAGATCGATCAGTAACGGATGATGGGCTTAATTTTCATTCCTTTTGTTTCTTAGCTGAGATTTTTGATTCTGTGATTTGAGCATCTGCAATTTTGTTGTCAATTCTCTCTGGGAAATCATAGGCTTTTCTATTGGAAAGATCAGAGCCACCACAATTATTTTATGATGTAATGGTACTTTTGGTGTTCAATTCTCTCTTAATATTGAAATTTCTTATGTTAAAAAAAAGCAAATTTGGCCTCTGAATTGAATTTTTCATGACATTTTTATTGTCTCCATTACTACAAATCATAAGAAACAGTAATCTTTTCTAACTCCAGTTATTTTGGAGATTAAGATTTGTAAAGAACGAGGCATGTTTGTTGGTTGAAGTATTATGTGTTAATTTGAGTCATATTAAACTAAAACAAAATGGAGACTAAAATTTAAGACTTTTCTTGCAGAATCTTTGGGTATTATCACTGTTAAGATATAATCAAACCTCAAAGCTTTTGAGATTTAAGACATTTGCTGGTATTAAAAGCTACTATTTGACCTAATGCGTAGATCTGGATCATATTCTTCAGTTGGAAAATTGATCATATTTTGATAAAATTTAAATTTCAACTATTTTTTTATCTAACTCAATGAATAGGTTTTTTAAATTATATTTTAATATCTTGAGTAAATCCACACTTATTTAATTTTCAATATACATAAGATTTGTTTTGTATACTTCTTGAGTCATAGTCTTAGCCCAATGCATACATATCAGGGAGGGAATCACAGATTCACATTTTTTGTTCAGTACTTGGTACCTGTTGGCGTAGAATCTCTTTTCTGACCGAGCGAAGCTACTGGATCGCAGGTCCGCTTCCTGGTTTACCTGCAAAATAAATTCCTGGCCAGAGATACTCCAGCGCAGACACTCCGATGCCTAAGTCAGAGACGGTCTTGAGCCACAGAATGGGAAAGATTCTTAAGAGGATTGGTAACGAGGAAAGAACTCTGAGATTTTCAGGGCTACGTTGTGCCTTACCTGGAGTGTCCCCTCTTACCAATATTTATATCGACTTGTCTGGTCTGCGGTTCCGTTCTCTTTCCAACGGTTACGATGGGAAGAGTTAATTCCTTTCTGTCCGTTCGCAATCGTGGGTGGTTATTAAACGGTTCCGATCAGGCCAGAGATGTTGCTGCTGGAGTTAATGGTTACATGACTATTTTAACATGGTTGTGCTTTGGAGATGGTTGGACAGTCGATGATAACCGTTATCCACCACATTCGTGGGGATTTGAGACAGATCGGAGATCTGTCTTCAGGTTTCTTTTTTAAGAGTATTCGTAGCTGAATTGGTGGAGCGCTTTCATCTTTGGACATCTTCGAGACAGTACCTGTGGCTAATGTCGAAGATCATGTTTTCGGTATGGGTCGAAGACTACATCTTCGGTGTAGGCCGAAGACTATGCCTTCGTTCGGTCATGAGGATCATGCCTTTGGCTAAGGCTGAGAGCCCTGTCTTCGGCAGGGATCGAAGACTGACTCTTTAGTTGAAGTTGAGAGCTTCGGCTTCGGCTCATCCGTCAACCGTTCGGTTTCTTCTAGGTGCTCTGGTTCGGGAGAGACATCTTCGACCGGTCGAACCGGTGGCTGATCTATGCTTGAACCAACATATCCCAACAGTTGTCCCTCTACTCTCAGTTTTCGAAGCGATAATCTGTCTCGAAGAGTGAGAGTATCACTGGATTATCGTTTTCCTCTGGGGAATGGTGCGGCAGATGATTGCGAAATTTCTAATTGGACCATTTGTCATAACTGCTGGTTGATTCGAGGATCAGGTGACGGACAGCTGTCGCCCCTTGATTGGGGCGTTGTGCAAATTATGACCTTCGACCCATTCCGCATCAAATCAGTTTGAGGCTATTTGGGATTGCGCACCCATCTTGAGCGTCCGTGGCGGATTTGAGAAGATGGTTTCCCTTATTGAGATGTCGCCCTGGAGTCTTCTTGTCCCTTTATGAGAAAGAGAAAAAGTCTGGCTGGGAAAGCTTCTTCATCCTTGCATTCCTTCAGCTTTGGCCCAGCTTTCCCTGTTCTTGGCTATCGACTCCTTTCGCAGGTAGAACCTTCCTTTTGTTTCTTTGTCCCTTTTTCCTGTCATGGCTGATACCGTAGGAAGACAAGGGGAAAAGGTTGGGCTCTCTGATGATGTGGTGAGTCCGGAGTTAGTTTCCAGCTCCGTCTCATCGGGGAAGATTGCCCACCTTCGGGAGCGTTACCATGTTCCCGAAGGATTTCCTCTCGTACTTCCCATATCTGAGGAGTGGATGCATAAACCTCCCGTCGGATGTCTTGCCATATATGAAGATCATTTAAAGGCCGATCTTCGATTTTTCCTGCATCCCTTCTTCGTCAAAGTCTTTTGCATATACCAAGTAGTGCCCGTGCAATTAACTCCGAACAGTATTCGGAATATCTGCGGGTTCTTGGTCCGGTGCCACATTGCCAATGTGAGCCCCAGGACCAATTTATTCACCACTTTTATTTGTTCTTAAGAGGGATTTCCATGATCGTGGATGGTAGGTGATCGATCCTTGACCTGGTCGCAAGATCATAAAGGATATGCCCAGCACCATTCACGGGTGGAAGTCCAATTTTATTTTTGTTTCGTCTACCGAACTGTAGGGTTTCAGTAGCGAGTGGAGGGAGCCACGCATGGTTGCCAATGATGGAAAAAAGGTTTTGGCAGTCGATCAATCCGATTATGCCTTACTGACAGGTTCAGAGGCCGTTCCCATCCGCGAACTGTTGGAGGAGAGGAATCTCCATCTCGCAGGGATTAGCGAGTTTCCTGTGTTAGGTATAAGTGGTGGAAGTTTTTAGCTTTCCTCTTCTAACTCCTTTATGGTCCAGCTGATTCAGAAAGGTATTTTCATTCGCAGGTGGTGGAATGAAGCCTAGCTTGGGTTGGCTTCGCCAATCCTTCAAAAGGAAGGCGGTTCAGGCTCCTGCTTCAGGATTAGAGGCCTGGAAGAAGACCCGGGGGGATGATCCTGAGAGAAGTAGAAGCGCCTCGTCCTCCAGAAGAACATCTGGAGGAGATGGGGTATCAGCGATGAAGGCTCCAAGAGGGCCTCTGCCAGTTGAGTCTCTGCCGACGGACAGCTCTCCAGTTCAGATAAGGGAGAGTCCATCTCCGATGGTCGATGCACCGCCGCCTTACCCCCATGCGGTGGATAGGGGCAAAGCACCGCAAGTCGAGGGGGAGTCCGTCCGAGATGTTCCTCTAAGTAGGAGTCATCCCGTGGACTCTTCGTAGTTTTCTCTCACGGGGGGTCTTGTGGTCCTTGCCATTGCCAGGCGGGCATGAAGGATACCTTGCTGCCTCATGATTTGGCAGTTGTCCGGGGTTGAAGCCTCGCTAGGGTGTTCGATTCTGCTTATTCCTCCCTGCAACAGGTGAGATCTTTACCGCCTCTCCCTTGCCTGATGAGTTGTTCAGTTCGTGATTGGTCTTACACATTGTTTTGCTGATGTAGCTGGTCTACGACATTACTTTTATGGAAGAGGGCCTATGAAACGTTGACAACCTCATTCATAGCTTGAAGAAAGAGCTCCACGTGGCCAGGGTCGAAAGGGAGGTAACCGAGGAACTGAAGCAATCCATGGAGAATCAACTCTCTCACGTGGATGCTGAAGTTCGGGGCCTGAAGGGCGAACTGAAGAACGCCCACTTGATGATCTCAGGATAGGAGGCGGAGTTGAGGAGGAATAAGAAACAGATTGACTCTTGGTACATTCGGCTAAGGAGAACCAGGAGAGGGCTGAAGACCTGGCCAAGGTGGCTGAGGAGGCGACCAAGAGGGCTGAAGAAGCGTCTTCAAGAGCCGAAAAGGCATCTTCAAAAGCTGAAGAAGCGGTCCTGGAGGCCGAAGCAGCCAAGAGGGAGTCCGAAGCCATGAGAGAGCAGGCGACTAGAGCTGTTGAGGATTTCAGAAAATCTTCACAGTTCAAAATGGAAATGAATGAAGCAAGCTTGTACAGCTATCAACATGGCTTTAATGATGGACTCGCCAGGTCAGCGTGGTCTTCCTCGATCTTGATCTTTCTAGCATTTCTGCGTTTGACATCGAGGAGGAAGAAGAGGAGATTGGGGCTACTGAGGTGGTTGAAGAGATGCCGAGCCGGAGTGAGGAAATCCCGATCGTAGCTGAGGACCTGAGCG
Source organism: Areca catechu (assembly GCA_021397845.1). NCBI lineage: Eukaryota > Viridiplantae > Streptophyta > Magnoliopsida > Arecales > Arecaceae > Areca > Areca catechu. The sequence continues at coordinate 32,421,447 of CM038045.1, forward strand.
TAGTTTCGGTCCAGGACCCGAGCGCAGTTTCGGTCCAGGCTGAAGAGGGAGTCCAGGCTGAAGAGGGAGTCCAGGCTGAAGGTTCTCCGGCCTTGGCCCAGGTCGAGGAGATCCTTTCTGTCCAAATTGATGAGATACTCCGTACTGCCAACGCGGAGTCTTTTTCGGCTGATCTGTAGGGACTTGTCGGGCTTTGGGCTCTTTATCCCTTCTTTTTCTTCCTTTGGCATGTAACCAATGAATTCTCCTGAATTAACGAGCATCCTTCCTTTTCTGTGTATGCTATGATGCTTTCCAAGTATGGCATTTTTCGAACTTGGTTTAGGTAGAGTCATTGGTTTTGGCGATGGACTGAATCATGCAGCCCTTTGTTGAGTCGATTCTTATGAACATAGGCTCTTCCTTTTGGACTGCAAAATATGTAGGGAAGTTCCTATATGAGAGGAATCTTTGGCTTACCGGCTTACCGGGGGTGTAGTGACTATCATGTTATCGCTTGGAGAGGTGGTGGTGATCAGGGCCATAATGACTATGCGTGGAAACAGGGATCATCGTGGCTGTAGCCTTTTAGTGGTCCCTCCCAGCACGCCAATTGAGGCCTTGATTTATTAGGGCGGACGCACGTGGCGTGTCTAGGAGCCCGCTGCAAATGAGGGCATTTGACATGGGCCTCGCCCATCTCGACATAAGGAAGAGGATTTTCTTGGATCGACTACCATTCGCTCCTAGCAACGCCATTTCCAACACTGTTCCTACCTTCCCATCCTCGCGCCGTTCTGAGGGTTTGTCGTGGCATGAGGCCGAACCTAGCACAACTCAGACGGGCAGCCAAGAGGAAGCCAACAAGAGGCTTCCAGGTGAGGAGATCAGATCGAAGGCGGAGGTATGTGTTGGCGTTGCCGTGCGCCTAGGCCGAGAGTAGTGATCCTGTCAAGATAAGTTCTTCCTCAGGGGAGGAGCCGGTTTCTCCCGGGAGAGCCGTGTCGGCCGGGCCATCTGTGAGGTCGAGCCCACAAGATGTTGGTGAGGTTTCCTCGTACATCGAAAACACCAAGCCTGCGGCTCCAGTCACGGGAGAGAGATCCGATGGGGTGCGATACCCCTGCCACTGGAGCCGAGAGGTAGGAATCTGGGGATCCCTTTTCTGCTGTCCTCCTTGGGATATAGCAGGTAACCTCCGGCATGCGTGTTAGTTGTCCGCATTTGTCGACTGAACTGATCTTGTATGTACTCCCTATTCTGCAGATTTCTCGCGACCTTTCCTTTTTGGAGAAAGGTGCTCGCGAATCCATCAGCTATAGCGAAGACCTCCGAAGCAGAATGGCCTTAGCTGTAGCTGAGAAAGATGCCGCCGAAAAGCTTCGGGTCGTTGCAGAAAAGGAGATGGGCAAGGCAGTTGCCTTGAACGACATCTTGAGAAGACAGATGGGTACTCTCCAGGTGTAGGCAGCTGAAATGGCAATCATTGTACAGGAGAGGAGGAAGGTGGTTTCTCTTAAATGGATGCTGAGGGAGACCCTTCGGGATGTCGAGGAGCCGAAGTCTTGTCTAGCCGAATTGAAAAGAAGAATCGATGGACTGGAGGCAAGCCTTTCAGTGGCCAACCAAAGAGTTGCGCAGGCCGAAGAGAGGTCTTCCAAGGCCGTTAAGGCCTACAAAAGTTCTCAGGCCTTCAAGAATGAGGCAAGCAAAGTCGCATCGGAGGGCTATGCTTCGGGTTACGCCGATTGCCTGGATAAAATTAAGGAACTTTACCCTAGCCTGGACTTGTCCTTGCTCGCCGCTCCGAAGGGTAAAGCTGAAGACTCCAAGGTTCAACCTGAAACGACATCGACCCTTACTCTTGTTTTGACTGTCGAAGAGGTTGGCAAGGAGTAAACTTGCTGTATTTTTTCTTTTTTCAGCTATCTGTAATGTCTTCCTTCTGGATGGGGGTTTTTCATCCTTGAAGTAAATGACTAATTCTTTTCCAAGATAGTCGCTTTTGAATTGATCTTTTTTGGTGTGGTTCCTCTCTGGTAGGTAAGTCGAAGACTATTCAGTTTGACGTTGATATTTTCGGTTTGACTGAGGACGAATTCCGAAATAAGATCGTAATGCCACTGTCGATTTCTGGACCTCGATTATACTGATATCAATTTTCCATCGCAATTATTCCTTCTGTCTTGGAAGGGATGTGGCGGACAGGTGTCATTTCCCCATTGGTCACTGGTTGAGGAACATTGAGCATATTTTTTATTGTCCGTGTCGAGTGCATGGATATTCGAACGATCGCATCCCCACGCATCCTGGATGCCGCCAGATTTTTCCTTTCCGAGAAACGGCCATTAATGTTGTAATCGTCCGAGATATAGATCATTCTAGGTTCGAAGCGCCGACGGTCTCTCCCCTCGAGAGCAGTTATTATCGATCGTACCGTTCCCAGAGCGGCCACATGGGTTCCGAGGCATCGTTTCAATACGTGGCATCACCTGGCACGTCTGGGGAAAGGTGTGGAGCATGTTTCTCTGCGGCCGTCCGTGAGTGGAGGATCCCTTTAAATAGGACCCTGCTCTTCCCTTTCATAGGCCATCGAAACTTCAAACTCCCACTTCGAAAGTTGCCCCTCTTCCCTTAGCGCATCATCGAGATGAAGTTTAACATTTCCGATCTTCGGAAGGTGGCTAAGAAGAGGGCCTCCAGCACCCGGGCAAAGGACGAGCCTAGTTCGAAGGCTCCTCGGGGAAGCGACGACGACGATCAACAGGGATTATCGCCCGCCTGGAGAAAAAGGTTCGTCTCTTAGAGGCCCGTCTAGAGGAGGCCAGGGCTCGAGTCGAGGCGACCGCTGCAAAGGCGGAGGAAGCCAGAAAGAAGGCTGTGGAGGCCGTCTCAAATTTCATGGAATTTTCTGCCTATAAGGATGAGGTCGCCGAGGCAGTTCTGGACTCTTACCATTGGGGGTTCCAGGAGCATTAGGACAAGGTTTTCAAGTTCTATCATTTGAAGGGCTTGGAAAACGTTAGGCCTTCTGTCCCCTTCCTGGCGCGCCAATCTGTTGGCGTAGAATCTCTTTTCTAACCGGGCAAAGCTACTGGATCGCAGGTCCGCTCCCTGGTTTATCTGCAAAACAAATTCCTGACCGGAGATGCTCCGGCGGGGGACACTCCGATGCCTAAGTCAAAGACGGGCTCCAGCCATAGAATGGGAAAGATTCTGAAGAGGATAGATAACGAGGAAAGGACTCTGAGATTTTCAGGGCTACGTTGTGCCTTACCTGGAGTGTCCCCTCTTATCAATATTTATATTGATTTGTCCGGTCTGCGGTTCCTTTCTCTTTCCAGCGGTTACGATGGGAGAAGTTAATTCCTTCCTATCCGTTCGCAATCGTGGATGGTTATTATACGATTCCGACCAGGCCGGAGACGTTGTTGCTAGAGTTAATGGTTACGTGACCATTTTGACGTGGTTGTGCTTTGGAGATAGTTGGACAGTGGATGATAACCGTTATCCACCATGTTCGTGGGGATTTGAGACAGATCGGAGATCTGTCTTCAGGTTTCTTCGTTAAGAGTATTCATAGCTGAATTGGTGGAGCGCTTTCATCTTTGAACTTCTTCGAGACAGTACCTGTGTTTGATGTCGAAGATCATTTTTTCGGTATGGGTCGAAGACTACATCTTCGGCGTAGGCCGAAGACTATGCCTTCGTCCGGTCGTGAGGATCATGCCTTCGGCTAAGGCTGAGAGCCCTGTCTTCGGCAAGGGCTGAAGACTGACTCTTTGGTTGAAGTTGAGAGCTTCGGCTTCGGCTCATCCGTCAACCGTTCGGCTTCTTCTAAGTGCTCTGGTTCGGGAGAGACGTCTTCGGCCGGTCGAACCGTTGGCTGATCTATGCTTGAACTGACATATCCTAATAGTACCAATCCCATGTGTTGCTGGCACTGGCTTCGTGCAGCATCTTCCAGCTGATATGTGCCAACACTTAAATCCCTAGTAAGATCTATCTGTTGGAAATCAACTGTTGGAGATTTTAGAAATATATAGGGATATATCTGGCCTAAAATCCCTTATTAAGTTTAATGCTTTTGTTTAGGTGGTGCTCAGTTACTGGTTCTCTTCTTAGAGTAAAGATTTGGAAAAGAGGAAGGCCTGATGCTATCTTTTTCGGAAGGCTTAAGAGTTTCCGATATATTATTGCGCTTAAATCTTTGTCAAACTATCTACTGAAATTTTGTTCACCTCGCATCAGTTATGGCTGGATCACATTAAGAATGTTTTAGATTTTGAGACATGATTCCCACCATTTGGTGAGAGGTGCAGAAGAAGTTGAACAAGCTCAATTTGCCTATCATGATTTTGGCTATGTGATGAGAATGCTTTGGATCTTTGATGACCTTTCTGAATGGATTGACTCCTTGGCTATCTCATCGTTCCTTTTATTATATTTTTCTTGTCTACCCATACTAGTCCTCAGGCACATGCAACGCTCAGTGAGTCTAAGAAGAAAAGAAAATTAGATTTTGAATATAAAAACATTTCTTACATAAAATGAAAACATAATTTGGGGATTTGGGATGTTGCTATGAGTGGGAAGATATGTGCCATGGAGGTTGGAGAAGTGAGAGAGTGATGGCTATTTTGCAGTTAGGAGATAGAGAGGAAAACAATGTAATTCAAATGGTACTCTTATGCTCCTGTTTTTAAATTTAAATAACATTGATGTCTAATAAGAGACCTATTTATAGTTCCAATTTTACACATGGGGACAGTCTATATAATATTAAGTTTCATTAATTAGATTAAGTATTTTCTGATATGGTCAAATTTGACCAACCCAGAAAACTTAGCTCATACTTTTTAATATAGTATAGACAGCCTTAGTTCCTTGGTATATATATTTCTTAATTTTATGAATTAATATTTATGCCCTAAAAATGGAATTTCAGTTGCAGTTCCTTTCTCATTGATTTTGTCATGACATTGTCATGACAGTCTGCAAAATCCTTTCAGATAATGAATGATCCTCAAGTCCAACCACAAAGTTTGAGATTTCCTCGTTTGTTGTAGCCTCCTTAAGCATTTTATGCTGAGTTTTAAAGAAAAACTGCATTTAAGCACCAAGCTGATATGCAATGAGAATTATCTGTGGAGCTGAAATCTGCTACCTTAAGGAAATGTTTACTTACATGTGAACTCCTCGAGCTATCCTGTAAATTAAACATGGAAAGAAAATTGAGCAAACAGAATCAAATTATTCCCAAGAAGTAGAAACTAGTCAGTCTTTTTTATCTGAAAAGCTATCTTTTGAAGTGTAGTCCATTCTAGGAAAATACAATATCCATCAATTTGAAACTGAGCTATTTACCTCATTATTTTCCTTATCATTGGACGAGCTGTTGCCTCTCATGTTCTTTGGCAATTTGAGTGCTGATACTCTGGCTGGTGATGGGTGCTAGGTACCGGGCGGTGACAAGTGCATACTACAGAGGTGCGGTGGGGGCGATGCTGGTCTATGATATGACCAAGCGCCAGTCATTTGATCACATGGCAAGGTGGCTGGAGGAACTACGTGGGCATGCTGACAAGAACATTGTTATCATGCTTATTGGGAACAAGTCTGACCTTGGGACCCTTCGTGCTGTCCCCACAGAGGATGCAAAGGAATTTGCACAACGTGAGAACCTGTTCTTCATGGAAACCTCTGCACTTGAAGCCACTAATGTTGAGACTGCTTTCCTGACTGTCCTCACCGAGATTTACCGCATCATTAGCAAGAAGGCTCTTGTTGCTAACGAGGAGCCTGAATCCGGGGGGAACTCAAACCTACTAAAAGGAACTAAGATAGTTGTCCCTGGCCAGGAGCCACCAAGTGGGACCAAATCTGCATGTTGTATGTTATCGTAGGTGGCATAGTCTCTCATCGGGCTACCTTATTTTGTTACAATTATATGCCTGCTCAAGTCTTGGTTGATTTTCCCATATCCCAAGTTTTTGGATGCTTGCCATTTTTTAAAAGTCTACAAGGAACCGCCATTTACTGGATCATTGAATGCTGTACTCTTTCCTTTCCTATCTTTTCCTTCTTTTTCCCTGATTTCATTAACGAGAGCACATGGAATGATTCTAAAGTGCAGAAAGTAGCGGATTTATAGTCCCATCGGTTTCTTGCCAAGTCTTATGTGTTTTCTAATTTTATCAAACTTATCATTTTTTATCTTGTAATTCATCATTTTGACTTATGTAATTTGGGATGACGAGAAAATATTGGCTTTTGAGTTTGTTTACTGTGGTGTTTCATGAGGTAGATCACTGGGCACCAATAGGATCATTTAATCTGAAGCAGGGTTTGTTTCTGTCAGGTTTGTATTTTGTAGGTTAAGCTTCATAGGTCCTTGGCAGTATTGCTGGTCTTGTTTGTAAGTTTTCTGCTCTTTTATCTTGAAATGGAAAGTTCTTGGTATATGCTCAGTTGATTAGCTTAAATTATTTTCCTGATTCCTTTTTTTTTTTTTTCCCACATCTCTGCCACCTGCTAACACTTAATTGAAATCAAAATTTCTAATAACCGTTGTGCCTTCTGTTAGACATTTCAAAATTTCTTGAACTTCTGAGACTGCAAATTAACTTGTGCTTGAAGGCTCCCTTGTCCACAAAGACCAAATTGGAGCATCTGGTAGGAGCAAATTTTGTCCATCAACAATACGGATAAGAGATGCAGGTGGTAGGTCCGGAAAAAAAATTTTTGGGCCTCGGACTGGACTTAGGCTCAAAGTTTTTTTAAAAAATATCATGCTGAGTCTGGTCCAAGCCCCGATAGGCCAGCCTAAATCAATGCTAGCTCACGATCATTGGAACGACAGAACTCTTCCCCCCCCCCCCCCCCCTCAAAAAAAAGGCTCTGGGTGTGACAGGGCGTCGAGTGCGATCATCGGAACTAGGAGAAGGAGATCCGAGCTGGGAATGGGCATCCCATGTCGAGTGTTGGCGCTGGGGCCAGGAAGGGAGATCGGAGCCGGGGGGGCTGCAGGGTCATACAGGGGTGAAAGGGGTATCGGGTGCGTGCATTGGGGCCAAGGAGGGAGATCGGAGCTGGGAAGGGCTGTGGCCTACGGGGTTGTGCCAAGGGAGAGGGAAGGGAAGGGGGTGTTGGGTGCGTGCGTCGGGGCCAGGGAAGGAAATCAAAGCCAGTGGGCTGCAGTGTCACACGGGTGGAGGGGCGTCGAGCTCATGCACCGGGCTGAGGGAGGGAGATCAGAGCTTCGGGTGGTGGTGCGATCGTGTTGAACTGGGGATGGTGGCAGGATCGCACGAAGCCGGGGATGGCAGTGAGGTGATCGAGAGTGGAGATGCCAGAGATTCTGAGATGGTGAGAGGTTAGGTGAGATGTTTAAATACCATTAGATTCGGGTCAAATGGACAGGCCTGTTTCGAGCTGGGTTCAGGTCGGCCAACGGAGAGCCCAAGCCCGACCCGAAAATTGAATGAACTATTAGAAGGTCCGAAGCTCAGCTTGAATTATTAAAAACTTGGCCCGAAACCCGACTTAAATTTGGGCTGGCCCAAAGTCCATCGGGCTAGCCTGGCCCAGATCCAGCCTTACACGTGGATAAGGATCTATTTGAGCATGTAAGATTTTGGTAGTACTTGTAAAAATATGGAGGACCACCTGAAACCCAATTATCAGGTAGAGGTTTATTAGCTATAACCCAATTAAGGAGGACCACATGGCACTCATCTCTTTGATTCCCTTGGAATCAAAGAGACGAGTCTCTTAACATAAGTCAAGCTGCAAAAGTTGATTTCTTTCCCACTTCTATTGGATTTTTCTTGGTTTCTTATGTGCGATTGGCTGCTACCTGATCTTGGACCTGCAGCAAGTTCTCACGTCTTTTTATTGTGAAGTTTCCCGTTTGTGGATGTATGGTTTTGGTTAAACGAGGATGAGGATTGATAAAGCTGACGTGAATAATTGGGATAAAGCTTGATGGTAATGGACTTCAATGGCAGTCATTTTTTAGTGTACAGTTCGTACAGTAGGAATGATGCATATTGGTTTATTTATCATCCTATTAACTGAAACGTTAAATAAATAAAGGATGATTCAGTACTCCATGCGTTCTGTAACTACAGTTCTACATTTCCTTTCTGTTTATCGGTTGTTGGCGTGGAGTTCCTGGATCGACCGGTCGGAGCCGCTGCATCGTAGGACCGCTCCCTGGTACACCTGCAAAATAAATTCCTTGCCGGAGTTATTCCAGCGGAGGACACTTCGATGCCTAAGTCAATGACGGATTCCAGCCACAGAATGGGAAAGATGTCGAATGTGGAGGAGAAAAAGAGCTCTTGGAGATTAAGAATATGTATGTGCGAGATTATTCACGCGTACCTCTCGAGCCATCATTCTTACCTATATTTAAAAGATGGCCTCTGGTCTGTGGCCCGCTCTTTTCCCGGATATCATGGGGAGCCATTCACTCCCATGATAGTCGATCGTGGGTTGTCAATGAGCGGTTCCGGCCAGATCGGAGGCGTGGCTGCAGGAATTGCATGCCATGATCATGGCATGATGAGGGTCGATTGTAACCGTTGGTTATAGTTTACTTTTTGGAATAGATTGTAGTTCAAGCTTCGGGTTTCCCCTTACGTGGGCCAAAGGCTTGATATTTTCCTGAGGTCGGAGATCATGTCTACGGCGGGGACCAAAGTTCGTGTCTTCGGAAGTCGATGAGTAGTTCAGACTTCGGTCGGGGCCGAAGGTGCTACCCGAAGGGCTGGCCTTCGGATGTTGTAGTTCGATGTGAAGTCTTGAGTTGCTTACAGTTTGCCTTCACTTAGTCCGAAATCCGTAGTCCGGAGAACCGGGGCTTCGATAAGTCGAACCGGAGCCTGGTTCGTAGCTAAACCAGGATATCCCAACAGTTGCCCCCTACTCTCAGTTGTCGAAGCGAAGATCTGCCTCGAGAAGTGAGAGTATTATTGCCTTGTCGCTTTCTTCTTGAGAGACGGCGCAGTAAATGATTACGGGATCTCTATTGGGCTGCCCATCACGATCTGAGAATCAGATGGTGGACATGTGCCATTCCCTAATTGGGAAAAAGTAGGTAGCCCTGAGGCTATTTCTCCTGATTGGCAACTACAGCGCTGGAGTCTCAACTGGGCAGGGCCTCGCTGGAACCTCTTCCGCGGCCGCTGCATTTTTCCCTGAGATGCCTCGGGAAGATGGAGCGCTTTGGTCCCCTTCGAGACCATCTCTCTGAGCTTTCTTCCGAGCTGCAGACCTGGTGGAAGGGGCCTGTGCCACTCTCCTCTCCGAAGTCTGGCGAAGCCAGCTCAAATTGCGCTTCATCCTACCACCTACAGGCAAAAGGGATCACCTCAGTTAAATGAGTTACAATGAAACCTAAAGAAGAAGAGCAGAAATTTCCACTGCTATACCTAGTGAGGGGAATTTATTGATTCCCACTCGATGGAGGTTCCTCTCCTCCAACAACTCTTGGATAGGAGCAACTTCCGAGTTGGTCAGAAGATCATAATCCGACTGAACGGCTGCCAAGACTTTCTTTCCATCATTGGTGGTCAGGCGAGGCTTCTTCCACTCAATGTCGAAGCCCCATGGGTCGAAGAACAATCACTGTGCAACGGGACGAGGAGAAATAGCCTCAACCAAAAGATTGCCTCAACCACTGTGCAACGGGACGAGGAGAAATAGCCTCAGGGCCACCTACTTTTCCCCAATCAAGGAATGGCACCTATCCACCATCTGATTCTCAGATCGTGATGGGCAGCCCAATATAGGTCCCGTAATCATTTACTGCACCGTCTCTCAGGAAGAAAGCGACAAGGCAATAATACTCTCACTTCTCGAGGCAGATCTTCGCTTCGACAACTGAGAGTAGGGAGACAACTGTTAGGATATCTTGGTTCAGCTACAAACCAGGCTCCGGTTCGACTTATCGAAGCCCCGGTTCTCCGGACTATGGACTTCGGACTAAGCGAAGGCCAATTGTAAGCAACTCAAGGCTTCACACCAAACTACAACATCCGAAGGCCAGCCCTTCGGGTAGCACCTTCGGCCCCGGCCGAAGTCTAAACTACTCATCGACTTCCGAAGACACGAACTTCGGTCCCCGCCGTAGACATGATCTCCGACCTCGGGGAAATATCAAGCCTTCGGCCCACGCAAGGGAAAACCCGAAGCTTGAACTACAATCTGTTCCAAAAAGGAAACTGTAACCAACGGTTACAATCGACACTCATCATGCCATGATCATGGCACGCAATTATTGCAGCCACGCCTCCGATCTGGCCGGAACCGCTCATTGACAACCCACAATCGACTATCATGGGAGTGAATGGCTCCCCATGATCTCCGGGAAAGAGCGGGCCACAGACCAGAGGCCATCTTTTAAATATGGGTAAGAATGATGGCTCGAGAGGTACGCGTGAATAATCTCGCACATACACATTCTCAATCTCCAATAGCTTTTTTTCGCTTCTACTTTTGATATCTTCCCTATTCTGTGGCTGGAATCCACTCGGAGTGTCCTCCGTCGGAACAACTCCGGCAAGGAACCTATTTTGCAGGTGAACCAGGAAACGGTCCTGCGATGCAGCGGCTCCGACCGGCCGATCCAGGGACTCCACGCCAACACCAGTATATTGTTATACAATCCATTACTGTCTAGTAGACTAGCATAATGTAATTATCAAAATATATGTAGACCATTTCATTAAAAAAAAAAAATATCGTTACATTTTTCAAATTCTGAATCAAAATAAAATTACCATGGGAAAGCATCTCTTCTTGCTCTTACAGAAACAAATTTTCATGTTATTTTAGCAGAACTAACTATCATTGATTATATGACTACCGGCTTACAAAGGAGACTTTGCTTCAGATGAATTGAGCGAGGGAGCAGGTTTAATTCCGTCTTCTATTTCCCTGCCGCGCCATCCCTCGTTTGATTCGATCCCTGCGCATTTTTGGACCATTACCAGTAGTTACTTTAGGAGGGCCTTCCTGGTTATTTGACTTCTCTTTGTTTTGGCCACATCTGCAATCGTAGCGTGGATCACGCAGCAATTACCTAACCGGTGTACCACTGAGGCCATCTCCTGATTTGGTTCGGGGCAGAGCGACCTTCTTCTATTCCAAAGGTAGCGGCCACAGAAATTTTAAATATTTCTTTCTTTTTCTTTTTTTTTTTTTTTTGATGAAAAAAAGGAGGGAGGAATTAGACCTCGGGCATGACCACCCCCAGACGGTTTCCTAACCCTAGCCTGGAAATATTCGATATACGGTGCATATTAATTTTTCGCAACCGTTCCCCTCCCGAGGGTGAGTACGTCAACCTGATTGCCACTGGCATCAGGTCACCACTGGCATCAGCCGAGTGACCGAGTAAACGGGATTTATTATATATATCCCTAACTCTGGCATCAGCCGAGTGACCAAGTGAACGGGATTTATTATATATATCCCTAACTTTTTCACTACCACCAGCCAACAGAAGCTACAGGATTATTTTATTAATTTTTTTTTAAAATTTTATCCCCGGACATTTTAGTCGAAAAATGTCCAAACCGGGGGCTCGAACCCCTGCCCTTGTCACGGGGTTAGTTTTTGCTTAGGCCAAACCCGTGCGGCGCTCCAAAATGCCCTGCAAAATGAAACCAGCCAATACGTGCTAGCGACAGAAATACGATGCCGCAACCAAGGCAAACACAAGAGACAAAGGAAAATGGCAAGGAAACACACTCAAATGCACAAAGGCAAAACCAGTGTTTTCATTTATGTAAATGGAAAGATTACAAGCAAAATGCAACTACCACTAAACCTTTCCTAAGGGCTCAGAAGGCAGAGGAGGCAACGATGAACCGCAAGAATCCCCTAGGAAACTGGTTCACAATTGTTCTCGCTCACCCTCCCGATACTATACATGCGGGGCATCCCGCCAAATCCCACCCCGGGGGTTCCAAGGTATCGAGGAGACTTGCATTTTTCTGGTTCGTCGCAAGAAGCCCCGACACAAGGAAAATCTCCCAAAACTAGGCTAAACAAGGGAAAAATGCCCTAGCAGCAGTTGTTCAAGACATCTTATTGTAAGATATGTACAAGACCGTATCAGATGCCATGGCCAAGCAAAGTGCTTTGCAAATGGCCCTGACAGACTCCCCCACTTGATCAGGTCGACGTCCTCGTCGACATGCTTTGTTTATATGCTTCGACCCGATCTTCTTCATGCCGCAACGAGTCCTCTGGCTCCCAGCTTGCTTCTGACTTGGGAAGTCCTTTCTACTGCACCAAGTACTCGATCACTTGTGCGCCATTAGGTAACACATGGACTCTCTCTGTCAAAATGTTATCAACCCGTCGCTCTAAGGAGGCCGTTGTAGGGGTTGGACGGTTTGACATGTTCCTCCTGGGATCCTCGAGATCGGCATGATATGGTTTGATGCAACTTCCACGAAGCACTGGATGTATCTTGAGCCATACAGGAAGTTGCACCTGGTAGGAGACATTTCCTACTCTTTCAATGATAGGGAAGGGACCCTCATACTTGCGAACCAGTCCTTTATGCATCTTGCAAAAGAACCAGAGTTGGGCTGGTTGGAGCTTAACCAGTACCATGTCGCTTCTCTTGAAGTCTAGAGGTCTCCTTCCTTTATCAGCCCACTTCTTCATCTTCTTGGAAGCCTTCTCCAGATATGCCCGTGCAATCTCAGCATTGCGGTGCCACTCCTTGGCCAGATGATAAGCTGACGGGCTATTTCCAGTATACCCCACAACCATAGTGTACGGAGTGGAGGGTTGCTGTCCAGTGATGATTTCAAAGGGGCTCTTGCCTGATGCAGAGTTCCGTTGCAAGTTATAGGAGAATTGGGCTATGTCCATCAACTTCACCCAATCCCTTTGGTTGGCACTTACAAAGTGCCTCAGATACTGCTCCAGAAGAGTATTTATTCTTTCTGTCTGGCCATCAGTTTGAGGATGGAGGCTAGTAGAGAAGTACAATTTGGACCCCAACAACTTAAAAAGCCCAGTCCAAAGTCTCCCTAAGAACCTGGAATCTCTGTCACTGACAATGTTCTGAGGGATACCCCAATACTTCACCACATGCTTCAAGAAGAGTCGAGCTGCATCCTCCGCGGAATAATTCAAGGGTGCTGGGATGAAGATGCTATACTTCGAGAATCGATCCACTACCACCAGGATCGACCCATACTCCCCCACATTTAGCAAGCTCTAGATGAAGTTTATCGAGATGCTCTCCCATGGCCGCTCCGGTACAGGCAAAGGTTCAAGGAGCCCACCAGGCTTGCTTCGCTCCACCTTGTCCTGTTGGCAAATGAGACACGTCTGGACATAATCTTCCACATCCTCTCCCATCCTTGGCCAGTAGTATGCCCTCTCCAAGAGGGCAAGAGTTCGGTGCATTCCTGGGTGACCAGCCCAAAGAGTGTCATGGCATTCTCGCAATAGTTCTCTTCTAAGGTTGTCCACCCGAGGCACATATACCCGACGCCCTTTTGTCAGAATGAGCCCATCTTCGAACTAGAATCACCGTGCCTTCCCTTCATCGATGAGCTGCTTTAAAGTGATAGCTGTGGGATCCTTTAGCAGTCCATCTCGAATTTTTGGCAGCAAAGTTGCTTGCACTTGGCTGACTTGCCCTTGCTCCATCATCTTTAGAGTGGCAAGCTCTGCCTTCCGGCTCAGGGCATCGGCCACCTGGTTCATACGCCCTGGTTTATATTCCAAGGTCATGTCGAACTCCGCTAAGAAGTCCTGCCAGCAGGCCTGTTTTGGAGACAGCTTCTTTTGTGTTTGGAAGTAGCTGAGGGCCACATTATCGGTCCGCACCACAAATCGTGACCCAAGGAGATAGTGCCTCCACACCCTTAAACAGTGGACCACAGCTGTCATCTCCTTCTCATGAACAGTGTATCGCCTCTCTGTGTCATTCAGCTTTCGACTTTCAAATGCCATTGGATGACCCTCCTGAACAAGGACACCTCCAATAGCAAAGTCTGAGGAATCAGTATGGGCTTCAAAGGGTAAGTTATGATCTGGAAGTCGTAGCATGGGCTCCTCCATTATAGCAGCTTTCAACTCCTTGAAAGCTTCTTGGCACTTCGAAGACCAATTCCATGATTGATCCTTTTTCAATAGTTCTGTTAGTGGCGCAGCTCGATGAGAGTAGCCTGCAATGAACTGCCTATAGTAGTTAACAAGCCCCAAGAAAGATCGCAACTCTGTCACTTTAGTAGGGGCCTGCCACTCTTGTATAGCCTGGACCTTCTCCTGGTCCAAACGGATCATGCCACCACCAACACGATGTCCCAAGAACAAAATCTCTTCCTGGGCGAAATAGCACTTCTCCTTCTTCACATAGAGGGAGTTCTCCCGCAGAACTTGAAAGATGATCTGCAAGTGCTTCTCATGGTCCTCCAGTGTCTGACTATACACGACAATATCATCAAGATATTGTCTCACAACCAGCTATGCCACGCGCCAGTGGCTTAAATATTTCTTTGACCGTTCTAAAAATTGTAACAAAACCAGAATTCGCAAGAGGATTTTTTTTTTTTAAAAGAATATTTTAAAGTGTATTGCCAAATAATAATAATGCTTCCATTCTGAGTAGGTTTGGAGAAAGATGCGGCCATCTTCGGTATACTTGCAGAGCACTAGATTAGATTAACAAATATGCACACCTTATGGGGCGTGTTGATGCTAAATTCTTGTTGACCGGATGGAGTGGCCCGCCCGCCGGTTCGCCATCGATGTGATCTTGCAAAACAAATTCCTGATCGAAATTTTTTTGGTGGGGGACACTCCGATGCCTAAGTTAGCAAGAATTTAGGCAGCAGAATGGAGAACTTGAGTACAGAGTGAGATGGAAAGGAAGAAGGTGATTTTTCTTAGGTTACCTCGAATGTCCCCTTTTATCAATATTTATAGGCATGAGCATAACTACTTATGGTTATGGGAGTTAGCTAACGAAACTTCATCATAACCGTAAGTAGTGACGGTCGAAAAATTAGTTATTCCATGATTATTCAAACCAGAGTTATCGACCACGTGGGTAGTTATAACAACCATAACAATCTTTAACTATTTCGAGTTGAAGGACTGTTCTGGTGCTACATATGCACCGTCTTAAAGGAGAATTCGAAGTGGGCCTAACTATCTCTTCGGATCACATTCTTTGGAATAGTCCGAAGGGATGTTGATCATATGCTTCGAGTTTATACTTTAGGAGCGAACTAAAAAATAAATAATTACATACTATGGTGTCGAAGGAGTGAACATATTTTAGAAGTATAATCTTCGAATCAAGTTGAAGACATGAAGTCGAAGGGATGATAGCAATATACTTTAGAAGCATACTCTTCGAACAAAGCTGAAGACATGAAGCCGAAGGAATGATAATAATATATTCCTTTCGAGAGCCATAGCGTGAAGCCAAAGACATGAGTCCGAGAGAAATAATAATAAATTCCAAAAACATTTCCTTCGGACTATGCTGAAGACTTAAATCCGAACGGAATAATAATAATACATCCTCTTCGGACCAGGCCGAAGACATGAGGCCGGAAGAAATAATAATATATTCCTTCTATAGATCATAGTCACCATTAAATAAAGAAGATATCATCCTTGGGAGCACTGACCCAACTGACAAATCAAAAGATTGAAATTGGCTCGCTGATGGACCGATAAATATTTAAATCAAACCGGATTATCATAACAGCTGTCCCCTGATGCGTGTCGTAATGCACCGATTTAGAACCTTAATTCCACTACTCTAAAGGGTAGAATAGCGGGAGTAAGGGTCGATCCCACAGAGACTTTGAGGTTATTTTGAAAATAAGGTATTTCCTTTTGACTTAAAATAAACTAAAATAAACTAAACTAATGCAAAAATTAAATACAAATAATAAATTTGTGAAAATAATTTAGATATGACCTATCTCAAGAGTACGGCCCGTACCCGTAGATCACGGCCCGTCCCTTAGGTATAGGTCAGTCAAAACTAATTCACTACAACTTACCTTAAACACTAATCCAACATGACTCCAGCATGACTAAAATAAAAATAAGCAAACATGGATTAATATAAAGCAAATAAATTTTATCGCATAAAAATTAGAGTACAGAGAAAATAAAAGTAAGGGAACAAGGGTCCCTTTCTCCCTTTCTATCCGACTCTGACTCTCTGTCACAGCAACAGGTGGAACTACGGACAGCAAGTGGAACCTCCCAAAAATTCCTCCCCCCACAGAAAAGAATCACCGAGGTATTTATAGCTGAAAAATACCGTGTCAGGTCCGTGTGGAAAGCGCGGTGATTTCTTCATCTCAATCCGATCTCCTTATCTGATTTTTTTACGATCATCCCCATCTCAAAAATTAAATTCAAAAATTTTATCGCACAATCCCGCGTCCATTCAGCGTCGTCCGACATCCCTTCTCGTTTCGATGCTTCCTTATTTTCGGACATCCCGGTCTGAAAGACGGTGACAAGGGAAGACGGCACTGCGGGCAGAGAGGCGCGGCTGGGGTGGAGACGGACACGGCAGCAGGCGGACGTGGCGCAGGGACGGACGGCTGAGCGAAGGTGCTGCAGCGGACGGTGGCGTGGCTCGCGAACTTGGGCGTGGATGGCTGGGCGAAGGTGCTGCAGCAGGCTTGGGCGGCACCGGCTAGGCATCGGACGGAGAGGCGCGGCGCGCACGGCTGGGCAGCGGCGCGGCGGACTTCGGACGTGGCGCAGGGGCGGACGCGCTGTGGGCGGCGACGTGGCCGTGAGCGGCGAAGACGTGGCCGTGGGCGACGGAGCGGCTGAGCTCGCGTGGGCGTGGGCGGAGGGCGGACGGCGCGGCGGCAGCGTGGCGGATGGCGCGGTGGGCGGCGGAGGGGCTTCGGCGGACATGCGTGGACGGACGTGGCTCGCGGAGGAGACGGGCTTGGCAGCGTATTCCGGCCGAACGGGAGCTCTCCGGCCGGCGGGAAGGTTGGCGGCGGCTTCGGCGGTGCCGGGGGAAGCTCTCCGACGAGTTTCGACACAATCGGAGCACGGTGGTCCACGGCTCCGCCCGTGGACCGGCAGCAATGGCTGCCGTGGACCAGCAGCTCATACGGTGGACCATTGAGCTGGTCCACTGTGAGCCAAACAAAAGTTTTTAAGGGCGCTCCAAAAATCGTGCGGCTTTGAAATTTGTGCTAAAACCTTCTAAAATCCATTTCGAGCCCGTTTGAAGTCCGAATTACATTCTGTTTGCGTCGTTGGACTCCTAAAATAAAGATCTACACGTTTATGGAATCAATTCCTGCAAAGTATCACAAAAAGTATCAATTTTAATCAAATAAAGTTGGGTTAATTTTCATTATTCTAATGTCTAACACACCCCCCAACTTAAACTTTGCTCGTCCTCAAGTAAAGGAAATGGATGAGTCTTGTGTACTAAGATGGTCCATGAAATGAAAATTATCGTACTAACCCTAAATTCAAAGGATACATGGTTAGATTATTAAAAAGGTACTTCATTGGATTACCAATTCCTCCCATTTAGTAGTAGAATAAAGTCCATAGAAGTTTTAAGAGTTTTCGTTCCCAACTTTCTATCTCACTATCTAAATCTTCCAACTTAATTTGGTTTTGATGCAATATTTATTTAGTCCCCACTTCTTTTTTTTTTTTTTTTTTTTTTTTTTTAATGTAAAGTCAGTGCAATGTACTGACACCTTGCTTTCTAATTAACCCTTGTAGCGAGCTTTAAGCCAATGACTCCCAAACCAGTTAGCTTTAGGGCATTAGGTGTAAAACACCCCTCGGGCTTACTGACTCGAGTTAAAAAGGCTAAGTCAAGACTAACTCTACGAAAGATTTCGTTACATCCCCACCTTTTGACGCGAACAACAACGCTTACTTAGGCGAAGGGGTCCGGTTACTCAGTGCGAGATGCTAAAAATCTTTATTAACTTCAGGAATTTTTTTAACTGGGGACTTTTTTATAATGCCTATACCAAAATAAGTAAGATTCATT
Organism: Areca catechu; assembly: GCA_021397845.1. Taxonomy (NCBI): domain Eukaryota; kingdom Viridiplantae; phylum Streptophyta; class Magnoliopsida; order Arecales; family Arecaceae; genus Areca; species Areca catechu. Next base: position 32,439,481 of record CM038045.1, read on the forward strand.
ATTAAGATCAATAGGCCGAAGGGTCTGGAATTACTCTTCTAAAATTTTCTGGACTACACTCTACCACTTATAGGGTTTTCTTGATAAATCATCCCTCAGTATCTCTAAAATTTTCTAAACCATTAATCACTCCTCATTTAGTGAGCTTGATTATTTTCAATTCGAGACAAATTTTTGTACACAAAACTGATTAAAATTTTACTCGAGGATTTGATTTAATTAATTACCTCACCCCCCAACTTAATTTCCATTGTCCCTAATGGAAGAGAATATTAATAACAAAATGGCATGGAAGGATACAACCTGGTAGGGTATGGAATTGGACGTCCTTCTATCACCATGTTCCTGCAATCTTCTTTTATTACTCCATTTATTCTAAAAATAAAGAACTAGAAGTTAAAATATGAACTAAGGAAAGAGCTGGGCTGCCTCCCAGGAGCGCTAAGTTTAACGTCTTCAGCCAGACTAAGTTCATCATCACAGTAACACTGGTTGTTCAAGATCAAGAGTTTCAACAACTTCTCCATCACTGATTCCTTCAATATACGGTTTCAAACGCTGGCCATTCACCTTAAAAACATTCCCTTGCTTAGGATCCTTAAGTTCAACAGCTCCATGGGAAAATACTTGAGTTACTACAAAAGGTCCATCCCATCGTGAGCGGAGTTTTCCGGGAAAAAGACGTAACCTAGAGTTGTAGAGCCACACTTTTTGATTAGGCTCAAATGATTTTCTATGAATAAATTTGTCATGATAAGCCTTCGTTCGAGCATTGTAAATTTTCGAACTCTCATACGCTTCATTTCGTAACTCTTCCAACTCACTTAACTGAAGTTTTCTATGGAAACTTGCATTCTTCATGTCAAAATTAAATTGCTTGATAGCCTAAAATGCACGGTGTTCCAATTCAATAGGTAGGTGACAAGCCTTTCCAAACACTAACCGGTACGGAGACATTCCTAGAGGGGTCTTGAAAGCAGTTCGGTAAGCCCATAAAGCATCATCCAAACATTCGGACCAATCTTTCCTATCGGGTTTTACCGTTTTCTCAAGAATGTGCTTGATCTCTCTATTCGAAACTTCTACCTGACCACTAGTCTGAGGATGGTATGGTGTGGCTACTTTATGGGTAATTCCATACTTTTTCATCAGTGCGTCAAAGTGTCTATTTGTGAAATGCGCACCTCCATCACTAATAATGGCCCTTGGGCACCCAAATCGACTAAAGATGTTATGCTGAATGAACTTGATCACAACTTTGTGATCATTAGTTCGAGTTGCCACAGCTTCAATCCATTTCGAAACATAATCGACTGCTACCAAAATGTACTCAAATCCAAAGGAAAGAGGAAATGGTCCCATAAAGTCAATACCCCAAACATCAAAAATTTCAACAACTAAAATGGGGTTTAGGGGCATCATATCTTTTCGTGAAATATTCCCCCTTTGTTGACACTTGAGACAATTACGGCCAAATTCATGTGCATCTTTAAAGAGAGTTGGCCAATAAAATCCACTTTGCAGTACCTTTGCTGCAGTTTTTCTCCCACTAAAGTGTCCCCCACATGCAAGAGAATGACAAAAATTAAGTATACTCTTGAATTCACTCTCAGGGACACATCGCCTTATCACTTGATATGGACAGTGTTTAAACAATTCAGGTTCCTCCCAAAAGTAATATTTGATTTGCGAAAAGAACCTATCTTTTTCTTGTTGTGACCAGTATGGAGGAACTTGCCCTGTTACCAGATAATTCACAATATGGGCAAACCAGGGGAGATTACTGGTAGAAGAAATTGAGAATAGCTGCTCATCAGGAAACCTATCTCCAATAATTTTCTTGTTGTATTCTACTAAGATCCTAGAAATGTGATCTGCTACCATATTTTCGGAACCTTTCTTATCCAAAATCTCTAAGTCAAATTCTTGTAACAAAAGGATCCATCGAATCAGTCTAGGCTTTGTATCCTTTTTGGATAATAGATGTCTTAATGCAGCATGATTAGAGTAAACTAGGATCTTAGACCCTAATAAATATGATCGAAATTTTTCTAGGACGAATACAACTGCTAGTAATTCTTTCTCAGTAGTGGTATAGTTCATTTATGCATCTGAAAGAGTTTTACTAGCATAGTAAATTACATGGGGTTCCCTATTGAGCTTCTGTCCTAAAACAGCTCCTACAGCATAATCAGAAGCATCACACATGATTTCAAATGGCAGAGTCCAATCTGGGGGCTTGATGATAGGTGCAGTGGTCAAAGCAGTTCGAAGAATGTCAAAAGCGGTCAAACATTCTTTACTAAAATCAAAGGACTTGTCTTTGGCAAGTAAATCACACAATGGTCGAGAGATTTTGCTGAAATCCTTGATGAATCGTCTATAAAAACCAGCATGGCCAAGGAAGGATCGTACTTGTCTAACCGAGGTCGGGGGAGGTAATTTCAAGATTAATTCAACCTTAGCCTTGTCAACCTCAATCCCTCGCTCAGAAACAATGTGACCGAGTACAATTCCCTCACGAACCATAAAATGGCTCTTCTCCCAACTTAAGACTAAGTTGGTTTCTATACAGCGTTTCAATACCTTAGCCAAATTATGGAGACAGTCCTCGAATGAAGATCCAAAAATAGAAAAATCATCCATAAACACTTCAAGGAAATGACCAACCATATCGGAGAATAAGGCCAACATACATCGTTGAAAGGTGGCTGGTGCATTACAGAGACCAAAAGGCATACGCCTGAATGCAAACGTTCCAAAAGGGCAAGTAAAGGTGGTCTTTTCTTGGTCTGCAGGAAATACTGGAACCTGGTTGTATCCTGAATATCCATCCAGGAAACAAAAGAAACTCTGCCCTGCTAGTCGTTCTAGAATTTGATCAATAAAAGGCAGAGGGAAATGATCTTTCCTAGTAACAGCATTCAGTTTCCGGTAATCTATACACACTCTCCAACTAGTGGTTGCTCGGGTAGAAATTGACTCACCCTTTTCATTCTGAATGACAGTAATACCTGACTTTTTAGGTACTACCTGAGTTGGGCTGATCCATTGGCTATCCGAAATTGGATAAATAATGCCGGCATCCAACCATTTAACCACTTCTTTTTTAACAATTTCTCGCATGTTTGGATTTAGCCTCCGTTGCATGTCCCTATGTGGTTTAGCTTCTGCTTCACAGTGAATGTGGTGCATGCAAATAGAAGGGTCAATTCCCTTAAGATCAGCTATTGTCCATCCTATTGCCTCTTTATGTTTCCTAAGTACATTCATCAATTTTTGTTCCTGATCAGAGATCAAAGTAGATGCAATGATTACCGGAAGGGTATCATTGGATCCAAGAAAAGAATACTTTAACTTGTCAGGAAGAGGCTTCAATTCCAGATTGGGTGGTGCTTCTAAGGATGGCACTAAAGGGCTTGATTGAGTCGGTAATGATTCAAATTTCACAGTCCAAGGAGGAATGGTACTAAACTTGGGTGGCTCTAACAAAGCATTCACTTCATTTGCATATTCATCAACATCAAAATCGTCAGTTCCTAAATGTGTCAAACATGCTTGCAAGGGATCCGAATCAAGCAATACAGGAAGATTCCTGTCTACTACTTCTTCTATCATGTTTACTTCGTTATGATCATAAGAGGGTGGTCCTTGGCATGCATTAAAAATATTCAACCGCATTTTCTTATTCCCAAAAGAGACGTCCATAACCCCTGTTCTGCAATTTATGCAAGCATTAGCGGTAGCTAGGAAAGGTCTTCCAAGAATGATGGGTATCTGACTAGGGTTACCGCTAGATTCCATGTCCAAAACAAGAAAATCAACCGGGAAGTAGAACTCATCTACTTTTACCAACACATCCTCGAGCATTCCACGGGGTGCCTTGACGGATCGATCAGCTAACTGTAAGGTCACCGTCGTGGGTTTTAATTCTCCGAATTTAAATAGATCATACATTGATCCTGGGAGAAGGTTTACACTCGCACCTAAATCTAACAAGGCTTTCTTGATTGTAAGGTCCCCTATGACACAAGAGATAATTGGGGTACCTGGGTCTTTGAGTTTGGGTGGAGCTATTTGCTGAAAAACTGAGCTGGCTTGCTCAGTTAAGAAGATTTTCTTAGGGATATGTGCTTTAGATTTTCGTTTTTGAGTGCACAAATCCTTAAAAAATTTGGCATACGCCGGTACTTGCTTGATGGCATCGAGGAGAGGTAAATTGATTTGGACTTGCTTGAATAATTCAAGCATCTCATTCATTTTTAAATTTTTCTTATCCAATGGTAAAGGTGACTCCAAAGCACTAGGGAATGGAGCCTTAGGTACAGGTGCTTTACCAATGGATTCCTTTTCCGCTTCATTCTTTTTCTCTGGCCTAGCCAGCTCTACTTCTTGGGTCGGGTCAGGTTGATCTAATGTTTTTCCACTTCTTAAGGTGATAACAGATTTAGCATGTTCAGGAAAATTTTCAGGTCCAGTGGAACTCTCAGCCATGTATTGACCCTTGGGATTGATAATGGGCTGGCTAGGCAACTTACCCTCTTCTCTCCGATTGAAAGCTGTAGCTAGCTGACCTATCTGAGTCTCTAGCTTGGCAATGGATTGGGTATGGGAGTGAAGGATTTGGGTATTCATGTTCAGCCCTTCCTTCAAAGTTTGAAGGATCTTCTCTTGAAAGGAAGGATCAAGATTGCTTGGCGGAGGTTGTGGAGGCTGTGGGGCATTTTGATATTGAGGAAATTGCATGCTTTGAAATTTGGTCTCCTTATTGTTTGGCCTAACAGAAAAATTGATTCCGGATTGGGGTTTCCAGGAAAAATTCGGGTGATTGCGCCAGCTAGGATTGTATGTGTTCGAATAAGGATCGTTTCCTGGTCTAGGAGCCATTCGGGTTTGAGCTTGATGAGCTTGCTCCTGAAGAAGCTCAGGAAATTGGTAAGCTGATGGACAATCACCTAAGGTGTGGGTTGAACTCGAGCAGATAATACAGACTTCATGAGTAGGATGAGATGAAGAGGAGTTATTTCCAGCTTGCAAAAGTTGGTCGAGCTTCTGAGATAGCTCATCAACCTTGCTGTAGATGTCTACAGCACGACCAACTTCATACATACCTCCTCTCTTAGGTTCTACAGGTCCTGGGGGAGGATCTCTACGGGCAGCTGACATATGATGTAGAGAATTTTCACTTAACGTTTCAAACAACGGCCATGCCTCATGTTCATTTTTAAGCATGAACGTTCCTCCACATGAGGCATCCACCATTTGCCGGTGCCTTTCTGACAAACCGTCATAGAAGCACTGGACTAATTGCCATTTGGGTATGGCATGGTGAGGGCATTTTCTAATTAGCTCTTTCAATCTCTCCCAGGTTTCATGAAACATTTCTCCATCTAATTGGGAAAAACTAGTAATGGCTTTTCTTATTTGATTCGTCTTTCCTATGGGAAAATATTTCTTAAGAAACTCCCTCTGTAGTTGATCCCAAGTTGAAATTGTCACGGTGTCTAGGGAATTCAACCAATATTTGGCTTTATCTTTCAGAGAAAAAGGGAATAACCTAAGCCTTAAAGCATCGTCGGAGAAATTTTGGATCTTAACAGTGGAACAGATTTCCTGAAATTCATCTAGATGTTTATATGGGTCTTCAGTCGCAAGTCCGTAAAAAGAGGGTAACATCTGAATCACACTGGACTTAATTTCATACTGGATGGCATCTACAGGGGGTACTTGGATACAAGGTGAATAAGTGTATTTTGAAGGAGTGAAGTACTCCTTCAGCGGAGGGTCAATTCCTTGATTAGGATCCATAGTACCTGGGCTGGTTGCTCTACTGGAGCCTTCGATTTTCGGATCTAAGGATATATGTTTAGGTTCTCGAAGTCGGCGCCTAGAATATACTAACATACACCCTCCCTTCTAAAGCAAAGAGCAATAAAAGATTTTTTTTTTTTTTTTTAATTGGAAAGCGGAAGAATGAGAAGAGGTCTAAAGAGAAGTTCCTAAGAGAGTCCTAAACTAGAGAAAAGAAAGTTAATTAATTATTATTATTTTTTTAATCAAACAAGTGAAACAAATCAAAATCACTATCCTAGGGTTAACCTGGATCTAGACAGCTCCTAACTGATCCAAGGTTACCTTTGAGCACTCCAAGCCCAAGATTAATTAACTGACTTGGCCAAGTAAGTATAAGGTGGGTGAAGGTTCCCTTATCGCTTGCCTTAGACACCAATTATAAATTGGCCAGGTAAGCGGAACCAACTCACTTCCCTTCGGGCTCTAGTCACTGAACCACTTTCCTTAGACACCAAGGAATTAAATGATCTGAACCCGGTCCAACTCTAGGGTTTCCTTGTCCTATTGAGCTCGAAATCCTTAGGGTTGACGTCTAATTAATTTTAAAATTAAAGGCTTGGGTCAATGCAGATGCTGGATTGATGATTTGTGGGCTAAGGAAGGGTATTGATCTCCCCACCTTATCTGATTAATGGGTTTGCCCTTAAGATATATTATGAAATTATGAAATGCAACAGCTAAGGTGTCCAAAAAAGTTATAAACAAACAAAATTAAACTTAATTTTTTTTTTAATTTTGATGATTAAGTATCTGATCATAATAAATTATGAAATGTCTGTGTAATATTTTTTTGGTTTTGCAAAAAATAAATTTACCTAAGTGAATCTAAAATTTTTTTTTTGTGTGTTCAACCTTTTTGTACCCTAGGACAACTATTCAACATAACCTCCCAGTTATGCCAGGGCAACCTTATGTCAGGACACTCAAGATCGAAAATTGAAAATTTGAATGTAAAATTTTGAAAATTGATTTTTTTTTTTTTGTGAATTTTTGGATTGTTGAATTTTTTTTTTTTTTCAGAATAACGCCAAAAGTCCCAGGCAACGGTGCCAAAAATCTGATGCGTGTCGTAATGCACCGATTTAGAACCTTAATTCCACTACTCTAAAGGGTAGAATAGCGGGAGTAAAGGTCGATCCCACAGAGACTTTGAGGTTATTTTGAAAATAAGGTATTTCCTTTTGACTTAAAATAAACTAAAATAAACTAAACTAATGCAAAAATTAAATGCAAATAATAAATTTGTGAAAATAATTTAGATATGACCTATCTCAAGAGTACGGCCCGTACCCGTGGATCACGGCCCGTCCCTTAGGTATAGGTCAGTCAAAACTAATTCACTACAACTTACCTTAAACGCTAATCCAACATGACTCCAGCATGACTAAAATAAAAATAAGCAAACATGGATTAATATAAAGCAAATAAATTTTATTGCATAAAAATTGAAGTACAGAGAAAATAAAAGTAAGGGAACAAGGGTCCCTTTCTCCCTTTCTATCCGACTCTGACTCTCTGTCACAGCAACAGGTGGAACTACGGATAGCAAGTGGAACCTCCCAAAAATTTCTCCCCCCGCAGAAAAGACTCACCGAGGTATTTATAGCTGAAAAATACCGTGTCAGGTCCGTGTGGAAAGCGCGGTGATTTCTTCATCTCAATCCGATCTCCTTATCTGACTTTTTTACGATCATCCCCATCTCAAAAATTAAATTCAAAAATTCTATCGCACAATCCCGCGTCCATTCAGCGTCGTCCGACATCCCTTCTCGTTCCGATGCTTCCTTGTTTTCGGACATCCCGATCTGAACGACGGTGACAAGGGCAGACGGCACTGCGGGCAGAGAGGCGCGGCTGGGGTGGAGACGGACACGGCAGCAGGCGGACGTGGCGCAGGGACGGACGGCTGAGCGAAGGTGCTGCAGCGGATGGTGGCGTGGCTCGCGAACTTGGGCGTGGACGGCTGGGCGAAGGTGCTGCAGCAGGCTTGGGCGGCGCCGGCTAGGCATCGGACGGAGAGGCGCGGCGCGCACGGCTGGGCAGCGGCGCGGCGGACTTCGAACGTGGTGCAGGGGCGGACGCGTTGTGGGCGGCGACGTGGCCGAGAGCGGCGAAGACGTGGCCGTGGGCGGCGGAGCGGCTGAGCTCGCATGGGCGTGGGCGGAGGGCGGACGGCGCGGCGGCAGCGTGGCGGATGGCGCAGTGGGCGGCGGAGGGGCTTCAGCGGACACGCGTGGACGGACGCGGCTCACGGAGGAGACGGGCTTGGCAGCGGATTCTGGCCATTTTTTCGGCCGAACGGGAGCTCTCCGGCCGGCGGGAAGGTTGGCGGCGGCTTCGGCGGTGCCGGGGGAAGCTCTCCGACGAGTTTCGGCACGATCGGAGCACGGTGGTCCACGGCTCCGCCCGTGGACCGGCAGCAATGGCTGCCGTGGACCAGCAGCTCATACGGTGGACCATTGAGCTGGTCCACCGTGAGCCAAACAAAAGTTTTTAAGGGCACTCCAAAAATCGTGCGGCTCTGAAATCTGTGCTAAAACCTTCTAAAATCTATTTCGGGCCCGTTTGAAGTCCGAATTACATTCTGTTTGCGTCGTTGGACTCCTAAAATCAAGATCTACACGTTTATGGAGTCAATTCCTGCAAAGTATTACAAAAAGTATCAATTTTAATCAAATAAAGTTGGGTTAATTTTCATTATTCTAATGTCTAACATCCCCCACTCCCAGTTTTGAAATAACTTTATTTCGAAAGATGGGAGTACCATAATTTATCGTTTATGATAAAACAAATAATCAATGATGGTGTTTTTTTAGTTTTGACATCCGCAATAACTGATGTATGGCGTGGAGATCGTATTAAGGACAGGTGCCGACTCCTTATTGCTTGCTAAAAAGATGGTGCAAACTCAAACAGTATGGCCGATCCTCTTATTAAAAGAGATATTCATTTAATCGAGAAAGTATACCTGGCATCATCTCGTGCCTCAGTCATGATGATGAAAGTTCATCCTGACCATCCATGGCCTTCCACGTGGATCGAAACTGTCGTTTCATTGATGAACACCTCTTAGTAAATCGTACCCATGATCGGTGCCGCCGATACATCGCAAGATCGAAGATATCACCAAATCCCTGGAATGACCCTACCGTTCTTCTTATATAAAGAAGAGAGAGGCTTTACGGAAAGAACTTCTGCACTTCCTCTCGAAACATCTTCTTCTTCCTCTCCATGCCATTGTTCTTTCAACAAGCTGCTTCGTTTCTCCTTGGAAGTAGAAATTCTTTCGTTTCTTTTCTTCCTCTTTCATAATGTCTGAGTCACTAGGTAACCCATCCATTAGTAGGGGTCCATCAGGAGATGAACCTTCCGGGAGTAGGGCTCCTGGTAGAAAGAGGGGTTCTAAGACATCTCCTGAGGCAATTGCTAGTTCTTTGACTCATAGTTGGCTAGAGAGTCTTCGAAACCGATTTCATATTCCCAAAACCTTTAAATCATTTCTTCCTAATCCAGACAAAAAGGTAGTTTATCCTCCTCTTAGGTCAATTGCAGTATACGAAGACACCTCAAGGCTGGTCTTCGATTTCCACTCCATCCTTTTTTCGTAAAGATTTTCAATCTTTATCAAGTAATTACAGCCCAACTAACTCCAAATAGTGTTAGGAACATTTATGGATTTTTAGTTATTTGTAAATTCTGTAACGTAGAGCCGAAAACCTCTCTGTTCACCTCCTTCTTCGTACTAAAAAGAGATTTTCACGATGAAGGGTGGTGGGTCATCGGTCTTCATCCAGGCCAAAGACTGATTAGAGGGACTCCCAATACCATACATGGGTGGAAACCCTTTTTCTTCTTCTTATATCACTCGCACTGGGGTTTCAACACTGAATGGAAAAGTCCTTGTCTGAATGCAAATGCTGGGAAGAAAATCTTGAAGACCGATCAAAAGGACTTCGAGAAATTGTTGAATTCAGAAATTCCCTTGGCCAAGGAACTGTTGAGAGAAGATAACCTCTACCTTGCTCATATCAGTGAACTTCCTTAGGTATAGAAATAGTTGGCTTCGGATTTTTTTTAAAAATAATGCCTGATCTGATAACTTCTTTTTTCTTTTTGATTGTAGGTGAGCCGATGAAGCCAAATCTCAATAAACTTTGACAAGCTTCTAGGAAAAGGCCAGTACCAACTTCAAGAGAGTCTGAAGTCCGAAAGAAAACCAGAGCCGAAGGGACTTCAAACTTATCTCCGATGAGGGTTGCATCCGATGAAGACGATGTGCCCTCAACGGAGCCTCTTCTAAGGAGTTCCTCTCCAACAGGGCCTCCCCCAAAGAGCCTGTCTCCGATGCCTTCTTCGGATCAATCTGATCCAACACCAACTATTGGTGAACCACTCCTTGCCTCTCCAAAAGGTCCAAGAATAGGAAAGGCTCCTGTCCTGAAAGAGGGTTCCGGGCAGGATGCTCCAACGGACCAGGAATGCTATGTAGACTTTACTGTTTTCAGTGAGGCTAAGGATTTGGAAAACCCTGAATTGGCTAGGGAGCTGCTGAAGCGTACCCTAGTACCTCAAGATTGGGAAACCACCAAATAACGATGCATTAAGGATATTCCGATTCAGCATTCTCCTCTATGCTGAAGGTAAATACCATTTCTCTTCTTCTTTTTGACACGTGATTTTCAACTTTGGTAACTTCGTATAACATGTGGTTAATGCAGCTGGTCCATGATATTATCATAATGGAAGAGAGCATCATCGATTTCCGGGACTACCGAAAGAAGATGAAAGAAAGGCTCCAAGAGGTTAAGTCTAAAAAAGAGGTAGCTGAGGAGCTGAAGCAAGCTATGGAAGAAAAGCTTGCTAAGAGTGACGCCACTGTTTAGAGCCTAAAAGCCAAAATGGAGAAGGCCCAATCAAGGAACTTTGAACAAGACGCGAAGCTCAAAAAGAAGAAGAAGAAAATCCGTTCTTTGGAGTCTTCAGTCAAGGAAGACCAACAAAAGACTGAAGAAGCCGTCAAGAAGGCCGAAGAAGCAATTAAAAAAGCTAAAACATCGGTCGAAGAAATAAGGTCTTTGAAAGACCAATTAAACAGAGCGATCGAGGACTACAAGAATCTTCGACTTTTGATGATGAATTGATTGAAGCTGGAACCTTCAGTTATCGGGCAGGCTTCAATGATGGGGTGAAAGAAGTACAGAACTTATACCCGAATCTAGACATTTCGAGAATTCAGTTATTTAACCTCGAAGAAATAGAAGAGCTCGAATCTCCAAAAGGTCCCTCTGAAGCATCTACTATAGCTGAAGAAGCAGCTGAAGAAGGGACAACAGCAGTTGCCGATCTGATCGACCTTACTCAAACTGAAGACACTCCAATTGAAGGCGATCTATAATTTTCTTTTTCTTTTTTTTTTAATAAAGGAATGTATGTACTACTTTACATGAATGAAAATTTTGGCTTCGATGAAATAATTTTCAAGTATAAATTCATCGGAAGTAGGATATCAGATTATGATCTTATTATCCATATGAAACTTGTGAATAAGCAATCTTTTGATCAAGTATATGTACTTTTACCTCTAATTTTAGAATGAGGATTCATCTAAGTATAAAGTCTTCGGACTTGAAATAAAGTTGATTCTTCCAAAGTCTAAGATAACAATAAGTCTTCGAACTTGAAATAAAATTGAATCTTTCGAAGTTAGGATAATTCCGAGAACAATTCTGAGATCTTGAAAAAATAATGCCAAGTCTTCAGATTTAAGATAATACCAAGTTTTCGGACTTGAAAATATACTAAGTTTTCGGACTTAGGATAATTCTGAGAGCAATTCTGAGACTTTGAAAGAATAATGCAAAGTCTTCAGATTTAAGATAATACCAAGTCTTCAGACTTGATAATACACTAAGTCTTTGGACTTAGGATAATTCTGAGAACAATTCTGAGACTTTGAAAGAATAATGTCAAGTCTTCATATTTAAGATAATACCAAGTCTTCGGACTTGAAAATATACTAAGTTGTCAATATTTTTGACAAGAAGATAAACAAAAAATGAAACTGGCTGATCAAGCCTTGGCATTTTATAAGGTAGAGCATATAGATCATCCTTATGCCTTTTAGGATAAAGATAAGACAGGCTGATCAGGCCCACATCGGTACTTAATTCGTAGGGTTGATTATGTAGATCATCCTTATACCTTTTAGGATAAAGATTAAAACAGACTGATCAGGCCCACCTCGGTACTTCATAGGATGGATCATGTAGATCATCCTTATGTATTTTAGGATAAAGATTAAGACATGCTGATCAGGCCCACCTTGACACTTCGTAGGATAGATCATGTAGATTATCCTTATACCTTTTTTGGGATAAAGATTAAGACAGGTTGATCAAGCCTACCTTGGAACTTCGTAGGGTAGATCACGTAAATCATCTTTATACATTTTTTTGGGATAAAGATTAAGACAGAAAAATTAAATCCATCTTGATAACCTTTGAATAGGAACTTTTATTGATAATATTTGATTTTGTACATTCCAAGGTTGAGGAAATAGAACACCTTCAAAAGTTTCCAGTCGATAAGTTCCGGGGTGAATGACTTCTTTGATCCGATATGGACCTTCCCAAATAAGAGAAAGCTTGCCCTGTTTGGCTGGTCTGGATAACTCAGATCTTTGTAAAACCAAGACCTTAGGGCAAAAAGTTCACTCCTTCACACAGGAATTATAATAGTTTGCAACCTTTTATTGATACGAAGCCATTTTCAACTGTGCCTGAAGCCGAGTACCTTATAATAAATCTAGGTCAACTCTTCGACGTTCTGAGTTCTCAGGTTTTTTATATTGATCAATCCGCAAAGATTGTAAAGTGACTTCCACAGGAAGAACTGTCTCAGTGCCGTAAGCTAAGTGAAAAGGAGATTCGCCAGTGGCTATCTTGGGAGTGGTTTGGTATGCTCAAAGAACTGAATTCAATTCATCAGCCCATAATCCCTTAGCATCATTTAACCTGGTTTTAAGAATATGAAGAATGGTTATGTTTGTCACTTCAGCTTCCTTATTAGACCGAGGATGTCCCATGGAAGTAAGCTTGTGGAGAATATGATATTGTGTATAAGAACATTTTGAATTTTGGATTGTCAAATTGCCTCCCGTTTTCGGTTATTATGGCATAAGGAATTCCAAAATAGAAAATAACAAAGTTCCTCACAAAGTTTTCAACCTTTGCTTCGATGATTTGTGCTAGTGGTTTGGCTTCGATCCATTTTGTGAAATAATCAATTGCCACTATAAGAAATTTTCGTTGTACAGAGGTTGGATGAAATGGACTAAGGATATACATTTCCCATTGAGCGAAAGGCCAAGGAGCTGTCAACGGGGTCAACTGATTTGCATGCCATCTTTATATATTGGAATACCTTTGACATTGATCACATTTGCAGACAAATTCTGCAGAATCCTTCTAGATAGTCAGCCAATAATAACCTTAGCAGATTATTTTGTAAGCTAAAGATATGCCCCCCAAGTGATCTCCACATATACCTTCATGCACTTTCTTGAGTACATAATCAGCATCCGAAGGTCCTAAACATTTTAGCAGAGATTGTGTAAAGGATCTTTTGTATAAGGACCCATCTAAGATCACATATTAAGAAGCCATCCACCGAAACCATTTAGCCTCTAGTTTGTCTTCGAGCAAGGTTCCTTCATTCAAAAATTTAAAGATAGAATCCATCCACGAAGATTCATGTTCAATCGAACATGCTTATGCTGTTGATTATGATATGCTTGGGTTTGCAAGATATTCCACGTATATTTTTCCAAGGAAATCTGGAGCGGTGGTTGCAAGATGTAAAAGGGCATTGGCCCGAGAATTTTTTGTGCGAGGCACGTGGATAACCTCAAAATAATCTAGCTAAGATATTAGACTTCGTACCTTTTCTAGATATTGAATCATAATGGGATTCCAAGCCTCGAATTCACCCTTTACTTGATTCACCACTAACTACGAATCCGAGAAAACTTTAATCTTTTTAATTTTCAGCTTCTGAGCAATTTTGAGTCCAGCAATGAGCGCCTCATATTCTGCCTGATTATTTAAAACTTGGAAAGAAAAACGAAGAGCATATTCTATGACTTGACCATTCGGACTAGCCAAAATAATGCTAGCCTCGCAGCCATTGGCATTAGAAACACCATCCACATGAAGCATCCATATGAATTCCAGATCTTCTTCTACAGTCCTTTCTTCTTCGGCCCCCAGTTGGTTCTCCCCTGACCCCCAAGTACATTCGGCTATAAAATCAACAAAGACTTATGCTTTCATTGCTGATCTAGGCTGGAAGTCAATGATGAATTCCCTCAATTTAATCACCCATTTAGCAATCCTTCATGAGGTGTCGGGACAGCGAAGAATGACCTTCAAGGGCTGATCTGTCAGAACTACAATAGAATGAGCTTGAAAATAGGGTCACAAACATTTTGCTGTGACCACCAAGGAAAAAATAAGTTTTCGCACTCTAGGATATCGCACTTCTGCCTCATGCAATACTTTACTAGCATAGTAAATCAACTTTTGCAAGTGATCAACATCTCTTCGTACAAGCACCGAACTCATTGCCTCATCTGAAGCAGAAAGATACAAATAAAGAGACTCTCCTTCATAGGGCTTGGAAAGTAGAGGAGGGTTTTCCAGATATTCTTTCAATTTATCAAAAGCAATCCTGTAGTCTTCTGTCCATTCAAAATTTTGGGTCTGACGGAGAACCTTGAAAAAAGGCAGACATCTTTCTGCTGACCGGAAATAAATCAATTTAGAGAAGTGATTCTTCCTGTTAACCTCTGTACTTCTTTTTTGCAAGAGGGATACCTCATTGTCCGAAATGCTTGAATCTTTTCTGGGTTAGCTTCGATCCCCCGCTTAGTAACTAAAAATCCTAGAAACTTTCCTGAAGTTACACCAAAAATGTATTTGGTCGGATTCAACCTCATTTGATGACGTCTAAGCGCATCAAAAGATTCTTTCAGGTCTTTAATATGATCAGACTTATGAAGACTCTTCATAATCATATCATCAATATAAGCTTCCATATTTCTCCCAATCTGATTCTTGAAGACTTTATTGATCAGTCTTTGGAAGGTTGTCCCAGCATTTTTTAACCCAAATGGCATCACTTTATAACAGTAAAGCCCTTTTTCTGTAATAAAAATAGTTTTTTTTTTATCTTCATGATCCATTCGGATCTAGTTGTATTCTGAGAAAGTATCCATAAAGCTTAACAGCTGATGACCAGCAGTGGCATCAACTAACTGGTCAATCTTCGACAGAGGGAAGCTATCTTTTGGGCAGGCTTTATTAAGATCTGTATAATCAATGCAGATCCTTCACTTGCCATTAGATTTCTTCACCATCACAATATTGGCCAGCCAATTCGGATATTGTACTTTTCTTATAAACCTGGCTTCAAGAAGTTTGCTGACTTCTTCATCAATAACTCTCTACCTTTCTGGAAAAAAATTTCTCTTCTTCTGCCAAACTGGTTTATAGCTTGGAGATACCTCCAAGCGATGTGTAATCACTTCAGATGAAATTCCAGGCATGTCCGAAGCTATCCAAGCAAAAATATCAGTATTATTTTGGAGGAATGTAATCAATCTTGCTTTTGATTCTTCATCCAATAAGCTGCCAATTTGTACATGTTTCATTAGATCGTCTTCAAACAAAGGCACAAAAAGAGTTCTTTCTACTGGTTCTCCATAGTCTTCGGCTTCGTCCCTCGGATCTAATTGATTAAGTGTTAAGGGATTAGCTGATTGTTTATCTTGGATCATTAGACATTGGCGAGCGATCCTTTGATCCCCTCTCACCTCTCCGATGCCAAGTCTGGTGGGAAACCACACCAAAAGATGATAGGTTGATACTATGGCTCGGAATTTATTCAGAGCTGGACGTCCCAGAATTGCATTATAGGTCGAAGATGTTCATACCACTACGAAGTTGATGGGAAGGGTTCTTTGATATGGTTCAGTACCAAAAGTTACGGGCAAGACCGTTTCTCCTTCAACTCCAACTTGATTTCCTCCGAAACCAGTTAAAGGAATGGGAGACCTTTGCAGTTCACGTCCAGACAATCCCATTCTAAGAAAAGCATCATACAGCAAAACATCAGCAGAACGTCCATTATCTATCAGAATTCTTTTTATATCATATTTTGCAATTACAACAGAGACCATAATGGGGTCATCATGTGGAAGTTGGACTCCTTGGATATCTTCATCTGAAAAACTAATGGAGTTTTTTCCTTTAAACCTCTTGGGGTTATTTTCTTCAGCTTCATTATTCCAACCAATTGACCGATGAAGCATGCCAACATTTTCATTGGTCGGCCTTTGGTGAGGTAGATCGGCTTCATCAGCAATTCTCTGAAGAGTCACTGCTTCGGCTTGAGGCTCCGAGTGGTTAATGTATTTTTCTAGATATCCTCTCTTTATCAAATCTTCAATAGCATCCCGAAGCTGAAAACACTCTTCGGTGTTGTGGCCATGGTCTCGGTGGAATCGGCAATATTTGCTCTTATCCCTTGCTTTCGCAGAAGTCTTTAGAGGACAAGGCCTTTGCAAGTAATTTTCTTTTTCTATCTCTAACAAAATTTTCTCCCTTGGCAGGTTGAGGGGTGTGTAGGAATCAAACCGATTACCTTGTGGCTTGGACTTGGGGCTGCGTCTAGGAACCAGAGCATTATTGGAAGATGTGGGCACACTTGGTCCCTTGATGTTTTCTTCTTAGAAGGTTTCCTCCCTTCAGCGAGTCTACGACTTGCAGCCTGCTCTTCAGCAGTAGCATATTTCTAAGCTCTTGCCAGTAGCTCGGCATAGCTCGTAGAAAACTTTTTATCCAGGAAAAAAGTGAACCTGGATGATCTGAGACCCTTCTTTAATGCTGACATGGCCATGTGTTCATTGAGATTTGGAATCTCCAGAGTGATCGAATTGAACCGGACCACAAACCCTAATTAAGACTCTCTCTCCTTCATTATGTTGAAGGAGGAATAGACTGTCAGTATTACGCGACATCTTTTGACACGTTCTGAAATATGAAATAAATTGCCGCTCTAGTTCAGCAAAGAAATGGATGGTTTTTGGTAGTAAGCTTGAATACCACATTCGAGCAGCTCTCTTTAAGATGGCAGGAAAAGCAAGGCAATACAATGCATCAGATACCCCTTGTACCATCATATGAGCTTTGTAACTTCCTAAATGGTCAAGGGGATCAGAAGTTCCGTCATAAGCCTCAAGTTGTGGGACCTTAAAGTGCCGAGAAATGACCTCATACATGATCTGATCGGAGAAAGGAGGTTGAGAAATGTAAGTCAGTGCTTCATCATTCTTCCTCTGATCTATGAGCTTGGCTACCTGCGACTCCAGGAATTTGAACTTTTCTTCAAACGTGAAGTTCATTTCTCTTTGTTTAACTCCTCCAGGTGTTGAATCTCCAGAAGAAATAGAGTGGGAATGCCTGGTTCTCTTCTTTCCATAATAATCCTCCAAATGCTGGTCTGGTCATGAGCTGGAATGATCACGAGATGATCGGACCCTTGAAGAACTTAGGGTGAGTTATTGACATCGATCTTCCCTTCCTCCAGTTCGATGGCTGGGATGAGAAATAGGTGGAGGACACTGCCTTTGAACGATAGTTTCTTGCAGCGTCTGTACCAGAGCTGTCGGGGCATCAACTCTGTTCAAAAGAGCTTCAAAATGTTGTTGCCCTACCATCAGCATAGGAGGCGGCATGCCATTGTCCACTATAGGGTTATCTGCTTGAGGAGCAGATTACTTCTTCCTTATAGAAGCATTTTGGATCTTCCCTTTCACCATTTTTGCTTGGTCGAAGTTCTCCTTTAACCAGAGGAAACAGATCTTCCCCTTCATGGCTCGCCAATCTATTGACGCTAAATCCTCGTCGACCGGATGGAGTGGGCCACCTGCCAGTTTGCCGTCAATGTGATCCTGCAAAACAAACCCCTGATCGAAATTTTTTTGATAGGGACACTCCGATGCCTAAGTTAGCAAGAATTTAGGCAGCAGAATGGAGAACTTGAGTGCAGAGTGAGATGGAAAGGAAGAAGGTGGTTTTTCTTAGCTTACCTCGAGTGTCTCCTCTTATCAGTATTTATAGGCATGAGCGTAACTACTTATGGTTATGGGAGTTAGCTGACGAAACATTCTTATAACTGTAAGTAGTGGTGGTCAAAAAATTAGTTATTCCATGGTTATCCAAACCAGAGTTATCGACCATGTGGGTAGTTATAACAACTAGAACAACCTTTAACTATTTCGGGTTGAAGGATTGTTCTGGTGCTACAGATGCACGTCTTAAAGGAGA
This sequence comes from Areca catechu, assembly GCA_021397845.1. NCBI lineage: Eukaryota > Viridiplantae > Streptophyta > Magnoliopsida > Arecales > Arecaceae > Areca > Areca catechu. The sequence goes on from CM038045.1 coordinate 32,457,720, forward strand.
ATTCGAAGTGGGCCTAACTATCTCTTCGGATCACATTCTTTGGAATGGTCTGAAGGGATGTTGGTCATATGCTTTGGGTTTATCCTTTAGGAGCGAACTAAAAAATAAATAATTACTTACTATAGTGTCGAAGGAGTGAACAACATATTTTAGAAGTATAATCTTCGGATCAAGTTGAAGATATGAAACCAAAGGAATGATAGCAATATACTTTAGAGGCATACTCTTCGGACAAAGCTGAAGACATGAAGTCGAAGGAATGATAATAATATATTCCTTTCGGGAGCCATAGCATGAAGCCAAAGACATGAGACCAAGAGAAATAATAATAAATCCCAAAAACATTTCCTTCAGACTATGCTGAAGACTTAAATCCAAATGGAACAATAATAATACATTCTCTTCGAACCAAGCCAAAGACATGAGGCCGGAAAAAATAATAATATATTTCTTCTATAGATCATAGTCTCCATTAAATAAAAAAATATCATTCTTGGAAGTACTGACCCAATTGATAAATCAAAAAATTGAAATTGGCCCGCTGATGGATCGATAAATATTTACATCAAACCGGACTATTATAACAGGGCGCAAGTGGGTTGAGATGCAACTAGAAGCAAGCGGATTGAGACGAGAGTTTTGATGAAGTAACCCAACATGTTAGAACCTTGATATCCTGCATTTTATTTTATAAATTTTTATCTTCTTTTAGTTGAGATGTGAGCTCCAAGCTATTAATAAATTTTCAGTGAAAGACTATTCTCAATCTTCTAAAACACATGAACCTGATACCACTTGATTCCAAAAAAGATCGACACACAGGAGGAAAACCTTTGTAACATTAATGAAGGGATAAAATGCTAACACCTGTCATGTGCAGGTAATATTATAATTATTGATCTAAATTCCATTTTTTCTGACATGGCGGTATGTTTTACCTTCCATGAACCATATGTGTATTGGATGAAAAGTAGGTTAGGTACCCACTATCAAGCAACTAATTTCACGATCTTGCCATATGATTTGTTTTTTCTAATTTGGTAAAGTTCATATGATTTGGACCGCTAAGACAGCAGCCTGGTTTGTAGGAACTTAAATTTTTTATTCATCGATCATGGATTCGAGGCATGATTCTTGTGGATGACTCGATTAAATTTGAGATACATCCTGGAGCATGTGATCGGATATGCAAAAAACATGCGACTCGAATCGAACATGGTCTGACAGGAGGGGGTCCTAATGGGAGATAGCTACGATAAAATTTATCCTCTTTTTTTCTTTTTCTTTTTTTTTCATAAAAAAAAAAAACCAATATGATTTGTTAAATATTGTATGAAAAACCAATATGATTTGTTAAATATTGTATGTTTGTTAATATATATATATATATATATATATATATATATAAAGAACTCGGGTGGGTGAAAAAAAATATGGCCGAGACCAAGGCTTAGAGTTAAAAATATCAGGTCACCGTTGGCGGATACTCTAGAGGAACCTAAATTCTAACTGCTTACAAATATCTTCTAGATCCTATCTCCATTTGAAACCACCTACCAATCCAGCCAAACCAGGGCAGGGTTAGGAAAAAAAAAATCGCAGCCAAACAAAACTTACCACGTAGTTGGGTTGCAAGAATTTCATATTATTCGCCGAACCTACACGTCACGTCAGCTGGGCCCTCATTCTCGAATGGATTATCAATGTGACTAGTGACTTTTTGCTTCCCCTGATCCATATCTCGAGCACCCAACGGCTGATACGGATTTGGAGCAGCCGTCCTGATCTTATTAGGACCCGAAGCCCAGCTTTGCGAGAGGGACAGGCACCAGCCCGTTTGAACAGTCGTGCATTCGTTTCCCACGCCATCCCCGGCGGTACGGTTACACTTGTGTCTCTGCACAGTGCACCAATCAGAAGGCCGTCATCCCGGTAATTTACCCTCTCCCAAGTCCCAAACCGTGTACGTGCCCGCGGACCGGACAAGCTTCTTTAGTTCATTACCACGAAACCGACAGGCCTGATGCAGGACCTTTCCTTTGATTTATCTTTCCTATTATCTTAATTCACATCCTATATAATTGATAGGTGAATGTGTAATTTACTCCCTAGGAGGCCGTGAGAGAGGTCTGGGTTTCCAGTTTTGTTACCCTCGTCTCCATCTTCCTTTCATTAACAACACCTCCTTCTGGGTTTTAAGGTTTCTGTTTTTCTTCCTCTTTCTCTCTTCCCCTTCTTTTCTTCTACTCCTCGTACTTGGGTTTAAATTAAAACATTTTTTTTTCTTTTCTTTTTTTGGCGGAAGGGGGAAGTAGAGATGCCGGTGGACGAGGGGGCGGTGGTGGCGATCGAGTGCGTGGCGGGGAGTAGCAAGGCGGACGAGTGGAGTGGCTGCGGAGAGGCGCTTCTGCAGACGGGGGATGTCGTGGAGGAGATCAAGATTGGGAACTCCCCCGCCATCCGATCGCCGTTCAAGGGCGGGCGGGCCGGCGTCCAGAAGCTCCTCCACGCCGCCTTCAAGCGCGGCGACACCTCCATCCACGTCTGCGCTCGCCGAGCCCGCGGCAACGACGCTGCCGCCGCCGAGCTCCAGGCCTGCATCGTCCCCCACCCCGCCGCCGGCCGCCGCCAGTACGCCCTCCGTTCCCTCCAAGACCCCAACTACGCCGTCGGCTTCGTCGACCGCTCCCAGAGCGAGTGCATCGCGATACAAGGTAAAAAAGGACCCCTAAACGTCCTCATCGAATTTTTTTATACGAATCCACACTTGCCGTCTGATTTTGCCTCCTAGAAATATCTCGTCCGCCCATTTTCATGCGAGATTGAACGCAGTTCTTGAGCACTTCGCTTATAACCCTTTAAAAAAAATCTGAATTTATGGGAAGTGTTACAAGTGCTAATGTAACCGACCTGCCGTTAATATAACATAGGCTTTTAATTAACTGTGTCAACGTCTCTATAATTCGTGGTACCCATCGACATGCGGGGCCCAATTTGTAGTGGAGACCAGGGTGACGCTTGGTGTTTTTGAAATTGAGTGATTTTAACTTGCAATTATTTTCTGCAATTATTTTAAGGGTTTTATGTGTGAAAAAAATTAGAATGGTTTTGTTAAGCCGGTTGGGCCTCTGGGGTTGGTAATTAGTTTTCTTTAATGCAGTAAGTTGTGGATTCATTGGTTTGTCGGTTCAAACGTGTAATTACTGGTTTGGGACTTGGGAGAGTGCAAATTACCGGGATGACGACCTTCTGGGGTTGGTAATTAGTTTTCTTATTGCAGTGGCCGTGGTGGATTCATTCGTTTGCCGGTTCAAAGAATGTATCCGTTGACTATGTAGTTTGCTGACTTGATACTGGATTAATTATACATTCAACAAAAGATTCTAGTATTTTGGGTATCATATTTTTGTCTCTTTTGCAGTGAAATGTCGAGGCTATTTTTGGATTGATATATTATAAAACTCTATTTATTATTTTTTTGATAAAATGGTGTATTCAGGAATGAATACAACCTAGAAAATCAGACAGTATAAGATCCCTAAGCTGTATAGGGGATGACCGCCAGTCTATAAAAAAACAGAGACAGAATGGCAAGCAACAAAAGAGGCAATCCAGTCTACAGTCAAGTTTGCCTCCCTATAAATATGACGAAGGATAAATGAGGAGCATCCCTGTAATAGGAGAGTGATATCCTATATAACAGGATGATCGGAAGGGACAATCAAGGATTGTCGAATCCAGGAGATGACTGTCATAGAGTCTCCCTCGATGATGAGGTGATCTAAGCAGAGAACCTGACGAGCATATCTGATACCGGTCCAAGCAACATATAATTCCATCATAGGGACAGAAGAATCCAGAAGAGGGGCATCGCCAACTACCAGGAAGCCCAATCCGAAATCCCGGATAACAAAAGCAGCACCACCCGAACTACGGCAGAGACTACCATCAAAGTTGACTGTGAAGATAGATATGGAAGGGAGTTCCTAAGTGATGAATACATGAAGGGGTGCTCGAGGAGCGAGGTGGGAATCCCAGAAATCCGAATGTCTCCCAGTCGATCTCGAGAACTCAGCAGTAGATGCAGAGGCCCGCTACGCAGTAAGCCAAGGGGAACATCACACCGAGTTGAACATCCACTCGTTCCTGGCCAGCCAAATGTGGTAGGCAGTATAGGCCAGGAGAGACGTAGCGGGGGTAGCAGGAACAATGCGCAGGCTCCTAATAGAGGAGTGTAGAGGGTCATCATCCAGGGACAGAAGGTGGGCAAGCTGTGCAATATGCCACACCTGTCTAGCTCGGGAGCAAGAGAACAAGGTATGATCCTGGGTCTCCTGATTGATATCGCAAGTGGGACAGTGAAGGGACTATGCATATCTCTAGATGACATGTCTGGTGGGAAGGCACCGGCGAGCCACCTTCCAGATAAACAGAGAAACTTTGGGATGCATCGAAAGAGACCAAACCCAATAGAAGCAATCCATAGAGGGTGGCGAATCATCCTCAGGGGTGAAGATGGTCAAGAGATCCGACATCGGAGCCCTAGGGGCCACAGAGCACCTCCAGACTCTGACATCCGGGCACAGGGAGGTGGGTAAGATAATGGAAGAGATCCGGAGGCCTAAAATATCTCCAAACCTAGCTCGGACAACCTCTCGATCCCACCTCATCTGGCCAGGGATGAAGAGATCCGGGATGACCATGGAGTTAGGAGTATCGACTGAGATAAAAGTAGGCCATCTTCCAAGGGGGATGTTCGAAATCCATGGGTCTTGCATGAACCGAATGGATCCGCCATCCCCAATCACTCAAACAAGATGGAGAGATATGATAGGGACTCTAAGAAGTATATCCCTCCAAATAGCTGAAGAACGTCTGGTAGGATGGAGATTGCCATCAATCTCCTTACACTGTCTTTTAATTTAAGGATTAAAATATTAGGCCAGGATGGATGGTGGGCCCAAGACCAGCTTGTCGTGAAGCCAAGATGATTGCGAAGGGAGGGATCAAAAGTGAGTGGCTTGGAGAAAATTAATATTAGACTAACGTATCATCGCCAGGTCGATGATTCAGACTCCTGAAACTCTCTTCCCTGGCATAATTGGTTATGATTCTTCCGTGACCATGAAGACACGGGTGACTTCCCCACAATTGATTATATTCGGTCGTTTTGCATAGGTTTACGAGGAACACCACTCAAAAAAGATAAATGTCTTGGAGGGCAACTCGTATCATTGCCGCTGAATCTTTCGGATCAGATTCTTTCGATCGAATTGATTGAAATGCATGTCTCCCAGTACCCGTAAAAAGATTTTACAGACCGGCGGTGTTCCAGCGGGGACACTTCGATGACTAAGTCAATGGGAAACTCAGAGCAATAGAATGGAAGAATCGAAAAGAGATAGCTCGAGGGAGAGGGGAGCTCTCCTCTAGCTCGGGGTCCCCTTTTACCTTATATAGACGCGGAACTTTACCGAAATCTGCTAGGGGATAGGCTGGGAATGACCGATTTATCCCTAGAAGAATCTTGGTGGTGGCCAGGTGGCACCAGGACGGGGTGGCATCGTGGGATCTGAAAAGTAATGGTGCTAAGATGTCAGGAATCTGTTGTAACATAATTTTGGTACTAGCTGGAAGGGATCTCTGGGGCATCCTTGGAGCGACCCGTCTTGGGCCGATATGGGCCTAGTTGAAGTGGGTTGGTCGGATCCTTGATGGGTTGGCCAACAAAATGATGGACTCTGGTCCGACCCGGCTAAAGAGCCGTCGGCTCCGATTTGGTTCGGAGGAAGGCTGATTGTGTATAACATGTATATATGCAGCTGCTATGTAAGAGCATCTGCTGTAAGGTATTATTCTTTAAAGAAATGGTTTGCTTCTTAGTTCTATCTATATATTTCTAAAATTATTATAGGAAGAGTCAGTTTTGAGCACCATAATGGAGTGTTCTGTTTCTTGAAAAGTTAATTAATAACTAGCTACTATATAACCATCCATTATGGCGTACGTTAACTACTACCTTTGCGTTTTTTTGTGAAAAATAAATAAATAAATAGTAATTAGGATGTTTCTCTCTCAAGAAAACCGAAGGTGAAGTGTTGCTCTTATAAAACCGATCATATACCTCTACCTTGGATTGTGATAAGAAAAGAGTTAAGTAATTTAGTTTACCGATCATGCCTACTCGTTGTCAGTTAACTATACCTTCATAGAAAATAGTCCTGGTCTCCTGGATGACTCAGTGTATTAAAAATGCCTATTTCTTAATCCATTGTTGAGTTAGACATAAGGCAAGAGTTATATACCTGCTACCGAGCCCCCGACATTAGTAAAAAAATATACTTAGTCAAGTACAACTTTATTTATTAAACTTATCCTATTCCCGCTAATCACTGACTCCTCCATGATCGGCTAGCTGAAAGAGCTGGCAGGAGTAATTACTAACACTTGCCTTGTTCTACAAATGATAAAATATATAAGGCTGTTATCTCTACATATATTCACAGTTAAGCGTTCTACTTTCGTATGCTGTGCAAGCTCACGCTAATACATTATATATACCACCATCTGTAAAGGCTCGAGGAGCTCGAGGGTGATCTGTGCACTGAGCAAAGCCCAGCTCCAGGACGGTTATGTGTCATATCCTTGGGAGAAGAAGATGAGGGAGTCACTGTCCATTCCAAACTCCGGCTGCTTCCTGTCGCTGCTTGTACTTCCCAAAGCATCAGACCCTTCAGCCACTCGCTACAACTCTCTTGAGGACACCTTGGCCCGAGCCAATGCTTGGCTCAATTCCTGCCAGGCCTCTGGGGTTCCCATTGTGTTCATGAATATCCAGACCGAGGCCCTACTCACCAAGGTAAGCTCAAGGTCTAAAATCTCTCCAGGGAAAAGATTGTGAGGCTTTTCATATTGGTTACTACTAAAAACTAGAGAGAATGTTTTTGTGTTGAAAGATCTCTGGAGAGACAGCTTCCTCTACCGTAAACATGGGATCACTGGCGGACCTCTCAAACTTGGCGAACGTGAGCTTGTATGGGTTTGAGGATTACCATGGTGTGGACATCGGGGTGGTAAGGGCAGTTCGGCTCTGGTACACTCCAGCTGCAGGGGAAATGGCAGTGGAGATCAAGCTACAGGAAGGCGATACCAGGCTGGGCTTTGCAATCAGTCGCACAGAAGAGGTGTTTTCTTGCTCCTTTTGGCCATTTTCTGTCAAATGCTTTTATTTTAATGCATCATCAGAGATTCCTTACGCCATGTTCACTCTCTCTTAATTTATGTTATCATAAGGAAGAAATTCATCTCCAGTGATGTAAATGTAAAGCTCAAGAACATATTGTCATTATCTTCTCTGAACACGGTGTTTCATCTTCCAGATGTCCTTGTATGATTGAATCAATCACCATGCATGTGACCTGAGTTCACAGCATTTACATATATATACTTCACATATTATTCAGGATTTCTTCATGAATATATTTATGGACTGCTATTTTAATTGCTGCCTTGATTTGTTGTCATCTGTCTTTGTTTGTTATCACTCATCAACATTGTTGGATAGCATGCTTATATAAAAATTTCACTTCCATTTCAATTCTGACTTCCTGCACTAATTTTCCATGATTTTGATTTTTAATTCTTTGGCTAAGTTTGAAACGCCACACAATTTAGGGATGATACCAATTCGGATGACGGAGTGGACTTCCATTTATACTCCTTGAAGCATGCAGACGAAGTATATGCTCTTCTTAACGTTATCTTGTTTTCAGGGTTTTATTTATATATCATCGGTAATAGACGATGACAGCACGGGAGCGGCTACAACTCGATCAGGGCTGAGGGAGCTGTACAAAGAAGCAGCAGGAGTCTCAAAGTTGTTGGTGATCTCAAGGGTTGGGAACGAGAAGGTCCTTCCGTGGATGGTTTCCACCTCGGGAGCCGTCAGATGCTTTGACACGGTCTCTCTCAGCCAAAAGCTCTCACTGCACCGCCATGCACTGCGGCCCATTTTACTCCACGTGTTCATGTGGGAGACGTCTCCATCCAATCTTTGCAGGGGTGTCCAAAGGTATGACGTTCCGGCACCTCCACCATCCTTGGTGACGCCACCTTCAGCAGATGAAGCGACAAGGGATTTGGTCTTCCGGGATGGATCCGAGGCGGCGCTCGGGAGGGACACGGCAGGGGATGTGTCCTTTAGATTCCACGACTTCTCGCTTCCGAATAATTGGGTATGATCTTCTTCAACTATACCAGCTTATACCATGTACATATGGAATGCTTTGTGAGAATGTGCTTGCCTCTAGCAGTAATTAGTTTCTCCCCCTTGGTGCTTGATGCATTCATGGGGAGAGTTATGCAAGCAGAGGATAAGCTATCTAGCTAGAGTTGATGTGTCTTAAAATCTTAGGTATGCATGTCACCTGGTTCCTGTTGTAAATTGAAAGGAGAACCAGTTTGGTAGGGTACGTTCTTGTGTTCTCATTGAAGAGAATAAGCTTGTGTACGGTAATGCACGTCGCCTGGTTCCTGGTTCCTGCTGTAAATTGAAGCTAGAACCAGTTTGTTAGAGGGTTCTTGAGTTCTAAAGAGAACAAACTCGCTTGTGTACTTCACCGCACACACGCACACGCGCGCGCGCACCAAAAAAAAAAAAAAAAAAATGGAAAAAAAAAAAAAAAAAAGAAAGAAAGAAAGAAAAGGAGGAGGAGGAGAACAAGCTTGTGTACAATTATGCACACCTCACCTCATCTTGATTCATATTTCTTGGCTACTACAAGACGCTAACCTAGAAAGTATCTGTTAGGACTTGTTTGGCTATTTGCATAGATCAAGGTTGAAACCCGTTTAGATATCAGTATATTCATATTTATATTTATTTTATCTAATAAATAAAAATATAAATATGGATATTAGTCAAATAAAAAAAATTATATTCATATTTATTTTAAATAGATACAGAAATAAATCAGATAATTAAAATATAAATATAAATATGGATATAAATTTATTAAATAAATTTTATGATTATAAAATTAATAATATTATTAAATAAATATAAATTAAGTTAATAATATATCAATACAGCTATATATATTTTTTAAAGATTGTAAGTACTATATAAAATTATATAAGGTTATAAGTAAAATATAATTAGTATTTAGATACGAATTGGATAGTTACCTATTCATATCCATTTTTTTTTTGGTCGATATGTATACGAATATAGATATTAGTTAGATGCTTAAATTTTTATTTATATTTGAATAGATTTAAATATAAAAATATATCAAACCAGATATTATTCATGCTATTTTTATTGTAGCATAAGTTATCTATTGATTTAACTCTTCTCGGACTAATAGCGAGCAGGGTAAACTGTGGGAAGAGAATTTAGGGACCCGGAAAACCATGGAATACTTTTTTTCCTAAAAAATGTGTGGTATTTAATCTTCCTCGCACTAATCACGATGGCCAATGTTGAGTTTATCCAATGGATAGCATATGCACAGATGAGAAATCCTAGTAGATCAAGTTATGAAATTAGAATAAGTGCATGTTGGACCCATATCTAATCTAATAGAAAATCGAGTCTGATTAGTCAGGTCATGGCTAAAATTTCGGACCTAACTTGAAAAAAAGCAGGTCCGGACCGGGTCTAAGTTGGGTCTCAAAACTATCAACAAAAAACCAATATAATCCTTAACACAGAGGTCTCTAAAATTGTTATAACTGCCATATATAATTTTAAAGCATTCCTGAAGCTGAACTAAATCGTTCTTAAGAAGTAATCATAAAAAAGCCAAGGCCCCGCAAGCCACTTAGTTTACGCCTGCTCACGATGATAAAGAGTTATAAATATGGGGTCCAGCACAAAACAAAATCCCAAACTCAAATATAGGACAACAGTGTCACAATTAATGGACTTGTAACCGGACAAAGATAACAATGAGCTTAATAAATCAGCAAGTCAAATTATCATGCTTGATTAAAGTATAAGTATGAATCAGATTGAAGTCAAAATAGATGCTAGTTGTTTAAAATTCTGATCGCTCTATAGCTTAGGAAATGATTAAGCTCTCTAATTAGTTTAGTCTTTTCAATCATCTTGAGATTGCCAATATAATATAGGAATCAAATATAACCCTGACACGTACAACTTGGCAACGGTGCTTTCAAATAACTAGGTATAAATTGATGCCATGCTAATAATGCAAGTAAAACCTTATATCTATTTTTCAGTGACTAAAAACTATTGCAATATATGCAGTATCCTCATGAAGTTGACATCATACTAGGGATCCGGTTAATGCAACAACCTCCGGCAATTCATATTAAAATTTCCGGCAATATTGAAAGATGCTTATTTCCAAACAAATCATACAATCCTGGGATCAATATGAAATAAAATATTATTAAAATTATTTTAAAATTGTATTTTCAAGATCCTTGAATTTTAATGTAATCATAATTATAAAAGATAGCTGGGAAAAAAAATGAATTGGTACCATATCATTACGTTTCCGTTTACCAAGGATCGGTATGCCATTATACCACGTCGCATCAAGACGCAACCTTCATGAGGATTGTGAACTTTGAGGACTACCTAAGTTAACTAATAATTATTTTGAAATCCACGATAATTGTTAAGGCTATATAGATGGGTCGGGTTGTCCTACAGCTCGATCAACGTTCGATCCTATTTATTTTCCAAAATGTATAGATCCGTACCGAGTTCTAAAATTAAATTCATCCTATTTTTTGAATCAGATCTAGCAATCTAACTTGAACCTAATAATATTATTAGAACATGGATCTATTTGAACCTTTAATTTTGTAATTTAAACTATCTGGAAAGTCTCTTTACTAGAAAAATCAAAATTTTTGTATGACCTGTTTTATTTTAACAACACAGCAGATAATTTATATATAAAAAAAAAAAAGGTGGGGAAGATGAAGATGCCGCCAGCTTGCTGACCCTGTAGAACGAATGAGGAAGCAATAAACCACTTGTTTCTCAAATATAGCTTCTCCTTTGACATCTCGGAAAAAACTGCACATTAAATTGGAAGCTTTTTTTTTTTTTGATGTGAACAAGAGGTAGGTAGCAAGACTACCCCCATTTTGTTAAGAATAAAATCATTTACAAACCTCTGTTCAACAGAGTGACAGAGTACAAAGAAACCTTCTCTGTTCAACAAAGTGATAGAACACAAAAAGGCCTTCAAAACATTCACCCACTCGAACGCACCTCTCAAGAGTTGATCAAGAGCAGATTGTAGACTGAAACAAAACAAAGTGGTGGGGGACTCGATTACATCAAACAGCAAGAGAACAGGAAACCATCCAACACAATGAAGAACTAAGGAATAGTGTTCAAATAGAGCGAACGCATCCTATTCCATGACTCCTGATGCTGTGCATGGAAGCTAGCAGAGCCCAATTCCCGCCACTGCCAAAAAGATTGAAGCACCCTTTGCAGCACCGAGAACGCAAAAAGGTTTCTTATTCAAGAAAACGCGGCTGTTACGTTCCCTCCAAATTTTCCAACAAACAGTTGCGTGTAAACGAAATCCGACCTTCTTTGGCAACTTAGCCTTGTTCCTCGTTCTCCAGCTCGTCCAGAGCTATAAGAAATTTGCCGGCTTCCCATTCAAATTCAACTTTACTTTAATGGTTGTCCAAAAACTCCTTGCAAACATCATACATCGGAAGAGTATGTGGTTAATAGATTCCGTGCTAGCACCGCAAAAGCAGTAGCCCATACCGACATTCCAACCCTTCTTCATAAGCATTTGACCCGTGTGCAATTTATTTTTAGCTGCTTGGATTGGTATCATCCAGATTGTCTAATAAAATGGGCATCTCAATTTTCTCGTGTGAAAAATGCCTCAATTGATTCACTTGAAGAAGTCCAAAATCAAACCTGCAAGGAGGACCCAGACCCAGGCTTGGCCCAAACCTAGACCCCCAGGCACGCATGGATGTGCAAGCGCGTGGCCTGGGCATGCGGCCTAGGCGCGCGCTATTCTTCTCCCCGAGCAAGGTTTACCGTGGTCTGCAGCACGAGGCAATTCACCAAGCGGGAGGCACGGTCCACAGCCTTGTTGTCGCGGTGTACAGGCGAGCAAGCGCACGATTCGCATGATTGGATAGCCATGCGCACTCCCGCATGACATCCGAGGGTCTAAAGCATCTCCGACCCTATGTGGGTTTGATCTGTGCGATTTATAGCATGATTAATACCGATCGGGTGGCCAAGAAGTTTTTTTTTTTTTTTTTTTTTTTTTTTTTTTTTTTTTATCAAATAAGAGTTGGAAAATGAATAGAAATCTTTTTCTAACATGATTTAAACCATTGAACTCCTGTTAGAATACTCTTTGTGCTAAAGGCTATAAGAGAGGGGTAGGTAGCTAGGTGGTGCGGGCACCAGAGTTCGTAAGATATTTTAATCAAATCAGATCAATCAAGCTCCTTATTGCAAGTGAATAAACCAAACTCTGATTTTGGTTTCAACTTTATGTTACTTTCAACATGATTCCATGAGTCCTTCAATTTCTGCATGAGTCCTATAATTAGAGTCCAGTCAACTTCAATTTTAATTTAGTCATGTAATTTGCTTAAGTTAGGTTCAATTTGGTTAAGTTGAGTTCAATCAGGCAAGTTGGGTTTAAGTTAGGTTCAAAATTAAGCAAGATCAAGACCATGAAGCTTGGTGATTAGATAGAGCAAACCACCTCAACCACCATGCCAAGTTAGAATGCCGCATCACCATGCCAAGATGGAAGCCACCTCACCTCCTCCATGCCAAGATAGGATGACACCTCACCTCCCACTACATCACTCCATTTATGCGCCCAAATTCAAATTTGAATTTAAGTTGGAACTTCCCTATTATATCTCTACTTTTCATGCATGAATCCCACTTATCCCTCAACTCTTCACTTTACTCTTTAAACTTGTAATTTGAATTTGAAAGGGCTAGGGAAGTCTATAAATACCCCTAACCCTCTTGTAATCAAATCATTATGATGAATGAATGAAAGTTTTTTTTTCTACTTCCATTTGCTTGTTGCATTTGACACTCCGTGAGAAAGAGGGTGTGAGGCCCAACTATCCACCCAAGATGCCACCATCTTCAACTAAGATGCCAATCTCTTCAACCAAGATGCTAACCTATCCCACCAAGATGCCAACAATAATTTCCTTTTCCTCCTCCTAAATCTCTACTTTTCTTTTCTCTCATCTTTTCAACATCTACTAATACCCTCCATTGCAGGATCCTCCATAATCTCGAGCTGAAGATAAGGTTTGCTTTGCTTCAGAACCATCTACGTTAGGAGTCTTCCATCCAAGGAGTGAGGTCTTCAAGTCCAACCGCTAATCCTTGGAGTGCTAAAATTAAACCATCACCAAAAGTATGAGAGCTCATTGTTTGTAAGAGAACCCTTCCTAGACTCTTAGGCCTGATTGTTTGAAGGTACATATCCTAGTTAGAATGGTTTCTCAACCATTAGGTCCTTTCTACTTTTGATTGAATGGAAACTATATTGCGGGAAATAAAACTTTCATCTAGTAGTCTCTTACATCAAATTTATTTGCTTCCTCTTATGCATGAATCCTGCTGATATGTGGTAGAACCATTGCTCATTTTAATTTGCTAGGTTCTAAGTTTAAAATTTCATTTAGCATCCCATATCATTTTTTGTATCAGAGCATGGTTAACTAGGACAAACATACTAGTTGCTGAAATTTTCCGCATGCTGAAATTCTGCATATTAAAGATTGATATGAAAGTTCTCTTCATAACTTTCTAGATCCTAGTTTTCATTAGCTTTTTTCATTAATATTGCCCGTTCAAAAACCAGGGCTGAAATCTTCCTCATAGATTTTAGATCTGAAATTTTAAGAAAAAAAATATGCATTGTTTTCATACTTTGATCTAAGGTTTCACACCTCCTGAGCAGGTATACGAAAGTATACAGTCACGATCCATGGAAGTAATGAGCTATGGCTGGATGTGAGATCCTTAGGTTAAAGGTTTGATGTGCTAATTGCTTGCTTGATGTATGATTGCATGACTTGCCTAAGTGATTGCTTGAATTGCATGATTTTCTTCTATTAGCATATTTAACACCCCAAAGTTTTCTGGCATAATTCAAATTCAAAATCCACCTAACCATAATTCAAAAAATTTAAAATTTAAATTTTAAATTCTGAAATTTAAAATTTGAAAATTCAAATTTGAAACTCAAATTTGAAATTTAGAAATTTGAATTTTGAATTGCATACTATTCCTAGTCTTTATGTTTATTCATAGTCTTATGTTTTATTGATTAGTTTGATTGTTGGATGTGCATTCATTTTAAAATATTTAAGGGCAATCCTATCACAAGATAAGGGAAGGATCTCATCATCTTTCCTTGGCCCAAAAATAATCAACTACATATTGCATTGATCCAAGCCTAACATAAAATTGAGTAAAAACCTAAAACAAGAGACATCCACAGGTCAAGTTCATGATTATATTGAGATATAGTATTGATTGATTATGTGATTACTCTTAAAAATTGGTGTCTAAGGCTAGGGATCCAATGGCAAACGCCTTAAGTGGATTTGTGATTTTTAATTAGGACCTCGTGAAAGCGAGAGGAGCCTCCCACAATCCCACCTCTTACCTAGCCAGTTAAAAGGGTGACTGCAGTCTTGATTAGTCTTTTATCAATTCATGCTATCTTGAACTTCTAGGTCTAGGAGCCCTAGAAGCTAGGATTGTATTGCATGACCACTAGATCAGGAATCCCATACCAATATTCCCAAACCTAATCAAGTGTCACCATGGATCCAAATCTTGAAACTTTGTTGAGAACCATGACTGAACAATACAAACAACTAAATAATAGGTTTGACCAAATGGATGAGCGAATCGGGACCCTTGAAGAGACCCGTAAGGCCCGTACTAAACTTGAATCACCAAGACAAACTCCCCTTGGTCCTAGAACTCATCGCCATGATCCCATCCCTGAACATGACCATAGACACCCATACCAAGACTTCACTAATTCGGAGGAATGAGTCCTTAAGAATATTTGCCTCGATGCACCCACTTTTGATAGAAATCTAGATCCTAAGGTGTACGTTGATTAGAAGAATGACATGGATCAATATTTTGAATGGTATGAGATGTCGAAAGAGAGGAAGTTCAAATTCGCTAAACTTAGGTTAGTCCGACAAGCCAGTTTTTGTTAGAGAAATGTTGAGCGCATTTATCATCAAAGAAGAGACATGTCCACAGCCACATGGAGAGCCATGAAGATCAAACTTAAGGAAAAGTGCCTACCCATGTCCTATGAGCAGAGGGGACCCATAACCCATCGACCCGAACCCAATAGGATTAGTATCCTTGGATATAAGCCAAGTACTAGTCAAGTTTCCCTTAGCGGACCCACCCCTACTATCCCATTTGTTCACAAGGATGACATTGACCAGGAAAATACTCAAATTGAGGCTATATTAGAAGGACAATTAGAAGAAGAGAACTATGAGGAGTATAACACTGCTACCACTAGGGCTTCACCCGAGAAAATACTAAAAGAGAATCAAATTATAGAACCTAGTCTTGAAATTCAAGAACAAGAAAAAATTAGTGAGGACATGGTTTCTTTAATTCAGTACCCTCAGGGAGAATTCACTCCTTTAGTCTCGGTTAAAGATCTATTTCCTGAAATTGCTGACTCATCCTTCCATAAAGTGAACCTTTTATCACCGTAGATATAAATCAATGTCAAAACCTTAAGGTTATCCCCATTAATCAAGGACTATTCCACGAATCATCTTCTTATTTCCTACCCTATCCTAAGGCTTCCAATGCTTCTAAAACCACTCGATTACACTTTGTTGAGGTTAATAGGTTACATACATCCTTTGAGCAAGTTAGATTTGCTACCTATTTCTAGAAGACTTTATAGCATTTATTAGGAGTCCATGTAAAATTTTTATCTGCATGTCTCTTACCAACCAAGGATCAAGCACAAAGTTGTAGTTAAAGATTTAATAAATTCCTTTCGATAGGAATGCATAGTCGAACCTATAATTTATTAGGTGTTGGTACGAGTCATATGTACAGCATGTTAGAGAATTGTACAAAGAAATTAGTAAGAAGATTAACTTGAGTAATGAAACTTACAAGCATATGGTTAATTTTCGTAAAAGAGTCAAAGAATTTTATGAAGGAGACTGTGATGATTAGGCTTAGACCTGAACGGTTCCCATCCTGAATCATGAAAAAGTTACATGCCCGTGGTGCAGGTCCTTTCAACATAATAAAGAAAATTTGACCTAATGCCCATGTGCTTGAGTTATCATCTGACTTAGGTATCAGTTTAACTTTCAATATCTTAGACCTAGTAGAGTATAAAGAACCAACAATGATACCTAGTGAACCTTTTGGACCTAATCCCATTTTTGAAAGTGAACCTACCCCTAAGTATCCACCAGCCATATTACCAGAACGAGGAGATAGGATTGAGCGAATTCTGGATGACAAAACTATCACTACTCGGAACAAAGACTATCAATGCTATTTAGTTTGTTGGCAAGGTCGACCAGAATCTGAAGACTCATGAATCACTCGAGAGGATCTGCAAAAGATCAACCCAGACTTACTAGAACACTACCAAAGTCAAGTTGACCCATACTCGACAAGGTCGAGTCCTTCCCATCCCGGAAGAATTGGTGCGGGTACTAGAGTTTGTAAGAGAATTTAAGCAAACCAGATCAACCCAAGCTCCTTATAGATTGCAAGTGAATAAACCAAACTCTGATTTTGGTTTCAACTTTGTGTTACTTTCAGCATGATTCCATTAGTCCTTTAATTTCAATATGAGTCCATGAGTCCTATAATTAGAGTCCAGTCAACTTTAATTTCAATTTAGTCATGTAATTTGCTTAAGTTAGGTTCAATTTGGTTAAGTTGAATTCAATTAGACAAGTTGGGTTCAAGTTGGGTTCAAAATTAAGTAAGATCAAGACCATGAAGCTTGGAGATTGGATGGAGCAAACCATCTCAACTACCATGCCAAGTTGAAATGCCACTTCACCATGCCAAGATTGAAGCCATCTCACTTCCTCCATGCCAAGATAGGATGACACCTCATCTCCATGCCACATCACTCCATTTGAGTGTCCAAATTCAAATTTGAATTTAAGTTGAAACTTCTCTCTTATATCTCCACTCTTCATGCATAAATCCCACTTATCCCTCAACTCTTCACTCCACTCTTTAAGCTTATAATTTAAATTTGAAAGGGCTATGAAAGTCTATAAATATCCCTAACCCTCTTGTAATCAAATCATTATGATGAATGAATGAAAGTTTTTTTCTACTTCCATTTGCTTGTTGCATTTGACACTCCGTGAGAGAGAGGGTGTGATGAAAGGAAACACGGGTTGCGAGTGCCTACACTAAGCATGCAACAGCACAGGGAGAAAGTATGTATTTTAAAATAATTTTAAAATAGTAGCTGAAAAATCTACTCCACACAGGATCTAACATATTCAAGATGCATGTACAAGCAAAAGAAGGCATGAAATGGGCATGTATTATTTATAAACAATTTAATAAACCTAGATCTAGGCATGCATGAGAAATAAAATTACAAATTTTACCTTATTCCTGCTTGGAATAAAGTAGGGATAACACTGGAATAGCTGGAATAGCTGGAATAACCTTATTCCAGTCTTCTTCTTTCAGCAGCCTTTTGAAACGTTGATTTCTTCTTCTCTCCAACAGCAGTAATGGAGGAACTGGAAGCTCTCAGGTGCTCAAGGGAACACCCTCTAGAGGGGGGACATGCCTGGAATTTCTCTGATTCGGCTTCTCACACGATGCTAGTCGCCAGAAGCTCTTGAAATGGTGAGAGGGAGGATGGAAGAAACAGAATACTCTGTTCTGTGATTTTGTTTTCTCCAAAACAGTACTATCCTCCACCAATTGAGCACCAACAAAATAGGGGATTTGGAACTCTTTCTCTCCCAATCTCTAAACAAAACTCCAGCCCAAAATCACCGGTGGAAAGGGTGCTAGAAGCTCTCTCAAGAAGAAGACCTATCAGCAATTCACCGCCCAAAAGTTTTATAACCAGCGTGAACATGAAAAACGGGTGATTTTGGGAGCCGAGGGGACTAGCTAGGAATTCAAGAGGGCAGCAGGTTTCAGGACGAATCATATTCATCTTCAACACAGCAGTTAAGAACCATTAAATGGAGGTTTAATTCTGGCCAAAACCAATGAAACGAGAGAGGAAAAGATGCTTAAAAACCCCTGTTCACCCAAGCCTTAATCACCATGTGGATTGGTCAAAATCGGTTCACAGCCGGTTCAAAAAATTCCAAACCGGTTCTAAACCGATTCACTAAATAATTAGATCAAAATCTAATTAATAAAAGGCTTGGTCAAGTCCTAATTACCCAGGAACAATTCCTGGTGGACCCGAACAATATCTGATCGACCCAAAACCGGGTCAATCCAAAAAATGCTCAATCAAACCATTACCGAAATGATTCTCAATCAAAAATCGGTACTTGGATTAGGGAGAAATCCTCTATGGCGTGTGACCTCATAGGTTCGAACCTAGGCGGTAGCACTGGAACAATTCCAGTACCAGCACAAGATACCATCTAGCAATGGGTCCCGGCACCCGGATAGGTCGAAGATGCGAGAGCAATCAATCGAACCTCTGGCATATGGTTACCGTATAATTCATCCCTTTGACCTCCAATGCTCAGGATGACTTAGGGTTAGATTGCCAACCCTAGCTGAGTTAATCTATAACATGTCTCAACCTCGCAGGTCCAGTGACTCCTCATTAGGACTACCCCGATCGAGGATTTACTAAATTGAGACACTGCAAGACATTCAATCCAAACTATTTGGACAGGTCAATTCCATCTTGGTCCACCACTGCTCTACAAGTACTTGCCTGTACCCAGAAACCTTCCATCATCAGATTAGAAATCCGGATAGTCTAGCACCAAAGCATAGGAAGTTGCTTGCAAGCTACCATGATGACCTCAGGTCAAAGGGACACATATACCCATATCCAATCGTGAGTATCCCTTTGACAGAAAGGGGCTACACGGAGTCACGTTTAATGAGATATCATATATCCCACTTGCAGATCACATCAGTGTCACCACACTCCTTTGGTCAAGAGGACAACCAAACAATGTGAACCACAATAACCTACACTTGATACATTGCCATCCAGTACAATGTATCCTTTGATCATGAACCTGGTTTAAGGACCACTCAATATATCCTCTCTATATCGGAGTCAATGTAGTCCTAAGGACTTCATCACATGAAAAAGAGTCATTACAGGGAAAAGTCAGAATGTGATGAGCTGTCAAAATAATATTTATTAATTCATACAAAGAGTACAATACTCAGCTCAACCGCCTACAGCCTAGGTGATTAATTTTGGGACACAATTTCCAATAACTCCTACTTGTACTAAAGCCAATCAGAATAGTATCTAATATCCATTTCCCTTTTACAAAAGTCGAACTCTTTTATTTTGAGGGCTTTAGTAAAAATGTCTGCTAGATTTTTCTTTCTATCGATCTTCATAAGATTGATGTCACCTCGTTCTACGATCTCTCATACGAGATGGTAGCACCATAGAATATGCTTGGTGTGGTGATGAGCTTTCGGCTTCTTAGCTTGAGCAATGGCTCCAGTGCTGTCACAGTACACTGGAACAGAACCATCTAGGAAAGATGCCACCCCTAGCTCTCCAAGGAACTTCCGCAATCACACAGCTTCCTTCGCTGCATCTAATGCTGCATGGTACTCTGTCTCGCATACCGAGTCTGCAACTGTCACCTGCTTGAAACTTTTCGAGCATATCGCTCCTCCATTCAGAATAAATACAAACCCTGACACACTCTTGCTATCATCTCTGTCTGACTAGAAACTGGAGTCAGTATACCCCACAAGTTTCAAGTCAGATTCTCCATAAATCAGCCATTGGTCTTTAGTATTTCTTAAATACTTCAGGATGGATTTAACCACCTTCCAATGCACCTTACCTGGGTCAGACTGGTATCTGCTCACTACTCCTAGTGAGTATGCCACGTCTGGTCTAGTATACGTCATAGCATACATGATAGAGCCTATTGCAGAAGTATAAGGTACTCTACTCATGCACTCTCTTTCCTTAAGAGTTGTCGCACAATCATTCCTGGAAAGAGTAATTCCAGAACCTATCGGAAGATAGCCTTTCTTGGAATTTTTCATGCTGAACCGTTTCAGCACGGTATCAAGGTACGTAGACTGGAACAATCCCAGAAGCCTCTTAGATCTATCTCTATAGATCTTCATACCCGGTATATAAGAAGCTTCACCCAAGTCCTTCATGGAGAATTAAGATGATAACGAGACCTTTATTCCTTGTAATGCTGCAACGTCATTTCCGATTAAGAGAATGTCGTCAATATACATTACTAGGAATACAATCACAAAACCATTAACCCACTTATAGATGCACGGTTCTTCTCCGTTTCTAACGAAGCCATACAATTTGATACACCTATCAAAACATAAGTTCCATCTTCGAGATGCTTGCTTGAGTCCATAAATGGACCTCTGCAACTTGCATACTTTTGACTCATCTGAGGATGTGAACCCTTCAGGATGTATCATATACACCTCTTCCAGCTCCCCATTTAGGAAAGTGGTTTGGACATCCATCTGCAAGCTCTCATAATCAAAATATGCTACTAAAGCAAGCATGATCCGAATGGACTTGAGCATTACCATAGGGAAGAAAGTCTCGTCATTATCGATACCATATCGCTGACGATACCCCTTGGCAACCAGACGAGCTTTATAGGTCTTTACCTTCCCATCTGCGCCCCTTTTCCTCTTGAAGATCCACTTGCACCCGATGGGTTTAATCCCTTCAGGCGGATCAACCAATGTCCATACATTGTTGATCTCCATGGACTCTATTTCAGATCGCATGGCTCTAAGCCATGTCTCAGAGTCAGATCTCTAAAGTGCATTCATATAGGTGATCGGATCTTCATTATTCTCTTCGAGCTCAATGGGATCACCGTCCCAGACCAAGAAACCATAGTATCTGTCCAGCTAACGCGGTACTCTACTAGATCTCCTAATAATGGGTTCTGCATGTGATCCAATCACAGTCAGTTCTATGATGTCCTTAGAGTGTGCAGATTCTTCTACTGGCTAAACTTTACCAAGTTCAATCTTAGAGGCTACAGTTCCTTCTCCAAGGAACTCCTTTTTCAAAAAGATAGCCCTAAGAGCGACGTACAATTTCTGTTCATCCTCCAAGTAGAATACCCTTTGGTTTCCTTAGGATAACCAATAAACAGGCACCGATTAGATCTAGGACCAAGTTTATCTGAGTCTAAATGCTTTACATAAGCCGGACAACCCCAGACCCGAAGGTGTGAGATGAGGGCTTACATCCAGTCCACATCTCATATAGAGTGGAGACAACAGACTTACTCGGAATATTATTTAACAAGTGACAAGCTGTCTCAAGTGCATATCCCCAAAAGGATAGCAGCAGAGTTGCAAAGCCCATCATGGATCAAATCATGTCCAACAGGGTTCGATTCCTCCTTTCGGACACACCATTCAACTGTGGTGTTCCTGGAGGAGTCCATTGAGAGAGAATCCCATTCTCCTCAAGGTATGTCAGAAACTCACCAGATAAGTATTCACCACCTTGATTTGATTGAAGGGTTTTAATCTTTTTCCAGTTTGTTTCTCTACTTCATTACAATATCGTTTGAACATTTCAAACGACTCAGATTTATGTCTCATCAAAAAGACATAACCGAACCTCGAAAGGTTGTCTGTAAACGTAATGAAATATCTTTATCCACCTCTGGCACTAACTGTTATGGGTCTGCATACATCAGTATGTATGAAACTCAGAAGTTCTGTAGCTCGTTCACCTTTTTCAGTAAAAGGTGACTTGGTCATTTTACCAAGTAAACAGGATTCATAAATAGGCAGTGATTCAGAATCACTGACCTTGAGGAGGCCTTCTCCTAGCATCTTATTATCCTATTCTGGTTTATATGACCTAGCCTGCAGTGCCAAAGATACAGATCACTGATATTTTCTAACCTTGGGCATTTGCTAGATGTGTACATTACACTAACAAGCCGTGACAGTACATAAATGTCATTATTTAACTTAGCTTTCATTATCACAGAGTTATTCAAAATAACTTGGCAAATATCTCCTTTTATTGATAGTTCAAAATCACAATTGGCCAAAAGGCCTACAGAGATTATGCACATAATGAAACTAGGACAGTAATGACAGTCGACTAGATTAACTCGACAGTACAGGACTCAAAGACAAGACTCATAACTCCGATCGCCAGTACTGGAACACGATTTCCATTCCCAATGCTTAGGAACTGTTCCCCATCCTTGAATCTCTTGCTAACCTGCAGTCCCTGTAATGAATTACAAATATGAATAGGACTACCGGTATCCAATACTCAGTTAGCAGTATCACAAATAGAGAAATTACAAGGTTTTATCATATAAATACCTTGTCTAGCAATTTGCTGCTTTTCCTTGGCCTGTTTGGGTCTAGGGATGCTTGGTAAAGAAAACAGTTCCTCTTCCAGTATCCCCACTTCTTGCAGTATAAGCATTCTGCAGTAGATTGGTCAGCTTTCACTTTCCTGGTCTGACTCGGGCCAGGAGCATTCAGCACCTTCTTTCCCTTCCTTGTGTTCTTCCCTTTCTTAAAGGGACGACGACCTCTAGAACCTCTCACTAAATTCACCACCCCCTTGTTCAGTTAGTGGTCTTTCTCGAAAGTCTGCAGTAATTCCATCAAACCATGATAATTGACTGCAGGCTTGTTCATTCTGTAATGGTCGAGAAAGTCAAGATAGGAGGAGGGCAGAGAATTCAAAATCGCATCCTTGTCGAGCTGCTCGTGCAAGGGACATCCGAGCTTGCCCAACTTTTCAATCAACTCGATCATGTACAATACATGATCAGTGACAGAACCACCATTCGACATCTTGGCGTTGTAGATGGTACAAGATACTTTGTACCGCTTTACATCATCCGGTGTGCCGAAAGATTCCTTCAACTTTTGAAGAATCTCATCTGGTTGGGCCTCCTCGAACTTGCGACTGAACTCGTCGTTCATTGCCGCTAGCATAATGCATCGGACAGTAGTCCGATCAAAAACCCACTTCTGATAAGTGTCCCTGACCGAAGTCCGAGCATTGGCAGAGGGAATTTCATGTGCCGGATCCATTATCATATAAAGGATCCGTTCATGCTCCAGGACAATCCTCAACTTTCGATACCAGCTATCGAAGTTGTGACCCTTCAACTTCTCATTATCGAGAAGTGACCGGAGTGAAAGATTTGAAGACATCTGAAAGGAAAAACAAGACCATATTAAAGTATGAATCAATTAATTAACCAAAAGACTTGGACTTTAGTCTAAAGGTCTCTCCTACTAATTTTTCAGATTGGGAGTCTCTAACTCCAATCCGTGAAATCACTATTTCATAGTGGGTACTGAAATCCAATAGACCACGTATGAGCCCGACTATGGCCAGCTCACCCATACGTGCCTAAAGGTAGGTTCACTAACCAATTGCTTCCCTAAGTAACTTCCAGTAATTTATTTTGCCCCAGAGAGCACCCCAATCGACCTAGGGGCCTCCTATTGTGGGTCTCCAGTTAGGTCCAACCATTAACATGATAAATCCAATACTTCTAGCCGACGAATGACCAAGCCCGACTATGGCCAACTCACCTGATCACCGTTAAGAAGGTTGCACTGAACCATCATCTATGAGAGAGTAATTCTAGTAATCGGATGCACACCCGTTCTATAGAACTGCCGATGAACACCAAGTTAAAGGACACATTACCAACTCACTTAATGGGAGGCTAAGACAGCACCAACTCTTTGACTAGTCTTTTTTAGGACCTAATAATTTTAGAGGATTTTAGATTGTGACAGATGAATAAGAGAAGAACATGGATCATCCTCCCACTGAATGAATCAGTTTTCAGGAGGGTTGAAACAATTCAACAATTGATCCATGGGCACCTACCGATCAGTTAGACTGATCAACCTGGGTGACAAGGGTTAACTCGAGTCAATGAGCTTTTCTAATTAGTTCTGGTCGACATGACTGGCCAGGTAGGTGAGATCATGGGTGAGTATCCGCCATTAACCATCTTTCCTAGACACCAGCCAAGTTGGCCAGGAAAGAGATAGCCTCATACAACCATGATCACAATGCCAAACCTACCTCGACACCAATCGGTTTACCAGACTCGATCAGACTAGCCAAAAGACTCGGGCTTCTATGGAGCCACTAATTAGATTGATGCGGCAAGCATATGATTAATGATTTGATTAGTGTATGTAGAGCAATGAAACCTAATTACATTAGCATTGTACTCATCATAATAAGTCTTAAGGATTACATGAAAAGGGACTTTTACTTGATTAGACACAATCCTAAATTAAGAAGGAAGAAGATCTAGATAATAGGGGCTAATGATTGTGGACTTACCATGATGAGCTTTCCAACCTTCTTTTGATTCATACCTTGAAACTACCAACGCTCAGAACTGAAGAACCTTGGATAACAGAGATCAGAACCCTGGACTTGGGCTTCAGCTTGTTGGTTCCTTGTCAAGGAAGACCCTGCTTGCAACTCAAAAACCTCGAAGGAACCTGCACATAAAGAATAAGAGTTAAGGAAGAAGAAAGGCATGCATATGGAAGGGATGGAAAATTTGTGAGCAAAGAAAGAGATTTGAGATGGCCTGGCCGACTCCAAGGCCTTCTTCTTGACTTGGGCGTTGGATGCTTGGAAGAGAGAATAGTTCGGTATGGAAGAGGGGCTTAGAGACAATCACTCAAAACATAAAACTTCAATTCAACTTCAACTTTCATTAATCTCCAAAAATCAAATCCCTTTTACAATGGGGCATCCAAGGCTTTTTAATAGCCTTACAAAATTTTTGAAATTTGAAAACTCTCCAAATTGTGGAGGATTACAAGGGAGGTTGGAGGATATGGGGCCTTGTTACATGGGATAAGGAGAAATTCATGAAGATTCTCCCCAAATTGTGGAGGATTACAAGGGAGGTTGGAGGATATGGGGCCTTGTTACATGGGATAAGGAGAAATTCATGGAGATTAGCCGGTTTCTTTGAATTTAAAATGCTTGGTCGATCTCCCCTTTAGGTGCCCATTTGAAGATGACGTGGCTGATGATGTGGCATCCCTGGTGGCTGCTTTGTTGGCATGGTGATGTGGAATTCCAGCTTGGTGGACCAAGGTCTTGTTTTGGAAGCTCCAAGTGGTTTGGTGAACCTCAACTTGAAGTAGCTTGGACTTGATTTAAATAAACCTAATGGAACTCTAATTGAGTTCTTATTTGAACCCAGATTGAGACAGGACATAATTACAGGACTCGATTGGACATAATTACAGGATTCATGAAATTGAAACTAAGTAATTACAGGACTCTTGAAAGTAAATTGTCCTTTACAAGAAAAATTTAACCTAGTGATTTTCGATCCAAAGTGGAATCAGGTTAACCTTATTTGAGTGAGGTTTTATTCTGCTTCTGCTTCTGGTGTCCACACCAATTCTCCTGGGGTGGGCAAAACTCGACCCAGTCAGTATGGTTCAGTTTTGCCCTGGTAATACTCGAACAAGTCTGGGTTAAGTCTTTACAGGTCCTCTCGAGTAATCCAAGAGTTGTTGGACTCAGGTCGACCTTGCCATTGAACTAGGTATCGCTGATAGTCCATATTCCTGGTAGTAATGGTCTTGTCATCCAGGATTCTCTCAATCCTCTCTCTCCACTCAGGTAGGGTTGGTGGTGGACACTTGCAAATAAGTTCACTCTCAATGAAAGTTTCTGGCCCAAAAGGCTCACTAGGTATTAGTACTGGTTCTTTGTATTCTACTAGGTTTGAAACATTAAAGGTTGTACTGATACCCATATCAGGTGGAAGTTCCAAAACATACGCATTAGGCCTTATTTTCTTTAAGATCTTGAAAGGTCCCGCTCCGCGGGCATGCAGCTTCTTTATGGTTCCAGAGGGGAACCGTTCAGGGTTGAGCCTAATCATCGCATAATCTCCTTCACAGAATTTTTTAGCCCTTTTATGTGAATCAGCTAAATGTTTGTAAGTCTCATTGCTCAGTTTGATCTTATTACTGATTTCTTTATGCAAATTTGTGACATGCTGTGCGAAAGATTCAGCAGACTTAGAAATTTACACAAGCACTTACAAAATGCAGACTGAACTAGGCATCCTTATTGAGAGAAATTTTATTGGACTTTCTAGGACCTAAACCTAACAGATTAATGACTCTCTAGGTTTGACCCTGGTCTGGTATGCACATGAGAATTTACCATGGGTTCCTAGCAAATGCCATAAGGTTTTCCAAAAGTAGGTAGCAAAAGGAATAGGCTTTAAAAGCTCATGCATCCTAGTAATCTCATCAAAATGAAACTTAATGGCTCTAAAATTATGATAAGACTCAGGGAAAGGCAGGAAATAGGAATCCGAGACTTGGGATAATTTAGGGGAATCTTGAAATAGACCTTGGTTACTCATGATGACCTTAAGATTAGAATTTTGATCTACAGGCGGGATGCTTCTAGGTAGTTGAAGGTCATCAGGAAAGTCTTCTAGAATAATGATTGGGTTCTTCTCATGTACCTGAAGGAGTTCTTGTATCGAAGCTAAAGTATTGGGTTCTTCTTGACGGCATTGTCTTACGGGAACCAAGTCCTCACTAAATTTTGGTTGTTCTGATGTTTCAGGACTAGGCTCAATAATCTTTTCTTTACCAAAGGTTTCCTCAGGTAAAGTACTAAAGTTGTTCTCTTCACAGTCTTCCCCTTCATTTTCATCTATTAAACTTATGTCGGTCTCATACATATATTTACTAGGTTCAAATTTGCCTTCTTCCTTCCCTAGCCCTTCAGTTTGAGGATACCCTAAGTCTTGAGTATTCATGAACTCAACTTGTACTTCAGGGTTCTTACTCCTATCATTCATATGAGCTAATGGGATAGTAGGAGTTGGTTGGTCTAAGGAAAATTGTTTAGCCAGCATTTGGTTCAATTGGGCCATTAGATCATTTAGGCCTTTCAGCATGGTTTCAAGATTCGGGTCCATGGCTACACTGGACTAGGTCTGGACTGGTGAATATGGTGTCCCTGCTCTAGTTGTCATGCATGCAAATGGACTCAAGCTCGAGCTAAGGTTTCCTAGACCTAGAGCACAAATTAGAGGTCTAATTAAGTGAACCAACTAGCTAGTAGTACTTATGGGACTTAGCCAGGTAGGTGATGGGGAGTGAAGGTCCCTGATTGCCAACCTTAGACACCAATCTGAGATTGGCCAGGTAGGCAGACCAAATCACAAGCCCTGATGCACCAATCCTAGACACCAACCAGTAAGCACACACCAATTAGCTGACACAGTTAACTTGACCCTAACCTGAACCCAATTTGTTGGTGTCCCTAACCCACTAGGGCAATTAACGTTCTACTCAATTTTAATTAATGGGCTGGGATCGATATGCTGGTTGGTGATTTTTGGGCTAGGGACAAGTGATGAAATCCTGACCCTATGTCAAATTGATGCCCTTAATTTGATTTCTCATGAGATGAATGAAATGCAAAGGTGCTGCAGAAGTGTGTTGCAGTTTGAAAGTGGTGTAGAAAACATGATGAAAATAATATCCAAAAATTCTGAAAAATTCACAGAGGATTTCTAACTTATATGTTTCAATGCAAGTGAAAGGAGTTTTAAAACTAAAATCTGTACTACTCTAAGAAGATCCTACAATTGAAGATAAATGAAAGGACAGAACAGAATCCTAATGACAGTGTCGAACTGCAGAAACTTTCATTTTTTTTATAATTTTTTTCTGATGATGAAATTTAATATGGTGATAACTGACTTAAAATGGAACAAGAAAAAAAATATTTCAATAAAAAATTAGTGACTTTCCTTTGGAGCTGCAGACGGATTACAGTAAATAGATGCAAATTTTCAGAAAACAGAACCTAATCAAACAAGTGCAATGGCTTACCCAAACTTCAATCTAAAAAACTCACGTCCGGCCAGGGGCTCATTATTCCCATGGGTCGTGACAGTGTACTAGAGTACACCCGTTCAGGAGGCGTGAATTTTAGATCTTGCTTGGATTTAAAGAAAACTATTCTACCATAATGCAACCATGCTCTGATACCAATTTGATGCGGCACGGATATGATTAATGTTTTGAATATGGTTTGTAGAGCAATGAAACCTAATTACATTAGCATTGTACTCATCATAATAAGTCTTAAGGATTACATGAAAAGGAACTTTTACTTGATTAGACACAATCCTAAATTAAGAAGGAAGAAGATCTAGATAATAGGAGCTAATGATTGTGGACTTACCATGATGAGCTTTCCAACCTTCTTTTGATTCATACCTTGAAACTACCAACGCTCAGAACTGAAGAACCTTGGATAACAGAGATCAGAACCCTAGACTTGGGCTTCAGCTTGTTGGTTCCTTGTCAAGGAAGACCCTGCTTGCAACTCAAAAACCTCGAAGGAACCTGCACATAAAGAATAAGAGTTAAGGAAGAAGAAAGGCATGCATATGGAAGGGATGAAAAATTTGTGAGCAAAGAAAGAGATTTGAGATGGCCTGGCCGACTCCAAGGCCTTCTTCTTGACTTGGGCGTTGGATGCTTGGAAGAGAGAATAGTTCGGTATGGAAGAGGGGCTTAGAGACAATCACTCAAAACATAAAACTTCAATTCAACTTCAACTTTCATTAATCTCCAAAAATCAAATCCCTTTTACAATGGGGCGTCCAAGGCTTTTTAATAGCCTTACAAAACTTTTGAAATTTGAAAACTCCCCAAATTGTGGAGGATTACAAGGGAGGTTGGAGGATATGGGGCCTTGTTACATGGGATAAGGAGAAATTCATGGAGATTCTCCCCAAATTGTGGAGGATTACAAGGGAGGTTGGAGGATATGGGGCCTTGTTACATGGGATAAGGAGAAATTCATGGAGATTGGCCGGTTTCTTTGAATTTAAAATGCTTGGTCGATCTCCCCTTTAGGTGCCCATTTGAAGATGACGTGGCTGATGATGTGGCATCCCTGGTGGCTGCTTTGTTGGCATGGTGATGTGGAATTCCAGCTTGGTGGACCAAGGTCTTGTTTTGGAAGCTCCAAGTGGTTTGGTGAACCTCAACTTGAAGTAGCTTGGACTTGATTTAAATAAACCTAATGGAAATCTAATTGAGTTCTTATTTGAACCCAGATTGAGACAGGACATAATTACAGGACTCGATTGGACATAATTACAGGATTCATGAAATTGAAACTAAGTAATTACAGGACTCTTGAAAGTAAATTGCCCTTTACAAGAAAAATTTAACCTAGTGATTTTCGATCCAAAGTGGAATCAGGTTAACCTTATTTGAGTGAGGTTTTATTCTGCTTCTGCTTCTGGTGTCCACACCATAGATCCATTTTAGATGAATGGACTAATCCATCTAACTATTAGATAGTTCTAAAAAAAGGATCTTAATCAACTTTTGATTAGTCTTCTTATTATCCAGTTCAACTAAACATAGGTCTAACCCAAATTATGGATCCAATTAGACAGCTAACCCAATTAACCCAATTGGCTTATTTAAATGACATTAGGTTTCATAAACACTAAGATAATTTATCATTTAATTTAATCATACAATTCAAAATTATTTGAATATAAGCCAATAGTTTAATTAAAATAATTTTAATTAAAACATGTAAAACTCCTTTTGCATACAATATCATGCATCATATCTGGTTATATTCTTTTATAAATATTACATTGCCCAAAAAATCAAATTTATAAGACATGCCAAAAATGTATCTGAATTAAAATAATTTTAATTCCTTTGATTTCCTTAAAGGATCCTTCTGAAGAGGCCAACACAGATGAACTACATCGTGCCAAAGACACACGGTCATGGTGAAGGTCTCAACTAGGTTCCTAAAAGTATTCCCTAATCATACCCTATGATTAAGATATAGATACATAACTAAAGATTAAACATTTTAATCTACTATACATGCAATTAAGATATGTTACACCCAAACCTCTTGCTCTAATACCACTGAAAGGAAACACGAATTGTGAGTGCCTATACTAAGCATGCAACAGCACAGGGAGCAGGTATGTATTTTAAAATAATTTTAAAATAGTAGTGGAAAAACCTACTCCGTACATGATCTAACATATTCAAGATGCATGTACAAGCCAAAGAAGGCATGAAATGGACATGTAATATTTATAAACAATTTAATAAACCTAGATCTAGGCATGCATGAAGAATAAAATTACAAATTTTACCTTATTCCTGCTTGAAATAAAGTAGGGATAACACTGGAATAGCTGGAATATCTGGAATAACCTTATTCTAGTCTTCTTCTTCCAGCAGCCTTTTGAAACGTTGATTTCTTCTTCTCTCCAATAGCAGCAATGGAGGAACCGAAAGCTCTCAGGTGCTCAAGGGAACACCCTCTAGAGGGGGGACATGCCTAGGCTTCCTCTGATTTGGCTTCTCGCATGATGCTAGTCGCCGGAAGCTTTTGAAACGGTGAGAGGGAGGATGGAAGAAACAGAACACTCTGTTCTGTGATTTTGTTTTCTCCAAAACAGTACTATCCTCCACCAATTGAGCACCAACAAAATAGGGGATTTGGAACTCTTTCTCTCCTAATCTCTTAACAAAACTCCAGCCCAAAATCACCAGTGGAAAGGGTGCTAGAAGCTCTCTCAAGAAGAAGACCTATCAGCAATTCACCGCCCAGAAATTTTATAACCAGCATGAACATGGAAAATGGGTGATTTTGGGAGCCGAGGGGACTAGCTGGGAATTCGAGAGGGCAGCAAGTTTCAGGACGAATCATATTCATGTTCAACACAGCAGTTAAGAACCACTAAACGGAGGTTTAATTTTGGCCATAACCAATGAAACGGGAGAAGAAAAGATGCTTAAAAACCCTGTTCGCCCAAGCCTTAATCACCGTGTGGATTGGTCAAAATCGGTTCACAACCGGTTCAAAAAATCCCAAACCGGTTCTAAACCAGTTCACTAAATAATTAGATCAAAATTTAATTAATAAAAGGCTTGGTCAAGTCTTGGTTATCCAGGAACAATTCCCAGTGGACCCGAACAATATCTGATCGACCCAAAACTGGGTCAATCCAAAAAATGCTCAATCAAGCCATTACCGAAATGATTCTCAATCAAAAATCGGTACCTGGAACAGGGAAAAATCATCTATGATGTGTGACCTCATAGGTTCGAACCTAGGCAGTGGCACTGGAATAATTCCAGTACCAGCACAAGATACCATCTAGCAATGGGTCCCAACATCAGGACAGGTCGAAGATGCGAGAGCAATCAATCGAACCTCCGGCATATGGTTATCCTATAATTCATCCCTTTGACCTCCAATGCTCAGGATGACTTAGGGTTAGACTGCCAACCCTAGCTGAGTCAATCCACAACATGTCTCAACCTTGCAAGTCCAGTGACTCCTCACTAAGACTATCCTGGCCGAGAATTTGGTAAATTAAGATACTGCGAGACATTCAATCCAAACTATTTGGGCAGGTCAATTCCATCTTAGTCCACCACTGCTCCACAAGTACTTGCCTGTATCCATAAACCTTCCATCACCGGATTAGAAATCCGGATAGTCCGGCACCAAAGCATAGAAAGTTGCTTGCAAGCTACAATGATGATCTCAAGTCAGAGGGACACAGACCCATATCCAATCGTGAGTATCCCTTTGGCAGAAAGGGGCTGCACAGAGTCACTTTCAATAAAATATCATATATCCTACTTGCAGATCACATCAGTGTCACCACACTCCTTTGGTCAAGAGGACAACCAAATGATGTGAACCACAACAACCTATACTTGATACATTACCGTCTAGTACAATGTATCCTTTGGTCGTGAACCTAGTTTAAGGACCACTCGATATATCCTCTCTATATCGGAGTCAATATAGTCCTAAGGACTTCATCACATGAAAAAGAGTTCATTACAGGAAAAAGTCAGAATGTGATGAGCTGCCAAAATAATATTTATTAATTTATACAAAGAGTACAATACTCAGCTCAACCGTCTATAGCCTAGACGATTGGTTTTGGAACACAATTTCTAATATGTAAGGCCCAACCATCCATCCAAGACGCCACCATCTTCAACCAAGACGTCCATCTCTTTAACCAAGATGCCCATCTCTTCAACCAAGACGCCAGCCTATCCCACCAAGATGCCAACAATCATTTCCTTTTTATCCTTCTTCTAAATCTCTACTTTCCTTTTATCTCATCTTTTCAACACCCACTAATGCCCTCCATTACAGGATCCTCCGTGATCTCGAGCTGAAGATAAGGTTTGCTTTGCTTCGAAACTATCTACGTTAGGAGTCTTCCATCCAATGAGTGATAGTCTTCAAGTCCAACCGCTAATCCTTGGAGTGCTGAAATTAAACCATCACCAAAAATATGAGAGCTCATTGTTGGCAAGAGAACCATTCCTAGACTTTTAGATCTGATTATTTGAAGGTACATATCCTAGTTAGAATGGTTTCTCATCCATTATGTCCTTTCTACTTTTGATTGAATAGAAACTATATTACGGGAAATAAAACTTTCATCTAGTAGTCCCTTACATCAAATTTATTTGCTCCCTCTTATGCATGAATCTTGCTGATATGTGGTAGAACCATTGCTCATTTTAATTTGCTAGGTTCTAAGTTTAAAATTTCATTTAGCATCCCGCATCACTAGGATCAAGATAGAAGAATTCAAAGGCCTTCCAGGTGGTATGTCGGCAATAGAAAAAACCTGTATGGGCTAAAGGACCTTCTTGAAAGTTGGGAGTTTTTTATGAAGGATTTGAAATTTTTTATTGAAAGAAATTATATGGAATTGAGAGTGAAAGTTTCAATCTTGTAAGTATTTATTTTTTATATAGTGAAATCTTGCATGGCCAATTGATTGTGTCTTTTATTTTATTTTTTCTCTTCTTCTTTCTCTTGCGGTGTCAACATTGATATTGTGATCTTTGAAATGGGGGTCCATATTTTATATGAGTGATTTTCCAAACAAGTGGTATTAGTACAGTTGGGCCCATAATAACTGGCATCAAAGTTCTGGATTGTTCAGGTTGTCCGTATTGATCGAGATCAAAAAAGCTGAAGAAAATAAGTGCAATCAAGGTCAACATCAATCGATTCGATGGAAAGAGCAATTTCTCCCTCTGACAAGAGAGGGTGAATGACGTACTTATTTAGCAAGGATTGATCAAAATTCTCATATGCGAGGAGAGACTGACTACCATAAAAGATAAGTGTTAGAAGCGGCTCCAGATATAGGCAATGAGTATAATTCACTAGTCCTTGGTAGATGACATGGTGATCCATGTACTAAGCGAGACTTTCCTGATAACATTATAGCCGAAGCACGAAGAGTTATACGTGGAAAAGTCACTCACCAATATGATCTTCCTTTGAAAGCAATTCTATCAACTATGGGTAACCGAAGGACAAAATGTGTAAAAGCATCTGAACAACTTTCAAAGGATCCTCACCAATCTTCTTAGTATAGATGAGAATGTTGAAGAGAAGATTAGAACATTGGTTTTGCTATCATCACTTCCATAATTCTTCAAGTCCTTGGTGACTGTTCTTCTGGTAGGGAAGAATATCATCAAAATAGAAGAGGTTATCTTGGTCTACTCCAAAATAAGGTTCTCATGCAGGAGAACCAAGCTTTGAGTTCATGTAGGAACTCAATATTGGCAATCTCTGGAGGAGCTGGTGGCAAAGGGCAAAGCGACAGAGGATTGCTAAATTGACGATCTAAAGATCGCAAGATGGGTGGTTCAGGTCAAAGGACGCGAGCAAAATCAAGTGCTACCGGTGCAACAAATTGGAACATCATATCAGAGATTACTTGTAGCTCAAGAATAAGACAAAAGCTACTATGACGGTGGCCAATTGTAGTGTCAGTCACGAATATAGTGATACACTCATGGTATCCGATAAAATATCTCCTTTTTTTCAGTAATGATTTTAGATTATGCAGTCCCCATTATATGTGTTGTAAAGAAGAACTGTTCATTTTTTAAAGAGTAGAGAGAGTACTGACCACTTATCAAATAAATCAAGCTATGCAATCGAAGATAAAAGAACAGTAAATTTAAAGCTTTATGATGAAATATCGAAGAAATTGGACGAGATTCGATATATACCTAGTTTTAACAAGAATCTAATTTCACTGAACAAACTAAATTCAAACGGCTATACATGGAGAATCGATGATAAAATTTTGAAGGTTATCCATGATAGTAGGATTGTCTTACAGGAAAAGAAACATGAAGGACACTATATCTTAACAGGAAGTCTAGTATGAGGTGAAGTCCCTGATGTAGATAAGAGCCTAGTATGAGGTGGAGCTCGATGGATTGGACATAAAATGAGAGCCTCAAGAGGATAACAAGTGACGTTGTATAGTGAAGTTCCTATTATTATAGAAAGCTTCTCCGACAAGTCTCAGGTTAGGCAAAATACAGTATACGACGGAGATGGGATCGAGCGGCTTGGCTCAACTCTCATGTTTATCCATCCATAAGAAGTGGGTTTTCATCCCAGGACATGGAGACGAGACCCTTCATGAACTTTCAAAATAAAATAATATAATATATTTAATAATATAATATATTATATAAATTTAATATATTATTTAATATATTTAAATAATATATTAAATATATTATCTATTTACTATATAAATTTTTATATTAAATTTAGTTAATATAAAAATTATTTTTAATATTTTTTTATTTTTAAATATAAAATATTAAGAATATATATTTTTATAAATAAAATATAGATATAATTTAGAAGTATTTTAAAATTTTGATTTTGATTTTATATTATGCAACGTATCAAATATAATAATTTACATTACTATAATCTGCATTACAGGTAATTTATGTTACTAGCAATCTATATTACCTTTTAAGATTACTCGATCGGCAATGCATCAAACGCAACCTAATATAAATACTTATTATCTGCTAAGTTTATAAAACTTGGACTTTAATCCTCCCGTTTTCACTTAACGGAAAAAAAAAAAAAATCACCGGTGATAAGACTTACAAAAGCTTTACAGAGAGGCCCAGC
This sequence comes from Areca catechu, assembly GCA_021397845.1. Lineage (NCBI taxonomy): Eukaryota > Viridiplantae > Streptophyta > Magnoliopsida > Arecales > Arecaceae > Areca > Areca catechu. Next base: position 32,493,068 of record CM038045.1, read on the forward strand.
GCAATCGCGAGGAACATCCAGCACATCCGGTTCCTCAAGGCACGTTGTCACCGAAGCCTTTCCTCGTTATATCGCAGGTTACAAATACACGGCACGGTGAGTTTAAACTTATTCGCAATAAAAATGACCAAATCCTCGTGAATGATTAGAAAATCAATCACAGATCAAGCTTTTATAGTGTTAATAGATCGATGATGATTCCAAAATGGTCGATCGCAATCCCAGTCTCAACAAAGCTTGGCACGCCATGCCCTCACCTCCATGGGCCCTTGACGTTCACCCTGCTAAGGATGTTGATCATGACAGACATTGTCAAACATTTCAGAATGATGCAACAAATAGCAGCGAAGAAGATCGATGCACCACCCATTAATTGTAAAAATTAATATATACGAGTCTGTGATTGTTCGTCAATTATTCGATGGTACAATATTAGCATCAACTTGCTTCTAAATACAACATTTTTACATAGATTACTTATCTTAAATATATATGTGATTCCAACCATATAAATTTCTCTTCAGAACCTATCCCATGTAAATATCGATCAACCACTCCCTCTCAACATAATCCCTCACGAAGCATGAACGCAGCAACAACTTTTAACCACCCATCCAACCTCATGCAATCAATAGTCCAGGTACATGCAAATCAGCGCAGGCACCAACCAGCCTGCCATGAGAATCCCATGAATCCATCGAGGCACTTCACGGCCCTCATCTATTAAACCACCACCACAACCTCGCCGAGTCCTGCATCCCAGAAGGCGCGCACCTGTTAATTGGCTAACCTGGTCATGGAGGCCGGTGGTGCTACCAAGACCACCATGGCCAGAGCTTGGGTTGTGATGCTACTGCTGGCCGTTGGATTGGCGGGCCACGCGGCGGGCCAGGCGTGCACAAGCACCTTCTTCTTAGCCCTGCTGCAGCTGATGCCGTGCAGGCCGGCAGTCGCACCCTTCAGTCCGGCCCTGCCGAGCGAAGCTTGCTGCAATGCCGTCAGGACTCTGGGGCAGCCCTGCCTTTGCGAAGTTGTCAATGGACCCCCCATCACTGGTGTTGATCGCAATATGGCCATGCAGCTCCCTGGGAAGTGCACCGTCGACTTCCAGCCATGTGAGCCATCTCCCCTATTTTAACACTTAGCAGACGATTGTTTATTTCTCGTTACTTCTTCGCGGTTGATAGATTCACTTTGCTCATGAGGTGATTAATTTGAGCTTATACCAATATGTTTCTGAGTCTGAAAACTGATTGATTTCGTGGTTTCCTTGTGGTTTATGCAGGTAGTTCATAAGGAGCGGAGCGGAAAACCATCTTATTGACCTAATTATATGTCTACTATATATATATATATATATATAAGAGAGAGATTAAAGAGGGAGCAATAAGTTGAGAGTAGGTTATCTTGAAAACTATGCAGTAAATGTTTGTGAGTTTGGATAAACTTAATGAAGCTTTCTACCATATACTTCATCAATTCTATTCTCTAACTAACAAGTTCTGTAACTCCTATTCGGAATGGGACCACTCAAGCAAATCACAAATGGCTGCCTGCATAAAAAATTACCAATGAATGAGCCCAGCAGGAAGTTTCTGCTAATTAAAATGACCAAGACAAAAATTGCTTATCCAGTATTAAGATCCATACCGGTCATTGATCGGTATAATCAAATCGATACCGTATTGATACATGGTACAACAAGAATGCCAGTTTGATCATTCAAATAAGTTATAAATAGTTGCTTGCATAAAAAATTACCAATGAATGGGCCTAGCAGGGAAGTTTCTACTAATTAAAATGGCCATGACGCTCCCCTCCGTACCCAGACTACGGGATGAGGATGGCATCTTATGGTTGGATGGACCATCCATGTCACGTCCCGAATTCAGCACCGGAATCGGCTACGTGACCAGCCGCACAAACCCTAGAATACTCTCTAGAATTCATGCAAGGCCTAAAATATTTTCCATTATAACCTCAATCTTTCGTAATATTATTAATTACAATTCATAAAGAATTACCTAACACAAAAGAAATAACACAATACAAATGGTTCAATTTCCATCATCATTCAGTCATCTGCTTAGTATTAATAACTCTCTAGCTATTCATCATTCCTTCACGAATCCAATCCACCACCAAGCTTGAAGATCCTGCATAACTCTGATAAGGGAAAAACAAATAGGGGTTACGAGCTTTACAGCTCAGTAAGGTCTCCAAACAGTCATCATTAATAATAACAATACTTTGAAAATATCAAGGATATAAGAGTATATCATGTCATGCAGTCAAAATATTCAAGCCTCATGTATGACAAAATCTTGATAACTTTACATTTATCTTTTAGAATTTTCGTTAATTAATCTTTATCTTTAGAATTCTGGACTAACCACGGTCATATTTCAGCCCATGACTGGCAATCTCATTGTCCATGCCTGTGAAAGACAATATTTATCACGATTCAGCCTGTGACCGGCAATATCATTGTCCATGCCTGTGAAAGACAATATTTGTCATGATTCCGCCTGTGACCGGCAAATCCATGCCTGCGATAGGCAATATTTATTACGATTCTACCTGTGACCGGCAAATCCATGCTTGCAATAGGCAATATTTATCACGATTCCGTCTGTGACCGGCAATATCAGTAACCACGATCCCGTGGCATGGCTAGTCCAATTACCATTAACACTTTATCCTTTCACATCATCATGTCAAATCATATTACAATGTCAAACCATGAAATCTCAAATCTTTGATTGACCGGCAACACGTTCCAAACCAATAAAATATAACTTTCTTGGTAAAACATGATATATAGAAACATAATTAATAATCTCAAATATACTATCCATCTCGAGAAATCAAATATACGATGCAAAACAAACATGCCTGCCAATGCTCATATGCACGGATCAAATTATGTCATGTAAAATAATATATAGAACTGGTGATCATGTCCAGAATCCTTACCTTCGATCGCTAATCCAAAATATCCGGTATTAATCTATACCCGGAGTTCGCTCAACACTTCCTGCTTAGGAGACTATTCCCATAAATAACTCTTAATGTAAATAATAATCCTAAATCAATTATAAAAATCCAAAATCTTTTACTAGAATTTCATCGATAGTCCATCTGTAAAATTCTATCATCACAATTCCCAAGAAAGGAGACTTTCCAATCATCTCTTTGCTCATCTTCTCCTCTCTCTTCTCTTCTTTCTCTTTCTTTCTTCCTCTCTCCTCTTTTTTTTCTTCTCTTTCTCTCTCCTCTTCTCCTCTCTTCTTGGCTCTCTGGCTCTCTGCACTATTGGCCCTTCTAAATAAAAATCCTCGACATCCCTGTTAAAAAGAGGAATAAAACCAATCCAAAATCATCTCAAACGTCATCTGAGAAGTCTAAAATCATCAAGATATCTTCCCAGTCGTCTGATCTGGTATCGACACCTCAAACCGCATCAAAATCCAAATCCAAAAATCTCTGATCAAGCCTAAACTCCATCGGACTCATCTCAGCAGTTCGATCAGGCGATCGGACGGTCCAGATCAAGCAAAAAAGGGCATAGACCGCGGTGGACCACGAGAAACCCCTGGGAAACGCCCAGAATACGACGGAAAAATGCCTTAACGTCGCCCACCTCCGGCTGGGCCTAGCCCAGCCGCCCGTGTTGTGCGCGTGGGCCTGGGCCGCACCCTGCGGGCCCGCGCATCGGGCCGGGCTGCGCACCGCGTGCCCGCGCATCACACGCCTGCGTGTCGCGCCGCCCACGTGTCGCTCGCACCCGCTCGCCCACCTGCGTCACATGCTAGCGCGCTCGCGTCCACGCGCCCGCATGCCCGTTCACCAGCTCGCCCCCGCTTGCCTGGGCTACACGCTGGGCCGCGCACTGGTCTGGGCCGGTCCAGCAAGTTGGCCGGTAGGGCTTCAATCTCTTTTTTTTTTTTTTTTCTTTTTTTCCGGGTCGTTACAATCCAACAGTGGGAATTTATCAGGATTTTGGTGGTTCACCGTAGCACTACTTTTAGCTAATAATTCACCTGCAAATCTATTTCTGGTGTTTCCAAGTTCACTCCGCCTAGCGCTACCCTCATCTCATCGTGATGATCTCGTTAATGCGTTCAGGACGCTCTACTTCACTTCAGATCTAACGGTAAGCATTCTTAATTACTTTGGGATCGCTGCACCTCATCCACGCATAACACGATCATATGTGACTAGATGTGAATGACTAATATAATTTGATGGAGTTTTCATCAAATTAAAAAACTCTAATTTGATGGAGTAGGGTGGGTATTGCGGGACCTGATATGTTTATAGGAGTAGAACAATCTGTTGTCATTGCTATGTTCAAAAAAATAAAAAATAAAAAGTGTTTCGCAAGCTGTTGGTTTTGCTGCGGACGGTAGCAGTGTCTTGATATCCGTGACATCATCCTCGTGTGGGTTTTGCTGAAGGTTTACTTGTGGATTGCCGAGCTGATGGATGGTCGAAGGGGAGAAGCCCCGGTCTCTCGGAGGTTCTGCATCCGAGGATAAGGAGGAGGGTCTGCGTTCATGGGCAAAGGTGGTTGAGGATTCTGTGTGACCTCCGCTCTAGTCGTCGTACAAGCTTTCGGAGACGGAGATCGATCGACTCCAATCGAGCTTCATCAAGATCTTGGTGATGTCGACGCCGGCGATCGACGAGTCCCACCGGAACTAGGAAGGTTTGGCTACGATCTTTCGTAGTCTGGGGCACAGGGTTTCGGCGTTCTCGATGGCCAAGGAGGTACGGATTAGAATGGGTTTGGCCTACGAGCCGGAGGTGTTCCCCATCGGTGACGACCACCTCGTCCTCCAACTTAGCTCATCGGAGGACTGTGTAAAAGTGAAAGAGGGTGGGCCGTGGCTCATTGGTGGATAGCTCATGGCTCTGGCTGAGTGGGAGCCGGATTTTCTTCCAGGGCGTAAACTGATTAACAAAACTGTGGTTTGGATGAGGCTCCCGGAGCTCCCCTTAGAGTATTGGCTGCCGTCTGCGATCATGGAGGTGGCCGGAGAAGCGGGACGCCCTCTTTTCATAGACAGCTTCACGGATAAGATGAGGAAGACCGATTATGCCAGGGTCAGGCTGGAACTCGATACATCAAGGCCTCTACTTCATGGCATTCAGATTCAGGGGCACCGGTCCATTTTCTGGCAACAATTCGTCTACGAGAACCTGCCTTCCATGTGCTTCCACTACGGTCGGATAGGCCACACGGTCGAAGCCTACCGGTTCTCGGCTGAAGCTCTACAGGAAAAAATGGCATCCTCTGGTCTATATCCAGAGAATTTTGTTAATGAAGCAGGAGGGAAGGTGGCAAAAATCAGGCTTCAGAGGTTGTACATGAAGAGATGCCAGTGGGAGGGGTTCGCCTTAGGTTCGGTCCATGTATCACCATCTCGCGGATTTGTCAACCTCGTTCGGTGGGCACCCCTATCAGTGGGAGTCAGGAACCAGACAAAGGTAAGGGCTCTGTTTCCTCCTCAAGGCCTTCCTCTTCATCCCTGCCTTGATCGTCTCCAGCCCCCTGCTCTTCTCCCCCCAATTCACCACCGAATTCGGAAGGTTGGCAGAAGCCAACGAAAGTTGCTCAGCGCCACTCTCCAGATGCTGGTGCTTTAGTACAATCAGGGAGTAGCAGTGAATTCCAAGGGACGCAAAGCATCTTCGGCCCGCTCGCTGATTGCATGAAGCTTGTCCCGGTTGACCTGGGTCATAAAAATCTGTCGATGATTGAGTATAGATCGGTTTCTTTGAAGCACTCTCGAAGTCCTCCAAGGGCCTCATCTCCTCCATCTCTCCAGTTGGCTCCGGTCTCGGTGATCATGTTAGTCTTCCTAATTCTTGTATGTTAAAGGACAAGGTGGGGATTGGTGCTGAGGTTGGGCAGTTAGCACTGGTTTCTAAAGCCTCTCCTGTAGATGGGTCTTCGTCTGTGTCGTCTAGAATAGGGGACTTGAAGAGGGAGGCCAGGATGGTTGGAGGGAAGTCTGGGGGAGGGCGGACGGCTTCAGGTTCTCCTGAAGGCCATGGGGAAATGAAGGGGAGGACTTGGGTTCGGGTCTCTAGGGAGGGGGGAGTTTTGGTCTTTCTAGGGTTCCTGGGGAGGAGGGGGTCTCCTCCACGGTTGAGACTGCTGGGGCTATGGGAGGGGGTTCTGGGTCGGTGGTTGAGTCTGGTGATGTTAAGGCTACTGTACTTCCTGGGGTGTCTTCGGGAGTTTCTGGGGCCTTAGGGGTGGCTAAGGATGCTGTGGTCTCTAGGGTGTCTTCTAGAGTTTCTGGTAATGCCATCACTGGGGTGGTTTCTGGAGCATCCACTGGAGCTTCTGGGGCCTTAGGGGTGGCTGGGGGGATTCTTAAGGGGAAGAAGCAAGCTGTGCCCGTCGAGTGCTCTAAACTGGCTTGTGGAACTGCTGCTCCTGAGAAGGGGGTTACTGAGTATTATGGTTATGTTGTTGCTGTGGGGTTGGAGGGTGTTGGGGGCTCTGGGCTAGGGGTTCTGTTGGGCCATGAGGGCATCTATACCAAGCTCAAAGAGGCACTGGAGGCAGTGGGGGGATCTTCTATGGGCCTAGGTCTGGGGGTTGACTCGGCGAGGGCAGGCGGTCAGGGGTCTTCTAAAACTGGATCTGTAAATTCCAAGTGTATAGGGTCAGGATATCTAGCGGGTCTGAAGCCAGGTTCTCCTTAATCTTGTTTTCCTTTAATGAAAGTTTTTGTATGGAATGTAAGCAAGGCGAAAAAACCTTCCTTTTTATCTACATATGGCAGGTTTCTTCAGTTACATCACCCTTAGATTTGTATTTTGTTGGAGACGAGACTTTCTAGGTCCAGTCTAGATGTGTTCGGCGAAGAATTCCCCATGAATGGGGCTTTTATTTTGTTGATTCCCAAGGCCTGGCTGAGGGAATCATTGTGACCTGGGATAGGGAAGTGGCCAACATTAACATTTTCCATCGCTCCCCTCAGTTTGTGGCTATTGTCGTGTCTGAACCGAACTACCCTACGTGGCTCTTATGTGGCATCTATGCCAGTACTTTGTACAGGGAGCGTAGGGTGGTCTGGGAGGAGGCCTCGGCTTTGATTGATCAGGATGTGCCCACTATTGGTGCTGATGATTTTAATGTGGTAGACCAGGCTGAGGATAAGCGGGGAGGTAGACCTTTCGTTGAGGATGTTGCCACCAGGGAATTTTCTCAATTTATTCATCACAATGGTTTGATTGATATGGGCTTTGTCGGTCCGCGCCACACTTGGTGTAACAATCGTTCAGGTCCTGCCAGAGTTTGGGAGCAACTTGACCGATTTTACGCTACCCCCTCCTGGCTGTCTTGGTTTCCGGTGCACTCCATTCATCATCTAAACCATATTGCCTCGAACCACTAACCTATTCTTTTATCAGTTGATCAAGCCATTCACGGATCCACACCATTCGGATTTGAAAAATTCTGGCTCTCTTATCCGAAATCCAAGGACATGGTCAAGGAGGTGTGGAGGATCCCGATTCGCAGAGATGCTTTTTATCGGATTTCTCGGAGGATGGAGCTGCTCAGGAGGCGTCTCCTTAGGTGGAATAAGATGGAGGTGGGCAATGTGATGACTAAAATCAAGGTCGTCGAGAGTTCTATTAATGCCCTGCAGGACAAGGAGGATAGGTTCGGGTATTTATCACAGGACGACCTGGATGCTCTTCGGTCCCACCTTTCTATGCATCATGCCCTGCTTCAGAATCAGGAGGTCATCTGGTGTCAGAAGTCCAGAATGCAATGGCTGAAGGAAGGTGATAGAAACACCCGCTTCTTTCATCAAGCCACCATTATTCGTAGGAACAGAAATAGAATCAAAGCCTTTTACTCGGCAAATGGTGCTTGGATTGAAGATGAAGATTCAATTAGAAGGGAGATTCTGTCATACTTTTCTTCTAGGAGGACGGCTTCTAGCCATTCCACCCACTCCTTTTCTTCTTACCCTTCTTTGCTTTCTGTTTTAGCTTTCCAAAACTCTGTGATCCTAGCTCAGGTGATCGAGGAGGAGGTTAAATCTACCCTTTGGTCTCTCGGGGAAGACAAAGCCCCAGGTCCGAACGGGTTTTCCCCATTTTTCTTTCGATCTCACTAGTCGACTCTTCATGCAGATATTATTGGAGCTGTTCAGTTATTTTTTGCCTCGGGGAGGTTGCCTAATTCCTGGAAGCAAACTTATATTACTCTTATTCTGAAATACTCTGATGCTTTTGAGCCCACTCATTACCAGCCTATTAGCCTGTGCAACACTCTTTACAAGATCTGTGCTAAATTATTGGCCAACAGAATGAAGAATATTCTTCCTCATCTGATCTGCCAAGAACAGGATGCTTTTGTTGCTGGTCGGAATATTTCTGATAATGTTCTTCTTGTCCAGGAATTTATGTATAATCTTTGGCGTGCTCCTCCTTGACACAGTCTGATGGTTATCAAAATTGATATGGAAAGGGCTTATGATCGCGTCAATTGGGACTTTTTATGTTATGCTATGGCGGATTTCGGCTTTCACTGGTCATGGATTTCTTTGATTATGTCGTGCATCAGCAGGCCTTCCTTTTCTATTCTAATCAACGGCTCTCCCACAAAATTCCTTTCCTCGACTATGGGTCAAGGTTGTCCCCTCTCTCCATACCTATTTATTATTTGTGCTGACTTCTTGTCGAGAGCATTGCGAATAGCTGTTCGGGATTCGGTGATTCAACTATACCATCCCATCTCAACTGCTCCTCCGGTCTCGCATCTTTTATTTGCAGATGACTGTTTGATCCTAGGGCATGACTCGATCATCTATGCTCAGGGTTTTCGGAGAGTGATGGAGGACTACTGCTTGGCTTCGGGGCAAAGGGTCAATCTACAAAAGTCTGGCATCTATTTTAGCCCTAGAACTCCCACCAGACTGCACCACAGGATCAGGAATATTCTTGGTGTTGCGGAGTGAGATGGTTTGCTCTCTTATTTGGGTGTCCCCATCAAAGGAGCCAGGTTGAGCTGTTAGGAATGTGCCCCCTTGGTGTCTGCTGTGAGGGACAGAATTGATGGCTGGCAAGGCAGATCCCTCTTTTCGATGGGACGGATTACCCTCATTCGATCAATTCTCACTTCTTTTCCGATTTATCTTCTATCTAATTCGGTTATTCCCAAGACTATCATCCTCAAGTTAGAGTAGATGGTCCGAGCTTTTCTTTAGGGTTCTTCCATTGCCCGGTGGAGGGTCCATTTAATCAGATGGGAGATTCAATGTCAGCCAATTCGGCATGGGGGCTTAGGGATTCACTCTCTTGTTTCCAGGTGAGAGGCTTTCTTGGCTAGGCATGTTGCAAGATATTTTCTGTCGCCTAATAGTTTATGGTCCACCTTCCTGAGAGCCAGGTATGCTGATATTTCTGTTGATTCTGATAGCCTTTATGTTCCTCCCAGGCATTGCTCTTCCATTTGGAAAGAAATGGTTGCCAGGGTGTCGGCCATTTTGTCTCATTTATCTTAGGTTATTTGTGATGGCTGTTCTATCAGATTCATGCATGACCCCTGGATTTCGGATACTCCCTTGATAAGGTGGTTGACCTTCATCTCTGTGCTTACACTAGGGACGATGTCTATCTCTGATATATTGCTCCCTGGGCAGTCTCAATGGGATCGGGATGTTGTTATCTCCATTTTTGGAAATATCCTTGATCACCGGGTATTATCTATCATCCTTCTGGTCTTTTCTTGCCCAGATACTAGAGTATGGCAACATTCTACTTCATCTCGGGTGCCTATACCATCCCTGATGTCTATCTTTGCTCCACAACCTCTGATGCCTCAAGATTTTGGCTGGATATGGTCTTTGCCAGTTCATCCTTGGGTTTCCCTCTTTCTTTGGAAACTCGCTTGGCATTGCCTTCTTACTTGGGATTTGCTGTCATCCAGAGGGATTTCTTTACCTTCATCCTGCCCACTCTATGGGAAGGAGCATGAGACTCAGGCACATGCCCTGTTTCGGTGCAGTAGTGTCAAGGTTGTATGGCAAGTCGCTAGATTTCAGGACATGTTTACTCAGACTGATGAAGTGGACGACTCATTTATGACCTTCCTGAGCTCGTGCACTGTTGACTCCTCAGCGACTCTACCAGCTTAGTTAACCTATCATATCTGGCTCTCATGTAATCATTTAGTCTTCAATTCTGGCAGATGGTCTTCCAGGATGATTGTCAAGAGGGCTTGGGTCAGTGCTAGGGAGTACCAGAGCTCGTCTGTGAGATCTTCGGAGATCTGGGGTTCCTCTTCCACTCGTCAAGCATCCCCTCGGGTGTTCATCTCCTGGAAACCCCCTCCTCCACTCTTCATCACAGTCAGCTTTGACGGGAGTCTCTGGTGTCGGCAGGGAGGTGCGGTGTTTGTTATCCATGACTCTCGTCTCGATTTTCTGGCCACTGGTGGCTTCCCTATCCAGGATTCTACCGTTCCGGGAGTGGAGTTATATGCAGCCTAGGAAGGGATTCGATATGCCCATCTAGTTCTCCATCTGAACTGCTTGATCATTGAGGGCGACTCAACGACTATGGTATCCTGTATTAGACAGACTCTGAGAGCGTCTACGATTCACCCGATTATTCGGGATATTAGGCTCCTCCTGCAGGATTGTGTCTATGTTGAGGTGCGTCATATTTTTAGGGAAGCCAATTCAGCTGCCAACTGGATAGCTTCCTTTGTGGCATACCACCCTAGTTCTGTTGTTTGGTCTAATTGGCTCGCTGCTCCTATACAGTTTAGAAGTGTTTTACTTTCTGACTATCTGAGTTGTATTCATTCTCGTTGCTCGTAATGAATACACCATCTTTACCAAAAAAAAAAAATCTACCAAAATGAATAAATAAATGCTGTATTTGCACCTTCGTGCCTTTCGGTAGTTCGATCCTCGTGACCGTTGATCATTTTCAAGTTTTTTAATATATTTTTTGAAGGGTTACAGCGAGATGTATTTTGCCATGTTGGAATTTCATATTCCAGTTCTTTCTAAATGAAAGTGAGCATTGTTATCAGAATGATAAATCATGTAAAGCATGAAAGGACTGATTGAGCACCATGAAAATGAAGTTGAAATAAGGTGGTTGAAATTGAGTAATGACAAAGTATAAGACTGAAAACATATTATCAAATGTATGGCATCCACTAAAAGCCAAATATGTCAACAAGTTTTTAGCGTATATGGTTGTTATCTTACTCCTAAGGATTGCCCCCCAGAAAATCTAGGATTTAAATTGATATTATGTTCATCATCATAGCATGCTCTACTTTGATAATACTCGCAGGATCGTTGGAGAATCCTAGTGGCTTCATTTTTTTGATTTCATGCTTGTTGGCCATCGATCATGAATCAATCAATGCCCAAAGAAGCAACCACCAGTATTGCTCAGAAAGCATAAAAAAGTTGAACAATATTGTGCATTAGATTTAATTTCTTGATTTTTATGATTTATGATCATAATTATAAAATTCTCTGTTTTGATAAGATGGAGAGGTTGGACGCTTTGAAACTTGTTGGATAATTTTGATGATTCAACTGTATGATTTTGTAGTGGCCATTATATAAATCAATTAATATTATAAGGACCCCTACAGATATTTTGTATTTAATTCTATATCGATTATTTGTAAAAAAGATCTTAGATACTTGTACAAAGTTAAAGAATCCAAATAATACTTTTTGGCTAGTCTTTTTTAATAAGATTCTGAATTGTTATGACTAACATCAAAACTGATTTAGCTCATAGTCTATACGGACTAAAGAATATTGCAGTACAGGTTCATTAGAATTGATCATGGTATTTATGAATAAATACATGAAATTAAATCTTTAGCTTAGCAAGAATACTAAGACTTAGTGGAGGAGCATGTAAGGACTTGTACAAACATATATTTAATCTATCATATAAGGACTTGTACACATGTATTTAGTCTATCTATATTATTGTCTAACAAATACAAATATGGATGCAGATATTAGTAAATACAAAAATTCATATCTATATATATTTTAAATAGATATAGATATATATTGGATACCAGAAGTATGAATATAAATATGGATATATATATAATAATTAAACTTTATAACTATAGAATTAGAAATATTACTAAATAGATAATAAATCAAGTTATTAACATATTAATATAGTTGTATATTTTTTTAAAAAATAAATGACTGATATATAAAATTACTTATGATTATATATAGAATCAGATATTTGGATATAGATCAGATAATTATCTATCTATATCTGTTGACTTTGGCTCCTTAGTTTTGATGATTAACAAAAGGTTGAGTATATGTTTGGACTAATGTTTCATCTCAAGATAAAGTTTCAGGACTTAGGTTATTCAAAAAGAGTATCAAGAGTACAATGATGAAACTAAGTTTGCCTGATTTGGAAAAGAGCTCTTCTACCTTGGACAAGATCAAATTTCTCATATTGGACCTTCCTGTTAAGAAATAATTATCAAAAGAAACAAAGGCTTAGAGAAACTCAAGCATGGCACGCACATCTCTAAGAGTTTCAGAAAATTTCAGATCAGAGGTCGACCACCAGAGGTCGACACCTTGTCAAAGGTCGACCACCAGAGGTCGACTCATGAAGAGAAGAAAAGTTCAGCATGGCCGGCATGGCAAAATCTCAGTGGCACGCTCCAGAGGTCGACCACCAGAGGTCAACACCTGTCCAGAGGTCGACTCATAGCCTGAGAATTCAAAATGGGTAGAACTATGGTTTTCTGGATTTTTGCCTAAAACAAACTGGAGGTCGACTCATGAGGTCGACACTTGATCCAGAGGTCGACTCATGGCATAACGGCTAGTTTTTTTGAACTTTTGATTTGATTTCTAACGGCCATAAACGGCCATATTTTTGATTCTAACGGTCTTGTGAAGTTGTTTCAGCATGAATGAGGTATTTAACCGCCACCAAACTTCAAAAAAGACAAGGAGACAAAGTAAAAAAGTTTAGAGTCAAAGTACAAAGCCTTCAATCAATTCCAAGCCAAAAGAGTGAGAAAACCAAGAGATTTCTTTGCCAAAAGCTTTCCATCTTTGAGGAATCCAACTTTCAAGGATTTGGCATTTAGTGAGGTCCAAAGATTCCAAGGGAAAAGGCTTGAAGAGTCTCCATCAAGAGCTTCAACGAATTTCTTATTGCTCAAAAGGAGTTTGTCTAGTTTTATTAATTGTATTCATATTCTATTTGTGGTAGGCTAGTTTCAAGGGAATTTGAAACTAGTGTGAGATTTGTTGGTGAGCCAATTGATAAAACCAACTAGGGTTGCTTGTAAGCCCGAAGCCAAAACAAGTGAGTGAGGTTTGTTGGTGAGCCAATTGATAAAACCAACTAGGGTTGCTTGTAAGCCCGAAGCCAAAACAAGTGTGTAAGGTTTTGACTTGTGAGCCTGGTAAAACAAGTCGGCTGTAATTTAAAGATTATAGTGGAAATTCCCAAGTGGAGCTTGGGGAGTGGATGTAGGTGCTAGGTGCACCGAACCATTATACTTCTTGTGTGTTTGCATTGCTCTTCTTTTGCTCTTTAATTGTTGATTTATTTCATTGCTTCCGTTGCACAATTATTTGAGCACTATCACTTTTCACCTTAAAACTTGATAGCACATATATTGCTTTAATTTTTTAAATACCCAATTCACCCCCCTCTTAGGCACCATATCTGGGCAACAAGTGGTATCAGAGCACCGGTACTCTCTTGTAGGTCCAACGATCTTGAGTTAAAAATCATGGCCACCCCAATTGGAATGGGTATAGTTGAAGGACAAGCATCAAATCACCCTCCTTTCTTTAATGGCACAAACTATACATACTGAAAAACTCGTATGCGTATTTATTTACAAGCTGTAGATTATCATATATGGAGAATAATTACTAAAGGGCCTCATCAGCCCACTCACTTGGTTAATGGGATTATCACCCCAAAGTCTGAAGAAGAATGGGATGACAATGACATCAAACAAGCTGAGTTAAATGCTAAGGCGATGAATTTGCTATTCTGTGCACTTGACCCTAGTGAATTCAACAGAATATCAAATTGTATTTCCGCCAAAGAAATTTGGGATACACTTGAGGTTACCCATGAGGGTACACACCAAGTGAAGACCACAAAGGTGAACATGCTCATTCATACGTATGAGATATTCAGGATGGAACCAACTGAAAGTATAAGTGAAATGTATACTAGATTTACCAATATAGTAAATGGTATGAGGAGTTTGGGAAAAATTATATCTAATGGTGAACTGGTTAACAAACTTCTCAGGTCTCTTCCGGCTTCATGGGATGCGAAAGTAACAGCTATAGAAGAAGCCAAGGATGTCAATACTCTACCTCTCGAGCAGCTTCTTGGATCACTGATGACTTACGAGCTTTCACTAAAGCAGAAAACAGTGGACAATGACAAGAAGAAGAAAGCCATAGCCTTCAAGTCCACTACAAAAGAAGAGTCAAGTGATGAATCAGAAGAAGAAGCTGATGATGATGAGACAGCCCTCATTACAAGAAAATTCAAAAGATTCATGAGAAAGAAGAAGGGCTTCTACAAGAAAAGGCCACAAAAAGGTGATCACAATAAGGAAAAAGAGAAAAAGAAAGAAAGTGATCCACCCATCTGCTTCGAGTGCAAGAAGCCTGGACATTACAAAACGGATTGCCCTTTGCTTAAAAAGAGTCGAAGGATGTTGAGAAAGAAAGCCATGATGGCTACCTGGAGTGAGAGTGAGGACTCTAGCAGTGATGAAGAGCAGCAGGTAGTCGCCAACTTATGTTTCATGGCCAATGAAGATAATGAGGTGTGCCTTGTAACCAAAAATAAAAGAAGAATGTGGTATCTGGATAGTGGTTGCTCAAGGCACATGACTGGGGATGTGAAGCAATTCTCATCACTAGCAGCTATTGATGGTGGAAACGTTACTTTTGGTGATAATGGAAAAGGCAAAATTGTCGGAATTGGTAAAATCCATATCACCCCTAATGCTTATGTAGATAATGTATTATTTGTTGATGGCTTGAAGCATAATCTTTTTAGCATTAGTCAGTTTTGTGATAAGGGTTTTAAAGTAATTTTTGAATCATCTTTGTGCATGGTATCTAGTCTAGATGTCGATGGCATCAAGTTCACTGGTCTTAGGCATGGAAACATTTACATGGTTGATCTTGATGATCTAGCCATGGAAAGTGGTCAATGCCTAGTGGCTAAGGAAGCCAAGGCAAGTGAAACTAGTTGGCTTTGGCATCGTAGGCTAGGGCATGCCAGTATGCAGTTGATTTCAAAATTAAGCAAAAAGAATCTTGTAAAAGAATTGCCAAAACTCACATTTGAAAAAGATAAGATTTGTGCTGCATGTCAATTTGGAAAACAAACTAAATCTACTTTCAAACCTAAAGGAGTAGTATCTACTACTAGACCCCTTGAATTATTGCATATGGACCTCTTTGGACCAACCAGAACAACTAGTTTGGGAGGTAAAAAATATGGGCTAGTAATTGTAGATGATTACTCACGATTTACTTGGATGATGTTTTTAGCTCATAAAGATGAAACATTTTCAGCTTTTGTTAAATTTCATAAAAGGGTTTCAAACGAAAAAGATCTCACTATTGTTTCTTTGCGTAGTGATCATGGAACTGAATTTGACAATCATGATTTTGAAGCTTTTTGTAATGAAAATGGTATTAGTCATAATTTTTCTGCACCTAGGACACCTCAACAAAATGGGGTGGTAGAAAGAAAGAACAGGACACTTGAAGAAATGGCACGCACAATGCTTTGCGAAAATGATTTACCTAGATATTTTTGGACAGAAGCCATTAATACTTCCTGTTACATTTTAAATCGTGTTTTAATTCGACCTATTTTGAAGAAAACACCATATGAGCTTTGAAAAAATCGAAAACCTAATCTCAAGTATTTTCGTGTATTTGGTTGCCGCTGTTTCATGTTAAATAATGGCAAAGATAATATCAGTAAATTTGATGCCAAGTCAGATGAGGGTATCTTCTTAGGATACTCTACTTCTAGCAAGGCATACAGGGTCTTCAACAGAAGAACTCTTCTGGTTGAAGAATCAATTTATGTAGTGTTTGATGAATCTAACGAAAAATCTTCTAGAAAAGAAGATTCTATTGATGTTGAAACAGGTACAAAGAAGCTTGAACAATTGACAATCAATGAAGATGAGCCCAAAGGAGATGATGATCAAGAGAATCAAGATCAAATTCAAGAGATCAATGCAACTTCACCAAAACCATTACATAAAGAATGGAGGTATGCACACGGACACCCTAAAGAGCTAATAATTGGTGATCCATCAAAGGGGGTAAGTACACGCTCTTCTATTAGAAATGTTTGTGATTATTTAGCTTTTGTATCTCAGATAGAGCCTAAGTCAATAGAAGAAGCTGAAAAAGATTGTAACTGGATTAATACTATGCAAGATGAACTAAACCAATTTAAAAGAAATAATGTTTGGACTTTAACTGAAAGACCCCTTAATGTTTCTGTAATTGGTACAAAATGGGTTTTTAGAAATAAACTTGATGAACATGGTATTGTAATTAGGAACAAAGCTAGACTTGTTGCTAAAGGCTACAACCAGGAAGAAGGGATCGACTTTGATGAAACCTTTGCTCCTGTTGCTAGGCTAGAAGCAATTAGACTTTTACTTGCTTTTGCTTGTTTTATGGATTTCAAGTTATTTCAAATGGATGTAAAGAGTGCCTTTTTAAATGGATTTATTGAAGAGGAGGTTTATGTTGAACAACCTCCTGGTTTTGAAAATCATGAATTTCCTAATCATGTTTTTAAATTGCATAAAGCATTGTATGGTTTAAAGCAAGCTCCTAGAGCTTGGTATGATAGATTAAGTTCTTTTTTGATGAAAAATGATTTCTCTAGAGGTAATGTAGATAATACATTGTTTTTGAAAAAGAAAAATGATGATCTCTTAGTAGTACAAATCTATGTAGATGATATTATTTTTGGTGCTACTAACGAATGTCTTTGTCAAGAATTTGCAAAGTTAATGCAGAGTGAGTTCGAGATGAGCATGATGGGAGAACTCAACTTCTTCCTCGGACTCCAAATTAAGCAAACCAAAGAGGGGATCTCCATCAACCAAGCCAAGTACACAAGGGAGATATTGAAAAAGTTTGGGATGGAGACTACCAAACCAATAGGTACCCCTATGAGCTCTTCATGTAAATTAGACAAAGATGAATGTGGTAAATCAGTAGACCAAAAACTATATAGAGGCATGATTGGTTCATTGCTATATCTAACTGCCAGTAGACCAGATATAATGTTTAGTGTTTGTATGTGTGCATGTTTTCAGTCTGCTCCTAAAGAATCACATCTCTTAGCTGTAAAACATATATTTAGATACTTATCTGGGTCTATCGAAATTGGTCTTTGGTACTCTAGAGAGTCATCATATGAATTAATTGCATATTCTGATGCTGATTTTGCTGGGTGTAAACTTGATCGAAAAAGTACTAGTGGAACTTGTCAATTCCTAGGAGTTAATTTGATTTCATGGAGCAGTAAGAAACAGAATTTGGTTGCTCTATCTACGGCGGAAGCCGAATATATAGCAGCTGGAAGCTGTTGTGCTCAGATTCTATGGATCAAACAACAAGTCGAGGACTTTGGCATCAAACTAATTAAGACACCCATAAGATGTGATAATACTAGTGCAATCAATTTAACGAAAAATCCTGTACAACATTCAAGAAGCAAACATATTGAAATAAGACATCATTTCATAAGAGATCACGTTCAAAACTCTAATGTGTTGTTAGAATTTATTTGTACTGATTATCAATTGGCTGATATATTCACAAAACCATTGAATGAAGATAGATTTTGTATGATCAGAAGAGAACTGGGAGTCATTGATCCTTTTGCTTGAAACTCTTCAATTTTTATCAAAATTCCTCAAAAATGATTTATAAATTCTCAAATATGTTTAAAGGTTATTTTTCTAAATTATATCAATTTTTTTAAATTTTACAGAATTTTATTTTGGGTAATTTATTGTTGGAGGTCGACACTTTAATTTTTCGGAGGTCGACACTTGAGGTCGACCCCTAAGGCTTTTGGAGGTCGACACTTGAGGTCGACCCCTGAAAATTTTTAGAGGTCGACACTTGAACGGAAAACCTCTTTTTTAAAACCCGTCCGCAAGCCTTTTTTCTCCATTTTCTTTTCACTTCTCCTTCGTGTGGTCCCCCTCCAATTTCCCTAAACCCCTAAACAGTGCATTTCCACCCTTCTCCTTCATCTTTTTGGGAAATCCTCTCCTCTCCTCTTACTTTCCTTGGAATCAAACCTCTTTTTGATCGTGTTTTTGGTTTTGGACAACCGAAACCCTTTGCATCTATCTACCCTCAAATCTCGGTTGTTTTTCAATTAAAATCACTTATTTCTTTCCTCCGTTTCTTACTTTTTCTTCATTTACTCTCATTTTTTTCCATTCTCACAAACCCTATCTCACCATTTCACCTTCTCCTCTTTTTCTCAATCCGTGAACCTCTCTTTCCCTCTCCTTTCCTCTTAGCCTTGCTTCATTGCACTTCTCCCTAAGTTACCCCTCTTCCTTTCTTATGGGTCCAAGAAAGCACTTGGCAGTAAGGAAAAGGAGATTGGAACAAGGCCAGGGTAGTACTGAGCGACGACGAAAGGTCAGACATGAGCGTGAGCCGACCCCAGAGCCACCTGCACCAGTGCCAGCCAGCTTAGTTCGGAAGAGCATTGCTAGTGGGAGGCGTGTGGATATACCATTCTGGGATCAGCATCACTTCTTTATTGGCGATGTACTGAGAGATGCAGGTCTGGTTCATTTCTGTACGATGTCTGAGAGATTCTACCCAAACCTCATCATGGAGTTTTATGGATCCATGGCCACTGATGGCGTTGGATGGTCTGCTACAGTACGTGGGATCGAGATTCCAGTGACACCGGAGGTCATCAGTCGCGTTTGGAGGATTCCACTTCACGGCACTGCTGCCACTTCGATCAGCGACAGAGAGCACGCCTTCAGATGTATTCTAGAGCATGAGGATGTTAGCGGCATTTCCACAGTAGCCGCTAACCAGCTTTCACTGGAGATGAGAGTGTTGCATCACATCATCGCCCGTATCTTGATTCCGAAGAGCGGGAGATTCGATTTTATCACTGAGCGTGAGCTGGTGTTGATGGTGTCCCTGAGACAGCGGACTCCCATCAACCTTCCCAGGATCATGCTTCAGCAGATGGGTGAGGCAGCATCTCACAGGAGACTTGTTCAGCCTTATGGCATGGGGCTGACTCAGCTATTCAGGGAGCATGGTATTTCATTTGACGGTATACCCTTCAGTCAGCTGCAGCATACTGATACTTATGGAGAGAAATCCCTGCATAGGATGGGATTTTGACTGATTGGTGACCGCTGGGTGCGACGAGAGTCTGGCCAGGAGCCAGATGAGGAGGATGAGATCCGAGCAGCTGAGGCAGGACCTTCAGAGCCTACTGATCATGTTACACCTCCTCGCCCAGCACCAGAGTCAGAGACTGCGGAGCCTAAGCCATTCACGCCACCACCCTCATCAACTCCAGCACCTACTACTACTGCTACACCACGGAGGACTTCAGCGAGGATATCGAACTTTGAGCAGAGAGTGACTGATCACATTTCAGAGGTCCGGACAGAGATCACTGGTGTACGACAGGAGCTACATGATCTGCGGATACACACAGACATGCGCATTGGTGCTCTCTCAGCTAGTATGGATACAGGATTCCGACAGATCCTCAGCCTACTGAGATTAGCACTGCCATCAGGGACTGCAGATCCGACAGTATCTCCTCCACATTCTGATGATGATGATGATGATGACTCCAGTGGATACAGTGACAGTGATGGAGATCAGCCTGGAGCAGGTAGTTCTGATATTCCACCTGCAGATCCAATTCCAGAGATACCCCCTGCTACTGATCCTCCAGCTACAGATCTTCCGAGTACAGATCCTCCAGCCACAGATGTGCCAGTTGATACTGAGCTTACAGAGTCACTGTTTGAGACTATTACTGGGATTCCGGATGATATAGATGAGCATACAGAGACAGACATTGATGATCCCACAGCTTATGAGCTAGTCAGCAGGCAGACCCCAGCTCAGTCTACTCAGCATACTGATCCGTCTACTCCTTCTGCTACTGCTTCAGTCGGGACACCTGTGGAGCCCTTTCCTCGGACCTATAGATCTCGTAGGACTACCCCTAGGTCTGGTCCCTCTCTGAGGACTCGGAGTCACTCTCATAGGACTCCAAAATCCTCATCTAGGATCATGGCTCCTGTCTCTTTTGATATACCTTCTGATGAGGAGTAGCCTCATAGATTTACTTGTTGTACTTAGTTTGCTTTGTATGGTCTGTTGTATCAGTGTTTTGTGCTTACTATGTAAGCAATTTTGTAACTGAATACATTTATTTTTATCTATATTATGATATTTTACTGTCTGATACCAGCTCTTAGCATTTATCTTTTTAAACCCTCAAGATAGAATATTTTTGTTATATTGAATGCACAAATTGAGGGGGAGCATGTATTTTATGCAACTAAATACTTTATTATAATTGAATATAAGTTTCCTTAATATATCTTTCACTACAAAAATGGACTTTTTGATTCTTGACAAAAAGGGGGAGTAGTAAAGTATATATGATTCTCATGAGTAAAGTATATATGAGACTCCTTCTTATGTGTAGTAAAGTATATATGATTCTTATGAGTAAAGCTTGTATGTTTCTTACTCATGAGAATGTTTTCACAAAAAGAAAGAAGTAAATGAAAAGTAAAATCTTTTTGACTCTTGAGAATGCCTTCACCAAAAGTAGATGAAAAGTAAAATTTTTATGATATACTCATGCATGTAAGGATTCTTTGAAAATTTTTATCATTGCTATATTTTGCTTTTGGACTTAATTGCATATATACTCAAGGTTTTGTCATCATCAAAAAGGGGGAGATTGTTGACTTTGGCTCCTTAGTTTTGATGATTAACAAAAGGTTGAGTATATATTTGGACTAATGTTTCATCTCAAGATAAAGTTTCAGGACTTAGGTTATTCAAAAAGAGTATCAAGAGTACAATGATGAAACTAAGTTTGCCTGATTTGGAAAAGAGCTCTTCTACCTTGGACAAGATCAAATTTCTCATATTGGACCTTCCTGTTAAGAAATAATTATCAAAAGAAATAAAGGCTTAGAGAAACTCAAGCATGGCACGCACATCTCTAAGAGTTTCAAAAATTTCAGATCAGAGGTCGACCACCAGAGGTCGACACCTTGTCAAAGGTCGACCACCAGAGGTCGACTCATGAAGAGAAGAAAAGTTCAGCATGGCCGGCACGGCAAAATCTCAGTGGCACGCTCCAGAGGTCGACCACCAGAGGTCAACACCTGTCCAGAGGTCGACTCATAGCCTGAGAATTCAAAATGGGCAGAACTATGGTTTTTTGGATTTTTGCCTAAAACAAACTGGAGGTCGACTCATGAGGTCGACACTTGATCCAGAGGTCGACTCATGGCATAACGGCTAGTTTTTCTGAACTTTTGATTTGATTTCTAACGGCCATATTTTTGATTCTAACGGTCTTGTGGAGTTGTTTCAGCATGAATGAGGTATTTAACCTCCACCAAACTTCAAAAAAGACAAGGAGACAAAGTGAAAAAGTTTAGAGTCAAAGTACAAAGCCTTCAATCAATTCCAAGCCAAAAGAGTGAGAAAACCAAGAGATTCCTTTGCCAAAAGCTTTCCATCTTTGAGGAACCCAACTTTCAAGGATTTGGCATTTAGTGAGGTCCAAAGATTCCAAGGAAAAAGGCTTGAAGAGTCTCCATCAAGAGTTTCAACGAATTTCTTATTGCTCAAAAGGAGTTTGTCTAGTTTTATTAATTGTATTCATATTCTATTTGTGGTAGGCTAGTTTCAAGGGAATTTGAAACTAGTGTGAGGTTTGTTGGTGAGCCAATTGATAAAACCAACTAGGGTTGCTTGTAAGCCCGAAGCCAAAACAAGTGAGTGAGGTTTGTTGGTGAGCCAATTGATAAAACCAACTAGGGTTGCTTGTAAGCCCGAAGCCAAAACAAGTGTGTAAGGTTTTGACTTGTGAGCCTGGTAAAACAAGTCGGCTGTAATCTAAAGATTATAGTGGAAATTTCCAAGTGGAGCTTGGGGAGTGGATGTAGGTGCTAGGTGCACCGAACCACTATACTTCTTGTGTGTTTGCATTGCTCTTCTTTTGCTCTTTAATTGTTGATTTATTTCATTGCTTCCGTTGCACAATTATTTGAGCACTATCACTTTTCACCTTAAAACTTGATAGCACATATATTGCTTTAATTTTTTAAATACCCAATTCACCCCCCCTCTTGGGCACCATATCTGGGCAACAATATCCATATCTATTTTTTTAGTTGGATGCTTAAATTTCTGCCCATATCTATATAGATTCAAATACAAAAACGAATCAAGTTAGATATTATCCATACTACTTTCTCTTGTACTCATATGTATCAATTATTTATAAAACTTTGGATATTTATATATAACCAAGGAATACCTCATGACTAGCTTTTTTGGATGAAGCCCTAGATTATTGCAAATATATGCAACAAAAAAAATAATAAAGGTTTTGATTAAAAGGCATTATCCCTTGCCTCTTAGGTAGGAAGTAAGGTCCTATTCAGGATAGTATTATCCATAGCTTTAGTGCTCTAGAATATGGTAGATATAAAATTATGGATGAAGATCAACCCCTCACAATAATATATATATATATATGTATGTATGCATGCATGCATGTATGTATGTATGTATGTATATATGTATGTATGTATCATTCATACATAGTTAGACTTGATTGCATTCAAGTGGATCTCTATTCAAATTTGATTAACTTTAGATTAAATATGAGGATTCTATATCAATAATTTAAGTTATTAGATATAATATACTACCTTTATACTATTTATCTATAAAAAATCATATAATTTAAAGATCCATAATCTCTGTATCAAATGATCAAAATATATATATATATAATTTGATGATATTTAGGTAGTCTAATTTTTTGATTACTTGTTGTATAGATTAGAGGTCTTCAAATTATATAATCTTTGATATGTAAATAATTAAAAAATAGTTTACATCCAACAATTCAGATCGTCAATGTGAAACTCTTATCATTTAATTTAAACATGATTGGATTTGAGTAAAGATTTCTTTTAGTATAGCCATGCAAATATATATTCGAGTGGAGAACTCAAAAAAAAATGTATTTATTCAACTAAATTTTTAAATATTTTATCATATATTTTAGCATGCTAATACAATGAAAATTATTTATTTTTGTGTTTACATGCTGCATAAATAAGAGAACAGTAATAATATGTGATATTTTATTACTCTATATTTTAAGTAATTATTGATCAAGATCAATAATATATATTTTTTATTTAAATAACCTATTTTTTATTTTAAACTCAAGAAAAGTGTATTCTCTCTCCTCTCAATCCTACATTCAATTAATATATGGTTCTGGATCATAAAATATATAAATTTTATTTTTTAAATATTTTTAGCAGTAGATTATGATAAATTCTATACAAAGTCAATGAATTAAGAAGAGCAGGCTAAAGCCTCATCCATAAAGTTGCAAATGGGTCGGGTTAATTCGTGACCCAATCTGATTCGATCCGTTTAGACTCGATCCAATCCATTTTTAGGAACCCATGCATCTGAGTCAGGTCCTAAAATTAGATCAATTCCATTTTTTCAGATCGAATATGAGTTTACCAAATTTGGACATGACCAAACCCGAGCTGACTCGAACATACTAATACTGTTAGGATCTGTTGTACCCATTCGGCTGATCCTGGGTCGTACCGGCCCAGAGGTCCGACTGGCTGACTCGTGGGAGGAGAGGTCCGGGCAACCCCTTCCTTCGAGGTCCGCCCGATCGGCTCCCGCGGAGATCCTGGTTGATTTCTTCCCTAGAAGGCCCGACCCACTGAAGTAGAGGTCCGACCACTCCATTCTCATCCAAGGATATCTCGATAACTCCAGAAGCCCCTTTCCAGCTGGTACTGGAATTCTGTTGTAACAAACTTCACGATGTGGCCATGACTCCGTGCCACCTGGCCATCACTCGGATCCTCCTAGGAACAAATCGGAGCTTTTTCAGCCTATCCCTTAACAGAATTTGACAGCATTCCATGCCTATTAAAGGCGCCCGAAGGACCTCCACTGAAGGCTAAGTATCCTCTTCCTTTCCCGTGTGCGATTCTCTTTTAATTTTCTCCATTCTGTTGCTCCAGACCCCCTGCTAACTTAAGTATCGGAGTGTCCCCAGCCGGAGCACCTCCGGCACTCAAAGGATTTTGTGCAGGTCGATCAGCAGAGGAGCTCTCCAGCGTAGCCAGCCCAGCCCGGTCCAAGGGAAGGTACAGCAACAGATTGGTGCTAGAGGAAGGGCTGCGAACTTCCATTCCACCCTCTGCTCTAAAAGGAAAGATTGACTGAGAAAATCTGGCAATGGCGAGGGGAAGAACTCGAAGTACCTTCTCTAGGAGAGGACATTCTCACCACAGGTCTGAAGCACCTCACAGGGAGGATGACACCGCTGCTGCCGCTGAGCCCACCATTACTCTAGGATTGCAGTAATTCTAGATGCTGGTGAACCACACTGAAACGCTCACCACGGTGGTCCAGCATTTCCAGGAAGCAGTCGATAATCGACAGCAGCCGCTTGCGATGTCTTGCATTAATCATCAGCTAGCCGTCGAGGCAAGTCAGCAGTCGGAGGCGCCCCCGCCTCTGTCCCACGCCGTTCTGGAGCCCCGAAGATCTTTGGGGACTCGCACTGACTGGAAGAGGGCAAGGTCAGCCTCCCCCTCTTTCGCTGACTCTGCCCCCTTGACGATCGGCACCCTGCCAAAGATCCGCGTGACTATGGCAGCAAAATCATGTGCATGGAAGAGCGCATTACTGAAATTGCTGAACGGCAGAAAGCTAGGGGGGCAGGCGTACGACACCCTCTACCTTTTTCTATTGAGATCTTAGGGCAGCCCACTTCCGAAAGTCTGACCTCGATCGGCAAAGGCTTTAGGGCAGCCCACTCCCGAAAATCTGACCCCGGTCGGCAAAGGCTTTAGGGCAGCCCACTTCCGAAAGACCGACCCCGGTCGGCAAAGGCTCTAGGGCAACCCACTCCTGAAAGTCCGACCTCGATCGGCAAAGGCTCTAGGGCAGCCCACTTCCGAAAGTTTGACCCTGGTCGGCAAAGGGTCTAGAGCAACCCACTTCCGAAAGTATGAACCCGGTTGGCAAAGGCTCTAAGACAACGCACATGGAGATCCGGCCTCAAATTTGGACAAGCCGACTGACCAGTGCTTGGAAGAAAAATTTCTGAGTACTCGAGTTCGGACTGAGCCGCAGTTCATTGGCTTTCCCGCAAATCTTAACTTCGGACGAGCCGACGAATCAGTACTTAAAAAAAAAAAAATGTAAGTTCCAAAGTTCGGAATAAGCTGATGCCTGTTAGCTATCTCGACAAACTTACGATCCTAAAGAGCAAACCGAAAATACTTAGAAGAATTTCAAAGAGTAACAGAGAAGTATCCCACTCCGTACACATCAACATACACTAGGAATATCAAAAGGGTTCTTCTATTAAGATCAAAAAAAGGTCAGTTACAAAAGGGGGTCAGACCTTTACAAACTCCTAAACTCCTTAGGTCTGACCCGCGAAAGGTGCGGCGAGGACCTCAGCTTCGGCCCCGCCCGCTACAACTGGAGTTTCAATTGGGACATCCGCCGTCTCTACATCAGCTAACACTGGAGCTTTGGCCATCCTCTTTTCCACACGGCCTTCAGCCTGGGGCTCACCCCCAGCGTCCGTCAGGTGCTCTTCCTCCTCCGCTGGCCCCCTTAGCTTGACGCCTGATAGGTCGAGCTCTAGGAAGAGTTCGGCCACCTTCTTCAGGCAGTCGTCGTAGCCCTCCGTGTAGAAAGCCGATGCTGCCTCCTCTACCTCTTCTGTGAAGTTATCGAAAGCCATGTACTTTGTCACGGCGTTCCGGACCTGCCCCGTCGCCAGTTCTTTGGCTTCCTAAAGCTGGAGCGCCAACTTCACCACAGCCTCCCGCTCGGCCTGGACCTTCTGATGCGGGACTAATATGCATGCAATTATTTTTGTATATTTTATATGTGGGGTCAGGTGATTAATTCCCAAATTTCAGATCAAAATTAGTTGTAGTCGGCCTCGGCAAGTTGCTCTTCCACCTCTTGTAGCCGGCGGGTAAGGGAGTTTACTTTTGCTTTCTTCTTCTTTAGTCTGGCCTCCCGGTCGGCCAGCCGGCTCTCTGCCTCCTTCAGCGCCTTCCTCGACGACTCGGCCTCCGCCTGGACAGACGCCAGCCTTTTCTCTGAAGATTTTAAGGATGCCTCCACGGTCGCTTGAGCCGCCTCCAGCTCCTGCACCTTCTTGGCAAAGGTCTTGGCCGCGTACAGCACTCGATCGATGCCGTCGTCCATTAGAGAAATGCCATGCAGAAGCTGCAAGCACAAGGCTAAGCTAGTACTACGTAAGACAATTGGAAGAAAGGAAAAAACACAAGGGAGTAAAAGAAGTGTTTTACCCTCATGAGGTCACGGTAGGATTCTGCGGCTACGTCACTCAGATTTTTCTAAATTGACAATTCCCAATCGGCATTCGTCATGGCCCCCTTGAGCAAACTCCATGCCTTCCTTGGGTTGTCCAGGGCATGCCAGTGTTGGAATGCCTCCTGACGGATTTATTCTTCAGATTCTACCTCGGTCGTTTCATTTTCGGTTGCTCCTCCTGCGACCGTCCCCTTTCCATTGTCCGCCAGGGGAACCATCTCCTCCTGGCCGACGGGCGGGGGGGCTGACGCCGCCACCTTGTCAGGAAGTTCTGGCCATTCCTGCCCCGATCGGGTAGCCGACCGCCCGACAAGAACTGAAGGCCCCAGCGCCTTCCTCGCCAACACCTCCGTAAGGGGGGTGTCGTCTTCACCAAAGTCCATGTCTACCACGGGCGTCGGTCGTTCCTCCTCCCGCCTTTTCTTTTGACTCTCTGCGAACTGCGTTGGGGTCAGCTCTGGGATGGCCCTCTTCCGTACCGCCTGTTGGATGACCCTGTCCTTGTCAATCTAAAGCATCCTCCTTCCTGTTGCAAGGGAAAACCAAAATGAGTAAAAGGAGAAGAAGCGACAAACTCGAGAAAGCAAGCTATAAGGGAAGAGGTCGACCCTTGCCTAAAAGTCTTTGAGGGCTGATTCCCATCTGGTGAAGGACATGCTCCCCTAATAGTTCGTATGTCGCGGTTAGGCCAGCCTTGCTGATCTCATTGAACTTTGGTGCGGACACCAAAGGCACCAGAATAAGGCAGAGGCTTCTCAAGCCCCTGTGGATCACTTAATTGACATTTGAGTCCACTGTAATAAAGCTTAGTCCAGCTGAGTTATTTTTATTTGAGTCCTATAATTAGTCAACTCATGTTGAGCTAGTTCAGTTCAGTATTAGTCAGCTCATGTCTAGCTAATTTTATTTTTTTGATTCCTGTCCAAGCATATCGAATATTCAAGACCACATCATACAAGTGAAGACTAAGTCCAACTAGATTGAAGACAAGGAAGTTTAGCCCAAGTCCAACCCAGCTTGAAGATTTGAAGACCCCAGGAGGAAAATCAGAAACCCTGATTCCTTGCAGATGTCCAGATTCCCTTCCAGATGCCAAAATATATTCATAGACCAAGGCATCCATGATTTTAGAGGTCCATCTGCATCCTAGCCCAAAGAAATCAAGCCCAAGCACCAAGCCCAAGCCCCTAAGAAGCAAGATACCAGGGAATATTTCTGCTACCTGGCTACCAAGCCATCCCAGCTTCCAGAGGTCCAAACCCATGCGCCCGAGCCCCTTTGGGCCGGCCCCTTGCTGCTCTTAGAAGCCCAACACGCCCCCCTAGGCATCCTTGGAGTGTTGACCAAGTCAAGAGAGTTTTTAGGGATTTTTTCTACCTAATGCTTCCTTATTTTCTAGCTAGGGTTTGAGAGGGAAAAGGATTCTTATGTAATGTCAATTGTACCCTTACTTGGGGCCCAAGGTTAAGGGTCTATTTAAGGGACCCTAGCCTCTTGTATATGAAGCTTGATTTTGATATATGAAATAAATCTTGAGTTCTTCTATTGCTTTGAGTGTTACCCTGCTATGTGCATAAAGGGGTGTGAGAGTTTTCTTCTTCCCGGTGTTGCAACCATCATCCGGCCGCCAGCCAATCCTCCAGAGCCTTGGCCGCCCACTCCAAAATTCCTTTCTCCTTTGCTGTTTTCCTTTATTTTCTTGATCTTCTCTAAGTTTTCTAATCCCTGACAGGTCATTTGCAGGTCCCGGAGTTCCTATGAATCTAACGACTCCAGCCAAGCCTCAATCGGACCACCGAGCAGAAAGCCGGGTATCCGCGGGTCTTTGGCTCGATTTTCCAGGTCGCATCCGTTGAGAAACGAGAGATCCCTTCGCTGCGATCTTTACCGAGCACTTCAGACGTTGTCAGGTACACCCCCTCTATCTCCAGTCTTTATATTGTAGGAGAACTTGCCCTAACCGAGGATTCTCAGTCCCGGCGATCCTTCTTTAGTACTTTTCTAGGTTTTAATCTACATGCTTGGCTTCAAAAATTTATACAAAATTCCCTACAATTAATCTTGATCTGAAATTCGAGAATTAATCACCTAACCCCACATATAAAACATACAAAAAGAATTGCATGCATATTAGTCCTGCATCAAACTTGGCCTGGTCGGCTATCAGGATCGACCTCCCCTCATGAAGCCTCAGCCACGACTCCCTCCACAAAGGCTCGAACCCCCAGTGTTGGAGCCTGCTCATAAGGAAAAACCGGACCTTCCACCCGTGGATGGCCGACGGAAGGCATTGCAGGATCTTTCGGCCAGGACAGGGACAGAACATCCACCACTCTTGGCTCCTAAAGTCTTTCTTCAAAAGAAAAAAGTTACCAAAGAGGGATAACCTAGAGTCAATCTCGGCTCTACGGCACAATACAATAAAGTAGCATATTGCCCGAATGATGTTCAAGATCAGCTGCACCGGAGTTATCCTATAGAAGTTAAAAACCTCGACGAAGAAAGGGCGCAGGGGAAACCTCAAACTAGCCTTAATGTGGGCTTCATATATCGGGAGAGTCCTCGGTCCCAATGGATTTTTGCTCTTCCCTCTCAGCCTGGGAGCGTGAGGTGCAAGGTGGAGGGGATGCCGTATACGGCTCTAAGGTTCTCGGCCCATTCCTGGGTCATGACCGATGAGATCTCACTCGGTCCTGGCTCCCTAGGTCTACGGATCGGCCCTCGACTACTGGACGCCATCAAAGCTAGAGGAGGAAGACTGGGAGACTGACCTGAGATTGAACTCCTTGAAGCCTGGTTCTGCGGAAGAAGAAGGAGAAGCTTTCTCTCACGAAGCAAGTATGGCGGAAAATCCTCCAAGAGCGCCTCCCACCCTCCTTTTATATGTCTCCCGAGGGGCGCTATGCACTCGCTTCATGGGCGCTCCAATCGTTCCGTCGGGAGACGCGACTATCCATGCCTCAGAGATTGAAGCGATGGGTCGATCGCAACAGGCAAGCGGCGATCCGTGTGAACGCCAGATCAGCGGTGTAGAGACTGCCTGGGAAGCGACGTCGGCCGCTCGGATGCTGCCACATGGTGCGGCACATCCATCCATTCCAGCCATTACGTGGGCCAACCTGGCCCTTCATCATGGCACCACCCCCGCATTAACTGCGACTCCCGCGCCCTAATACGGGACTGACGTCTGTCCGGGAAGCCGATCGTGGGAGATTCGAAGCAGTCTGGCACAATGATTCCGGATCGAGCTCGGACGGGCGCGACCTGTACAAAAACCGTGCTCCTGTCCTTTGAAGCCACGTGCCCCCATAAAGCCCAGGAGCAGGGGGCAACTGTTGTACCCATTCGACTGATCCTGGGTCGTACCGGCCTAGAGGTCCGACCGGCTGACCCGTGGGAGGAGAGGTCCGAGCAACCCCTTCCTTCGAGGTCCACTCGATCGGCTCCCGCGGAGATCCTGGTTGATTTCTTCCCCAGAAAGCTCGACCCAGAAGGCCGACCCAGGAGGCCGATCCAGAAGGCCGACCCACTGAAGTAGAGGTCCGGCCGCTCCATTCTCATCCAAGGATATCTCGATGACTCCAGAAGCCCCTTTCCAGCTGGTACTGGAATTCTGTTGTAACAAACTCCACGACGTGGCCACGACTCCGTGCCACCTGGCCATCACTCTGATCCTCCTAAAGACAAATCGGGGCTTTTTTAGCCTATCTCCTAATAGAATTTGGCAGCATTTCACACCTATTAAAGGCGCCCGGGGGACCTCCGCTGAAGGCTAAGTATGCTCTTCCTTTCCCGTGTGTGATTCTCTTTCAGTTTTCTTCATTCTGTTGCTCCAGATCCCCTGCTAACTTAAGTATCGGAGTATCCCCTGCCGGAGCACCTCCGGCGCTCAGGGGGTTTTGTGTAGGTCGACCGGCAAAGGAGCTCTCCAGCATAGCCGGCCCAGCTCGGTCCATGGGAAGGCGCAGCAACAAGATCATATATATTTGGATCTTTAAATTATAATTTAAAGCTTATATGAAACATATTTTTAATATAGAAAAGAATTATAATTATCTGTATATATTAATTTATTTTGAAAATATAATTATTTGTTATTTATTTTAGGGTTTATAATAGTTGGCTATGTAATAATTAAAATATAGTTATCTATATTTAATCCGGATCATCTCTAAATCTATATTTTTTTATATTAGAACCGAATTATTTATGGATCCAATATAATCCGAATGATTTGTTGGACTAAAAATTTTGGTAATGGATTCGATCCAATTCGATCTAATTTTTTAATAAATTAGATATCAAATTAATATTAGGATCCGATCAAAAAAATTGAATAGATCCATGTTATTCAAAATCTGGTACAATCTTACTCATTTTATCCCTATTCAGTCGGGTGTTCAATTCGTGGCCTATTTAATTTACAAATTCGTTTTTAAAAGAGATAGATCATCATTGGTGAGTGGTGCAGTTGGTTGTGAGATTTTTCACACAACCAGCTGGCAGGGATTTGAGTCTTGGTTTCGATATATTTCGACACAACCAGCTGGCAGGGATTTGAGTCTTGGTTTCGATATATTTCGACGAGAAAGTTCGAAGGTAAAATAAAAAATAGAAAAATAGTTCGAGAATAATGTTCACTCAGTTGACACCTGGTAGTTAGGTTGACGAACTCACCTTCGGATGGGGAACGGCTATGAAAAAATTAATATATGCCGCGGAAAAATTAATATACACCGTATATCGAATATTTTCTGGTTGGGATTGGAAGACCGTCTGGGGATAGCCATGCCCGGGATCTAACTTCTCCTTTTTTTTTTTTTTTTTTTTTTATTAAAAAAGGAGGAGGAGGAGGAGGAGGAGGAGAAGAAGGAGAAGAAGAAGAAGAAGAAGAAGAGAAGAGATAGATCAGAGGGCGTTTGTGTTCGGAGAATGTCAAATTTTAAATAAATTTAATTTCATCAAAAAAAATTAATTAATTTAAATTTTAATAAAAAATAAATATAGATTAGACTCGAGAGACGACCTAGATGTCCCCGTCTTATCCGAATCCCGTGGCTTATGCCACATTGGACACAGCGAAATGCCGTCCGCCTGGCAATTTGGGACCCACGAGTGGTCCACATCGTACGGGTCCGCTTTGATCCGCCCTCGCCCGCCGGATTTATCCCACTTCCTACTGCGAAGCCCAGGTTTTCTCGGAGCCCGCTGGATTTGACGCTGGATCGTGCTTCACTCTGGTCTTTCAACCCCTCTCGGATCCGCCCCTGACTCTCTTTTTTCCGTACCCAGTCGCCGATTTCTTCGATTTTGTTTGCGTTTCCGATATATTTCTCGAGCAAATCTCGGATTTTTCCACGATTTATAGCCGGAAAGATCGCCTTTTGGATGTTGGTAAGAATCCTCAGGTTCTCGATTCGCAACGTCTTGTATTGGAGTCATTCGGATTTTACCTGATTTTTGGTAATAGTTTGGTATTTTCGATACTTTATTATTTTGAGATCTTGTTTTATTTGATGACGATTTTGGATCCGTTTCAGATAAAATTATGCAAATTCGGATTATATTTGAGGCTTTAAAGAAGAAGTTTTTCCCTTTTTTTTTCTGAAACGATGTTTGAATGGGTGTTTGGGACTGTTGCAAATTTTTACTTCAGTATTATATGATAAATTCGACACTTTCCATGCTTTAGGCGATTTGGGAACGAGTATTGGCTGGAGGGGATTATTGATTTGTGAGTTCAGGTGTTATAATTGCATCATGATCAATCTGTTTTAGTTGTTGGTTAGATGTTAGGTATTTTATCGAGTTTTGAGTTTTTGTACAATTTGTATATCTTGTTGGATGCAATCTTATTTGTTACTAAATTCGAACTCGATTGCAGTCTAAGAGGTACTTCAGACATTGAAGGAAATTATAATGCTACTTTAGGCATGCTAGCTGCATCATAGCAATGCAATATCTTTGACCGCATTGGTTCGAACGGGAATTCCATTTTGGGATTGATTTTACAATTCACATTCTTAATATTTGAACCTTTTCATTTTGAAAGTTTGTAGATATCATCGATTCTGTTTGATTGGTCACCTTCAGCGTGTCTCTGCGTTGCAAAAGTGTTTTAAGAAGGATATCTGGTCCTCTTCTTTCCCAGATAAGGAATATCTCTCTCCTTTTGGATGATGCATGTGCTTTATTCTCCCAAATATTTAGTTGGGATTTTTTATCAATATTGCTGTGATGCTTCAGTTGTTCTTAACATTGGAGGTCGTGATTGCAATCAGATTTATGGGTGGAACTCTGTGATGCTTCAGTTGTTCTTAACATTGGAGTTCATGATTGTTCCGATCGGATTTATGGGCAGAACTCTGTATTTCTGGTGCTTAAATATGTGCTTTATTTCTCCTTTTCCTCAATAATCTGGCCTGTAGTGCACCATTACACAGCCATGCCCAATTGCCCATGCATGAGTATCAAGGGATTGCTTCAGCAGAAAACCATGCTGGTGCCATTAGTTCTAGAATATATGACATTGATGGTCCTTTATTAGAAGCATATGTTTTTGTTCGTATGCTTTTGATGGTCTGGATTTTGTTTTAATTTTGGTTTCTTTTTATTCTGGCAGGGGCTTTTAATTTAGGGGTAACTATTTGTGTCATTGTTATATGTTTCTTGCTTTAAGGTATATGGAAATGTCTTACGTGTTAATAGAACAAAAATTCTTTTGACTTTGAATTTGTAGGTTACATGACAAAATTAAGGGTTATGTGGTGGGTTGGATGATGAATAGCATGTTTTCTGTAAGCTTGTGCATTTGAGGTTGCATGACGTTCTCTAGAGATGGTATCTACAAATCTAGGTGTTCTCCATTACCTACTGGACCACATCTATGCAGCTTTTCTCCACAGGACAAAGTTAAGTACACCATTTTTCTCGAGAGGATGGGGAGGGAGCAAACTTGATCTGTTGGAGAGAATGGTAAAGCAGCTGTTTCCAGAGGCTGCTGCCCAGAGCTGGCCACCCAGTCTGGTGCAGCCTATCTGGAAAACAATATGGGAGACAAAAGATGCATGCCTGAGAGAGGGTGTTTTCAGGACTCCATGTGATCAGGAACTAATCAATGCATTGCCTCCTGAGAGTCACAATGCAAGGGTTGCTTTCCTTGCGCCAAAGTTTGTTCCACCGCAGAAGATGGCTTGTGTGGTTCACCTAGCAGGTAATTTAATGCTATTTTGTTGGTTTTAGAATGTGTCTATGACTATGTGGTTATGTCATTACAGTTCTGTGCTGTGCTGGGATAATAATGCGGAACTAAATTGCAAGATATTTTAACTTGGTTTGAATCATTTGCATTCTGAGGCATATTTTCTGCATGAATCTCAGTCATAGATTAATATTGAATTTTTTTTTTGCCGATACATAGTACATTCTGTCGAATATACATACATACATGTGTACATACTTATGTATGTATGTATGCTGCAGATTTCAGAGCTTCGCTTCATTTTTGTTGTCAAAGTAGCTGATTTTTCTGATCAGTGTATTCTTATGTTAGTTGTTTAAACATCATTCACTCATCATTAGGTCTGTCAGGCATTTTTTTTTCCTAGTAAGAATTTTTCGTAGTAAGAATGTTCTAGCATCATTCATTTGCATAATGCAGCTCTGGGAATTTGGCTTTTTTCCCTTTAAAAGAAGTAGAGAGAATCTTGCTTACATTGTCACCATATATTTACGGAACATTTAGCACATGTTTGAAAAACCTATAAATCACACAACTTCCAATGTTTCTGTTGGTGTTTCCTTCAGTCATCCTATCTCAGCTAGATTTCAGTCCTGAAGTGGTTCATTTACCACCAAGGTGGTAGTTCAAATGGAACGGGCTTTGGTTCTGCATCCACATGTACCAGGTTCGAGAAATGATACTGTGGTTGACTCGAATAAATCTAGGATTAGTCTTAGGGCCGGGGCGTGGGATGGCTATATTTCTTTTTGGGATCGATCCTTCTGATACTTTAGTAGGGCTGGGATGACGTATCCATCCAATGTGGTGGGGAAGAGTTGAACTGTCACCCTGTATCGAATATTTCCCAGCAGAGTGGGGGCTCTCATAGTCATGCCCAGAGGGGATAGCTATGCTGGAAGTCCTCCCTCACTCCTTTTCCTTATCAAAAAAAAAAAAAGTGGTTCCTTTGGTCATATTGTTCCAGACACTATTAATTATGCTGGTTTTGATGTGCAATTTACTTAAGACCATCCAATTCTCTTATTTAAAAGCTGTTTTCACAAACTGAACGCTTTAGTGTAATTGTATATTAAATGGAATAAGTGGAAGTTCTTTTGATGTGATTATGGTGTTTGGTAAAGCGAAAGAGTTTAGGCCATGAAGAAAAGTGTTTTTGTAGCTGGGTAGATTTTAGTCATTTCATCTGATCATGGACATGTGCTTGAGGCAGGCATGATATTTTAAAAATAAGCTTGTGCCAGAAGCAAATTTCATTTTTGTTTTTTTTATTTTGTTTCATTTCTTTATCTCTATCGTCTGCTTGTTTTTTTGTACCAAGATGTGAAGTTTTCCTTGTGGATCAGTGGCGTTCTTTTATTATCAATTTTTCTCAAGCATATAACGAGCTAAAACAGAGTATTCCAGAGTACTTAGAAAGGGTAAGGCATTGAAATTGCCCTCTTGCATTGTTTCTTCAATGTGTTCAGCATGAGCATTCTTTCTCCTATTTCATGCATTTGAGCTCATCTATGCATTCACAGTCATCACATTTCTCTTAGCTAACTACAATAGCCTACAAGGTTTTTTCGGGCTATTCCATGAACCATGGCCTACTCTTGTTCTTAATTAGACAAAATCCTTTCACTGTTACAATCCATCATAAGACTATGTTGTCTGACTAAGGAACATACGCCACTTATAAAGTCATTGTTATCTTGACTTATACTTTTACATAAACATATTGATGCTTATCAAATTTAATCTCAACTGTTCTGTACTGTTGACACAATGAGCTGTGGGCAGATTCGATTGCCAACAGAATATCCCAAACAATTCAGTTTTTGCCTCAGTATGTGACTCTCCTTTCTGCAATTCATTTATCATGTAATTTATCTTTAAATTTCTAATTACTGGTTGAGGAAAAAAAAATGCTGTATAGGGATAAGGACTGATTCGTGCAAATCTTGACTAGAAAGGATTTTTGTATGAACCCTTCATTAAAACCACAAATATCTGCTAGAAGAAGTTGTAGCATACTGATACTGAAAATAATTATAACTTTAATAACATAAGCTGACTGCTTCTTGTTGGAAACATATACAAAACTTACTTGCAGCTCTGAATAAAATGTAAGAAGCATTTAGACTTCAAGGTACCTATCATTGCTGGGGCTTAACTTTTTATGATAACATGTGACACTGGAAACTTCACAAATACAACAGATTCTAGAAACAGCAGCAACTAGAAGAGGTAGTCTTCTACCTGAACGATCTACCAATTAAATAACCCTTTTATAAATCAGCTCCTTTCATTGCCTGTCAATAAACTTTGATATTTTTTTGTTACGCCCCGATCCCAATCCCGAGTCGGATGCGCAACAGATGGCCGTGTGCCCTAGGATTTATTTCTCCTTCGGACACACAAGGCCTGCATTAAAATATAATTTCAGCAATAATTATCCAGGCAGGCATACGCGTAATACCTAAACCCTAGTTCTTCACTGACTGGTCCCAAAGCCCGATTGATCTTCTAGATCTGTAACAAAAATATAGGAAAACAAGGAATGAGCTATACAGGCTCAGTAAGTTATCATCATCTCCAATATACATACACAAATATGCTAATAACAAACAGCAAACATAAACACATACAATATAATAATATAACCAGCAACATGATGCAAATGTGTACATTTAATTTCAACCGACACCGACACGACTATGGATGGCCAACCATATACTTTACTCTCCTAGTCCCTCTGACTATGACCACGATTGGCCCGTGGCTAGTCTCGAAAGAGACTAGACCCCGTGCACGCATACCGTTCATCGGTATGCGCTAGTGATAGCCCCACTGAAGGCTCAAAAAGAAAACTAGCTCTAAAATCATACAAGAAAACATACATCCCTAGCATGTGCCAGCAACTGCCATGCATAGCTAAAATAAGGCAACTAGTTCCTGTGTCACATATCGCTCATTGATCATGTGCTAGTGATAGCCCCACTGGAGGCCCAAAAGGAGACTAGGTCCTCGTGTGATCATAGTCGGACTAGAGAACATCCACATCAATACAATGCATGCAACTCAATGCAATCCAATGCAGATTAAAATATATTACACATATTTAATATTTCATAAATACATAGCATATTTGGCATATAATATCAGAGGTCAAGATAACTTATCGAAGAGTATCCACTAACTAAGTACAATTTAAATACTAGACCTGGTCTTCCAAGGCAACGACGATCTTAACCAACAATTTAAACATAT
This sequence comes from Areca catechu, assembly GCA_021397845.1. NCBI lineage: Eukaryota > Viridiplantae > Streptophyta > Magnoliopsida > Arecales > Arecaceae > Areca > Areca catechu. The sequence continues at coordinate 32,530,352 of CM038045.1, forward strand.
AATTAATTTTTATTTCAAAACTAAAAAGAAAACTAAATTATCACGGGCACTCTTGTCAATCCAATTCTAATTCTGGTCCAGAATTTAACTCTTCCTCCCTTTCTTTTCTCTCTCCTCTTTCTCTCTCTCCCTTTCTCTCTCCTCTTTCTCTCTCTCCCTTTCTCTCTCCTCTTTCTCTCTCTCCCTTTCTCTCTCCTCTTTCTCTCTTCTTTTCTCCCTCTTTCTCTCTTCTTTTCTCCCTCATCTTTCTCTCTCCTCTCACCTTCTTTCTCTCTCTTCTCTCTTTCTTCTTTCTCTCTCCTCTCTCCTATGTCTCTCTCTTCTCTCTCTCCTCTTTCTCTCTCCTCTTTTTTTCTTTTCTTTTTTCCTTCTCTTTTTTATCTTTTTCTTTCTTTCCTTTTCTTTTTTTTCCTTTTTCCTTCTTTCCTTTTCTTTTTTTTCCTTTTTCCTTTTTCATTTCCGAATCGGTGCTTCTTTCCCCCCCTTCTCTCTTCTTCCTCGCCCACGATGGTGGGGGACCTCACGAGTGAGCCACCGGCGACAACTCCATCCACCAGAAACCATCCTGGCGGTAGGTTTTTTTTTTCCTTCTTCCTTCTCTTCTCCCGAACCGATCTCTTGCTGCTCCCCTCAGCTCAACCGAGTCGGCCCATCCCCCTTAACGGAGCCGACCCACGACGGCGATCTCCACGACCGTTCGTCAAAAAGGATGGCCGGAGGAAAAGGAGAGATTGGCGGCGATCGTGATGATTGTCCGGCCATCTACCAGAAATCCCAAAAAAAAAAGACAATCCCTCCCCCGCTCGCCGGTCGTCACAACTCACACCCACACTCAAGAAGAAAACAGAATAGGAACTTACCGGCGAGGTCGGCGTCGAAGTTCGGCGGCCACTGGAGGGAGACGGGTTCGGATTGGATCGAGGCACGCGAGGGATTTTTTTTCTCAAAAAAATCCCTATTCCCCACGTCGTCGACCTTCCTCTCCGACTCCTCCGCCGGCCGTTTCCAACTCCCTGACGCCCATCCACCGCGATCTCCGGCGATCACAGTGGGAGGATAAACAGGGGCTCCGTCCCCTGTTCTTATCTTTTTTTTTTCTCAGCATCGAACTGAAGTCGACAACCCAGTTGCCGATTTCAGCCCAAATTTTGTCTGGCTGGCTGGAAACTTGGGTTGTGCCTCACATTCTCCTCTCAAAAAAAATTTCGGCCTTGAAATTTTAAAAAAAAATATCTAAGGCTTCCAAAACTCAAATATACATAATCCAATACTCACAAGTACTATTTTGTCCAAATTCAGTAATTCCAATAATAACCTCCATTCTTCAATTACAATATACTTTCAATTAATCCTAATATCTTTAGTCTACCACACTTTCGCTGAACACTCTAATATAAATTTTCAAATCCTCTAATTTTATTAGATAAATTTCTAACAAGGATACTCCTTTACAACATAATCCAACCTTCAATTATCGAGATCAAAACTATTAAATTTTCTTGTCCTTGCCATGCCTCGAGCATATCACATCAAATTTAAACTTGATCCATCCTCTACGTTTAAAGTCTTCACATAAGATTGTATTGTCCATTCAATACATCAATAATTCTGGTCCCAATTTGAATTATTTATGTTTCCCTTAACAATTCAGTTGGATAATTTAGATTAACTTTTCTCTTGGAAAGTTGACATTAACTCTAACAAAATAAATGACTTGGAGTTCAACATATTCAATAAGCTCCATGAATACATGGAAGATCAAATAATCCAATCCAAAACTACTAACATAAACTATCAAAAATTCTACCAAAATATGTATGCCATGTTCACATAATATCATTTAATCCGCTAATAGCAAATTGCAAATCTATATATTATTCCAAACACATTTTCCATTACATATTTTCAATAATCATCCCCATACAGATTCATTTAAAAATTCTTTTTAATATCATTAAACTCTTTCATAACCTATATCATAAACATCTTCTTACAAAAATCCCAAAATTTATAATTCAATAATTACTAATAAAATTTATATGCTATTATGATCTTCATCTATATCAAGTTTAGGATTCCAACATCATTCAATTAATAATTGAATATACATATTCGGTGTAACATAACACACTATACTTCCAGGTCAACACTTCTGAAACTCGATCAAATTCATTTATCAGAGATAATGATACATCTTATCTAGCCCTTCAATATCCATAATATGCTTACTTATCATAATCAAATAGTATCAACCATTCAGTCTTTTACACTCATCTAAGATCAATCTCTACAAAAATCATATTTTTCTTTTATGCTAATCATATATAAAATCTTATGCACAATACCTAGGGATTTGAAATCCAACTTTGAATCCATTCTTACAACTTTTATCATATTCCAATTGGTCATAATATTAAGTTCAAATCTCTCTTAAATCACAATCCATAGTGATCATAATCTAAATTTTAATATCACTCAATCATATCCTAACTACTTTGTCGGTCTCAAGTGATTATGACCCAAACTATGATATCATTTAGTCATACCTTAATAACAATCATATTAATTTCTAATCAATTATATCACAATCTGCAATTATATTAGATTTCCAAAATAAATCAAATCTATGATATAACTCAAAATATACCTTAATATATCCATTGTCTGGTCTCGATGATATCCTTCCAAAAATTAAGCTAGGAGAATTTTAATCCAATATTTTATTCGTGCAAGCCTTCTATACTTAACAAAATCCTTGGAACTATAACATATGCAGGAAATTAAATAAATTCTTAGTATCGATAATTATTATGGAATATTTAATCAAAACCCTAATTCTATCCCTCTCACTAACTAGGTCATCTTAATCTTAAACCTTTGCTCTGATACCACTAAATCTGTCACGTCCCGATCCCAAACCCGAGCCTGATGCGCAACAGACGGCTGTGTGTCCTAAGATTTATTTCTCCTTCGGACACACAAGGCTTGCATCAAAACATAATTTCAGTAATAATTATCTAGCCAAGCATACGCGTAACACCTAAATCCTAACTCACTGATTGGTCCCAAAGCCCAATTGATCTTCTGGATCTATAACAAAAATATAAGAAAACAGGGGATGAGCTATATAGGCTCAGTAAGTTATCATCACCTCCAATATACATACATAAATATGCCAATAACAAACAGCAAACATAAACATATCATATAACAAGATATCCAGCAATATATAATAATATAACCAGCAACATGATGCAAATATGTACACTAAATTTCAACCGATACCGACACGATTATGGATGGCCAACCATGTACTTTACTCTTCTAGCCCCTCTGATTATGGCCACGATCGGCCCGTGGCTAGCATCGAAAGAGACTAGATCCTGTGTACACATATCGCTCATCGGTCATGCATCAGTGATAGCCCCACTGGAGGTCCAAAAGAAAAACTAGCTCTGAAATCACACGAGAAAACATGCATTCCTAGCATGTGCCAGCAACTGCCATACATGGCTAAAATAAGGCAACTAGCTCTTGTGTCACATATCGCTCATCGATTATGTACCAGTGATAGCCCCACTGGAGGTCCAAAAAGAGATTAGGTCCTCGTGTGATCATAGTCGGACTAGAGAGTATCCACATCAATATAATGCATGTAACCCAATGCAATCCAATGCAGATTAAAATATATTACACATATTTAATATTTCGTAAATATATAACATATTTGATATATAATATCAGAGGTCAAGATAACTTATCGAAGAGTATCTGCCAATTAAGTACAATTCAAACACTAGACCTGGTCTTCTAAGGCAACAACGATCCTGACCAACAATTTAAACATATAATTAATTTCTATTTCAAAACTAAAAAGAAAACTAAATTATCATGGGCACTCTCGTCAATCCAGTTCTAATTCTGGTCCAGAATTTAACCCTTCTTCCCTTTCTTTTCTCTCTTCTTTTCTCTCTCCTCTTTATTTCTTCTTTTCTCCATCCTCTTTCTCTCTCTTCTCTCTTCTTTTCTCCCTCATCTTTCTCTCTCCTCTCTCCTTTTTCTCTCTCTTCTCTCTTTCCTCTTTCTCATCCTCTCTCCTCTGTCTCTCTCTTTTCTCTCCTCTTTCTCTCTCCCCTTTCTCTCTCATCTTTTTTTTTCTTTTTTTCTTTTCTTTTTTCCTTCTCTTTTTTCTCCTTTTCTTTCCTTTCCTTGTCTTTTTTTCCTTTTTCCTTTTTCTTTCTTTTTTCTCTTCTTTTCTCTTCTTTTTTTTCTTCTCTTCTCCCGAACCGATGCTTCTTTCCCCCCTTCTCTCTTCTTCCTCGCCCACGATGGTGGGGGACCTCATGGGTGAGCCACCAGTGGCAACTCCAGCCACCGGAAACTACCCCAGTGATGAACTCTCATGTAGGTTTTTTTTTTCCTTTCCTTCTCTTCTCCCGCACCGATCTCCTGCTGCTCCCCTCGGCTCAACCGAGCCGGTCCATCTCCCTTAACGGAGCCGACCCACGGCGGCGATCTCCACGATCGTTCGTCAAAAAGGATGGCCGGAGGGAAAGGAGAGATCGGCGGCGATCGTGATGATCATCCGGCCATCTACCGGAAGTCCCAAAAAAAAAAGACAATCCCTCCTCCGCTCGCCGGTCGTCACAGCTCACACCCACACTCAAGAAGAAAATGGAAGAATTGGAACTTACCGGCGAGGTCGGCGTCGGAGTTCGGCAGCCACTGAAGGGAGACGGGTTCGGATTGGATCGAGGCATGCAAGGGATTTTTTTCCCTCTTTATAGGGAAAAATCCCTATTCCCCACGTTGTCCACCTTCCTCTTCGACTCCTCCGCCGGCCGTCCCCAACTCCCCAACGCCTGTCCACCGCGATCTCCGGCGATCACAGTGGGAGGATAAACAGGACCTCCGTCCCCTGTTCTTATCTTCTTCTCTCTTTTTTTTTCTCAGCATCGAACTGAAGTCGACAACCCAGTTGCTGATTTCAGCCCAAATTTTGTCAGGCTGGCTGGAAACTTGGGTTGGGCCTCAATTTTTTTCACAATTCCCCTACTAAGTTGCAATTTGCAAAGGCTGTAAGATTCCATTTTGCTTTCTTCTCTTCAACCCAAACACCATTCAAATTGTTTATGCACTTGCAAATGGAACTTGGAGCACTTCAAGGCATTCCACATATTAGCCCAGGCCTCTATCATACAACCCTTTAAACTGATAAATATAAGATAAGATTTGCTCCTTTTCTACACACCAGATAAGCAAAGTTTCATCACCGCTTGAGTATTATTTTAGGTAAAAGTCTATCTCGGTATTTTGTACATTGCAGGTACCTGAATTTTCCAAGGAAATGCTGAATTACACATGACTGCCTTCTGAGATAGATATCAGTGCCTGCCTTCCATGAGGCATACAAAGATTTTGTGGCAAAATTAATTTTGGCCTCTTACCTTTGGAAGGATTTTAAGGACAAATTCATTAAGTTTCTCATATGTAAGATATGTCATCTCTGCCTAATTTGAAAAGAATCTTTTGCTGATACATCCAATGTGGTAGCACATGGAAAAAGAGTCAAGTAACATCTAGAGGAGTATGTACTGCCATTGTTCATCCATTCGAAATCCAACTCTGTTTTTGTTTCTCCTGTTATCCAGCATTATACCTTAATAAAATCTGTCGTCTTTAGCCTCTCTTCTGTGGAATTGCTGTCCCATCTCTTTTCATGCTGTACTCTACTGTTAAGACAATGCCAACCATCACCATATGCTTCTTAATTGCAGGATTTCTCTCACTTCTAACTTTACACAATTAAACCCTCTTGGGAAGATGAAATCCAGCCCTAATGTTAACCTGCTTCAGCATTTTCTCCATTTCTTTGGGCTTTTTCTTGGCCATTCCCTACATAACATATATTGATAAGTTTGTAAATCAGATTTGTCATGAGTCATTCTACCACTAACCAGAAATATCTCCATTGCTTGTCTTTCTGCCACTGAACTCTGTCCTCCTCAGTTATCAATTTCTAAATGAAATAAAGTTTTTCATCAGAAAATGTATGCAGTGCATCACCGGCACTTTGCCATTCATGGCATGCTTGGTAGGCATGTACACTCTTTTACTCAAATTATAATGCAAATTCACATGAAATTTTGAAAACCTTTTTCCTGTTTGATATATGCATGGAGAAATATCAGTTTCAGGAGTTGATTGTTCTCTGTTCATCATGATCTGCATTTTAACATTCCCCATTGCTTAAACCTTTCCAAGAAACAGTCCATGCAAGACATGACCTATGAAATTGCCAGCAGTCAAAGTGAACAAAGGAAATACTAGGTAACCCATCTAAAACCGTCACCTGTTTTTGGAGCAGATTTTCCATGATGTGATGACTAGGGTGCAGGAAGAGGCACAAAAGCTTTTTCCCTCATTAATTCATTTAGTACACAAACAATGTTTTTAAGTGGCTTTCCTGTCATGCTTTTGTTTCACATCTTTGGAGCTTTCAACATTCATTTTTCATGAACTGAGATGACCTACTTGGAATATTTTAGGCACCGGGGATCATACTTTTGAGCGACGGTTGCGACTAGGTGGCCCATTATTGAAGCAAAACATTGCAACAATGGTGCTTGAAAGGTGAGCATTCTTGCATGTCTACTGTTTACGAGTTTAGGTGTCCTTGAAATACATAAACTGTGCTTTCCCCCTTTTTTAAAAAAATTTAGGTTCTAATCTTTGCTACCTGTGCTACAGCCCATTCTATGGACACCGCCGTCCTAGACTGCAGTGTGGTTCAAAGCTTCTATGTGTGAGTGACTTGCTACTGTTAGGAAGAGCTACTATTGATGAAGCCCGGAGCCTCCTGCACTGGCTAGAGGTTGAGGCTGGTTTTGGCAAGACAGGCATATGCGGGCTTAGCATGGGTAATAAAAAAATTTATCTAGCATATGCGGGCTTAGCATGGGTAGTAAAAAAAAATTATCTAGCATCACTCATTGAGCAACTGGAATTGTTTAGTGCTGTGAACAGAGCCTGCTTATGCCTTCTGTTGTCGACAGATTGGTCCTAGTTCTTAAGTATTATTGTGCAACCAATATTCAAAAGTTTAAATATTCTTTTGTATTTTTACTGACCTTGAAAGTTTTATTTCTTTATTTTGCTAAACAAAAGTTTTCTTGTTTTTAAACTTGTTTAATTATGTCTTTTTGACTTAGCACTCGCCTCATGTTTTTGTTGCTGTATAGGAATTTCCGGAACTTCTGTAATCGATGTGTTGTTGATTGCAGGAGGTGTACATGCTGCAATGGTCGGATCTCTGCATCCTACACCAATTGCCACTCTACCATTTCTTTCTCCACATTCAGCGGTGGTGGCTTTCTTTGAGGGAGTCTTAAAGTATGCAACTGCCTGGGAGGCTCTAAGAGAAGATGCTGTGCAAAAGACTGGAATGACACTAGAGCAAGTTAGAGAGCGGTTGCGGTCAGTTTTGTCCCTGACAGACATTACTCGCTTCCCAATCCCCAAAAATCCTCAGGCAGTCATATTTGTTGCTGCTACGGTAAGTCCATGTCTTCCACGTGCCATTATATTATTTGTTCTTGCGACCATATTTTCCATATTCATACTTCACAATCTTGATCCACATATTATTTTGCCTGCCTTTGTTGAAATTGTGGATTACTTTTTGTCATCACAATCTATTTATCATAGTCACTGCTTCATACACTCACACACAGACATATAATACACATGTACATGTATATGTACTTGCATTTACATACATACATACATATACATATATACATATACATTTACATATATATTTGGTAATCTTCAGTCTCTTGGTACTGATTTATTGAACTTTCAGCAAATAATAAGGTTAGAGAGTCAAAAAGCTGTTGTTCCTACCATTCAAATTTATAAAAATAGAGATGCAAGTTTATAGGTCATGGAATGTCTCTAAGGTAATCTTCAGTCTATTGACAGTGATTTATTGAACTATCAGCAAATGATTAACGGTTAGTGTCAAAAAGCTGTACTCTTACCTCTCAAGTGTATGAGCATAACGATACGTGTCACTTGTTATTAGTTGCTGATGGCTCTTCGGTGGTTGCATGTTCAACTATTGCAGTGTGATATGTTACAACCATTCTTTTCATCATCTGATGCTATCTTCAGTAAATTCTTCCTATGTATTCTTCTCAGAAAAGTTGTAATACAGCTTTAAAATCCTGCTAATTTTTATCAACTTCTTTCAAATCTTTAAAACTTTCTAAGAATAAAAAACAAATTTATCATCATCGTATGCTTCTTAGTCATCACCGACTGATCGTGTAACCCTTCACATGGCTTATAAACTAGCCCTTTTTATTTACCCTAACATAATTCTCTTGACCTTAGGATGATGGCTACATTCCTAAACATTCTGTCCTGGAGCTTCAGAGGGCATGGCCAGGCTCAGAAGTAAGGTGGGTGACTGGTGGGCATGTCTCATCTTTTCTTCTCCACAATGATGCATTTCGCAAGGCAATTGTTGATGCTCTCAACATATTAGAATGGAGAGAATCAAAACTATAACCAGTTGTGTCAAGTGGCTCAGGTTCATTATTCTTCTTTAGGAATTGATGGATTGTGATGAGTTGTAACTTTAACAGCATGATGGCTTTTATTCAAAAAAAAAAAAAAGGGGGCACTATGGCTGATATTCCAGCTTCCATGAAAAGTAGGGGAAAAAGAATAGGAAGGCTGGAGCTGAATGGTTCAATTGTTTGCCTAGTTTAATTCCAAAGGCACTTTCCCTTGATTCAAAGGGAAGGCTGTACATGAACTCCCATGTATCCTGACCCGTTGACAGCACAAATATTTGTGAAGCATGATTCTTTATCATGCACCATTTCTTTTATTGTTTTTAATTTGCTTCCTTATTAGGTAAAGACTCTGAGCATTTCCCAGCATTATGCCTTTCTTTTTTTTCTTTTTTCTTTTTTTTATGCTTCCATCGTGCCAAAATCTTCCACCCCTTTGTAAATTTTAAATTTTGAAATATCCGAACATTTCTTCTCTTTTTCTCTGTGTTTTTTCTTTTTTCCAGTTCTTTGGGCTTGGTTAACGGGAAAAACAAAACTTAGCAATTTGAAGCGATTTTCTACGCGTAAGTGTGTGTACAAAACCGGCAAGGTTTGCTTGGAATTTAAAGAGATTGGTGCATGACGCATGACTTCAAACAAGACGAATGGCACTCGGTGCTCCCCAGTTCCCGCCCGTCCTACGTTTGATCGTGCTGGTGGGCCAGGTCCAATATAAAACACCACCACCTGAGGAATTTGGTGTATGGGCCTGCTGTCTTATGCAATTCAACTCAACTTGATCTATTTAAATCTATATATTAAATAGGTTAAACAGGTTAAATAGATAATGAACGTAAAATCTAAATATAATTTATATATTAAATAGGGTTGATCCATTTATAATCTGAATTTATTTAAGCTCAATCCAAAACTATTTAAAATTAATTGAATGCTAGTTGGATTGGTGTTGGTTCATATTTTGCCATCTCTATTCATCTCCAAGTCCGCCCCTTTGACAATGTATCGATCAAAACTCTACATAAAGAAAATATAATAATAATTTTAATTAAACTGTTTAGCATTAGAATAGGATTAGAATATTATAATGATGTGTTAAGAATAATTAAAATTCTTAAATATTATTATAAAGATATTATGACATGGTGAATAATAATAAAAACTTTGCATATTTATTATCCAGAGTAATTCTTTGTCTACTGAGGGTGGTATAAAAAAAATACACCACTAAATATTATTGAGCCATGTAAGCCCACATTTTCTACGTGCATTTAATATATGCAGCTTTTTTTTTCATTAAAAATTTTGAATGATAAAAATATCCCTTTCTTATAAAAAAAAATTATGATATCAATTGGCATGAATTATGACACCTCTATGTCATAAGATCGAGGGATATTTTTATTACTGAAAAAAAATACAAATTTTTTCAATGATAAAAATATCCTCGACCTTATGATATTCTATGAATATGATTATAACATCCTGTTCATAAAGAGATAGTATAAGGAAAGAGCATTTTCATCATTCAAAATTTTTAATAAAAAATAAAATGCATATGTTAAATGCATGTTTGAATAATGAAAATGCTTTTTTCTTATGATATCCCTTTGTAAACATGACATCATAATCTAGTTTATAGAATATCATAAGGTCGAGGGTATTTTCATCATTGAAAAAATTTTAAACTTTTTTCAATAATGAAAATACCTCTCGGTCTTATGATACATGGGTATCAATCCAAGTCACTGGATGTCATAATACAAGCCATGGGATATTATAATTTTTTTAAGAAATGGCTATTTTTATCATTCAATTTTTTTTTAGCAAAAAGGTTAAGAAAAAGTTACAAGCATTAAATGTACGTTGAAAAATGAGATTTTTGTCATCCAATCAAATTGTATGATGTATTTTTTCTCAAGCGCGATGTGCAAAGACTTTCTCTTATTACTTGACATGAGTAATTCTTTGTACACTAGGAGCGATGTAGAAAGTTCAATGTGGTGCGCACAGCACTCCTCTATCGGGCCATGTTGCACTCGCATGGGGTGATAGGATTTTCATCATTTTAAGGGCCAAATCAAATATATAAAGTAATGAAAAATGGAGGCACATGTGGCTAGTCAAAACTAACCCAAATTTTAAAAAATTACAAGACAAAAATACCCTTTTTCTTTAAAACGAGTCATTTTTTCATTCTCTGTTAGTGTCAAAATATTAGACAGGCTCATATTCTCTCTCTTCCTCCTTTCACTCCTCTATCTAAGAGGGATGACAAAGGCTACGCGCGGGGGCTTTGGCTATGGCGAGTTCTAGAGATGGTTACCGAGCCGACTGGCCACTCGCATACACCTTCGTCGAGTTCGACAGACAAGAAGGTATGTGGCACTGTACCATCCGGGCATCCATCCAAGCGGGCATGGTGTCGGCGACTAAAATAGCCATGTCCTTTTGTAGCAGTGGTGGTGGCATCCGACGATGGCATCGTCCACTCAAGCATTGTTGTGCAGGTCCCAACTTACATATTGATGCCAGAGCTATGGTAGGCATGGCAGCGATATTGAAGGCAGTCGAGATGGTGGCATGCAACTTCATGGACTATAGTACTTGTCAAACCAGCCGCATTCCATAGAATCCCCTTAGAATGTCATAACAATCCGTTGGGATGTCATAGAATGGTGTCAAACTAAATTATATGATCTATTTGGATACCAAAGTATCATAGATCCTCATAGGATATTATACAATTTTCTTATAATATTATATAATTGTACCAAACCTAATTTTGAAACTTATTTGGAAACCAAAATATTATAGTCTCCTTAGGATATCATATAATCCCCTCAAGATATCATAGAATAGTACCAAACCTGATTATAAGATCTATTTAGATATCAAGGTATCATAGAATCCCTTTAGGATGTCATATAATTCTCATAGAATGTTATAGAATGGTCTCAAACATGATTTTATGATCTATTTAGATACCAATATATCATAGAATTCTCTTAGAATGTTATATAATCTCTTCGGAATATCATAGAATGGTGTCAAACCTGATTATAGAACCTATTTAGATACCAAGTTATCATAGAAACCCCTTAAAATATCATAGAATTCCTTTGGGATGTCATTAAAAAGTGACAAACATTATTTTGGAACCTATTTAAATACCAAAATATCATAGAATTCTCTTAGGATGTCATATAATCATCTTGGAATACCATAGAATGGTGTCAAACATGATTATAAAATATATTTGGATACCAATGTATCATACAATCCTCGTAAGATGTCATGGAATTTTCTTGGAATGTCATAAAATGATGTCAAATTTTGTATATAAGAATGTAATTTGAGACCACATTTTATTTGTAAGTTAAGATGAAAAAGAAGGTACATTGTATACTTTCATTTATTAAAACTTATTGATCAATATTTAATACTCTTCTTTAAGGAATTTTTTGTTCATCACTTCGTCTTTATTTGTTTCTTTGTTCCAAGACAGTTCTTGCAACTAGGAGTTGAGAAAATGCTGACCGCTGTATATTGTGCACCCAACCAAAAATAGTTGCTTTGCTAGTTTTGTATATAAGAATGTCATCTTGGTATCCAAATTGATCACAAACTCAAGTTTGACAATATTTTATAACATCCCAAGAGGGTTCTATGACATCCTAAGAAAATTCTATAATATTTTGCACCATTTTATTACATTCCAAGGGAATTCCATGATATTCTAAGAGAATTCTATAACATTCTAAATATCCAAATATGTTTTAAAATCAGGTTTGACACCATTTTATGACATTCAAAGAAAAATTTATGACATTCTGATATCTAAATATGTTCCAAAATTATGTTTGGCACAATTTTATGACATCCTAAGAAAATTCTATGATATCCTAAAGGGATTTTATGACATTCAAGTATCTAAATAGATCTCCAAATTGAGTTTGGCATCAATTTATGACATCTTAAAGATGTTCTATAATATCTTAAAAGAATTCTATGACATTCTGGTATCCAAATAGGTCCTAAAATCGAGTTTGATACTATTTTATGACATCTCAAAGAAATTCTATGACATCCTAAAAAGATTTTATGATATTTTGTTATCCAAATAGATCTTAAAATCATATTTGATACTATTTTATGACATTCCAAGGGATTTTATGACATCATGAGGAGATTTTATGATATTCTAGTATCCAAATACGTCACAAAATCAGGTTTGGCATCATTTTATAACATCTCAAAGGAATTCTTTGATATTCTAAAAAAATTCTATGACATTCTGGTATTCAAATATATCCTAAAATCAACTTTAGTATCATTTTATGATATCTTAAAGAGATTCTATGACATTCTGATATCCAAATATGTTCTAAAATTGGGTTTGACATTATTTTATGATATTTCATGGAGATTTTATGATATTTTGGTATCCAAATATATTCCAAAATTATATTTGATATTATTTTATAATATTTCAAAGAGATTCTATGACATCCTAAGAAAATTTTATGACATTCCGGTATTCAAATAGGTCATAAAGTTGGGTTTGGCATCACTTTATGACATCCTAGGAAAGTTCTATAATATTTTAGAAGATATTATGACATTCCAATATCTAAATAGGTTCCAAAATCATGTTTAACATTATTTTATGGCATTCCAAAAGACTTTTATGATATCCTAAGGAGATTTTATCATATCTTGGTATCCAAATAAATTCCAAAATCAAGTTTAGTACCATTTTATGACATCCTAAAAAAAAATTATAATATTCTAAGGGAATTCTATGATATTCTGATATCTAAATAGATCCCAAAATCATGTTTAACACCATTTTATGACATCCTAAGAAAATTTTATAATATATTAAGGGGATTCTATGATATTCTGGTATTCAAATAAGTCAGAAAATCAAGTTTGACACTATTTTATGACATCTCAATGTGGTTCTATAATATCCTAAAGAGATTCGGACATTCTCGTATCTAAATAAATCCTAAAATCAAGTTTGGCATCATTTTATGACATCCCAAAAGGATTTTAGGATATTTTATGAGGATTCCATAATATTCTGGTATCTAAATATGTCCCAAAATCAGGTTTAATATCATTTGATGACATTTCAAGAAGATTTTATGATATTTTGGTATCCAAATATATTTAAAAATTATGTTTGACACTATTTTATGACATTCTAAAGAAATTCTATGACATCCTATGAAGATTCTATAATAATATGGTATCTAAATAGATTCTAAAATCAGGTTTGACATCATTTTATAACTTCCCAAAGAGATTTTATGATATTCTAAAAAGATTCTATAATATTCTGGTCTTCAAATAGGTCCCAAAATTGGGCTTAACACCATTTTATGACATCCCAAGGGGTATCTATGATATCATAAGAGAATTCTATGACATTCTAATATCCAAATAGATCCCTAAATTATGTTTGACACCATTTTATGACATTCCAAAGATGTTCCATGACATTCTAAGAGGATTATACGATATTCTAGTATCCAAATAGGTCATAAAATCATGTATGATACTATTTTATGACATCTCAAGGAGGTTCTAAAACATTCTAAAAAAATTTTATGATATTTTGGTATCCAAATAGATTCCAAAATTAAGTTTGACACCATTTTGTGACATCCCAAGAGAATTCTATGACATTCTATAAGGATTCTATAATATTTTGGTATTCAAATATGTGTCAAAATTAGGTTTGACACCATTTTATAAAATCTCAAGAACATTTTATGACATTTTGGTATCCAAATATATTCTAAAATCAGGTTTGACATTATTTTATAACATCCCAAGGAGATTCTATGACATCCTTTGGAAATTCTATGACATTCTGGTATCTAAATAGATCCCAAAATTGAGTTTGACACTATTTTATGACATTCTAAGGAGATTCTATAATATTCTGGTATCCAAATAGGTTCCAAAATTATATTTGGCATCATTTTATAGCATTCCAGTGGACTTTTATGATATCTTAAAAGGATTTTATGACATCCTGGTATCTAAATAGGTCCTAAAATCGGATTTGACACCATTTTATAATATTTCAAGGGGATTCTATGATAATCTGGTATCCAAATAGGTTCTAAAATCATATTTGACACCATTTTATGACATTCTAAGAAAGTTCTATGACATTCTAAGAGATTCTATAACATTTTAGTGTCCAAATATATCCCAAAATCAGATTTGATACTATTGTATGATATTCCAAGGGGGTTCTATGACATTCTAGTATCAAAATAGGTGTCAAAAACATATTTGACATTATTTTATGATATCCCAAAGAGATTCTATGATATTCTAAAATGATTCTATAACATTCTGGTATCTAAATATATCCTAAAATCGGTTTTGGCACTATTTTTATGACATTTCAAGTGGATTCTATAACATTCTAAGAAGATTTTATAACATTCTAGTATCAAAATAAGTTCCAAAATCATATTTGGCACCATTTTATGACATTCCAAGGGACTTCTATGATATGGCAAAAAGATTTTATGACTTCCTAATATCCAAATAGGTTCTAAAATCATGTTTGGCACCATTTTATAATATCCCAATGAGATTCTTGTTGAGTCTTGGGTGGTCTGTTCAAAGCTTGTCGGGTCAATGTTTATGTATTGGTCCGGTTTATCATGGTTGTCCATGATATATCTAGGGCTAGGATCGAGTTCGGGGTGAGTTCTAGATGTTTAGGCTAAGTTTTGGTCAGTCTGGGTCTTAGAGTCGGCTCTTCTGTTGTAAGAGTCGACTCTACTGGTTGGCACAATGTAGAATAGGGGACCGTGGTCTGGACGAGTCAGCTCGTTAGGTTTCGAGTCAGCTCGGTTACATAGTCAGGTAATCGTGTGGTCTGGTCGAATCAGATTGTTAGGTTTCGAGTCGGCTCAATTACACAGTCAGGTAATCCAGTGGTCTGGTTGAGTCGGCTCGTTGGGTTTCGAGTCGACTTGGTTGCACAGTTTGTAAATCCTGTGTACTGGATGGGTCGGCTCTGAGGTTTAGAGTCGACTCGATTCAAGGTCGAGTCGACTCTACTGTCTGGAGTCGACTCAGGTTACGGGTGAACTATTTTTAAACGGTACCAGCTGGGAGAGTTTGGGGTTCTCGGTCATGTGTGACCGTGCTATATATATTGTAACCTCGTAAGAGGATAGGGGATGGTGTAAACGAACTTCTTGAAGGTGGAATAGAAGAAAATCCTCTTTCTCCCAAGAATTCCCTCTTCTTCTTTCTTCTTCCGTTCTTGGATCTTGGTGTTCTTGATCTTCAAGGACCTAAATCCTACCGTGTTCTCCAAGGAGATCGTTGACAGATGGTCATCCACAACCTGTGATAAGCTTTCGCTATTGCTTGTAAATTAGGGCATTCATTCTCGATTGGGAACAAGGCTGTTCTTGGGTATTTGGTTCAACAATTTGGTTGAAGTTGGATCCAAATTCTCAACATTTGGTATCAGAGCGAGGTTCGTGGAAGGAAGATCTCAAGATCAGAGGGTTGGAAGGAAAGTTTCTTGCAGGTACAATTTTTCAGATCTCTTGAATTCTTGATTATGGTAATGGCATCAAGTAGGTTCAAGATAGATTTTAAGAAGTACGAATGCAAGGGAACTTCACCCTGTGGCAGCAAAGGGTTAAAGATTTGCTGGTTCAACAAAGGATCTACAAGGTCTTGGTTAAAGAAAGATCGAAAAAGATCAGTGTTGAAGAATGGGAAGAGTTAGAAGAGATTACTTTCAACACCATCAGAATGTGTTTGGCTAATCAGGTTTTATTTGAGGTGTGTTTAGAGACTACCGTAAAAGGTCTTTGGAGAAGACTAGAGAACATATACATGGGAAAGAACATGATGAACAAGCTATGGCTGAAGAAGTAACTGTAAAGCTTGAGAATGCCTGAAGGAGGAGACCTAGTTGCTCACATTCAGAGGTTTAATCAGGTATGTTCAGAGGTGATGAGTTTGGATGTGAAAATTGACGAGGAGGATCGAGCATTGTTGCTATTGTGTTCACTCCCTAGATCGTATGATGGTCTTATAACAACCTTGGTATATGGGAAGGAAACCTTGAATTATGAAGAGGTTGTTGGTGTGCTCAAATCTAATAAGAAAAAGAAAAAGATCTGTAAAGGAAATCCTAACTCAGAGGTTCTTACTATAAATGAGAGGCAAGGAAGACCCAGGAAAAAAGCTAGGGAAAAGTCCAAGGGTAGATCTCAGCCTAGGAACCATAAGAACTTGAAATGCTATAAGTGTCATCAGCTTGAGCATATCAAGAAGTAGTGTCCTCTTTAAATGACAGAAAAGGGGAGAGCCAACACAAGTGGTGCAAATGTATCAGAAAGTAATGGAGGAGATGTACTGTTGTGTCAGATGGATCAGTGGATTGGGACAATATCTGGATTTTAGATTCTACATGCTCATACCACTATACCTTACATCGGGAATGGTTTTACATCTATGACAGGTCAGATGGAGGTAGTGTAAGCCTTGGTGATGATCACCCTTGTACGGTAGCTGGAGTTGGCACCATTAGGATGAGGATGTATGATGGAGTGATAAGGACTCTTTCAATGTCAAACATGTACTAGAGTTGAAAAAGAATTTGATTTCTTTGGGCTACTTGGAAAAGCAAGGGTATGCTTTTAGTTGCCGATTTGGTAGTGGATGTTTGAGGATAACCAAGGGAGCTTTGGTGATAATGAGAGGAAGAAAACTGAGCAATAATCTATATAAGATGGAAGGCTCAGTGGTGAATGATAGTGCAAAGGTGATTGCAACAGCACAGGAGGAATAGTTGACATACAAACTGTAGCACTATCGGATGGATCATATGAGTGACCGAGGGCTCACGGAGTTAAGCAAAAGAGGGAACATTCTAGTTTTGAAGAAGGATAGAAATGACCTGTGTGAGCCATGTATTTTTGGTAAACATCATAAGGTGAAATTTGCTGTTTGTACCAGCCAACCAAGGGAGTGCTAGATTTTGTGCACTCTAATGTATGGGGACCAACACATGTTTTATCTAGAGGTGGAGCAAGGAGTTTTGTTTCCTTTATTGATGACTTCTCTAGAAAGTTATGGATATATCCGATGAGCAAAAAATCAGAGGTGTTTGCCCGCTTCAAAGCTTGGAGGGCTGAAGTAGAGGAGACAGGAAGACATGTGAAGGGCCTTCGGTCTGATAATGGTGGGGAGTACTCTGGTAAAGAGTTTAGGGATTACCATGAGGAAAATAGAATCAAAAATAAAATCAAATGCCATTATACAATAATGATGACCCCACAACAGAATGGTGTTGCGGAAAGGATGAACCGGACACTATTGGAGAAGGCTAGGAGTATGAGGCTGCAGTCATCATTGCCGAAAACCTTTTGGGGTGATGCTATTACTCTGTCATGTTTTCTTGTAAACAGGTCCCCCCACTTCAAGTTAAATGGAGAACTTCCAGAAGAAGCTTAGAGTGGAAGAAGGTGGAGCTTGGCCACCTGAAGGTTTTTGGTTGCCCGGCTTATGTACATGTGGAGGCAACTGAAAGAAACAAGCAGGATCCTAAGTCTAAGAAGATGATCTTCATAGGGTATCCACAAAGAGTCAAAGGTTACCTACTGTGGGATTTGCAGTCTCAAAAGGCAGTGATCAGTAGGGATGTCATCTTTGATGAAAGGAGCATCTTGGAGAAACTGGGGACTACAGTTGGAAGTGCGTCACAAAGATGAATAGCGGTGAGTTCCCTTCACAGGTGGAGGATAGGCTGTTAACATCAACTGGAAATGGAGTTTCAGTTGATGTGGAGTTGGGCAGGAAAGATTCTCCAGGGGTGAAGGAGAAGTAAAGTGAACCAGCTATTCAGAGGGAGGTGCAGGAGGAGTCACAAACAGCAAACTTGCAGGATAGTGCAAAGGGAGTGGCATTGTATAAGCCTCAACGCACAATCTGGAAGCCGGTGAGATATGGCATGGATGAAGCAATATCATATGTACTAATATCTATTAATGGAGATCCAGAAAGTTTTGTGGAAGCCATGGAAAGTCCTGATAAAGAGTCATGGATGCAAGGCATGATGGAAGAGATGGAATCTCTAAGGAGGAATCAAACATGGCAGCTAGTGGATCTACCTAGAGATGCTCATGCTATTGGCTCCAAATAGGTGTTCACAAGGAAATCAATACCTCCAGAGCAAGGTGGAGTGAGATACAAGGCAAGGCTGGTAGCAAAGGGATACTCACAGAGAGAGGGAGTTGACTACACATAGGTATTTCTCTTGTTGTATGCCATATTTCAATTCGGGTGTTATTGTCATTAGTAGCAAAACATGATATGGAATTAGAGCATATGGATGTGAAGACAGCCTTTCTACATGAAAGTCTGGAAGAGAAGATCTACATGAAGCAACCTGATGGCTTCATTGAGACTGGACAGGAGAACAAGGTATGTCTATTCCAGAGGTCATTGTATGGTTTGAAACAATCACCTCGTCAGTGGTATCACAAATTTGATACATTTATCTTAAGCCTTGGGTTTCTTAGATGTGAACATGACCATTGTATTTATGTCAAGGATGTGGATACTATGAATGCTCTATATTTACTTCTATATGTAGATGATATATTGATAGCCAGCAGAAGTATGAAAGCTGTCAAAGAGTTGAAGAGAGCATTATCTCATGAATTTGAAATGAAAGATTTGGGATCAGCACAGAAAATCCTTGGAATGGAGATTTGCAGGGATAGATGAAAAGGAATACTCCATTTGTCACAAGGTGGGTACATCAAAAAGGTACTCGAGAGGTTTAAAATGGAGAAGGCCAAACCTGTGGAAACACCATTACCAGGGTATATTTCTCTCTCGAAAATTCAGAGCCCCCAATCAGAGGAGGAGAGAGAGTACATGGAAAGAGTTTCATATGTCAATGTAGTGGATAGTGTGATGTATGCTATGGTTTATTGCAGGCCAGACATAACATATGCTGTAAGCCAGGTGGCAGGTACATAGCTAATCATGGGAAGGAACACTGGAAGGCATTGAAGTGGATTTTGAGTTATCTGTAAGGGACTCAAAAGTATGGACTGGTATTTGGTAGGCAGCCAGAAGGACATGGATGGAACTCCATAGAATCATGTGAGGATTCAGGTCCTTTGGAAGGGTTTGTTGATGCAAGCTATGCAGGTGATCTTGATACAAGAAGGTCTACAATAGGTTACCTCTTCCACATGATGGTGGACCGGTTTCTTGGAGATCAACCCTTCAATCCATTACTATTTTGTCTACAACAGAAGCAGAGTATATAGGGATTACAGAGGCTGTAAAGAAAGTACTATGGCTGAGAAGGATAGTGGGTGAAATGGGGGTGAAACAGTGTATGGTGGTCCTGCACAATGATAGCCAGAGTGCCATACACTTGACTCAGAACCCAATCTATCATGCTCGCATCAAGCATATAGATGTGAGATATCACAGGATCAGAGAGCTGGTGGAGGAAGGAGAAGTGGCATTGGTGAAGGTCCATACAAAGGAAAACCAGGTGGATGCACTTACAAAGGCTCTACCAAGGGAAAGCTTCTACTCTTGTATGTGGTTGATAGATTTGAGGAGTCTGACATATGTAGCCTTGAAATACCAAGGTGGAGATTGTTGAGTCTCGGGTGGTGCGTTCAAGGCTTGTCGGGTTAATATTCATGTATTGGTCTGGTCTATCATGGTTGTCCATGATGTATCTAGGGCTAGGATGAGTCTGGGGTCAGTCCTAGGTATTTAGGATGAGTTTTGGTCAGTCTGGGTCTTAGAGTTGGCTCTTCTATTGTAACAGTCGACCTACTAGTTGGCACAGTGCAAAATAGGGGACTATGGTCTGGATGAGTCAGCTCGTTAGGTTTCGAGTTGGCTCGGTTACACGGTCAAGTAATCCTATGGTCTGGTCGAGTCGGCTGGTTAGGTTTCGAGTCGACTCATTAGGTTTCGAGTCAACTCGGTTACACAGTCAAGTAATGTTGGCTCCACCCAGTGATTTTGATGAATAACAAAACATTGAGTGCATATTGTATACTAATGAGGATTTCAAGTTGTGAGTTTTTATGAAGAAAGCACCTCAAAATCTCAAAAACTTATGGTTTATGGCACGTAACGGCACGGAGCATTTCTCACGAATCCGGACATCCTCTTCATTGAAAAAGGGCATCTAAATGTTTAAATATTATGTATTTATGTTTTCAAGAATTATATTTATGTTTTCGAGGCATTTATACTTGAATATGAGATTTTTCAGTCTCAAGTGTCGACACCTGTATAGTCAAGTGTCGACACTTCAGCATTTGGCACAGACAAAAATTCTTGGCATGCCAAGTGTCGACACCTACAACCAAGTGTCGACACATAGGTTTCTAAGTATCGACTCAAGGCCTGAGAATTTTGAAAATACAGAACTTTGTAATTTGAGGATTTTTGTATCAAGTGTCGATACTTGAAAGTTCAAGTATCGACACTTGACAGCCAAGTGTCGACACCTGACAGCCAAGTGTCGACACCTGACAGTCAAGTGTCGACACTTGCAGCCTGACAGCTCTAACGGATCTATTTTTCTGGCTTGCAGAACTTGCTTTTCAAGCTCCAAATGACTATTTCCGAGGTTCCAATGGTCACAAACCATTTTTTGGAAGGTTCTTGGTGTATTTAACCTTCACCAACCTCATTTTAAAAAAAAAGGAAGGGTATTGAAGTGCATTGAAGTCTACTCAAAAGCCAAAAAGCCAATATTCTCTCAAATACTTCACATCAAAAGCCTCTTATAGTTTGATTCCTTGAAAAGCCTACAAGCTCATCCTTACTTCATTCCAAAAGAGGCACTTTGAAGGAGATTCCAAGGAAGAGTGAAGACAAAGCATCTACTTGAGCTTCAAAGATTCCATTCTACTCTTGAAGAGAGTTTGTTTTAGTTTTAAATTGTATATCTGTTTTTACATTGTGATTTGACCTTGCTTTCAAGGGTGTCTTGAAAGAAGGTTATTGTGGTTTGTTGGTAAGCCAAAGGGATAAAACCAACTAGGGTTAACTTGTGAGCCCGAAGACAAAACAAGTGTTAAGGTTTGTTGGTAAGCCTAAGTGATAAAACCAACTTAGGTTTTGACTTGTGAGCCTTGTGAAAAACAAGTCAACTGTAATCTAGTTTGGATTATAGTGAAATTCCCAAGGATGGCTTGGGGAGTGGATGTAGGTGCTAGGTTTGCACCGAACCACTATAAACCTTGTGTTTGTGTGTGATTGCTCTCTTCCTCACTTGCTCTTTAATTATTGCTACGACTTTAAATATCTTGCATTAAATTCATCATTGTTCACAAGCACCACTAGTCCCTCTCATTATTGTCTTAAATTTTTAAAAGACCCAATTCACCCCCCCTCTTGGGCTCCATTTCTGGGCAACAAGTAATCCAGTGGTCTGGTTGAGTTGGCTCGTTGGGTTTCGAGTCGGCTCGGTTGCACAGTTTGTAAATCCTGTGGACTGGATGGGTCAGCTTTGAGGTTTAGAGTCAACTCGATTCAGGGTCAAGTCAACTCTAGTATCTGGAGTCGGCTCGGATTACGGGTGAACTATTTTTAAACGGTACCAGCTGGGGAGAGTTTGGGGTTCTCGGCCATGTGTGATTGAGCTATATATATTGTAACCTCATAAGAGGATAGGGGATGGTGTAAACGAACTTCTTGAAGGTGGAATAGAAGAAAATCCTCTTTCTCCCAAGAATTCCCTCTTCTTCTTCTCTCTTCTTCCATTCTTGGATCTCTGTGTTTTTTATCTTCAAGGACCTGAATCCTACCGTGTTCTCCAAGGAGATCGTTGGCAGATGGTCATCCACAACCTGTAATAAGCTTCCTCTATTGCTTTGTAAATCAAGGCGTTCGTTCTTGATTGGGAACAAGGCTGTTCTTGGATATTTGGTTCAACGATTAGCTTGAAGTTGGATCCAAATTCTCAATAATTCTATGATATCCTAAATGGATTTTATAACATTTTGGTATTGAAATAAGTCTCAAAATCATGTTTGGTATCATTTTATGGCATCTTAAGGAGATTCCATAAAATTCTATGGAGATTTTATGATATATATCCAAATAGGTTCCAAAATCATATTTGGCACTATTGTATAATATCCCAAGAAGATTCTATGATATCTTTAAAAAAATTTATAGCATTCTAGTATTCAAATAGATCCTAAAATCATATTTGGCATCGTTTTATGGCATCCTAAGAAAATTCTATGACATCCTATGAAGATTTTTTGATATTCTAGTATCCAAATAGGTCCCAAAATCATATTTGACATCTTTTATAATATCCCAAGGAAACTTTATAACATTCTGAAAAGATTTTATGACATTCTGGTATTCAAATAGGTTCCAAAATCAGGCTTGGTACTATTTTATAGCATTTCTATGGGGTTCTATGATATCCTCATATCCAAATAGATTCCAAAATTATGTTTGGTATTATTTTATGACATTCTAAGAAAATTCTATGACATCCTAAAAGGATTGTATGATATATTGGTATTCAAATAGGTCCCATACTCAAGTTTGATATATAACATTTCGAAGGGATTATATAACATCCTAAAAAAATTCTATGATATCTTGGTATCTAAATAGGTCTCAAAATCATTTTTGACACCATTCTATGGCCTCGCAAAGGATTCTATGACATCCTAACTGATTTCTATAATACCATGGTATCTAAGTAGGTCCTATAATTAGATTTAACACCGTTTTATGATACCCTGAGAGAATTATATGATATCCTAAGAGAATTCTATAATATCTTGGTATTTAAACATGTCCCAAAATCATGTTTTTCACCATTCTATGATTATCCTAAGGAGACTCTATGATACCTTGGTATCCAAATAGGTCATATAATTTGATTTGACACTATTCTATGACATTCCGAGGGGATTATATGACATCTCAAGGGTATTATATGATATCTTGGTTTTCAAATAGATTTTAGAATCAGGTTCAACACCATTCTAAGACATCTCAAGGGGATTCTATAATATCCTAAGGAAATTCTATGATACCTTAATATCCAAATAGATCCTATAATCTACTTTGACACCATTCTATGGCATCCCAAGGAATTGCTGACATCCTAAGGGGATTGTATAGCATACGACTAGTTCAATGGGTGTTGTAGCCTGCGGAGTTACGTGCCAATCGCCATCAACATTGTCACCGTGCCCGATGTAGCTCCGACATCGGTACACAAGCTGGGACTCGCACAGCAATGCCGAGTGGATAGTGCCATCACCGAATGCCACCACTGCATAAGGACATGGCTATTCCAGTCGCTGCCACCATGCTCGCTTGGATGGATAACTGGATGGCATAGCCTTCTTGTCGAATTTGATGATGGTGGTGTGAGTAGACCGGTCGACCTGATAATTATCTTCAGAATTTGTCATAATCGAAATCGCAGTGCATTGCCTTTGCCATCTCTTTAAGGTAGAAAAGCGAAAGGGTAAAGAAGAAAGAGAATAGTAGCCTATTTAATATTTTGGCACTAATAAATAATAAAAAAATTTATTTTAGAGAAAAATATATTTTTGTCTATATTTTTTGAAAATTTAAAACAATTCTAATCTGCTACCTGCATCTTTATTTTTTATTATTTTATATATTTAATTTGTTATTAAAAAGAAAAATCCAATCACACCATGCAAGCGAAATGTGGTCCAAAATCCAGAAGAGCCGTGCATACGACGTTGGATTTTCTACACCGCTCCGGCTGTACAAGAAATTACTCTACCCGATATAATTCTTAGGCCGCTTCTTGATTTTTGGCCCTACGATGCGGGGTCCTCACTCCTCCGATCATCCCACTGGCGTCACCTCTCCTCCTCCTCAATGCCCATCCTCTCTCTCAGGTTCCCTTCTATCTCTGCCATTCTTTACCTTACTCCTTGGCATCACTTAGCCTCCAGTGCTGCTTCTTGTGATTGATGGAGGCGCGTTCTTTACTAAAATTTCTTGGTTTCTTCAAAGTTTTCTTGCTTTCTTTGAAGTTTGCTCGTGTTCTTTAAATTTTTGTTATTCTACGCGAATGTGGTTTGATGATCTCTTTTTCACGTCCAGTTATTTCGATTCTTGATATATGGAGAAGAGAAAATTGCCTGATCTTGATTTCCCTTTTCTCCGGCTGCTAATTTAAAAGAAAGATGGACTGGTTTTACGAGAATATTAGTTCTTGAAGCAATGGGAATATCACTTCTTTATGATTTTGATGCTGTTCTTCAACTGGTGTTCATTTGATCGTTTTTCTAAAATGATTTTGAGATGAAAACCCGTTTGTTGGCTAGAAAAGGAATCGATTTTACTTTCAGATACGCTTTGGAAAATTTTGTAGGAAACTGATAAACAGATCTTTAGACATTTTATTATCTTCTTGTTTTGAATAATGGATTTTATTTTTTTTCCGGGAAAAAATGAACAACCTCTTAGCAATGGGGTTTATTCCGTTGTTTTTGGGCACTTTGAGCAAATATATATATATATTACGTTTATTGTTTAGATGATTATTGGGTTCGTCAACTCGAAAGAAAATGCTGCGGGCTGTGGCAATATCTATGTCACGCCCCGACCCAGAATCCGAGCCGGATGCGCATCAGACAGCCATATATCCTTGGATTCATTTTTTTCTTAAACATACAAGGCTGTACCATACCAAACTCAACAAAAATAATCAACCAAGCAATCCCATAAAATTTTATTAGATAAGCAAATTCAAATGTTCATACACACTAATAGCCACATGCTAAAATTTATTATAAATAAATAAATAACAGTATCCATTAAGTCCTAAATCCTCACTGACTGGTTTTCAAGTCCACATATTTCTCTGATCCTGAAAAAAACAAGGAAATAGAGTGAGTTTTCCTAAAACTCAGTAAGTTATCATACATCTTGAGTATAATTCTACCATAAATCAAGAGCAAGGCAGTTTAAATAAATCAGTGCACACAAGTAATCAAACATAATAATACTACTATAAAGCCAAATCTATTTTCATTATTATTTCTTTAATACTCTTCTGACAACACACACTCCTTAGGATAGCCATCCACACACACTCACCTAGTCCCCCCTGACTATGGCCACGATCGGCCCGTGGCGAGCCCCACAAGAGTCTAGAATCCTGACTCACATATCGCTCAATGGTCATGTGCCAGTGATCGTCCCATTAGAGGCCCACAAGGAAAACTATCTTTGAAATTACACGAGAAATATGCATCCTCTGCATGTACCAACGATCGTCCCGTTGGCCAGGCCCACAAGGAAAACTAGCTCCTGACTCACATATCGTTCAACGGTCATATGCCAGTGATCGCCTCACTGAAGGCCCACAAGGAGACTAGATTCTAACTCGTGTAATCATAGTCAGACTAGAGAGTAACTAAAACCAACTCAACCCATGTCACAGTATATTTTAATACTAAGTGTTTTAGCCTCATACCACCTCATGTCATTAATATAATGCATAAAGTTATACAGTAATATTTAGTAACATACTAAATAGTAAGCTCACAGCATGCATGGTAAATTTTACTAGAGAATGATAACTTACTTTAGAGTATCCACCAACCAGTACAATCCAACACTAAACCGGGTCTTCCAAGGATAACCCCGATCCTGCATGACAATTTTTAATCATATAATTAACTTCTATATAAAACTAAAAAAAATAAACTAAATTCCTTGTTGATTGAGTCAACTCAGTTCCGTGACCGAGTTAACTCAGCCAACCAACCGAGTAGACTCACCCCAGAAACCAAGTCAACTCGGTTCGTTCTTCCTTCCAACCCGCTATCATCTCCCCTGTTCTCCTCTCGATTAAATCTCAATGCCATCTCCCCCAACCAAGCCTACCCTCCACTGCCACAGGGAAACCGGAAGGAAGGGAAGGGAAGGAACCAACGGTGCCTCGACGGCTGTCAGGCCACTTGCCGGAAACTCAAAACGAAACAAATCCCCGCCCCCCATCCCGGTCGGTCGACCCTACACAAACCCATGCTCAAGAGGGAATGGGCTCCCGTCGGTCACCCCTACCCATGCCAACCCGAGAGAAGACGAGAAGACAAGGACAGAGGACTTACCGGTGAGTTCGACGTCCACCGGAGGAGAACGTGTTCCGAAAAGGACCGAGGCACGCGAGAGAGGTTCGTTGGCATTCACCGGAGGAAGACGGCTTTTCGAGATGGATCGAGGCACACGGAGGAGCCTTCCTTATAAGGAGTAATCCCTCTCCCGCACGCCTCAGCCTCCCCTCTCCCGCACGCCTCAACCTCCCCTCTCCCGCTCCTCCGCCAAATAAACCGGCAGTTCGGTGCCAAGGTCGATCCAAACTGAAGTCGGCATCCCAATAGCCGGCTTCAGTCCAAATTCACATGGGCCACGTTTTGGGTTGGGCCTCACATCTCCCCTCCTAAAAGAAATTTCGTCCTCGAAATTGACATACCTAATTCACTGAAAAGTTGAGGATACTTGTCTCTCATGACTTCTTCTAGTTTTTAGATGGCCTCGCACTCTGAATGATTGCTCCACTAGACTTTAACATAAGGAATGATACGCCGTCTCAGGACTTATTCCTTTCTATCAACCACTTTCACTAGTTGCTCTTCATAAGACAAATCTTCCCTGAATTGAAGCGGTTCCAATTCAACTATATGATTTGGATCAGGTACATATTTTCTTAGCATAGAAACATGGAAAACATTTTTCACTCCCGCAAGAGAAGGCAGCAAAGCAAGTCGATAAGCCACTACTCCAATTTTCTCTAGGATCTCAAAAGGACCCACATACCAAGGGCTTAGCTTCCCTCGCATCCCGAACCTCATTACTTCTTTGGTAGGAGACACTTTAAGAAGCACATGATCTCCCACCTGGAATTCTAGCTCTCTTCTCCGAGTATCTGCATAACTCTTTTGTCGACTTTGAGCTGCGAGAAGCCGTTTCTTAATAAGTTGAATTTTATCCATTATCTGCAGTACAATATCTGGTCCCAAAAGCTTCCTCTCATCAACATCATCCCAACATATCGAGGTCCTACATCTCCTCCCGTACAATGCTTCAAAAGGTGCCATCTTAATGGTTGCTTGATAACTGTTGTTATATGCAAACTCCACCAGTGATAAATGTTCATCCCATGACCCTTTCAAATCTAAAACACAAGCTCTCAGCATATCTTCCAGTATCTTGATTGTCCTCTCTGACTGACCATCTATTTGAGGATGAAAGGCCATACTAAATTCCAACTTTGTTTTCATAGCTCGGTACAGTCCTTTCCAAAATTGAGAAACAAATCTCGTATCCCTATCAGATACAATTGATACAGGAATACCATGTAATCTAACAATCTCATCAATATATAATTTAGCTAGCCTTTCCATGGAGAAATTAACATTGACAGGTAGGAAATGAGCTGACTTCGTCAACCGGTCTATAACAACCCAAATAGCATCAAATCCTCTGAGAGTCTTCGGCAATCCTATAACAAAATCCATTGTGACATGCTTCCATTTCCATACTCGAATAGCTAGGGATTGCAGTGGTCCCGCTGGTCTCTGATGCTCAGCTTTTATTTGTTGACAAGTTAATCATTGGGCCACAAACATGGCTATCTCCCTTTTCATACCACTCCACCAGAAGTTCTCTTTAAGATCTCTATACATTTTTGTACTTCCAGGATGAATGGTATAAGTGGAGTTGTGAGCTTCATTCAAGATTTCCTTCTTCAAACTTGCATTCCTTGGAACACATAATCTGTTTCCAAACCTTAAGGATCCATCTTCATGAATTCGGAATTCTGAAATTATCCCAGATTGTACATTTTTCCTGATCTTTTGTAATTTTGTCTCTCCTGGAATACATTAACTCTATCAATTAGGGTAGACTGTATTTTAAGGGCAGCAAGTAAAAATTCGGAATTGTGCAGCTGTATCTCCATATTTAATTTTCTAAAATCCTGAAGAATTTTTTTCTGAGAAGTAATTAAAGTCGTTGCACTATCCATGGTTTTCCTGCTCAATGCATCAGCTACCACATTTGCTTTTCCCGGATGATAACTTATTTTCAGATCATAGTCCTTGATCAGCTCTAACAATCTTCTTTGTCTCAAGTTTAACTCCTATGTAAATAAATATTTAAGACTTTTATGATCAGTAAAAATTTCACAAGATATCCCATATAAGTAATGTCTCTAAATTTTCAAAGCAAAAACAACTACAGCCAACTCCAAATCATGAGTAGGGTAGTTCTGTTCATGTGATTTAAGTTGCCTGGAGGTATAAGCTACTACTTTTCTATTTTGCATAAGTACACATCCTAACCATCTTCTGGAGGCATCACTGTATATAGTAAAACTTCACTTCTAGATGGTAGGGTAAGAATAGGAACTGACACCAAGCATTTCTTCAACTCCTGGAAACTTTTCTCGCAGTCATCTATCCAGACAAATTTAATCCCTTTATGGGTTAACTGGGTTAGTGGCAGTGCTAAGCGAGAAAATCCCTTCACGAATCTTTGATAGTAACCAGCTAGTTCTAGAAAACTACGAACTTCAGTTACATTAGTTGGTCTACGCCATCCAACAATTGCCTCAATCTTTGATGGGTCAACAGCTAAACCTTCTTTAGAGATTGTGGCCGAGAAACGAAATACTTTCAAGATAGAATTGTCATTTTTTCAACTTTGCATACAATCTCTGTTCTCTCAGTATTTGTAGGATTTTCCTCAAATGTTATTTATGATCTTTCTCTTTCTTAGAATATATTAGAATATCATCAATAAACACTACTACACATTGATCCAAATATGATCCGAATATCCTGTTCATCATGTCCATAAAAGTTGCTGGAGCATTCGTTAATCCGAAAGGCATCACCAGAAATTCATAATGTCCATATCTAGTCCGAAAGGCTGTCTTGAATATGTCCTCATTCTTAATTTTTAATTGATAATACCCACACCGCAGATCAATTTTTGAAAACACCTGTGCACCTTACAATTGATCAAAAAGATCATCAATTCTCGGAAGAGGGTACTTATTTCGGATTGTCAATTTATTTAATTCCTGATAATCAATACACAATTTCAAACTTCCATCCTTCTTTTTAACAAAAAGCACCGGAGCACCCCACGGTGAAACACTCGGCCTGATAAAACCTTTATCAAGTAGTTCCTGAAGTTGCTCCTTAAGCTCCTTCAATTCAGCTGGTGTCATTCCATAGGGAGCCTTAGAAACAGGTTCTGCACCTAGTACAAGATCAATAGAAAACTCTATCTCTCTATCAGGAGGCAATCCCGGCAATTCATCTGAAAATACATCAGGAAATTCTTTCACAGTCGGAATGGTTTCCAACTTCATTTCTTCTTGCTGAAGGTCCATAACATTGGCTAAGTATCCTATACAACCTTGCCTCGGTATCCTGCCAGCTTGCATAGCTGAAATCATTTTAATAGGGGCCTTTCCCCTACTACCAAAGAAACTGAAAGGTTCCTGTCCTGGAGGATGAAAAATTACTTTCTTCCCGAAACAATCCACGGTGGAATGATAAGAAGCTAACCAATCCATTCCTAAAATAATATCAAACTCCTTCATCTCCAAAACCAATAGGTCAGATGAAAAATCATGATTTTCAATACTTAGAATGCAAGATGGACAAATCATACTAACTATGATGGTGCTCCCATTTGGAGTGGAGACAGGTTTCATAATTCATAAATACTGGTTTCATACCAGCCTTCTTGATAAATCCAATTGAGATAAAAGAGTTGTTGCCCCGGAATCAAATAAAACACGAGCATAAGAAGAAACTACTTTGATGGTACCTATCGAACAGTCAAATTCTTACTTTGTAATTATATGAACTCCATTTAATTAACTCTAAAAGAAAAGACCTTTGAAATTACTGTCACTACAGCATTCGATGCCTGAGCATCTTGCTGAGTCAAAGTATAAACACGAGCTTAGGTCTTCTACTTCTGGCGCTCTCCATATCCATAAGTTAAAGGTTAATTCTGAAAAGAAGCTGGTGCATTTGAAGTAGGAGGTGCAGGCGGTCGCGGTGCATTCGGAAATGAATGTTGGTATCCAGAATTCTGAGCATGAGGGCAATGCATAGCTCTGTGGCCTAGCTGGCCACAGTTAAAACAAATGCCAGAATTTTGAGTACGAGGGCAATTCACAGCTCTGTGGCCCTGCTGGCCATAGTTAAAACAAGCCCAAGAATTCTGAGCATGAGGGCAATCCACAGCTTTGTGGTCCTGCTGGCCATAATGAAAACAAGCCCCAGAAAACCAACGACAGTCCTGCACCAAGTGAAAACACTGACATCTTATGCAACGACGACCATTTTCCTGCTAAGGTCCTGGATTCCTCTCTTGATTTCCCTTCTGTCTAGTCGGTCTGCCAGAGTATCGACCACCTTGTTGTCCATCAGATCTCTTCCTCAATTGTCATTCTCTTTCCTGTTGCATGTTGTCAACTTCCTGCTCCACAATTTTGGCTTTACTAACCATATCCCGATATGAAACTAGTTGCATCGGTCTCACTCCAGCATGAATTTTGGGTTTAAGCCCTTTCTCAAATCTTCGAGCCTTGATATTATCCGTAGCCACCAACCCGGAGCAAAACGGGACAATTCTATAAACTTGGCTTCATATTGTGCCACCGTCATGTTTCCTTGTATCAGTCTTGTGAACTTATTTTCTTTCTCAAATCTAAGACTTTCTAGAAAATACATATCCAAGAACTCTTAACGAAAACTGTCCCAAGTAATTGGCTCATCGGTACCATGCTGCCTCTTAACAGCCTCCCACCATTCAAAAGCTTCGCCCTACAACTGATAAGTAGCAAAACGAACCATTTCCTGATATGTACAATCCATAATGGCAAAAACCTTCTCCATTTCCTTCAGCCATTTCAAAGATTCAGTAGGTTCGATAGAGCCCTCAAAAATGGAGGCGCCAACTTCTTAAATTTTGTGATTCCCCGATCTGTCTTAAAAGATTGACCACCTCTACTTTCCTACTGACTCAATTCCTAAACAAGCCCAGTTAGCGCTTGAATAAGGCCTACCACCTGACCATCAGAATTAGCTGTCCTCAAATCACGCTGCAGGGGAAGGACTAACTGCTCGGCTTTCGCCCTGATCAGGTGATAAACTACGAGTCCTGGAGGCACTGGCAGCTTGAGACGGACTTGCTTCTTACGAAGTACCATGAGCTCGAGAAGCATTATCATTATGATTAGACATCCTCATGGATCGGGTCCGGGCCATTCTCAACTATTTCACAGAAGAAAGTCAGTTTGATAATATTACCTTACTTGTTACTTTAAATGTCTTAAACTTATCCTAATTATCTCTACCCCACTCTCACTATCTATATCATCTTGTCATTAAGACAGCCTGGCTCTGATATCACTAAATCTGTCACGCCCCGACCTAGAAGCCGAGCCGGATGCGCATCAGACGGCTTTATATCCTTGGGTTCATTTTTCCCTTAAACATACAAGGCATGTACCATACCAAACTCAACAATGATAATCAACCAAGCAATCCCATAAAATTTTATTAGATAAGCAAATTCAAATGTTCATACACACTAACAGCCACATGCTAAAATTTATTAAAAATAAATAAATAACAGTGTCCACTAAGTCCTAAATCCTCACTGACTGGTTCCCAAGCCCACATGTTCCTCTGATCCTGAAAAAAATAAGGGAATAGAGTGAGTTTCCCTAAAACTCAGTAAGTTAGCATACATCTCGAGTATAATTCTTCCATAAATTAAGAGCAAGGCAGTTTAAATAAATCAGTGTACACAAGTAATCAAACATAATAATACTACTATAAAGCCAAATCTATTTTCATTATTATTCTTCTTTAATACTCTTCTGACAACACACACTCCTTAGGATGGCCATCCACACACACACTCACCTAGTCCCCCCTAACTATGGCCACGATCGGCCCGTGGCTAACCCCACAAGAGTCTAGAATCCTGACTCACATACCGCTCAACGGTCATGTGCCAATTATCGTCCCACTGGAGGCCCACAAGAAAAACTAGCTCTGAAATTACACGAGAAACATGCATCCTCTGTATGTACCAGCGATCGCCCCGCCGGCCAGGCCCACAAGGAAAACTAGCTCCTGACTCACATACCGCTCAACGGTCATGTGCCAGTGATCGCTCCACTGGAGGCTCACAAAGAGACTAGATCCTAACTCGCGTAATCATAATCGGACTAGAGAGTAACTAAAACCAACTCAACCCATTTCACAGTTTATTTTAATACTAAGTGTTTTAGCCTCATACCACCTCATGTCATTAATATAATGCATAAAGTTATACAGTAATATTTAGTAACATGCTAAATGGTAAGCTCATAGCATGCATGGTAAATTTTACCAGAGAATGATAACTTACTTTAGAGTATCCACCAACAAGTACAATCCAATACTAAACCGGGTCTTCCAAGGACAACCCTGATCCTGCATAACAATTTTTAATCATATAATTAACTTCTATATAAAACTAAAAAAAAGAAACTAAATTCCCTGTTAATTGAGTCAACTCAGTTCTGTGACCGAGTTAACTCAGCCAACCAACTGAGTTGACTCACCCCAGAAACCGAGTCAACTCGGTTCGTTCTTCCTTCCAACCTGCTGTCATCTCCCCTATTCTCCTCTCGATTAAATCTCGATGCCATCTCCGCTAACCAAGCCTACCCTCCACTGCCACAGGGAAACCGAAAGGAAGGGAAGGGAAGGAACCAGCAGTGCCTCGACGGTTGTCCGGCCACTTGCCGGAAATCCAAAACGAAACAAATCCCCCCCCATCCTGGCCGGTCGACCCTACATAAACCCACGCTCGAGAGGGAATGGGCTCCCGTCGGTCACCCCTACCCATGCCAACCCGAGAGAAGACGAGAAGATGAGGACAGAGGACTTACCGGCGAGTTCGACGCCCACCGGAGGAGAACGTGTTCCAGAAAGGACCGAGGCACGCAAGAGGGGTTCATTGGCATTCACTGGAGGAAGACGGCTTTTCGAGATGGATCGAGGCACACGGAGAAGCCTTCCTTATAGAGAGTAATCTCTCTCCCGCATGCCTCAGCCTCCCCTCTCCCACACGCCTCAACCTCCCCTCTCTCGTTCCTCCGCCGAACAAACCGGCAGTTCGGTGCCAAGGTCAATCCGAACTGAAGTCGACATCCCAATAGCCGGCTTCAGTCCAAATTCACATGGGCCACGTTTTGGGTTGGGCCTCACAATCTAAGGTGAGAGAGAGACCCTTTTTTGGAGCGAGGTAGAGGAGGAATCTTAACAAAATTTCTGGTTGAATCACGATTGCTGGAAATTTATTTCATGAACTTTCTGCTAAATATAGATTGGTTCTTGTACAAAGTTAAGGATAAAAAATGGCTGGAAAAATGAAAAGGGGGAATGAAAACCATTGATTTCAACTTAACGATTCTTCATAACCAGATAAAATACCTCTTCATAACCATCGATTCTTCTAGTTGGAGATGTTACAAATAAGTAACACAACAAAAGGTATGGCTATTACAGTTAATGGATAGTTGATAATGAAGCAGAGAATGTGTGAAGACCGGCAAACCTAAGGCCATATTGGCTGAAGTTGGCAAGGCCTGCCGATTTTAGTTCAAAGCAGAAAAAAATTACAAAAACATAGGACAAAATGATCGAGCAAGAAGCTTGCCGGAGAAAGTGGAGGAGACACCGTGGTAGGGTGGGAGTAGCCGGAGGCGTATGGAGGTTAGCGGGACTCTCGAACGGCTGGTCCTATTCATGATAAGCCGATGATTATCTCTTCCAAACCTCTTTTTAAAACCTTTCCCACATTGCCTTCCATGGAACCAAACCCAAGCTCTCCACTGCCTTCCTCATCTCTGGCTATCATAAGGTTGCCGAAGTCGAACCTCCACCATCCAGAGACTTCATCTTCCTCCATAAGCCCCACTATTCTTCTTAGGTCTAAGAGCTTTGAAACCATTCAACCTTTTTTGCTGTCAGAAACCAAGCATGTCGACTGCATCCCTGTCGTACATCGACATCCCAGTCGGTAAGTCCTTTTTTCCTCTACATATCTTGATCTTTAATTTTATTTTTGTAGCTGTAAGGGGCAGAGTCCCATCTATTTTTCTTCTCCCAGTTTCCCTGCTAGTGGTCGGACCGCTACTGGCTACGCCGGTTGTGGCGGACCACTATCCTAAACCCTTCCCTTTTCCCTTCTTCCTCTGTTCTTTGGGATCATGGAAGGCCCGTTCTGGCCAAGCCAAAAAAAAGAAGGAAAACAGGAAAGCAGAAAAGAGAAGAAAAAAAAAAAAGAAAAGAAAGAGGAGAGAGAAGAGGAGAGAGAAAGAGGGAAAAAGGAAAGAGTAAAATAAATAAACAAGTAAATAATATAATCTAGACTGACCCTTTTCTTGATTTAGGTCGAGATCTAGACCGACCAAAAACCTCTTTTCTATTTTAATTTATTTTTTAAGTAGAAGATTAATTATATAATTAAATTATTTTCCTAGTGTTTTCATCTCCTTTGTTGGTGGAGGAGCATCAGAGTTAGGATTTGATTTGCAATATATTGGTAGAATTATTTCTGGTAAGCTATCTTAACCTCTAACATTCTATGCCAAGCCTATTCTGTTTAAAAGATTAAATTATTTATATGTTATGTTTATGATTATGAGTGTTATGGAATGTTGAACATGCATATCTTAAGATAAGTTATCTTGAATTGTATAAAATGTATTGTTTGTTGATGTTGATGCTTTCTGGTTTAATTATGATCATATGAGTTAGGATCTAGACTCCTTCCATGTCTCTAGTAGGGCGATTACTGACATATGATCGATGGACGGTATGTAGTTAGAAGCTAGTTTCCTTCTAAACCTAGCTAGGCGAGGCGATCACTAGTATATGCTGATGATGCATATTTTCTCATGTGATATCAGAGTTAATATCCTTCTGGACCTCCAGTGGAACGATCACTGGCAAATGACTGATGGACGATATGTATAATCAGGATCTAGTCTCTTTTGGGACTAGCCACGAGCTAATCGGGGCCATAGTCAGAGGGATTAGGAGAGTAAAGTGAAAATGGATGGCCATCCGTGGTTGTATTTGTTTGAAATATATGGTATTCATTATGCTATTTGGAAAATGGTGTTGATTGTTATACTATGTCTGTTTGGCTTATGTATATAAATTATTATTGAAATATTTAATATATAAATTAGAGGTTATGATAACTTACTGAGTTTGTAAAGTCCTTTCCATGTTTCTTGTATTTTTGTTACAGATCCAGAAGGTCATATGGACATTGAGACCGGTCGGTGAGGAGCTTAAGATTTAGGTATTATTTTCTTAGTTACATTTAATCTTGGATTTTTAGTTAAATTTCATTTTTCTTATTAGTCTTGATGGAAAATTCTATTATTGAATAAAATGATTAATGAATTTTGCATTCTACCACTACCTGGTTATTTATTGTAAAGTAAGCCTTGCATGATGGGATCTAATCCTAAAGAGATGCTGTTATCTGTTATATACCTGATTTGGGCCTTGAACTGGGGCATAACATAATGCAGATGCTACAGAAAAGACATCTGTCCTGTCTTTAGGTGAAAAATCTGTTTCTCAATTTATGTTCTGTCACTAGAGTATTGTTTACATCTTTTCCCCTTTAGTTTCAAGTTCACTTGGCTATGGTCCATTGTACTCTGCAACTTCCAGGTTGTAGGAACTAGAAACCATTATCCTCCTTGCATATCAAATGAAAGTTTTACTCCTAGGTTTAGTTGTATACATAGGCCTGACTATGATTTCTGTTTTTAGATAGTTGAACTCAAAAGGCATCATATATATTCTAACTACAATGGATTTTTGTCAGAAGATGCTTCCACTGCCATGCAGAGGGTTATATTGCCTACAAACAAACACACTTAAATTCAGTTGAATTTGATTGCTTGATGGTATACAATCATGAAAACCTATAGCCACTGTCACAGATCGATACATCGAAAGGTTCTGTGTCAAATGCCATGTGAATTACTGCCAGACCTATTTTCCTTCATGCAACATAAGACTTGACTTAGAGATCCTGATTGATGAAAATAATCCTAGCCAATGGTCTTCATCTGGCCTTTTTTTTTAGTTTGTTATTGCATAAGTTAACCTTCTCTTCCATCTTACAGCTTTAGAACAGATTCTTATGAGGAGCTACTTTATAGAAAATCTTGTAGTTATAGAGATTAGATCTAGAAATTTAAAATTCATTACAATTCTGTTGGAGAAGGTGATCTTCATCTTTATCCTGTATCTGTCAAGGCACAGTCTGGAGGAAAGTTACAATTGCAGCTGATTCGATTTCATATGTAATGTCACTGCTATTCTTTTATTTCTTATTATTGTTTTTATGATTAGCAGGCAATTAATATAGAAAAACAAGTTGAAGAAGCACTTTTAAGGCAATATAAGGAAGTGTGGGTGTCTTCTTTAAAGAATGTTATTTTCAATAATGCAGTTATATTGATATCAGCAAACTTTGTTGGATTCTTAGAATGTGCATATGGTCACATATCTATACCTATATTGAAAATACCAATGGTCAAGAATCAAGATTTAAGAACCAGTATTGGAGGGCAATACTGATTTCGAAAAAACTAGTATGGTACCAGGTATTGACACATGACACTTGAACATGTCCATTACTGACACATCATGTACCAGTGCTAGTTTTCTAGGGATGATGTGATGCTGCTCATACCATCCTGTTCCAGTGGTTCTTAAAACCTTGCCAATGGTATTCTCAAGGATTCAAGTCTCAATGGGATGTTCCACGGGCATCGGGATGGGATACCATTTCATGTTGGGACAGGACGTCCCGCCAGCATCCCAGTATCTCAATTAGGGCACCTTGGGATATTCCCTGTCTCGAGTGTCGGGATGGGGTGGGATGCCGTCACGTCCCGTTTCATTAAAAAATTGAGACATTCCCGTCCCACGGGATTTAAAACCTTGGTATTAGTAGCTTTGCTTTTCCGTTTTACATAGCACGACTCCTGATGTGATCTATCAAAAAAGGTCATGCCCATGGTTTCCATTAAATGAACTCCCAAAGCTAGCATTTAAAATACAGTCTGCTCAAAGTGTACAAAGTTGTGGTAGAAAACTTTATCACCATATACTTGGCCATGAAGTGCTATTTAAGGGACTTGCTGTCACTTGGCTATAATTAGCTCGCAATTTAGGAATTAGAGAATGTTGGTGGACAAAGGAATTGCCTAATATTGTTTTTCTTGCCCTCCCATGCTGTTTCTTCTTATGTGTCTTTGGACAACACTGTTTTGAGTTCCATGTCTTTTAATGCCTTTGTGCCAGCATTAGAAAACTATTTCACTTTTTGAATAACTGCATTGATTTTTCAAAACATTGACTTTGGTCTTGGATATACAACTAAGTGCAGGAGACTCCATGATGATTGTTGGACCGTTCCTTCTTGAGGCTCCCGAGACTTGTTTCTCTACTTGCTATGATTTGATTCTGCATGCTAAAGATGTTTCAACTTATTATCTAGATGATTGTAGGGAAATATTACTATTGGTGGCTTCTCCTAAACAAATGGTTCCTGGTAGTTCAACTGTCTGCCTATATCCTACTCCCTTGATTTTCTTTAGTCCTATATGTGCCATGCAGTAATAATTATATTCAATCCACACTCCACCACCATGGTGACACATCCATAAGGTCTCATGTCTGTTCAGCCTGAGATTTGCTCTCTTTCCAATCATCATCTATCATTATCAACATCACCAGCCTTGCAGCATGAGACAACAAAACATGGAACCATTTGGTTTTATGGAAGATATTACTGGTTCTTTCTGCAATTTGGTGAGCTCATCACCTCAAGAGATCAAATGTGTGGAGACTGGAGAGCATCACCTTTTATTCTTTCAGCCTCCTCCCAGCTATAGTAGGTAAGTTGCTCCTCTCTCTTTTTTTCTTGCCTTCAATTGGATTTCACTGTGAGTATATAGGCATGCTGCTATCTGGTCTATATACTGGATTTCACGGGTCTGCTATTTTGATACCCCTGTATACATTTAGAACTTTCCCATCATATAAAGGACTTATAATTTCTCGAAACAACTGGAAGCTTTTCTGGCATTACAATTTCATGGAACTTAGCCATTAGAAATTATCACACTAATGTGTTGCTTTGCAAAATCTACTTCAGCCTCTTTTTGCATTCTCATTTGTTGAAGTTAGATGTGGATATTTTTTCCTATTATGTCCTTTGGGAGATTAAATTATGTCATTGATATTTTTGCCTGTTGCCATCTTTTACAGCCTACCTTGTTATGTAACTGGTGTTAGAGAGAGAAGAGGAGGGAGGGGGTGTGAAGA
The DNA here is from genome assembly GCA_021397845.1 of Areca catechu. Lineage (NCBI taxonomy): Eukaryota > Viridiplantae > Streptophyta > Magnoliopsida > Arecales > Arecaceae > Areca > Areca catechu. The sequence continues at coordinate 32,569,470 of CM038045.1, forward strand.
AAAAGGTCTTGCAGTTTGCTACTTTTATGATGCCTTAACCCTGGCACCTCTGAGTGAAATCACAGGACAATATTCTATACCTGGTCTGAACTTGGAGATCCCTCAACCAATCTGCATAGTGCTCGTCTCTTTTTTCTTTTTTGATGGATGAGGAAGTTACACAACGTACCTGTTGTTTGGCTTTGTTCAGGCTACCTGGAGATTTAATCTTATGGATGTGGTAACGTTAGAAAGAAATGTCTTCTACATCACCGGGACACAAAAGGTTTTTCTGTGAACTTGTGCAATGGAAATGTACTAGATCTGAAACTGGAAAAGCCTGCTAATGAGGTGAGAACACTTGTTGGTCTACTGCAAAAGATTAGCTCCAAATTTCTAACAGGTAGCACAAATTTCTGAGCATGTTTATTGTTGCAAGGATCTAGTGTTGCTGCATTATTTAGTTGCTTCAAGGTTTGCAGTACCGTCCCATACCGTCCGATACGGGGTGTACCGTACCGTACCTGCCAAGAGCCGGTACAGTTTGCCACCAAAAAACGGTCCGGACACCGGACCGTTGAAAAAAATAATAAAAAAAAATTTCTGTACCGGTACGGTATGGTACGGTACCGATACCGGTACGAACCGCCCGGTTCGGGTCGGTTCAGCCCGGTTCGGGTCAGTTCGTGGTCGGTTCAGTGAGAGGGGAAGAGAAAGATTGTTTTTTTAAAAAAATTTGGCAGCAGGTACCGGTACTGTATGGTACGGTCCGTGCCGTACCGTCTGCTGACCGGTACGGGTCCCGTTACCGGTTCAGCGGACCTTGAGTTGCTTCATATAACACATTACCTTTTGGAAGTTTTTCATGAGATCTTGTAAAGGAAAGCTTTTACCCATGCTTCTGAAAATGTGCAACCTCTTCTGCTGTCAAATTCATGGCCAGGGGTTTATCCAATTCAAGGTAGATAAAAAGAAATTGTGCATGGGCTGTCAGACTCCTGTTAGATTGCTGTTTGCTTCTCATGCTTGGGTACATGCCTTCTAATTAGAGTTTAATTTTCTCATAGTGCAACTTTCTTTATTTCTAGTTTAAATTACCTTCTTATTCAATGCTTTAATTATTTTCCATTCTATTAGCATCCCACATCTTAGCATCACTGGGATGTATCAGCTTAATGGTAAAAGTAGTGCCATAAAACAATATTTCGTAGATAATTTCACTTGACACTACTTTCACTTCACGGTATACTGTCTCACAGGCTTATTCCTATTAAGAAGCTTAAATTTACAATTCTTCAATCGACTGCCCGTTAGACCACTTTCCTTTTAATATCTCGAATTGCCTTTGTCTGATTAAAACTTGGTGAAGAGAAACTGGTTCAAATTGTCAAAGAAAATGGATAAAGGATTGGTAATGCAGCAGAGAAAATGGTAGGTAGCACCTACGTGTAGTCAATCATCCTCTGCCATGTTATCACAAGCCATTGCATCCAACTTGTTATGTAGGACTAGTCTTCCTCCAATCCTAGATATAATAATATATAGCCTCTCTTTTGTTTCTAATCTTTTTCTGATGTTTGACAGTGTTCTGGATTAGTAAAAGCCAAAGAGCAATAAATTTATTGGGTTTCACCACATGCTGGGTTTTCAAATTATTCAAGAAAATGCTATATGGTTGATACTCTATAAAACTATTATAAAGAGTTTGTTCCATCCCATCGATTCTAGGAGTGCAGGTTTATTCGAATCTTATTGATTCATGCAGTTGCTTTATTGTCTTGTAATTTAGTTTCTGATTTTGTGCTACGCATTATCATAATATATTTACAATGCTAATGTTATTGTATTTATTTACTATTATAAATCTTTCATTTCAATACTATGTATACATTTTCTATGATCAATTATGATTTTTTTAAAAAAAATTTATGAAATTTTCATTGCATAGAAACATAAACATGTCAATAAAATTAATGTACATATTCTATAGCATCTATACAATTATATTTTTTTGTATGAATGGAAGTATTATGTATAGTGGTCAATTAATTATTCAGTTTGGACAGTTTGAGAATTACAAATAATTATATAGATAATTACAGTAATCAAGTGGTATGGGTAAAGTTTGAGATATATTTTAAACAGTATTTTCTTTTAGTTTTTCTCATACATCTTTAATCATATGGGGAGAACTAAAGTAAAATGCTGCCAAAATTTTTTCAAAGCTCTTATTGCATATCGTTTGATTACTGTAAATAATCTATATAATTAATACAATTCTTGAATGGGATAGATCCATCTTTACCTATTAATTGGTAATATGATGCATTTATTAGTTAAGTTATATTGTTTTTTATATAATTTTAAAAAATCTTACTTGGTGCATTATTATTGACTAAAGAATTTTTCTTGCTTTTAGATAACTTGACAGTTCGATCATTTTATCATAATATGGATAAAAGTTAGATAAATAAATCGAGAATTACTAAAAAAATATTTAGATGGAGTTCGTGATTTCATTAAATTTAGTATGAATAAAAATAGTTTGAATGGAAAGATTTTTTATCCATGCTGATGGTGTATTAACAGTTCTTGTCTAGATTTACAAATTGTTAAAGAATATTTGATATGAAATGATTTTATAAGAGGTTATATTGAGTGGAATTTCTATGAAGAATTTATGTTCTCAATATCAAGTAATCAATCATCATCTGATCTTGGATCTAGTAATATGCAAGAAAATCCTGCAAGAGATGATGATTTAACGGGATTAATCATAAATACTTTTCGACATGCTGTTCAAAACTTTGGAGATCGAGTAATATACAAAACAATAGGAATATGTAAGGGTTCTACATTCATGAAATATATATATGTTGAGCAGATGCAACCATCAACTGTCGAGTCAGCTTGGTATCATAATTTCATGAAAGATGCAGATGAACAACTATATCAGAACTGTTTGAAATTTTCTAAGATATCTTTTTTATATATTTATTCCATATAAAATATATGAATGGATGGTCTACAAAGAGTTTTACCGTGCTTTTCAATTTATTAAAGGATGCATTTTCAAAAGGCAGTGGTTTACCATCCTCTTATTAAGAAGCAAAGAAAGTTGTCAACAAATTAGATTTTGGATATTAAAAGATTCATAGTTGTCCAAAAGACTGTATGTTATATTATGGTGAAAATTCTAATCGAGAGTCATGCAACGTATGTGGATCTTCATGATGGATAACTCACGAAGAAGATGATGACATAATGAACGGAATAGATACACTATAGCGTACAAAGAAATCGACGAAGGTATTGCATTATTTTTCTCTTATTCCTTGATTGAGGAGGTTATATTCATCATCAAAAATAGCTTCATTAATGAGATGGCATGATAAAGTGCGTATGAAGGATGAAATGTTGAGACATCCAGTAGATAGTTTAGCATTGAAAGCATTTAATAATGCCAAGCATTCTAATTTTGCCTCTGATATTCATAATATTCGGTTGGGTTTAATTTCAGATAGCTTCAATCCTTTTCGGACTCTAAATTCTATATATAACACTTGGCCAATTATTCTAATACCATACAATTTACCATCATGGCTGTACATAAAATAATTCTCACTTATCTTGTCAATGGTTATTCTAGGTAATAAGGGTACAGGAAATGATATTGATATTTTTCTACAGTCTTTAATAGAGGAATTAAAATAATTGTGGGAATGTATTGATGTAATTGATGCTTCAAATGGTTAAACATTTAAACTACGGGCAACTTTGTTATGGACCATTAATGATTTTCCATCATATGCCAATTTATCTAGTTAGAGTACAAAGAGATTGGTTACATATCTTTGTGTAGATTCGACACATTCAATTTGGTTAAAACATTGAGAAAAATTTTGTTATATAGGACATCGTCGATGGTTAGAATCAAATCATTCATGTTGGTTTAAGAAAGATTTGTTTGATGGCACCATAGAATTGGGATGTACACCTATTTCACCTTCTGTAACTAATATTCGTAAACAAATGGATTCTATCAAGTACATATATGGTAAATTCTCGAAGTCTTCTAAAAAAAAGGATGGATGATCATGAAGGAATGTTAAAAAAAATGAATACCGGTAATATGGATGCACAGGTATTTGAAGATTCTGATAATTATTTTAAAAATAAAAATGAGAAAGATGAACATATAGCATCTACAAATCAGCCTAGCAAATATTTTTGAAAAAAAGAAGTATATTCTTTAACTTATCTTATTGAGAACATAATCTTATTTGGCATAATCTTAATGTCATGCACATAGAGAAGAATGTTTGTGATAATCTGCTTGGAATATTATTGAATATTGATGGAAAGATCAAATATAATATAAAGGCATGACTTGATTTAAAAGAATTGGGTATCCGATAGGAGCTTCATCCCAAAATGCTTGCTAATGATAGAATTTATTTGTCTCATGCATCTTAACAATGTCTCCTAAAAAAAATTTTTTTTGATAGTATTGAAAAATATTAAAGTACCTGATAGATATGCATCAAACATTTCAAGGTGTGTGCATCTTAAAGATCGAAAAATTACTAATCTCAAAAATTATGATGGTCATATACTGATGCAAGATATCTTTTCAATAATTTAAAGATCATCGGTGCCTAAACAAGTTCTTGCAGTTATAATTTGATTATCATCATTTTTTAAGGCATTATGTTCAAAAGTTATTGATCCTGGAGAGCTTGATCAGTTGGAGTCTGATGTTACGATTATACTTTATCAAATGAAAAAGATTTTTTTACCTAAATTTTTTACTATTATGGTACATCTACTCGTTCACTTGGCTTCTAAAGTCAAGCTTGCTGGATCGGTACATTATAGATGGATGTATCTTATTGAAAGGTATTATTATCAATTTTTAACCTTTATATAATTTTGATAAAAGTAGCGTCATAATGATGTATAGATAAATTTTTAATTCTTGTAGATATCTTGTATGATTGAAATATTATGTTCGAAACAGAGCATATTCAAAGGGCTCGATTGCGAAAGAATATATTACTGAAGAGTGCTTGACATTTTATTCAAAATACCTTCAAGATATAGATACAGTATTTAATAGATTTCAACAGTATAGTGATTTTGTAGATAATGTAGAATTGTATATGTTTTCTACAGCTGGTAGAGTAATGAAAGAAAGTGAAAGTATTGTATTGGATCAAAAATCAATGGCACAAGCACATCATTATGTGTTACTTCATAGTGAAATAATATCTGACTATCATAGATTAGTATATTTAATGCATTTCAAGTTTAAATATCATATCTTATTTTTTGATTTAAATGAATAATGTAAATTTGATGCAGCAAAGTTGTAATGTCTCAGCGATAAGCTAATCATAGAACTCGACCTAATCCAAAGATTGAGCAGTGATGGTTTGTCGAGTTATTTCCTACATGGCTTTCACAATAGGTTTGATATATATTTAAAGAATATATAGATAAATTTAACATATAATAACTTGTTAACATTTCTTATTATTTTTTAGGTATTAACGATGATGGAACGAAATTATTTTGATGAATTAATAGTCCTAACTCGAGAACCTATCAAAGTTGTCAACAGATATAGTGGTTTCATAATCAATGGTTTTAAATTCCATACTAAGGATTATGAGAAATTTATAAAAATACAGAATAACGGTATTATGGTGGAAATAAATGGAAAAACGTATTATGGTGCACTTAAAGATATTTATGAGTTAGATTACTATGAAATTTTTAAAGTCATATTATTTAGATATGATTGGGTAGACATAAACTCATATAGGGATTTGAAACAATATGCAAATGGATTTATACTTGTAAATTTTACAAGGTTGATACATAGTGGTGTATTATTGAAGGATGATTCATTCATTTTTTCTTTCTAAACTTGTCAAGTATTTTTTTGTACAAGATGTAAAAGATAAAGATTGGGCTATTGTTATTAAAACAAAACCTAGGGATTTATATGATATAGGAAAGCAGCTGCAAGATGATGATAATTATACACATTCCATGCCATTCAATTTTGTACCAGTTGATGACATACATTCTACAGTATCATTGGTTAAGACGGAATTTGAAGAAAATACTAATGCTTGATTCTTATTGGTATTAAATTTTGCATTATATGTAATTTATAGTAATTATTATATTAAATTCATATTTATGTACACTAATTTTGATTTCGATGTAAATGATAGGTGACATTATGCCATGCTTATAACGATTTCATGGTATACAGTTCTAGCACTCGTGGATAGAGGCCGGCACTTCTTCAGCATAGCAGACTGAGACGGGTACTTCAGTGCAACAGGTTCATGCCGGTCCTTCTTTAGTACCGGAGGATGCGGCCAGTCCTTTGGCATAGAAGTCTATTGCAAGTCCATCATCCTCGGGGCAACATGATCCTCTCATCGATGTAGCAGATGATGAGCTACATATTCAGGGTACTTTATTTTTAATTTAGTTTAATATAATTTCATTATATTTCTTGTTATAGTTTACTTATATTTATTTTTTTTGCAGACAGATCTAGGAGTGATACACGCATATGCGAGCCTACAGCAATACGGGATGTTTGGCAAATGCGTGAGGGTGCGAAGATAGTAGTTGAGTGCAATCGCTGGAGCAGCCAATTAAAAAAGCCATCAGCTTATTGAGTTCATTTTTAGGGACAGTTGCACGAAGACATCAGCTTTGTCTACTGAGTTATGCAAAGTGGAATGGCATACTTTCGACGTATAAAGTTGAGATACCATCAGCTTTGTCTATTGAGTTATACAAAGTGGAATGACATGCTTCCGACATATAAAATTGAGATACTACGAGTTGTTCAGATAAAAAATTGAAACTAAACATTTATTATTTTGAATGGTTGATATATTATATTATATTTTATATTTTTTCAGTAGCAATACTTTGTATCAGCATGATATTATATGATGGAGGCATAATTGACTTTTTATTTTTTTATTTTCTTTTGGTATCCGCATGAATATTTTTAACATTTACTTGATTTAATTTTTTTTTTACAATCCAAGTTTGTACTTTCTTCATCCGTTCATTATTTTATACTGAAATCTCTCAATCGAAAATGGAAAGAATATAAAGCACAGTTGAAGATGAAGTACAAGTTGTCATGTATGATCGAAGAGCAGGTAGTTCGTACTTGTTTTCCTGATGTACCCTTTCATCAGTAGGTGGAGTTGGTTTATTATTGATTCTCCGAAAGGGGATATGTATCTTCTAATTCAGTCTATTAAATAATTTTATTAAAATATTTATTTATATTATATATTATACATATATATATATACTTTACTTTCAGTTTATAACAAGTTATTTATTTGATTTTACATATATATTTTGATATTGGTATAACTGCACGAGCAGCTATATCTGTTCTTCATACATCGGGATCCAAGAGTTACACGTGAATCAGACGAGAGTTCGTATATTCCTCAAACTATAAATTTATATTTTTTATATTAAATTATTTATAAATTTTAATGAAACTAATATTATGTATCGTTGATGATGTATCGCGATGATATTTACAAGTATCATGATATTTATATGTATCACGGTGACACTTAAACAATTTTCAGATTTATTTGAATTATTTGCTTAAAATTATAATTTCTTTTGTAGATGGATGAGTATAAAAGGGAATCCGGTGAGGTGAAGTTTTGCCGGATGGCTCATACTCATCGTAATGGCATTTTTGTCAGAGATGAGTCGAGAGACATATATGTAATTATTTATTATAATTTATTTCATGCAATAATTTTAATTTGATTTTGTTAGTCATTCTAACTAATTTTTCAAAATTAATACAGGAAAAAGCTACAGTTCTTATTACAAAGCGTGTCGATGAGTCTACAGCATTTATACAGAATAGTCGCATTGAGGTCGAGGTGTTACGGAGCTGATAGAGTCAGAGTGCTACGGTCGAGTAAGGGATTATGGAGTTGAAGTCACCTCCATTCAGTTATCTGCGGTTAGTAGATTTACTCATGATGCTGTAGAGGGTGCTCAGAATGCACGTGTTCGTAGACTTGAAGAGAAGATAGAGAAGATACAACAGAGCCATGCCGCTGATAGAGCAGCGATGGAGAGCATGAGAGAGCATATTGAACAGCTTACATCTATTGTATAAATATTTGTTTAACATCAAGTAAATACATATATTATTAAATATATATTGTTATATTAAATCAATGATATATATATTATATTGTCATTCATAGTTTTATAATTTAAATATTTTATATATTTTTTATAGGCTTTTGGCACATCGGATCCTTATGGACAAGATGACGACCTTCCTCCTACAGATGATTGATCTCGATTTTTTTTTATTTTATATCTTCTACTTCATATTTTTTTTTAATTTTGTTAAATTTTAGATTATAACAAACTTCCTTATATTGGATTGTAATGAATTTTATATTTAAAATTTTAATTTTGGATGTGAAGAATGTTAGTAATATGATTTTATGCTTGTTATGATTTCAATATACAAGTTCAGAATATATATGTATAGATTTTATTTTTTAAAAATATTTATTTTATTTTTTAAAAAAAATATTGTAATTATCGATACTTTAAAGTGTCGAAAAAAATTTAATTGCTGATGCTTTAAAGTATCGGGAATTAGATTTTTGCCGGCACTTTTTAAAAGCGTCGGTAATTAAGTTTTTTTCGATATTTTTAAAAAGTATTGGCAAAAGTCCTGTAATTCTCGATGCTTTAAAGTGTCAAAATTGTTATATTTTTCGACACTTTAAAGTATCGAGAATTACATTATTTTTACTGATACTTTTAAAAAGTGTCAGTAAAAATCTAATTCTCGATGCTTTAAAGCATCGGCAATTAGGTTTTTCTTGATGCTTTAAAGCATCAGAAAAAATCATCTCCACATCCGCATTTTTGATATTTTTGTAACGTTTTTTAAAATGTCAGGATGATTTTTAGCAATGCTTATTAGCATCGAAAAAGATTTTTTTAGCATTGCTAAAAACCAAAATGGTTATAGTGTGATGTTCCAGGACTTTATAATCTTGTCATGGTAATAGCTGATTACATAGGTCTTATGATGGTTGCTCAGGTGCGTACTAAAGAGAAAACAATTTAAATTTGATGCATTATTTTTTTTTCAGGTGCTCTAGCTATATTACTGACATGTATTGGTTGTTCAAGTGCTATATTGTTTCACAATGTGTATTAGTTTCTATAACTGGTTATTCATTCATTGTTATCTTGGTGAAAGGGCCTGGAATAATTTACATGAGATAGAGATGTCAATGGATCCGGTCCAGACTCAAGATCCATGGATATTTATCCAATGAATCCAGGTCTAGTATTAAATTTGGACCCATTTATCCAGATCCAGATCAATTTAACTATAATTAAATGGATCCGGACCTGGATATTAAATATCCAGACCCACCAGACCTGAAATCCGATTATATAAAATAAAATTTTATTTATTTATATATTTATTTATTAATATTAATATTGTTATAAATCATTAGATCTTTGATCTAACGGTTACAAATTAAAATGGTTTTAATATAAAAGGCCAGTCCTAAAATCTAAATCTTTTCCAATCAATTTCTAATCCTGAATCCTCCCTCGGTCCCGTCCTTTGCCCTTGATGGTTGATCGGGGACTGCCGATGCCTCCCCCTCGATGGTCGATCGCAGACCGCCGACGCCTCCCCCCTCTCTAGTCCAAATTAGGGCAAGGGTTTGAAGAAAGGTTCGGTAGGGAATTAGGGGAGAAGCTTAGACCTCTATCACCACCACCGGGGGAGGGGCTGCTGTTGCCGACGCCAGTGGAGGGGGAACCAATGTCGTCGCCAGCAGGGAAAGAGGTGGGAGAGAATACGAGTGTGTTAGGGCAAGGATTTGACAAAAAGGTTGATCGAGAAGGGATTTGGTATCTTCTTCTACCACCGAATGTCTCCCTCTCATCTGGCTATCAGTACGTTGTGGTTCTTGATCTTCCTCAGGTCCAGGTTCGGATACCCGGGATCCATTCGGGTCTAAGTCTAATATTTTAAAACTAGATCCATCGAGTATTTTGGTCCAGATCTAATAGTTAAGATTGGATCCGGATTTGGATATCTGGATTCCGTCTCGAATCCAATCCATTGACAGCTAACCTGAGGATGCGCAATTTCTCTCTCTCTCTCTCTCTCCCTCTAATTTTTTGAATCACCGGATCAATGACACCGTTAGTAGAAATCTTTTTTGACTTTTGAGCTTTTATTTTAAGACGTGCACCACGAGGACAAATGTGGTAAAATAGAAAACTTGCCGCTTACATAGTTTTTTATAATGCCCGCCACATATAACTTTTGTTTGGTACAATTGTCATCCTTATGTTGAGAGGGCATGGCAAATAAGTAAGAGTTGCCTACGTCAGCAACGATGAACCTCCACAAGGATTATCAACTGAAGGACGCAAATTCGCTGCTTGGAGAGTCATGGCCCATAGGAGGAGCTTGAGGTGGTGGAGTCGATGGGTGGCCAAGGGCCCAAGGACGTCCCGCCAACTGCATCACCATAATCTAGGATCCCGTGTCGCGGTGAAGCTCTGCAACTAAACCCCGAGTGGCACCAGCTGTTCGCCTTCTCCAAGGAGTGCATCTAACCGTCGAAGCTAGAGGTGTTCATCAAGGACAAGGAGATGGTGGGTAAAGATGACTGCTACAAGGGGAGGGTCGTATTTGACCTCCAGGAGGTGCCCACCATGGTTAACTCATGACTGCCCCCGGGCCTAGTGGTATCGGCTGGAGGTCTAGATCGGAATGCAGGCCCGCAAGGCATGACACTCCGGTGCAGACTCCATCCACCGGGAGGGGGTGATCAACATCCGATCCATGGTCTACCTCTCCCACCGAAGCTCTGCTTTGCTTGGCCACAACGCTCGATCTACTCTGGAGCAAGAAGGACCTCATCTTCTTCATGATGGCAGAGCCATTCGGAGAACTAGTCCTCTCTATGGGGGATTGGGGGGAGCCCAAGAAAGGACAACGTGCTTCAGCATCCTGGATGGTGAGATGAGGGAGATCCTGTTCGCAAGCAGGATCCACCCGTGTCTGCTGCCACGGGGCCTACCATGTCATGATGGGGGAGCTTCAGCCAGCGCTGCACTTCGCCTGTCTGTTGCTAGCAAACATGGTCCACCTCCACGGCCACTCACTGTTTCCTAGGATGCACTACCTCCACCGATTCACCATAAGGCAGTTGTGGACAGCCTAAGGTACCAGGGAATGAGCATCATCACAGCAAGGCTCAGCCAGGCAGAGCCACCGCTGATTCAGGATCATGCCGTTGCCCACTGGAAGAACCCAATCACTTAAGTACTCGTCCATGTGCTGCTGTTGATATTAATCAGCACCCCGGAGATGATTCTGCCAGAAATGTTCATGATTGGGTTATGAAACTAGAGACTCAGGTTGATGAGGAGTTTGACACCTTTCCTTCAAATCGGTTGCTGGAGACATGGCATTACAGGGGAGAGGCTGCAGTCACTATTGAGCTTGGGGGATCTAAGGGTTACTTTCCTCTTCATACTGTTCTTTGTGCAGCCCTGGTGTTGCAAATGGCTTCAGGTTGAGCTTGGGGGATCTAAGGGTTACTTTCCTCTTCATACTGTTCTTTGTGCAGCCCTGGCGTTGCAAATGGCTTCAGGTTGGTGGCTCTGGTGGCAGGACTCTATACGGTTCCCCACCCGCAGGTTTCGGAGCAGGTTGCCGGTTCCCAACAATTTCTTCCGGAGATTTCCATTCCGAATCGACAGCATAACAAACGTCAGAGCATAATTCCTTTTTTTCCCCTTTTGTTGTTGAAATTCATTGTTTCCTCTTCTGCGAGTGACGTATACTTTCAACCTTAACGTTGATTCTTAAAAAAAAAATTAGGAGGTGAGACATACACTTTCCAAGCCCTTGAGGATTTGTATAAATTGATTCATTTGCTTGAAATAAAAATTTTGTTGGCTTATATACAGGATATCATTTCAGTATCAAGTTTGAAATATGTAACAAGGATTCATCAAGAACAGAACAAGTTAACTGATAAGCGTGAAAGCACTCCACAAAAAAGGACGAGACATTGTAGGCGACGGAGATTATCGGATACTATATGCTGCAGTCCCAGCTGAATAAAATGGAACTGATCAGAATATAAATTTACCACATATACCAAGAAGCTAGCTATTCACACTAAACAACAGAAATAAATAAATAACTATTTTCTGAATCGAACCCAACACGCATGGTTCTTTAAAAGTCTTAGATCAATAGCACAGTTAACAAAGATAAAAAAGAAAAGGTAGAATAGTAATCTTCGTGATTCAGATGTAACTTAACAGCCAATTCTATCACAGAACACAACTGATAAAAACTTTTCGCTTGACTAACAAGATTAAGCATGAAACATAATCCAAGTTCCTTCTTGACATTCAAAACTGGAAGAACAACCATCTAGGCCGCATCTAAAATAGAGAATTTTGGAGGGAAAAAGGTTAAGATAAATGCCTTCTTTGCCTTTTAAAAGACAAGCTCATGGGGTTTCATGCCTGCTCTAAGCGAAAATCTGGCACCTAGATAGGCCTTCAAGTCTGGAACTGCTTCAATGGCTTTTATCAAAGTAGTATCCACAGCCTTCTGATCATCCTTCTTCTCCTGTGGGAGTGCTTTTGTTTCCTATATTTTTACAAACATAAAAAAATAAAAAAGATAAGCATGAGAAAGAAACTAGTTATGACAACCGATAGTCAGTAATATAGATAGGTGAAGATAAACCTCCTTCTCAGTCTCAAAAAATTCACTTTCCCCCTTATTCTTCTTCTTCTTCCTTTCCTTGGTGAAGTACTTGTCATCAAACCTCTCAGCACTGACTTCAGATATGTCAACCTTAGTGGATGTTGCAATGACATAAGCTTGATTTACTCGTCTTAGAGGCACCCCATTGATCTTGAAAGGACCTACAACAGCCCAAAGGTAATGAGAAACAGTACCCTGAAAAGAAAGAAATAAAAAAATAAAAAGGCAATGGCAAAAAGAAAAAGTTAGTTCTGGTCACATATTAGACAGCAATCAGTTGGTTAAAAACAATATTTACAATCTAATCTACCAAATGATATGTACATACAAATCTTTTCTGCCACAAAGGAAGATCCATGAAATAGCTAAAAGAGTTAGCATTCATCAACATAGCAAAGACTGTCCAGTTACGAGCAAGCATTCAGGTTCACCCCTCAACAATTTGATAAACTAAAGAAAACATTTACTCGATAAGTGATTATTTAGAGAGCTTAATAAGCTCTACAAGACAGCAGTGAACTTTCCACTCAGCCTAAAATAGTAAATTTAAAACCCTATGGAGAAATAGAAGGAACAAAGAAATATTTTGAAAGAACAACATTTTTTCATTATAAAATGAATTCAGGCAGACTGACCATGAAAACAAATGGTGCTGATATCCTCTGAAAGAAGGCCTTACCAACTCAAAGGATATAGCAAATGTAAAACTTCAACCAAATTAACAGAGCAAATTCTACTAATCAGAAAAGATGCAATATTCCCCTCATGTATTTCTCCTGTCTTTGTGCAAAAAAGATTTAAACCATTAAAAGGAACTCACTGATATAGTAATCCATGACCAAAAGTTTCAACATAATATTTCAAATTTTTTTTTCTATATAAATCTTTCACATTGTCTTTTCTATATAAATTCCCAGCACATTCAATAAGCATTTGATGTACATGCAACAAACTATACTGAAATGGTCAAAACAATTAACAAGTACCATACCACAATTTGTGGGAAACCTATAAATGATGTTCAGAGCAAAGCCAAAGTAAACATATGAAGTGTTTTTTACAGGGTCCGAACCACTTGGGAACAAAAGTTACCTAAGGCCACATACGAGTAGGATTGACCCATGACTTATTCAGTTCCGATCCTATTAGGTCCAACCCGATCCATATTTGAAGAATTATGGGTTGGGTCAGGTTCAAAAATTGAAAAATTGGACCCAATCTAAAATCAGGTCCAACTCTAGTATTATTTTTTTAACCCAATCAACCCAACCGACCCATATATCATCCGGTTCTAATTTGGGTCATCAAAAAAATGAGCCTGACCCAACACAAATAATCTAACTGGATCCAAAAACAGGATCATATAAACCTTCTCTCATTCACTCTAAATATCTTTCTCCATCCATTGAATAAACTTTCATTTAAATAAATTATTCTTTTTTCATCTCAACAGCCACATGTCTCATCTATTTTCATTTAATCATATTTAAATACTCATATTTATTATTCGTTTTGATGGATTCTTATTTATAATGCCCTCAAGAATATTGAATTATCAATACATTGAAATTCGTAAACTTAAGAATGATCAATTATTTGGATGAAATTAATTTTTCTGAATAACAACTCAAGTGTAAATTGATTCTTTTTAGTTTTAGCGAATTTATATTTAATTATCAATCATTATATTTTAGCCATAAAAGGATAGTTAAATGCTTGACTCAAATTGCAAACTTGACCAAACTGGATCATGACATGAATCCAAACATTTCAAGTTGGAGCTAGGTTAAATTTGACCTTGACCAAACTCGAATGAACTGACCCAACACAATCAACCGATGGTTTGGCCCTGGATCATACCTCAGTCTGGCTCGTTGGCAACCCTAGTTACATATGAGATTTTTTTATTGTGATTAAAAATACTAGTAAATTTAGAAACTCAAATGCAAAAACCAAAAATTCGATCAGTAATTACAGATAGATTACAAGATGGAAGCAACAGTGAAATTTTTTTAAAAGATTTTGGAAAATTCTTATTTGACAAAACCCTCTATCAAATCATCATTTGACAAAACACACACTAAATTCTAGCTAGTCATTTTATGCTGCTTGGTCCCTAAATTTAACCTGCAAGGTTCCAAGCTGCATAGCACACATCCTAATCATAAATATTTGAAAAATTAATTTGTCACATATACTCATCAATGTCTTTTGGTCCATGCCTCCCATTCACCACTAATTAAAAGTAATAGACAACAAAATCCTAAGACATGTCTGATAAGAATTTTTAAGATGACAAACCTTTGAGACTAAGGATAAATACCAAGAGAATATCTTCTGACTTTGTTGAACAAAATATCATACTTCTAATTCAAGACAGGGTCTACTGTGTTTCCTAGACCTTGGCATTTTTTGAACTCAAAAGGAGACATCTTTCAGATTGGGAACAAAAACACTTTAAAGCAAGATTCAACTTTCATAGTCTCAAAAGACAATTTCTAGACCAATTAAAATACAATACTTTTTTTTTTGACTTTTCATCACTTTCTCATCCTTGCCCACCTATCTTACATGCAAACCGTTAAATATGTGGAACCTAATAGGAAATTGATACATGTACAACACAAACAGTCAAATCATAATGGTTTACTGCAGAGAAGAACTTATATTCATTAAGAAAAAAACATGGCTATGAACCCTCACTCAACCTATATTTCCAGACTAAACATATGGCTATGCCCTCTCACTTAACCCATTTCCAGCCTAATTATATAAAACTATTTCTCGTTCACAGGAGTGACTTCAGCACCTGACCTCAGCTCAAGATCTCTTTGTAAACTGCAAGAATTTTTCACTTTGTTAAGGGGTCGTGTAGAGGATCAGCGAAACACCGAATAAGCAAAAATGAATCACATATAACGTTACAAATTAAGCACTAAAACAAAACAGTATAACAAAAGAAGATCATCCATTCATAAAAACTTTCCATCTTAAGGTTAAATGCTTCACAAATTCGGTAAAACATTTAAATTTGTAGCGACATGTACGCCAACAAGCCTGCAAAAACTCACCAGTCACGAGAAGCAGTCCCGAGGGGAGCTGCTTCAAGAAGACGACCCTCTTGCCCATGAACCTCCCGGCAAGAAGGATGAGAACCGTCCCTGGAGTAATGCTCGCCCTAATCGCCAAAAAAAAAAAGCACAAACCCTAAATCAAGAGCAGAACGACGGAAAAGAGAAGCGATCAGGAATCGAGAAGGGATCGGGACCTGAGCTTGGTGGGCTTATGCTTGCGGTGGTTGGGGATGGGTTGCTTGACGTCGTCGGCAGGGTAGAATTTGGGGGGTTTCTCGGAGGGCGTGGGCGGCGCCGCCTTGGGCTCATGGCGGGGAAAGACACCGCCGTGCTTGGCCTTGATCGCCCAGATCCCGCGCTTGTGGTACATCTTCGACCGCGAGTGCTTCCCGATCCCGCGGATGAGCTCGGGATTCCGGCTCGAAGCCCTGGGTTTCCTCGGCGCCATGGCGAGGAGAAGCGAGCGAAGAGGGGAGGGTAAGAAACCCTAGAAACGGAGGGACGGGGGCGGAGGAACGAAACCCCAGGCAGGTGATGGCAATTTATATTGCGAGGGGACGGACAAAACCCTAGTGGAGGTTTTTATCTGGACCGTTCGTTTGGTATATCGGCCGTTTGACCGGTAGGGATGACAACGGATCTGATTTGAATCAGATCATCCAAAATTTATATCCGTCCTACTAAAAAATTATCCATCCCATATTCATTCCATACCCATCTCGGGTTATGTATAAAAAAATCATGAATCGAGTCGGGTCGGATGGGATATATCCGGTCTCATAAATTTTAATTTATTTAAAAGCTAAACGGATCGGATCGAGTCGGATCGGATCGGATATATCCGTCTCATATCCTATTTACTTAAATATTTTATAAACATATTTTTTTTATATATAAACGGATCGGGTTCGGATCGGGACGTACTACTACCCGTATCCGATCCGAACCCGAGTCGGATTTTTTTTATATAACCCATATCCATTTATAAATTAGACGGGTCGAATTTTATCTGTCCCATTAGAATCGGATCGGATACCCATCGAATCGAGAAAAATTGCCATCCCTGTTGACTAGTAGTCCTGTTTGGTTTATCGACCGTTTGATTGGTAGTCCCCTGGCTGTTCTCCTTCCGGGAAAATTCTTTGTACACCTGAAGCAGGGTCATAAAAATATAGTTAGATCTATAAATTTAATTTTTTAATACATATATAATACATATAAATTTATTTTTTATTAAAATTTTTAAATAAAAAAATTATAAAAACATATAATATTTATTGATTTGAAATATATTATCTCGTGGTGTAGATCATTTTTGCATGATATTATAAAACTTAGAGATATTATTATTATTAAAAAATCTTTAAAAATTTATTAATAACAAAAATATTTAATTTTATAATATTTTATAATATATTTTTTACAAACTTTATCATGTTATGATAGAATAATTTTATTATTTAAAATTTTTAATAAAAAAATAAACTATATATATTAAATATATATTTAAATAATAAAAATATTTCTTTCTTTTATGATATCTCATAGTGAAGTTTGTCAACAAGATCATAATTCTATTTATAAAAAGTCACAAAATTAAAAGGTATTTTCATCATTAATTTTTTAAAAATTTATACAATAATGAAAATATCTTTTAATCTTATAATATCATATAAACAAGATTATGATATCCTGATCATGAGGATGTTATAATCCAAGCCACGATGTATTATAATTTTGTATTTTATAATTTTTTTATAAAAAAAATATTTTCATATTTCAAAATTTTTAATAAAAAAATAAAATTACAAGCATTAAATATATGTTGGAAAGTAGGATTTACATGATACAATCAGGTTATGCGGTATATTTTTTTCTTCGTCGAGACGATGTACAAAGAATTTCTCTCCCCTACGGTCGGCCCAGGCATAATAGGCCTAATATTAGGCTCAAATATATGGGCCAGATTCAATTACAAACTGGGCTGGAGGCAGCATTTAACGTACTCTTTAGACTGTTTTAAATTAGACTTGGATTTAGAGGGTGACATGGATGGTTTGTTCAATTTTCTTGTGTATAGCCTTTGTAACTTGGGGTAGCAAGTTTTTGGATGGCTTGGTCAATTCTCTTATGTATTTCCTTTTTAACTTTGGATATAAAGTTTTTATGTCAAAAATTGCTTCACCGTTGAACTTCATAAATTACTTAAGATGATTGCTGCTTTCCCAAGAAAAAAACTGAAGTTTAGCCGTTTAGGAATTGTTCCGCATTGTTCTGATTTTCATAATTTTCAAAACATGTTAAGAATAATGAATTGTCTTTGAAATTGTTCTATAGAGACCTGTTGACAATAAAGATTTATCTCATCGCTAAGTGCGAAAACAAAAGTAAAGAATGGCAAAAGTTTTGCCTAAATACTATTTCAACATTCAACCTCTATGCAGTTTTTCACTAATTTGAAGAGAAATAAAGATACAAAAACAACAATGACACAAAACAGGCTCTTACTCTCCATTTATTTGGTTTATAGGAAAATTAATATTTACATCCTCTCCTCTCTCTCTCTCTCTCTCTCTCTCTCTCTCTCTCTCTCTCTCTCTCTCTCTCTCTCTCTGGAAATGTGGTTCAGTGAAAAAATAAATCTTTATTAATAAAAATAGAATAATATTAAGGTTTTTTGTTTGAAAAATAATATATATGTTAAAATAATGAAGATAAAGCCATATTGTCTCCATTATTTTTTGCAGTATAGCTAAATGAGTTTTTGCCATATGTTTACCTAAAATCTTTCTCATTTATACATTTGTCCTTTCATCCATTAAGGTTGCCCTGTTTCGTCTAAAGTTGCTGCATGCAGGCCCTTGTGGTTTAGTCATCCATAGACCATGGTAACATGGTTAACTTAAAGCAAATATTCATCAAGCATATCCTAACAGGTATTAAGTTTCTAGTTGTGCAAAATATTTAGATTTTATCTTTAGATTATCTAATAGTCTCTTGCATATAAATTCCTAAAATCTTCTCAACTTAAATCTTAACCCCTTGACTCATTAAAATTTACATGTTAGTCCTTATGAACATGTAACTCATCGCATATGCATCCCTTAACTATGATTGTTGTGATAATATTCTTTTCTTTTATCTCTTTGGTGAATTCACCTCCATCAATTGATTTAAAACTATGGATTTTTTTTTTTTTTATTTAGATGCTTTGAAAAACAATTCAAGCACACAACTTTTTTTAATAGAAAAAAGGAGTTTAAAAGAATAATCATTTAAGGGTCCATTTTTTTATAATAAACAAAATTACTTGAAAAAACATATTTTTATAAATAAATATTTTTTAAACAATATTTAGATAGAAAAATAATTAACTTATATTCTTTTGTACATAAAAAATGATTTTGAAATATGTTACCATATTTTTTTGCATCATTACTTTCCTAGGTAAATTGTTAAAATTTATTCATATTTTTCATAATAACATTTATATTTTGTAAATATAAATAATAGTGGATAATTAAGTTATCGAGCATTAACTAAAAAATATTGGAAATGAGAATTGGGGCATTTTTGTAATAAAGTTAAATATTTTGTGGTAAAATATTTTAGCCATTTCCTAAGTGGATAAGATTTTTCTTCTATTTTATGGATAAATACTATCTAGGATAAGTAACTTATCCATCTTGAAAAGCATAATAATATGGAAAAGTTGGTTAATAGAAAATATTGACCAACTTTTATTTAAAAAAATGAGCCCTAAAAGTTTTTTACAAATTATGTGCCAAATGCTTGGCTAACAGTATGAAGCCTTGTTGCCCAGAAATGGAGCCCAAGAAAGGGGGTGAATTGGATCTTTTAAAATTTAAAACAATAATGTGAAGGTCTAGTGGTGTTTGTGAGTAATAAATTCAATGCTCAAGATTCAATGCCGCTGAAAGCAGTAAATCAAATG
This sequence comes from Areca catechu, assembly GCA_021397845.1. NCBI lineage: Eukaryota > Viridiplantae > Streptophyta > Magnoliopsida > Arecales > Arecaceae > Areca > Areca catechu. The sequence goes on from CM038045.1 coordinate 32,589,361, forward strand.
TAATAAGTAGGGAGCAAGAGGGAAAGAAAGCAATCACACACAAATACAGTGTTTATAGTGGTTCGGTGCAAAGCTAGCACCTACATCCACTTCCCAAGCCATCCTTGAAAATTCCACTATAATCAAATCAAGATTACAGCTGACTTGTTTTTTAAAAGGCTCACAAGTCAAAACCTATGTTGGTTTTGTTATCTAGGCTCACCAACAACCTTTTATACTTGTTTTGTCTTCGGGCTCACAAGTTAACCCTAGTTGGTTTTATCCCTTTGGCTTACCAACAAACCACAACAACCTTCTTTCAAGACACCCTTGAAAGCAAGGTCAAATCACAAGATAAAAACAGATATACAACTTTTAAAACTAAGACAAAATCTCTTCAAGAGTAGGATGGAAGCTTTGAAGCTCAAGTTGATGCTTTGTCTTGTCTCCTCCTTGAAATATTCTTCAAAACACCTCTTTTGGAATGATGCTAGGATGAACTTGAATGCTTTTTCAGTGAATCAAACTATAAAAGGCTTTTGATGTGAGGTTCTTGAGAGAATATTGGCTTTTTGGCTTTGAATGGACTTCAATACACTTCAATGCATTTAGAATGAAGTTGGTGGAGGTTAAATACAACAAGAAGCTTCCAAAAAATGGTTTGTGACCGTTGGAGCCTCGAATCTAGCCGTTTGGAGCTTGAAAAGCAAGTTCTGCAAGTCTAAAAAATAGATCCGTTAGGACTGTCAGGCTTCAAGTGTCGACACTTGGCTCATCAGATGTCGACACTTGGCTGTCAGGTGTCGACACTTGATTTCTAGGTGTCGACACTTGAACTTTCAAGTGTCGATACTTGATGCACAGGTATCGACACTTGACACAAAAATCCTCAAATTGTAAAGTTCTAGATTTTCAAAAATCTCAGGCCTTGAGTCAACACTTGGAAATCTAAGTGTCGACACTTGAAATGCAGGTGTCGACACTTGAAATCTAGGTGTCGACACTTGGCATGCCAAGAATTTTTCTACGTGCCAAATGCTGAAGTGTCGACACTTGGCTTCCCAGGTATCGACACTTGAGACTGAAAAAAATTCAGATTCAAGTATGATTTAAGCCAAAAACATAAATATTGATATTGACATTTAAATGGAACATAAATAAATAATAATTCAATATGTAAAAGCCCTTTTTTCATTAAGAGGATGTCCAAAATTGCAAGAAATGCTCTATGCCTCATCGTGCCATGATACATAAATTTTTGAGATTTTGAGGTGCTTTCTTCCCGAAAACTCAACTTGAAATACACATTAGTATATATTATGCACTCAATATTTTGTTATTCATCAAAATCACTGGATGGAGCCAACAATCTCTCCCTTTTTGATGATGACAAAACCTTGAGTAAAATAGCGTTAAGTTTCAAATTTCAACTATTATAATTCATGAATATGAATGTAAGTCCATATGAGCCATAATTTTTATAGTTAGGAAGAATCAATCTCCCCCTCAATTAGATATTTCTAATCAAAATAAATAATATGTTATTTCAGGGTATCAAAGCAGATCAAATTTGAAAATTTACATAAACAATTTATGCCAAACAATCTATACTATTACTCCCCCTTTTTGTCAATCATTAGAAATGGGAATAACCTCCCCCTTACAATGAGCATGGAGACAAAAAGATGGTAGAGTATCAAATATGACAAGTATCAGAGCCAAAAAGATCCAAAGAGTGTATCAGAGCTAAAGAGAATAGATGTGACCAATCAAGCAATCAAAGTGAATCACAATTTTTAAACATCCAAACTGAAGTAAATGTATATATATATATCTGATAAGAGGAGTTTTCAGTACAAAATTTGCCGAATCATCAGCAAAACTGAAATATACAAAATGTATCAGAGTCATATAATAATAAGAACCATACAATGTAGCATGAAACATAAACAGCATACAACATAAGAGATATCTGTGAGGCTAATCCTCATCAGATGGAATCTCAAAAGAGATAGGACCGGTGATTCTAGTCCTACGTGTCAGACTACCAGAAGTCTTCAGGATACCTCGACTCCTAGTCATAGTGGATGGCCTAGAACGAGGAGCTACTCAAGAGGCTCTAGAAGAAGGAAGAGGCAGAGTCTCAGTAGGGGTAACAAAGACTGGCTCAATGGCAGCTGGAGTGTCAGTAGCATCAACTGGAGGAATATCTGGAGTTTGCTGCTCACGACTGACGACCTCATAACCGTCAGCACCGTCATCATTGTCGCTGCCATCATCAAGAACATCCGTAGCCCTGTCGTCAGTGCGATCGCCACCCTCTACAGTATCATCATGGTCATCTCGGTGGTCGTCGCCATCATCATCATCATCATCACCCGGAGGAACAGCAGGAGCAGCCGGAGGGAGTAGGGATTTGATCAAACTCTCAATACGCCCAAAACCAGTCTCCATAGTCTGGCGAAGCTCGGCATGCTCAGCAGCAGTGTCAGCTCTAAGGCTGTCAATCTCGATCTGAAGCTGAGTAGTCCTAGCTCCCAGACTGGCAATCTCGCCTCTCATCTGTGCAAACTGCTCTCGCGAGAAGTCCTCAAACTGTACTCTAGAAGAAGAAGCTAGAGGAGCTGCTGATGGTGTGGCAGAATGTGTCGCTGGCTCAATCTCTGAAGCATGTGCTGTATAAACTGGAGAACTGACCGGCCCAGATGGCCCTGCCTCAACCTCAAGAATCTCATCCTCCTCATCTGGCTCCTAGCCAGACTCTCTCCTGATCCATCTATCGCCAACCACTCTATAACCCATCCTATGGAGAGACCTCTCATCATACACGTCTGTGTGAAGGATCTCCTTGGGGATCTCCCCCTCTAAGGATACTCCACATGCACGGAATAATCTGGTCAGTCCCATCCCATAGGGTAGACAATGACGACGCTGGCTGGCTACATCCCTCATCTGAATCAACATCATGGATGGAATGTCTACCTGCGTCCTCTGAGTCAGGCAGACCATCAGCATAAGCTCTGTCTCGATGATAAAGTCAAAATGCCCTGTCTTTGGTAGAAGAACCCGGGCAGTGATGTGGTGTAGGAGCAGCATCTCCACTGATAGCTGGTTCACGGTGACTACTGTCACATCGCAAACATCCTCTCTCTCCAAAATACATCGGTATGTGGCCTCTCGGTCATCCACAGAAAAGATGCTGATCCCATGATGCGGTATCTCCCAGACTCTGCTCGATAGCTCCTCCATCAGCAGAATCTCCACACCACGTACTGATGTCCTCCACGTCATGCATCGACAATCCAAAGCTCCATAGAACTCTCATACCATATGAGGGTAATACCTCTCCTGCATAGTGCAGAAGGGCACCAAACATGCATCTGTGAGAGTCTGTCGGATCTGGAAGTGCTGGCGATCGAAGATCTCTAAGTCCACTCTTCGACCGGAAGCAACCGCCTTCCCTGCCATCCTCTCCGCAGGGGAACTCGGCACGACTGAACTGCTCGACTCACCAGTGTCATGCCAGCCTTTGTTCTCCTCTCAGTCCTCTGACTCTATCTCCTCACAACAAGTCTCTTTCTATGACCCATGTCTAACTAGCTAGATAGGAAGTAAAAGAGGATAGAACCAATCAAACTAGGAGTAATAGGACTTGATATAGGTTGAGTTAAGGAGAAAATCATTTCAAGACAGTTTTGAAACAGTTTTTGGTTGATAAAATACTAAAAGGAATTTAGGAAATCTACGATCAAAAGTTGGAAAATGTTTTTGGTTGTTAAGGTATATTTAAACTTTTGTAAAAATATAATTTTTTACTTTCAAAATACCAAAATACATAGGATTTGGGCTTAAAACATTTAGGGTTTTATCAAAGTGGTAAAAATGTTGCATAAACATCATGAAAAACTATGATAAATTAATAGAAATTAGTTTAAAATACTAGATATTTGGTGAATACCCAAATTTTTGGCCAAAAACCAATCAAACAGTGGTTTCTCCCAAATTCGGATGGGATGTTTGTGAAGAACGGCCAAAAACCATGGGAAAATCGAGAGAAAACCCACCAAATCGACATTCCTTCAAACGGAGTTTTAGAAAACTATTAAAACTTGGGAAAATCCAGTTAAAATCCCAAATATAAGCGAAAAAATCTAAAACTAGGTCAAATGGTTTGACGGCAAAGAAAAGAAAATGAAAATGCGAGAAATAAAGTGAAAATAAAAAGAAATTAGAGGAGGAAATACCATATTCGTGAAGGGTTAAACGGGAAAAGGAGGGGTTTGGATAGTAGGGGACCATTGTAGCTTGAAATCGACGGGGGAAAAGTAAAAACAAAAACCCTCGGTCGGTCTTTTTTAAAACAGATTTTGTTTCGCAAGTGTCGACACTTCGTATTTGTCAAGTGTCGATACTTGGCCAGGTGTTGACACTTGACAAAATCTAAGTGTCGACACGTGGCCAAGAAAATTCCAAAAAAAATCGAAAAAATTTTCAAAAAATCTAAGAGAATATTTAAAAGCTTTTGGGGCTCAAAGCAAGTGGTTTTTGAGTGAAATGCCTTAGGTAAGATGAAATTTGTGAGAGTTCTAGGAGAAAGGGTCAATGACACCTAGCTCTCTTCTAATCAGACAGAACCTTTCTTCACTCAATGGTTTGGTAAACACATCAGCTAATTGATCATCAGTACACACAAATTCAAAAATAACATTAAAGTTTTGTACATGATTTCTTATGAAATGATATCTTATTTCAATGTGTTTACTTCTTGAATGTTGCACAGGATTCTTAGTTAGATTGATTGCACTAGTATTGTCACATCTTATGGGTGTCTTAGTTAGTTTAATGCCAAAATCTTCGAGTTGTTGTTTGATCCAAAGGATTTGAGCACAACAGCTTCCAGCTGCTATATATTCGGCTTCCGCGGTAGATAGAGCAACTGAATTCTGTTTCTTGCTACTCCAAGAGATCAAATTTATTCCAAGAAACTGACAGGTTCCACTAGTACTTTTACAATCAAGTTTACACCCAGCAAAGTCAGCATCAGAATAAGCAATCAATTCAAATGAAGAATATCTAGAGTACCGCAAACCAATTTTAATTATACTAGATAAATATCTAAGTATGCGTTTAACAGCCAAAAGATGACACTCTTTAGGATTAGACTGATATCTAGCACACATGCAAACACTAAACATGATATCTGGTCTACTGGTAGTAAGATATAGCAATGAACCGATCATGCCACGATATAATTTTTGGTCAATAGATTTACCTGATTCATCCTTGTCAAGTCTACAAGTAGAGCTCATAGGGCTTGGTGTTCTCTATCCCAAACTTCTTGAGTATTTCTTTTGTGTACTTTGCTTAGTTGATGAAGATCCCCTCTTTAGTTTGCTTTATTTAGAGTCCGAGAAAGAAATTTAGTTCTTCCATCATGCTCATCTCGAACTCACCCTGCATTAACTTTGCAAATTCTTGACAAAGAAATTCGTTAGTAGCACTAAATATTATATCATCTACATAAATTTGTACTACTAGGAGATCATCATTCTTTTTCTTTAAAAACAAAGTTGTCTACATTACCTCTAGCAAAATCATTTTTAAGCAAGAAAGAACTTAAACGATCATACCAAGCTCTAGGAGCTTGTTTCAAACCATACAAAGCTTTATGAAGTTTGTAAACATGATTTGAAAATTCAGAATTTTCAAAACCAGGAGGTTGTTCAACATAAACCTCTTCTTCAATAAGACCATTTAAAAAGGCACTTTTAACATCCATTTAAAATAATTTAAAATTCATAAAGTAAGCAAAAGCCAACAATAGCTTAATTACCTCAAGTCTAGCCACAGGAGCAAAAGTTTCATTAAAATATATCCCTTTCTCCTGATTATATCCTTTGGCAACTAGTCTAGACTTATTTCTTGTAACAACACCATTTTCATCAAGTTTATTTGGAAAATCCATTTTGTGCCAATAATTGAAGTATTTGAAGGCCTATCTACTAATGTCCAAATATTGTTTCTTTTGAATTGGTTAAGTTCATCTTGCATAGCATTTGTCCAATTACTATCATATTCAGCTTCTTCAATAGTTTTAGGTTCAATTTGAGAAACAAAAGCTAAGTAATCACAGATATTTCTAAGGGATGATCGAGTACTTACACCTTTAGATGGATCACCAATAATTAGTTTTTTTGGGTGTCCATAAGCATACCTCCATTCTTTTGGCAGTGGATCGACTGTAAAAGTATTTTCATCACCTTGTGCTTGATCTCCTTCAGTGTTCTGATCATCTTCTCGTTCCTTGGTAGGCTCTTTGTTGTTGTTTATACTTTCAGTTTTCTTGGTACCTGTTTCATCAGAAAGCACATCTTCTTTTCTCGAAGATTTCTAGTTAGATTCATCAAATACCACATGTATAGATTCTTCAACAACAAGTGTTCTTTTGTTGAAGATCCTGTATGCCTTACTAGATATGGAGTAGCCTAGAAAGACTCACTCATCTGATTTGGCATCAAATTTACTCAAATTATCCTTACCATTGTTTAAAATGAAACAATAGCATCCAAAAACACAAAAATAACGGATTGAGGGTTTTCTACCCTTTCAAAGCTCATAAGGTATTTTCTTTAAAATCGGTCAGATCAAAACTCGATTTAAAACATAGCATGCAATATTTATGGCTTCCGCCTAAAAATATCTAGGTAAATCATTTTCACAAAGCATGGTGCATGCCATTTCTTCAAGAGTTCTATTTTTTTTTCTACCACCCCATTTTGTTAAGGTGTCCTAGGTGCAGAAAAATTGTGATGAATGCCATTTTCAATACAAAATTTATCAAAATCAACATTTTCAAATTCGGTTCCATGGTCACTTCTCAAAGATACGATTGAAACACCTTTTTCATTGGAAACTCGTTTATGAAATCTAATGAATTCAAAAAATGTTTCATCTTTATGTGCTAAAAACATGACCCATATAAATCGTGAGAAATCATCTACAATAACTAGACCGCACTTCTTACCTCCTAAACTAGATATTCTAGTTGGCCCAAAGAGATCCATGTGAAGCAACTCTAAGGGTCTAGATGTAGAGATTACTCCTTTTGGTTTGAAAGAGGATTTGGTTTGTTTTCCAAGTTGACATGCACTACAAATCTTATCTTTTTCAAAACTGAGTTTAGGCAAATCCTTTATCAAATTCTTTTTGCTAAGTTTTGAAATCAAATGCATACTAACATGTCCTAGTCTACGATGCCAAAGCCAACTAGTTTCATTGATCTTGGCTTCCATTGACACTAGGCATTGACCATTTTGAATTGGAAGATCATCAAGATCAACCATATAGATATTGCCATGCCTATGACCAATGAACTTGATGCCATTGTCATCTAAACTAGAAACAATGCACATAGAAGATTCAAAAATAACTTTAAAATCCTTGTCACAAAACTGACTAATACTAAGCAAGTTATGTTTCAAACCATCAACATATAAAACATTATCAATGTAAGAAGAGGGGGGTGATATGGACTTTACCAATACCAATAATTTTGCCCTTTTCATTATCACCGAAAGTCACATTGCCACCATTTTGATATTCGAGCATTGAGAACTGCTCCACATCTCCTGTCATATGCCTTGAGCAACCGCTATCAAGGTACCATATTCTTTTCTTATTGGTTGCAAGGCATACCTGCAATAAAGATCAAGTGGAGACTTTAGGTACCCAAGCCATTTTGGGTCCTTTTAGGTTAGTGACATTGGTTCCTTTTGGAATTCAAATTTTCTTAATATTACTCAATCTTTTTTTGTTGCACATATAAGATTTATGCCCTTTAGTACCACATGCATAGCAAGTAATGGATGAAGATGCAGGCACAAAGAAATTTTTGAAAAGTTTTTGTTTCTTATGAGTTCTAAATCCTAAACCTGCTCTATCAAAACAGCTCTTTGATTGTTCAAAAGCAAATTCAATTTTTCAGAACTATAAATAAATTTATCTACAAAAGATTTTAATTTTTCAATTTCATCTTTATATCTTTTATTTTCATCCAAAATTTCTTTGCTTTGTTTTGAAAAATTTTCATTTGAAACCAAAGAACTTCTCTTTTTCAAAACTTCTTTTTTCTTTTCAAGAACTGAAATCTTATCATTTAATTTTCTATTTTGAAAAAGAAGAAATTCATTTTCATTTGAAAGCTTATCATTTGTTTTGACTAAATCCAAATTTTACTTTTTCAAATCTTTATGTTTTGACTTTAGTTTTTGAAATTCTATGACTAATTCATCAAAAACTTCATGAAGTTCATCAAACATAAATTCATTTTTGATTTTAGAATATACCTCATCATGATCCGCCATCAGACAGAAGTTTGCCACCTCCTGTTGTTCTTCCTCAGAACTGGAGTCCTCACTATCACTCCAGGTTGCCATCATGGCTTTCTTTCTTAACTTTCTTCTGCTTTTCTTGAGCAAGGGGCAGTCTACCTTGAAATGACCGGGTTTCTTGCATTCAAAACAAGTGGGCAGCTCCTTCTCCTTCTCCTTGTCTTTCTCTTTACTTGGCTCACCTTTCAGAGGTTTCTTCTTGAAGTTGAACCTTTTCTTCCTCATAAACCTTCTGAATTTTCTTGCCATTAGAGCCATCTCATCTTCTTCGGAGTCATCGCATGATTCTTCTCTTGCAGTAGATTTAAAAGCGATCACTTTCTTCTTTTTGTCTACTTCCACATTCTTTTGCTTGAGGGAGAACTCATAGATCATTAGTGAACCCAACAGTTGTTCAAGTGGAAGAGTGTTGACATCCTTGGCTTCTTTAATAGCTGTTACCTTTGCATCCCAAGAAGCCGGTAGAGACCTGAGGAGTTTGTTCATAAGTTCACCGTTAGAAATAATTTTTTCTAGGCTTCTCATGCCATTCATAATATTTGTGAACCTAGTATACATCTCACTGATAGACTCAGTAGGTTCCATTTTAAACATTTCATACGTATGAATAAGAATATTAACCTTGGTCATTTTTACTTGGTGTGTACCCTCATGGATAACCTCAAGTGTATCCCAAATCTTCTTGGCAGAGAGATAATTATATATTATATTAAATTCACTTGGGTCCAGAGAGCAAAATAACAAGTTCATAGCCTTAGCATTGAGCTCTATTTGCTTAATGTCATTCTCATCCCAATCATCTTCCATTTTTGGAGTGAGAATGCCATTAACCAACATAGTAGGTTGATGAGGACCTTTTATAATTGTCCTCCATAAATTATAATCAATAGCTTGAATAAAAATGTGTATGCGTGTTTTCCAATATGTGTAATTTGTGCCATTGAAAAGTGGGAGACGATTTGAAGCTTGACCTTCAACTACACCCATTCCTATTGGGGCTGCCATGATCTTTCACTCAAGATCCTTGGACCTACAAGAGAGTACCGATGCTCTGATATCACTTGTTGCCCAGAAATAGAGCCCAAGAGCAGGGGTGAATTGGATCTTTTAAAATTTAAAACAGTAATATAAAGGTCTAGTGGTGTTTGTGAGTAATAAATTCAATGCTCAAGATTCAATGTAGCTGAAAGCAGTAAATCAAATGTAATAAGCAGGGAGCAAAAGGGAAAGAAAGCAATCACACACAAACACAGTATTTATAGTGGTTCGGTGCAAACCTAGCACCTACATCCACTCCCCAAGCCATCATTGGGAATTCCACTATAATCCAATCAAGATTACAGCTGACTTGTTTTTCAAAAGGCTCACAAGTCAAAACCTATGTTGGTTTTGTTACCTAAGCTCACCAACAACCTTTTACACTTGTTTTGTCTTCGGGCTCACAAGTTAACCCTAATTGGTTTTATCCCTTTGCCTCACCAACAAATCATAACAACCTTCTTTCAAGACACCCTTGAAAGCAAGGTCAAATCACAAGATAAAAACAGATATACAACTTTTAAAACTAAGATAAACTCTCTTCAAGACTAGGATGGAAGCTTTGAAGCTCAAGTTGATGCTTTGTCTTGTCTCCTCCTTGGAATATTCTTCAAAACACCTCTTTTGGAATGATGCTAGGATGAACTTGAAGGCTTTTTCAGGGAATCAAACTATAAAAGGCTTTTGGTGTCGACACTTGAGACCGAAAAAATTTAGATTCAAGTGTGATTTGAGCCAAAAACATAAATATTGATATTGACATTTAAATGGAACATAAATAAATAATAATTAAATATGTAAAAGCTCTTTTTTTATGAAGAGGATGTCTAGAATTGCAAGAAATGCTCCGTGCCTCATCGTGCCATGATATATAAATTTTTGAGATTTTGAGGTACTTTCTTCCTGAAAATTCATAACTTGAAATACACATTAGTATACATTATGCACTCAATGTTTTGTTATTCATCAAAATTATTGAGTGGAGCCAACAAGCCTATCCTCCCCAGACTTATTTCTTCTGAGCAATGAGCTTTTATTGGGAGAAGGTGCATTTCTAACAATATTCTTATTACTTAGGATTCATGCATGATCTGAGAAGAGCCCCTGCTAGGCGGGTTTTGATGGCTATCAAACTCGATATGGAGAGGGCCTATGATCGAATGCGCTGGAGCTTCTTGGAGCAGGCCTTGGATGATTTTGGCTTTCATCGCTTTTGGATTGATCGGATTATGGCGTGTATTACTGATCTCTTTTATGCTATTCTTATCAATGGGACCCCTTCGGATTTCTTCCACTCTATTATTGGCTTCGTCAAGGTTGCCCTCTCTCTCCTTTCTTATTTATCTTATGTGCTGATACTCTCGTGAGCTTTATGGGTGGTGGTGCGAGAGTTAGCGATTCAGCCGTATTGCCTCGCTCCTGGTGCTCTCCCGATCTCGTATTTGTTTTTCGTAAATGATTGTCTTCTCCTGGATCAGGCTTCTTCGGCATCGGTGGCGGATTTTAGGTCTGTGATGGAGCTTTATTGTATGTACTTGGGCAGAGGGTGAATCTGTTTAAATCGAAGATCCGATTCAGTCCGAAAACTCCTGTCAGGCTGCGGCATTCTATTCAAAAGACTTTGGACATTGCTGTTCAGGATGGGTGTTTGCAGTATTTGGGAGTTCCTATTTCGGGTGGGAGGTTGCGGAGCTCAAACTGTCGGAGGGTGGTCACTGTGATTCGGGAGAGGGTGGAGGGCTAGCAGAGTCGAGTACTCTCTTCCATAGGTCAGTTGACCCTGTTAGGTCAGTTCTCACCTCCCTCCCAGTGTTCTTACTCTCCAATGTTGTTATTCCCAGGTCTATCATCGGGAAGGTGGAGCAAAATATTCGTTCCTTTCTTTGGTCTTCTTCGGCTTCTTGGCGAGGTGTTCACTTGTTAGGATGGAGTGTGGTTTGCCAACCTACTAGGGATGGTAGTCTGAGTATCCATTCTTTGGGAGCTGTGAGGAAAACCTGCATTGCAAAGTATGTTTCTAGATTCTTGCTAGGCCCGGAGACTATGTGGACTTTTATTATGAGATTTCGATATGGTTCCCTGACCATGGTGTTAGATGCGGAGGGTTTTGTGCCTCGGCGGGGTTCTATCGTTTGGAGAGAGATGTCTTGAATTTCTCTTACAATTATTTCACACTTGAGGTGGGTCATTAGTGATAGTTCTTTGATCAGTTTTATGGATGATCCGTGAATCTCGGAGTTCTCTTTAGCCTGTTGGCCTACCTTCATTGCGATGGATGGTCCGGTCATCAGGTCGGTTGCTGATCTCATATCCCCTAATGGATTCCATTGGAGTTATGCTTTGGTTGTTCGGACCTCTGAATTTATCTTAGGGGAGCTGGTTCTTTCTATTATTCTGTCGACGCATCCATGTACGGATTTTTGGGTATGGAGGTCTTCAGTGCTGAGTAGAGTTCCTATGTCTGATCTTTATCGTATGTTCTGGGAGAAGCCTCAGCGGAGTTCTCAGATTGGATGGATCTAGTCTCTTCATGTGCATCCCAGAGTGGCCCTTTTCTTGTGGAAAGTTGTCTGGCGGCATCTCTCGACCACGGTTCTCCTTCAATCTAGAGGGATGGATCTTCCTATTTTCTGGCCAGCTTATGAGGTTCATACTGAGACTATGGAGCATGTGTTATTCACTTGCCCTAGGGCTCGATATATCTAGTCGTTTGTAGGGATGGATTTCACGAGTCCTCTGTCTGGGGACTTGGTGGATGTCTTTTTGGATGTTCTCGGATCTTCTTCTCTCCCCTTCAGCTCCAGTCTTCCTGCCTATCTGGCTTACCACATATGGCTTTCTCGGAATGCCCTTATCTTCGACTCCTCTAGGTATTCCACCAGAGGGTTGGTTGAGCGAGCTTGGGCTGATATGGAGGTGTTCCACACTGTGACCTTGACATCTACGGAGATCTGGGATTCCGGCATTGCTCCTAGAGCACCCCGGAGGGTTTTTATTTCCTGGGAGCCCCCCTCCGTCTTATGTCAAGGTCAACTTTGATGGAAGTGTCGGAGGAGCTGATGGTGGTGTGGCATTTGTGATCCAGAGTTCGGGTCTTGATATCATTTTGGTTGGGGGCTGTCATCTAGTTGAGTCTTCTATTATTCAGGCTGAGCTTACGGCAGCTTGGACTAGGATTCAGTATGCTTGCTGCTATCTCAAGACTGAGCTTTTGATTATTAAGGGGGACTCTGCTACTATGATATCGTGGATCAAGGGGGCGACTTATTCTGCTTCTGCTCACCCTTTGATTCGAGATATCGCACCCTGGTTGCAAGGTTGTTCGTCAGTTATGGTCAGGCACATCTATAGGGAGGCCAATTCGATTGTGGATTGGGTGGCCTCCTTCGTTGCAGCTCATTCGGGACCGACTTTGTGGACCGGGTTGGTGGATTCATCTTTGGGATTCTGTGAATGTATTTTTTCTGACTTCTTTAGATATATTCATTACAGGACTGTTGAGTGAAGCATCCGCCTTACCAAAAAAAAAAAAAACATAGAGAATAAGAAATAATTGAGAGAGTTGCGGTGGTGTAGTTCATTCAGGTTTGTAATAGAATTGCTTGCAATATCCTAGCAAGGCAGTAAAAAAGTTCTCGCAAAGTTTGAGCATCATAATAGTGCAATTCATGTGGGTTTGTAATAGACTTCTTTGCCATGCTAGGCTGTGAGAGAGTTCTCGCAATATTTGTTCATTACAATAATTTGTGGTTATTGGTGCTGAATCCTCGCCGTCTGGATAGAGTGGTTCGCCCGCCGGTTCGTCGTCGACCGGAACCTGCAAAATAGATCCCTTGACCGGAAATCTTCTGGCGGGGGATACTCTGATGCCAAAGTTAGCAAGAACTCAGGCAGTAGAATTGAGAGCTCGAAAAGCAGAGAGGGAAAGGAAAGAATTCAAATGATCTGGAGTTAGCTTAGCTTACCTCGAGTATCCCCTCTTACCAGTATTTATAGGCATAAGTGTCACTACTTATGGTTATGGGAGTTAGTTAACAAAACTTCCTCGTAACTGTAAGTAGTGGCGGTCGAAAAGCTAGTTATTCGACCATGTGGGCGGTTACGATAGCTAAAACAGTTTCAACTGTTTTAAGTTAAAAGACCACCCAAGAGTTTCAGAAATACTCCTTTCAGAGATAGAGTCCGAAGTAAATTCAACAACCTTTTCAGAGAGCCTTCCTTAGAATGGCTTTAAGGAATGTTAGTCATGTACTTCGGACGTATCCCTTTGGAGTGAACAAGATAAATACTTACTGTGATATTAAAGAGACAAAAATAGATCAAAGGCAGAGTCTTCGGACTAGGTCGAAGATACGACGCTGAAGGAATAATAATCTGTAGGCTTGATCTTAGGACTAGGTGAAGATACAAAATCGAAGGAATAATAATCTGTAAGCTTACTCTTCGGATTAGGCTGAAGATATGAAGCCGAAGGATTAATAATCTGTAGGCTTACTCTTCGGACTAGACTGAAGATACGAAGCCAAAGGAACATAATATATCCTTTTTGTGGATCAAGAATTTTACCAAGTCAAGGAGATATTTTCCTTAGTTACTGATTTGACTGATAAACCAAAAATTGAGATTGGTTTGAAGAATGAACCAGTAATTGTTTCAAAATTGAACCGAAATATCATAACAACTGCCCCCCACTTCCAAGTTCGAAATAATTTTATTTCAAAAAATGGGAGTATCAGGATTTGTCATTTAGTGAAAACTGACGAGCAATAATGGCATACTTCTGATAACTATCATTTATAATAACTGTTTGGAGGCATGGAGATCGTGCTAAAGACACGTGTCATCACCCTATTGCTGCTTCGAAAAGACGTTTCAGATTTGGCAAATCTCTTTAAGAAATTTCTATTAAAGAGTTTTTGTTTAATTGAGGCAAAACACCTGGCATCATCTTTCGGCTTGATCAAAGTGTTGAAAATCCATCCTAGCCATCTGTGGCCCTTAACACGGATTACAATCACCGACTCATTAGTGGATGCCTCCTAGAGAGTTATACCCATGATCGATGTCGCCGATACGATGCACGATCGAGGAGATCTCCGAATTGACGAGAAATCTCACCACTTCGCCTCTATAAAAGGGAGAAGAACTTTGTAAGAAGAACTTCTTCACTTTCGCATTTCTTTCTCCTCTTGCTCTGCGCTACCATTCTTCCAACCAACCATTTTCAATTCTTTTTGGAGGTAGAGATTCTTTCTTTTCTTTTCTTTTTCCTTGTAATGTCAAGATCCACAGGCAACCCTTCCACTAGTGAGGGTTTAGCGGGAGGTGAATCCGGTAGGGAAAGAGGTTCAGGTAGGAAGAGGAGCCCCGAGAGATCCCCTGAATCGGTTACTAGCTCTCTATCATATGATAGGTTAGAGAGCATTCGACATCGTTTCCATATCCCACAAACCTTCAAAACATTTCTTCCAAAACTTGATGAAAGGATAGTTAATCCTCCTGCTAGATCAGTTGCCATATACGAAGACCATCTTAAAGCTAGTCTTCAGCTTCCACTTCATCCCTTTTTTATAAAAATTTTAAATCTTTATCAGATAGTTCCGGCCCAGCTGACTCCGAACAGCTTTAAAAATATTTGTGGATTCTTAGTTCTTTGTAAGCTTCGGAATGTAGAGCCGAAGACTTCCCTATTTACCTCCCTGTTTGTATTAAAAAGGGACTTCCATGGTAAAGGGTGGTGGGTTATAGGTCCTCAGCCAGGCCGAAGACTGATAAAAGGGACTTGCAGTGCCATACATGGGTGGAAACCCTATTACTTCTTCGTATACCATACCAACTGGGGGTTCAATGCTGAATGGAAAACTCCATGTTTGGATGCAAACACTGGGAAGAGGGTCCTGAAAGCTGACCAAAAGGACTTTGAAACCTTATCAGAGCCAGACATTCCTATGTTCAAAGAACTACTGAGAGAAGAAAACCTTCATCATGCCCATATCAACGAAGTCCCAGCACTAGGTATAGAGATAGCGGGCTTCGATTTTTTTTTTTTTTTGCATAATAATTGAACTATCTTTTTCTTGACTACAAGTGAACCAATGAAGCCGAAGCTTGACAAACTCCAACAGGCCACAAGGAAAAGGCCTGTACCGATGCCAAAAGAATCTGAAGCCTAAAAGAAAGCAAGGGCTGAAGAGGCTTCGAGCTTGCCTCCGACGAGGGCTGCATCGGACGTAGACAAAGCACCCCCAGCATCTCTGCCAAGGAGTCCGTCTCGAACTAAACCTCCGAATAGTCCATCTCCAAGAGGTACTTCTGCAAGAAGCCCTTGTCCAATGCCTCCTAATCAATGCAGTGCACCCTCTAATAGGGAGTCACTTCTTGCATCTCCACTGGAAAAGGGAAAGGGGAAAGCACGATATCGCTCCGAGGATGACCCCAGGAGGAGTGCCCCTTTGGACGAAGGCTGCTATGTAGACTTCACCATTTTCTCTGATGAGCATGGCCTGGAAAATCTTGAGCTGGCCAGGGAACTCTTGAAGCATACGCTTCTCCCAAAGGATTAGGACAATACTAAGTCCTGATGCATCGAGGACGTTTCTGACTCAATGTTTTCATCCACACTGAAGGTAAGTATCGGATTCTTTTTTCTCTTCAAAATGTAGATCTGTTTTTGCTAACTTCATTATGTTTGTCAATACAGCTGATCCACGATATCACTATCATGGAAGAAGAATCTTTGAATTCCGAAACAGTTATAAGAGAATGAAAGATAAAGTGAAAGTGACCGAGTTCGAGAAGACGATAGCCGAAGAACGAAAGCAGGCTATGGAGGAAAAGCTTGCCTAGAGTGACGCTCTTGTTCAGAGTCTGAAGATTGATGCTGAAAGAGTTTAATCAAGGAACTCTGAACAAGAGGCAAAACTCAGGAAGAAGAAAAAGAAAATCCGGTCTCTTGAATCTTCAGTCAAGGAAGCCCAGCTGAAGACTGAAGAAGCAGTTAAGAAAGTTGAAGAGGCAGTTGAAAAGGCCGAATCATCAGCTGAAAAGATACAATCTTTAAAAGATCAACTGAAGAGGGTGATAGAAGTTTATAAGGAGTCTTCGGCATTCGAAGATGAAATGACTGAAGCAGGGACCTATAGTTATAAAGTAGGCTTCAATGATGGGGTGAAAGAGGTGCAAAATCTTTACCCAAGCCTAGATATTTCAAAAGTTCAATTGTTTGTTCTTGAAGAATCAGAGGAGCCCGAACTACAAGGTCCTTCGGAAGTGCCCGCTTCAGCTGAAGAAGCAACTGAACCGATCGACCTCACACAAGCCGATGATACTCCAATAGAGGGCGATCTGTAACTTTTCTTTCTTTTCTTTTTGAGAAAATGTACATGATTTTCATGAATAAAAAGCTTTATTGAGAAAAATTTTAATTGAAAACTTACCGTAAGCAAGATTATGCATCTGTGGAGAAATTCTTTGAATGAATATATGTAACTAATCAATTTCAAGATAATAATTCATTGGTGTAAAGTCTTCAGACTTTAAATAATAATCTTCTGATAATAATACCAAGCCTTCGGACTCGAAAATACAGTAAGTCTTCAGATTTAGAATGATAATTTGAGACTTTAAAGTGAATACCAAATCTTTGGATTTAGCATAATATCAAGTCCTTGTCTTTGGACTTGAAAAATATATTGTCTTCGAACTTAGAATAATTCTAAACACCCAAGACTGAAGTAATACAAAGTCTTTAGATAATAATACCAAGTTTTTGGACTTGAAGAATACACTAAGTCTTCGGACTTAGAATGATTCCGAATAATTCAGATGAAATAATACAAAGTCTCCAGATAAGAATACCAAGTATTCGGACTTAAAGAATGCACTAAGTCTTCGGACTTAGGATGATTCTGAAAAATTGAGATGAAATAATACAAAGTCTCCAGATAAGAATATCAAGTCTTCAGACTTGAAGAATACACTAAGTCTTCGGACTTAGGATGATTATGAATAATTGAGACAAAATAATACAAAGTCTCCAAATAATAATTCTAAGTTTTCGGACTTGAAGAATATACTAAGTCTTTGGACTTAGGATGAGATAGACCATATTGGTCATCCATGCCTTTATAAGGAATGAATTAGGTTGATTAAACCTTGGCATTTCATAGGATAGATCACTTGAATCATCCTTATGCCCTTTTAGTTAAAGATTAAGATAGGCTGATCGAGCCTACCTCGGCATTTCATAGAGTAGATCACGGAGATCATTCTCATGCCTTTCAGAAATAGAATTAAGACAGGCTGATCATACCCACCTCGACACTTTGTAAGGTAGATCACGGAGATCAACCTTATGCCTTTTTGATTAAGATGGACTGGTTAAGCCCAACTCGGTACTTCGTAAGGTAGATCACGGAGATCATCCTTATGCCTTTAAAGAAAAAAAATTAAGATAGGCTGGTCAAGCCCACCTCGGTACTTCGTAAGGTAGATCACGTAGATCATCATTATGCATTTTTTATAAGAAAGATGAAGATAGAATAATTAAATCTATCTCAATAACCTTAAATTAAAACCTTTATTGATAATATTTATGGAGGTTTTGTACATTCCAAGATTGAGGTAATAGAATACCTCCTAAGGTTTCCAGCCGATAAGTTCTGGAATGAATGACTTCTTTAACCCGATATGGACCTTCCCATATAGGAGAAAGTTTGCCGTGTTTGGCTAGTTTGGATACTTCAGACCTTCGTAGAACTAGATCTTCAGAACGAAAAACCCGTTCCTTTACACGAGATTATAGTAATTTGTAATTTTTTACTGATACATAGCCATTTTCAGCTATGCCTAAAGTCGAGTACCTTGTAATAAATTCAGGTCAACTCTTCGGCGTTCTGAATTTTCAGGCTCTTTATACTGATCAATCCATATAGATTGTAAAGATGCTTCCACAGGAAGAACTGGTTCAGTGCCATAAGAGAGATGAAATGGAGATTCACCAGTAGCTGTCCTGGGAGTGGTTCGATATGCCCAAAGAACTGAATTTAACTTATCGGCCCACACTCCTTTGGCATCATTTAACCTAGTTTTAAGACCATGAAAAATGGTCCTGTTTGTCATTTCAGCTTCTCCATTAGATTGAGGATGCCCCACAGAAGTAAGCTTATGAAGAATATGATACTGAGTACAAAAATCCTTGAACTTAAGATTGTCAAATTGTCTTCCGTTGTCAGTTATTATGGAATAAGGAATTCCAAAACGAAAGATGATAAAATTTTTTACGAAGCTTTCAACTTTCGCCTCGGTGATCTATGCCAATGCTTCAGCTTCGACCCATTTTGTAAAGTAATCTATTGCTATTATAAGAAATTTTTGCTGCCTAGAAGCTGGAGGAAACAGATTAAGAATGTCCAATCCCCATTGTGCAAAAGGCCAGGGAGCTGTCAATGGAGTCAACTGATTTGCAGGTCTTCTTTGTATATTGGAGTATCTTTGATAGTGGTCACATCTTCGAACAAATTCTGTAGAATCCTTCTAGATAGTTGGCCAATAATAACCTTGATGGATTATCTTGTAAGCCAAAGATCTGCCCTCCAAGTGATCTCCACATATACCTTCATGCACTTCCCTGAGTGCATAATCAGTATCAGTAGGTTCTAAACACTTTAATAGGGGCTGTGTGAAAGATCTTTTATATAATGCTTCATCTAAGATTACATATTGAGAGGCCATCCATCTAAGCCGTTTAGCTTCCAACTTGTCTTCAGGTAAGGTGCCTTCCTTCAGAAATTTAAGAATAGGATCCATCCATAAGGGTTCATGTTCAACTTGACATACATCAACTGTGGATTCTAATATACTGGGATCTTCAAGATACTCTACATATATCTTTCCAAGAGAATCTGGTGCAGTAGTTGCAAGTTGAGAAAGAGCATCAGCCCGAGAATTTTTTATTCTTGGTACATGAACAATCTCAAAATGCTCCAACCCAGATATTAGGCTTCGGACTTTTTCCAAATACTGAATCATGTTGGGATTCTGGACTTTGAAATCACCTTTTACTTGATTCACCACTAACTGTGAATCAGAAAAAACTTTGATCCTCTTAATCTTCAGCTTTTGGAAAATTCTAAGCCTAGCAATAAGTGCTTCATACTCTGGTTGGTTATTTGAAGCTTGGAAAGAAATCGAAGAGCATATTCAATAACTTGCTCATTCGGACCAGCCAAAATGAGACTTGCTCAGCAGCCATTGGCGTTTGAAACACCATCTACATGGAGCATCCATATGAATTTTGGACCTTCTTCGGCAATCTCCTCCTCTTCGGCTCTTAGCTGGCCCTCTTCGAATCCCCAAGTATATTATACTATGAAATCAGCCAAAATCTGTGCTTTCATTGCTGATCTAAATTGGAATTTCAATATCGAACTCCCCCAACTTAACAACCCATTTAGCTATCCTTCCAGAGGTATCGGGACAGCGAAGAATGGCCTTTAGGGGTTGATCTGTCAGAACCATAATAGAATGAGCTTGGAAATAAGGCTGCAAACATTTTCCCACGACCACCAAGGAGAAAATAAGCTTTTGTACTCTGGGATATCGAACTTCTGCCTCATGTAACACTTTACTAGTATAGTAGATCAGCTTCTGCAAGTGATTGGCATCTCTTTATACAAGCACCGAACTAACTGCTTCGTCTGAGGTAGATAAATATAAGTAAAGAGTCTCTCCTTCACAGGGCTTAGAGAATAAGGAAGGATTTTCCAAGTATTCTTTCAATTTGTCAAAAGCAACCTTGCAGTCTTCTGTCCACTCAAAATTTTGGATTTGGCAAAGAACCTTAAAAAAGGATAGACATCTTTCTATAGACTGGAAAATAAATCGACTTAAAGAAGCAATTCTTCCCGTTAACCTCTATACTTCCTTTTTGCAAGTAGGATGCCTCATTGTCCGAAGTGCTTGAATCTTTTCTAGGTTAACTTCGATCCCCCGCTTAGTGACCAAGTATCCCAGAAACTTCCCAGAAGTTACACCAAAAATGCATTTGGTTGGATTCAATCTCATTTGATGATGTCTAAGAGCATCAAAATACTCTTTCAAATCTGCGATATGATTAGACTTATGAAGACTTTTTACAATCATATCATCAACATAAGCTTCCATATTTCTTCCAAACTAATTTTGAAGACCTTGTTGATCAGCCTTTGGAAAGTTGCCCGAGCATTTTTTAATCCAAATAGCATCACTTTATAACAGTAAAGTCCTTTTTTCTGTAATGAAGGTAGTTTTTTCTTCATCTCCATAATCCATTCGGATTTGGTTATAACCTGAAAAACATCCATAAAGCTTAATAATTGATGACCAGCTGTGGCATCGACTAATTGATCAATCTTCGACAAAGAAAAACTATCCTTTGGGCATGTTTCATTAAGATCTGTATAATCTATATAGATCCTCCACTTGCCGTTAGATTTCCTCACTATAACTACATTGGCCAACCAATTTGGATATTGCACTTCTCTTATAAAGTTAGCTTCAAAAAGTTTATTAACCTCTTTGTCAATAACCTTCTGCCTTTCTGGAGCAAAATTTCTTTTCTTCTGCCGAACAGGCGTATAACTGGGAGATACTTTTAGGCGATGTGTGATTACCTCAGATGGAATTCCGGGCATGTTCGAAGTTGTCCAAGCAAAAATATTAGCATTACTTCAGAGAAAAGCGATTAACTTTGCCTTTGATTCTTCATCTAATAAACTGCCAATTTGTACAAGTCTCATTGGATCATTTTCGGACAACGGCACAAAAAGAGTTTTCTCTACTGGTTCTTTACAGTCTTCAGCTTTATTTTCGGATCTAAATGATCAAGTGCTAAGGGTTTAGCTGACTGTTTTTCTTGGATCATTAAGCATTGGCAAGCGATCCTTTGATCCCCTTTCACTTTCCCGATGCCTAATCTGGTAGGAAACCGCACCAAAAGATGATAGGTAGATACTATAGCCCTAAATTTATTTAATGCCGGACACCCCAGGATTGCATTATAAGTCAAAGACGTTCTAGCCATAATGAAATTGATGGGAAGGGTTTTTTGATATGGTTCGGATCCAAAAGTCACAGGCAAGACCATTTCACCTTCAACTCCAACTTGATTTTCTCCGAAACCAGTTACATGAATGAGAGACCTTCGCAATTCATGTCCAGATAATCCCATTCTAAGAAAAGCATCATACATCAAAACATCAACATAACTTCCATTATCAATCAGAATTCTTTATACATCATACATAGCAATTACAGCTGAGACCACAACAGGGTCATCATGTGGAAGTTGAACTCCTTGGATATTCTCATCAGAAAAAGTAATGGAGTTTTTTTCTTTGAACCTTTTGGGGATATTCTCTTCAGCATCATTGTTCTATGCAATTGACCGATGAATCGTGCCAACATTTCCATCAGTCAGCTTTCGGTGAGGCAGATCGACTTCATCAGATATCCTTTGAAGAGTTATTACTTCAGCTTGAGGTTCTGAATGATTGATGTATTTTTTCAGATATTCTCTCTTTATCAGATCTTCAATAGCATCCCGAAGCTGAAAACACTCTTCGGTATTGTGGCCATGGTCCCGGTGGAATCGACAATATTTGCTCTTGTCCCTAGCTTTTGTAGAAGTCTTCAGGAAACGTGGCCTTTGCAAATAATTCTCTTTCTCAATTTCCAGCAGAATTTTTTTTCTTGGTAAGTTGAGAGGTGTGTAGGCATCAAATCGATTATTCTGCTACTTGGACTTGGGACCGCGCCTAGGAACCAAAGCATTATTAGAGGATGTGGGCACGTTTGATCCCTTGGCATTTTTCTTCTTAGAAAGGTATCTCCCTTCAGCAAGTCTTCGGCTTGCCACTTGCTTCTTGGTCGCAGCATACTTCTGAGCCCTTGCCAATAGTTCGGTATAGCTCATTAAAAATCTTTTATCCAGAAAAAAAGTGAACATGGATGACTTGAGACCCTTCTTCAAAGCAGACATGGCCATATGCTCATTAAGATTTGGGATCTCCAAGGTGGCTGAATTAAAGCGATGTACAAATTCTTTGAAACTATCTCCTTCATTCTGCTGGAGGAGGAACAGGCTATCAGTATTGCGCGATATCTTCTGGCATGTTCTGAAGTGTGAAACAAACTGTCATCCAATTTAGCAAAAGAGTGGATAGTCTTCGACGGTAAGCTCAAATACCACATTCGAGTAGATTTTCTCAGAGTAGCAGAAAAAGCAAGACAATATAAAGCATCAATTGCTCCTTGCACCATCATATGAGCCTTATAACTCCCTAGATGGTCAAGAGGATCCGTAGTCCCGTCATAAACTTCCAGTTGTGGAATCTTGAAGTGCCAAGGGATTACTTCATCCATAATTCGATCGGAGAAAGGAGGTCGGGAGTTGAAAGTTATGACTTCATCATTTTTCCTCTGATCTGAAATCCTGGCTATCTCTGCTTGCATAGACTTGAATTTCTCTTCAAATTCAAAGTTTATTTCTTTGTCTAACCTCTTCAGGTGCAGAATCTCTGGAAGAAACAGAGGGAGAACGCCTGATTCTCTTCTTTCCATTTTGATCCCCTGTTTGTCGGTCTGAAGGAAAGGCATGGCGATCATGAGACGACTGGATCCATGAAGAACTTGGAGTGAGTTCTCGATGTCGATCTTCTCTTCTCTCGGTTTGACGGCTGGGCTGTGAGATAGGTGGTGGACACTGCCTTTGAGCAGCAACTTCTTGCAGATTTTGAACTAACACCGTCAAGGCATCTACCCTGTTCAAGAGGGCTTCAAACTGCTGTTGCCGTACCATTAGCATAGGAGGTTGCATTCCGTGATATGCTGGAAGATCGTCTACTTGAGGAGCATGTTGCTCCCTACTTGTGGATGCATTCTAAACTTTTCCTTTCATCATTTTTGCTTGAATGAAGCCCTCCTTTAATCAGAGGAAACAGATCTTCCCCTACCTGGTGCGCCAATCTATTGACGCTGAATCCTCGTCGTCCGGATAGAGTGGTTTGCCTGTCGGTTTGTCGTCGACCGGAACCTGCAAAACAGATCCCCTGACCGAAAATCTTCCAGCGGGGGACACTCCGATGCCAAAGTTAGCAAGAACTCAGGCAGCAGAATGGAGAGCTTGAAAAGCAGAGAGGGAAAGGAAAGAATTCAAATGATCTGGAGTTAGCTTAGCTTACCTCGAGTATCCCCTCTTACCAGTATTTATAGGCATAAGTATAACTACTTACGTTTATGAGAGTTAGTTAACAAAACTTCCTCGTAACTGTAAGTAGTGGCTGTTGGAAAGTTAGTTATTCAACCATGTGGACGATCACGACAGCTAAAACAGCTTCAACTGTTTTA
The DNA here is from genome assembly GCA_021397845.1 of Areca catechu. Taxonomy (NCBI): domain Eukaryota; kingdom Viridiplantae; phylum Streptophyta; class Magnoliopsida; order Arecales; family Arecaceae; genus Areca; species Areca catechu. The sequence continues at coordinate 32,613,153 of CM038045.1, forward strand.
AGTTGAAAGACCGCCTAAGAGTTTCAGAAATACTCCTTTCAGAGAGAGAGTCCGAAGTAAATTCAACAACCTTTTCAGAGAGCCTTCCTTGGAATAGCTTTAAGGAATGTTAGTCATGTACTTCGGACGTATCTCTTTGGAGTAAACAAGATAAATACTTACTGTGATATTGAAGAGACGAAAGTAGATCAAAGGCATAGTCTTCGGACTAGGTCAAAGATACGAAGCCGAAGGAATAATAATCTGTAGGCTTGATCTTCGGACTAGGTGAAGATACGAAGTCAAAGGAATAATAATCTGTAGGCTTACTCTTCGGACTAGGCTGAAGATACGAAGCTGAAGGAATAATAATCTATAGGCTTACTCTTCGGACTAGGTTGGAGATACGAAGCCGAAGGAACATAATATATCCTTTTTGTGGATCAAAAATTTTACCAGGTCAAGGAGATATTTCCTTTAGCATACTGATTTGACTGATAAACCAAAAATTGAGATTGGTTTGAAAAATAAACCGGTAATTATTTCAAAATTGAACCGGAATATCATAACAGTGGTGATATGAGTTATTTCCAACATTCTTGTACGACTAAGAGAGATCTTACAAAGTCTGTAAGAGAGAGGGACAACAATCCTAAACTTGGTAGAAAACTTATTCTTATCTCCCTTGACTAAAAAGATGAAAAAAAAGTATGCAAGTTAATTTAATCATATATACCTTTTAGAATAGAACAAACAAATAGATTTCTAGACATATAACCTGAACAATTACTTTGCAAGAAACAAATGTACTCATGGATGAGACAATGATGTCCAAACGAGTTCATCAGGCAAGCCTGGCCAGGTTCGAGCCAAGCTCAACATGATGTGTAACTTAAGTTAATCAAGAAGCTCGAGCACGAACCCGCTTGTTCCAAGCTCGACCTTAATACTTACCCAAGCTTTAATTTTTTCAAGGTTCGAGCTGAGCTTAATACTTACCCAAGCCTTAATACTTGTCCCAAGCTCGAGCTTAATACTAAAGTTATTCAAGCTCGAGCAAGGACCCGCTTCCTTAATTTTTTTTATTATTTAACAAAAGGTAAATTGTGGAAGAAAAGAACGAAGAAAAGGAAGAGATGGGAGGAGCAAGGAGGGGGATAGAGGAGGATGTGAGAGAGCATAGAGGAGGAGGAGGAGGATAAAGAAAGGAGGAAAGAAGAGGAGGAAGGAGGAAAAGGAAGAGTATGGGAAGAGGGGTGGACAGGAGGAGAAAGAGGATGGAGGATCCGCCTCTGGATGGGCCGACGGAAACCAAAGTCCAGTCCATTTAACAGGTAAGCTCATATTTTAGGCCCCGACCCTTCAAACTTAACAATTAAAATCCGAATTCAAGCCCATCTGAAATGCGTCAAGCTTGAGCACGTCGGATGGGCTCTCCCACCCATGCAGGAACGGATCTAGAGATGTCAGTACAACCTCAAAGATTACCTTTTTTTGACTCATAATTAAAGTTATTAGGACTAAACTCAGGAAGATGCCTCCATCCTTCCCCAAAAGCTTTGGAAAAGTCGACTCCAATAATCAAGGTAAGATTTTTTTTTTTTTTTTCGAAAAGTTTTCATAGGCAAAGTCAGTACACTGGGCGCCTCCGCTTTTTGGGCACTTATTCCCGACATTTAAATAAGCATTCTTAGGTTTTAACATGTCCGTATCCCCCGTTGTAACGCGTGTGATTGCCTGAGTTTGACCTTGTTAGAGTTAGTTATACGGATAACTGCCGAATTAGAAAAAACCCAACTTTTTGACACCCACCATCAAAAATCTTGCAGTTCCGTGAATTGCCCCGCTCCATCTTCCATATTTTCAACGCAATCCAATAGCTGATGTAACTCATGATTATGTCTTTCGGTGAAACAAGGTCTGAAAGTCCAAGAAGAGGAGGGAGATGAAAAGGAGAAGGGTATTATTGGGTGTGTTGTCCCAAGCCAGGGATCTAACGTTCATTGGCATGCCAAGATATTTACACGGACAGGCAAGAAATTTATGTGCATGCATGGGAGTTTTGGCGTTCAAGTTAATGATAAATGAGCGGACATGCATGGAATATTTATGCCATACACCACACTAGAATCATATAAAGTATTTTGGGTTGCATTGCAGCTCTATTGAACAACAGTAAGTTTGGATTTTCCTCCAACAAAAACAGTAATTAGATTGGGATCCATCCCCATGGATTTAGTGGCTTTGATGAGTAGAGAGTCCATTTATTTCCCCCCCTTTTCTTAAAACACCAGCTTGTTGCTTGCTGACATATAAATATATATCACGCGTCTGGACCGCACCGAGAGCATATGTACGTTTCAGACTTAGTAGGATGCAGTTACCTAAACCACATTTTGACCACTTCCAACCATCCCTCGTGAAGGGACCCGTTCTACTTAATTTCAAACAGGTATGATAGGTACATCATACCGGAAATATATTATGGGATTCCACAGTTTTTTTTTTTTTTTTTAAATAATTTTTTAATATTTTATTTTTTTAATTCTCATGGATGTACTTATTCTATACTGGTTTAATTTTTTATCCAATTTACCAAAATATAAATATATATATATATATATATATATATATATATATATATATATATGGTAGATTTAAATGAAACCTGCCACTACTAAATTAATCTTTTGAATGGTACAAAATGTGGCACCTTCATAGACTTTTAACAACATAAAAGTCTGCCTCACTAATTTGTCAAAAGGGAAAAGGCACAGTGTCTGAAATCTGGCAACATGTGCTGCAGGCTATAGGAATGCATGATTGGATTCCTCTGCCATTTTCCTAATCAAGACTTGCGAGTGCAACTTTAAATTTATATGGACATGATTAATTATGGATCCTTCGCGGAAACTACTATTAAGAATTGGTGTAGGTTAGGTAAACTCATTTACCTATCACTTAGAAATTTTATCAAATACATGTTGCGTGATGATATTTCCCTAATGATTATGGGCCCTTAGTAGAAACCAGTATTAAGAATTGATGTTAAAACTCGTTTACCATCACTTAACAAATTTTATCAAACACAAGTCGCATGATGATATTTTGGACAAAGTGAGATGCATGAGATGTAGTTATCACTGTGACATTATCCCAAGTTAATCGAGACAAGCAAGGTTTTATCTTTTTTGAAAAAAAATAAAAACCATCCATGTCAGGTTGTGGAATTGGCAACCATGTGCATTCAAGTCAAAAGGTATAAGATGTACAAAACCAAGCTAAAGTCATGCAAGTTGAAACCTGCCTAAGTTGATAAATTGCATTATGAATTTCCCATAGCTAGGACAGTAGATGATTGGAAACATATATTGCTCCAAGGATTTGCATTGCAAAATTTCTGCATTAGACTAGGACGGAATCACAAATTTTCTGGTAACTTGTAGCAATAATGGAGTGGTAAACCACTACTCTTTTTTTTTTTTTTTTTTTTTTCCATGCATCACCTTGGTGGGGTACAAGCGACTGCTAAGAAATTTGCTTGAATTTAACAGCAAAAAATTCAACAGCTTGCATTCATGCGGCCACCTTTAGAAGAGACCCTAGAAAATGACATCAGGGGGCATGTAGTAAAAGAAAAGAACAAGCTACATTAGCATCATATCATCAGCTAGCCAAGGTTCGGTAGAAATCCGCCCCCTTCTTTTCCACCTTCACCAGATGTTCGAGAGGCCCATCCCTCTCCGTTCTACCACATATTCTTCAAGGCAAATTAAGGCACCCACACACCTGACCCTAGGAAATTATTGAAAAAAGTTAATTACAAGGAAAAAGAAAATAAAATTAAAGAAAACTCCACCTCCTCCTTCTTCCAAGATCTTGGCCCTCTTGGTCTTCAACTTTCTACTTGTCCATATACAGTCCGAAAAGGTTACTCAAAGAAGTCACTTCAGCACAAATTTGATTAATTTCCTCTCATAGATAGGAGAGCCAAGAAAGAGAAGATGAGGATGGGAGACCCTACAACATGCTTAATTCCTTGTAATGTATCCATCCATGCGGATACCCATCTACATAACTCTACAAAAGATGAAAGGCCCCGGGCCTCCTACATCTCTATAAACCCTCTGTGATTAAAAGAAATAGGTGAGAATGCTCATGAACTTGTCTGCAGTAATCTTTTCTTTTTCGTTTCATTTTCCTGATAAGAGTCACCTGGCCTCTTTCCCTACATGTGCATCTTTAGGATTTCTAATATCACTCCTGCCTTGGCCGAGCAAGCCACAGCGAGCTCAGCGAGCGGAGGCGGTGGAAATGCTCCGCCGTCGCCAAGAAGCACCGAGCTGCCTGACGGGTCGTTAGCATCTGGTGAAGCCTGTGAATGGTCTGCTGCCTCAGATTCTCCGCCTGTAAAATAAATAAATAAATAAATAAAATATATATATATATATTGTTATGCGTACAAGTGATCAGAATTTGAATATCTGTATATATACATAATTTAGATTTTTTTTTTTTTTTTTTTATTCACTGCATTGGAAATATATAACGGACTTTCCTCACTGAGAATTTATACTCCACGAGATGTGCACCAATGTAACCGTGACCATGCCAGTTGTCTAATTATTAGATGGACTAGGTCTAGTGGACCGGTTCAATAGTCGATAGCCACGCTTCCTTCCTTTCAAACAATTGGAGATCAAATCAGGGGTGCTTGTTATCCACCATACATGTGTCCCGGCTGGGATTTCTTCTGGATTTAATCCATCCATATATATATAATAATTTCTCATGCTAATCATCTTGCCTTCTTTCTATATATGGGCTCCAGTTATCGCATGATCGCCTAAGTGATTGGCTCAGGAGAAGTAGATGAGTTGATTGACATGGTGCATGCGGTGTAGGATATATATGATTTACCTTTACATTGTCAAGAAATATATAACGGTAAAAGGTTGAATCTAAATTTCCAGTAGAGGAGAAAAAATTGAGAGGGGTGTCTCTTTGTTTTCATTGATTAGCGAGAGGGGTTCCAAATTTGGAGATATAAAATAAATGGTTATTCAGCCACAACATATATAAAAGAGTTCAGTCTGGAACACAGAATTTTCAAGTAAGAAAATCTGAAAGTTTGGCTTGGCTTATGTTGACGATCGAGTGTGGTGGGTGAAGGTTGATTATAAAACTTACAGTGGAAAAAGAGGGAAAGGGTATTATAGAACAGGCTTTCACATGTCAGGTAAAGATTCCTTTAACGTGCGTCGACAAGATAATGTGTGCTGTGTTCTGTACGTGAACATGTGTTCCAAGTTATCCATTACATATGAATGCTAGATTTACATGCATGTGATGCTACCATACATCGATCACATGCAACATGGATGTGATGGTTATTGCAACACGCAAGTTGTCATTTGTACTTAATCTTCACCATTATCTAGCTTTGAAACCAGTCCTTTTCTTTTACCAAATTCCACAATTCCCTTTTTTTTTAAAAAAAAAAAAAAAAAAAAAAAGCATAAAGAAAAGAAGTTCAAAAAAAACTTTATATGCTCTTGAAACAAAAATAATAACAACAACTATGATGTAAACATTAAAAATTAATTCAAAACTAATCCAAAATTATAGAGAACCGTCAACCCTGCCCAGATCATTTGCACTATTATTAGTTGACCTAACTACCTAACAAAATTTCAGGTAGCAAGTCAATTCTTATTGTAATGCACTTGCATGCCAATTGCCCTAAATGTATAGTAAATAAGTCCTACTATGATGGAACCAAAGTAGTTGCATCGAGTTGTATCTGCAACCTGATGGGATGGGCACAGGATTGAGATCGCCATCGATCATCAACAGAATGATTAGCTTCTAAATTTCATGTTTAGAATTAACACCAGCTGACTCTATAAAATATGCTTATCATGATAACACCTACTCTGCACTCGAGTCTAATTAAATGTCTCTAAAATTGGATAGTACGTAATTAAAGTAAGATATTATCAATAATTTAGTGACTAGAAACTAGAGAGGTAGCAATGGTGATGATAGTGAAGGAGGTCTTCCTTACCTGTCTAACAAAACCTTCAAGAGTAGAGAGCTTGTTAATGGCTACGGCCATCTGGCCCATATAATTGGCCATGTTGGATGGACAGTTCAACGCATCAGAGATGATGGTGTCAGAAAGGGATCCATAAAGGGCTTCAAGGCCTTGGCTCAAGGCTTCCTCCGTCTCACGAACGGACTGTTGCAGGCCACATACTCCTAATATCTGCTGCTCCGTCAGTGGCTCTGTGTGTCTTAGAGCAATCTAACGCATATCCAACCACCAACAAGAAAAGGATGAGAAAAACTAGCAAGAAAAAAACTCATTCTTTAGATTAATTTGATACTCAAATAAAGAACGGATCAATCAATACTCAAGGCATGCAGTCACCATTCTATACAATAAAAAACGTACTGTATTAAAAATATGAAACTTATATCAATCAAGGAAGATAATATCATATTAATAACACACACTTGAAAAAAAAAAGATTTAATTTGCATAATTTTTCCTCAGATATGATTATCAACTTTGGCCGAACGCATCCTTCATAGACCTCAAGCCAAGCAATTTTCTTTAAAAAAAAATAACATTTGCTGCATCGAAATCAATTAAATAAAAATATAGCCATGAACTCTAACCTCATAGATATTGCAATGGAAGGAAAAGATAATATATAATGCCCTAACCATCAACAAAGAATGCCTTAATACATGCATGCAACCTTTTATATTTTTCTAGCTATTTATGAAATACAGATAGTGTACTTAGACTTTCCATTTTTCCCTCTACAGAATTATGAGTTTTTATTATTTACTGAAAAAAAATAACACCTGGCAATGCATGTAATATCATGATGCAGCCCGGGCAGGATCGAAGAATATAGGGTGCTCTAAAACTAAATTGACATAGAACAAAAGAAGGAGAGAGGAGAAGAAGAGAAAAGAGAATGGAGGAAGGAGAGAGGAGAAGAAGGCTGAAGGAGAGGATAGCTTAATATTCTATTTTCCAAATCACAACAATTCAAATTGCTCTCTCAAGTAATGTATCATTGATTTATATAGATAACCTAAAATCCTAATAAGATTCTATATAGAAATAAAACACTAAAATTCTTATAAAATTATAGTCTTGATTGAAGTTCACATAAAATGAAATTTTCTTATTCCAAAATAAAATATTTTTTTCTTATTTTTATATTCGTGCCTAACAAAAATATGCCTAAATTTCTTGTTGGACAGTTCTGGGTCATATCAAATAATAATCTAATTCTTTTAGATAGTCCTTTTTAAGTGAGGTCTTAAAATGTTAACATGCATTTACTAGTAACAAAAAGAAAAGAAGCGGGATCCAGTTACACCTGATGTAACTTTTATAATTTACATCATTTTTTAATTAGATGATAAAGGTTCTGCATCAACGATTCGAGCTGTTAAATATAATGTAATCCTTTTAAACACTTATATATAAAAAAAATATATGACTTGAAGATCCTAGTCTATGCATCAAATAGCCAATTTTTAATGCTATTTATACTATTTAATTTTTTATCACTTGATATAGGATATGGTTCTCCATATTATATAATTTTTAGTGCATAAATAGTTTAAAGATAATAGATCATATTTAACGGCTCAAATTATCGATGTGAAACTTCGTATCATCTAATTTGAAAAGGTATAACTCTAAGAATATTATATTAGATATATAATTCTACAAGAGTTACACTATGTATGACAAGAGTTTGATATATATCTAGTATAACTATATATATAGAGTCTCATATTGATGATCCAAGTTATCAGATATGATATATTATTTTTAACAGCTCGTACACCGAAATTCAAATGATTTAGAAGTCCCTAATTCATCAAGTGGTCAGGAATAGGACAACTTAAATAATACAAAATAATGCATGCATGTATTTTGACCATGTAATGCATAAGTATCTATAAAATTCATGATTTTTATTATATAAGTAGTTGATGGATAGTAGGTCATATTTAATTATTCGGATCATTGATGTGAGATCTTATTGTATATTTTTTTTTTGAAAACATGATTGCATAAAAAATTAAACCAAATGTAACTAATTGTTCCTGATCTATATATATTCTTCATCTCTCAGGTTGAAAAGAAAATAAATTAAAGAAGAGGAGAGAGAAATTAATATTATAAAATAGTAATGTTTGCATGGTCCTATATACCTATGATTGCTTTAATTTTTACCATTTCTATATAGTGACCAATGGCATCATATAGAAAATATATATGAATGTAAGACTACACCACACAATTGTTGGAAAGCCTTCTCCATATCTACCTAACGTCCACACCACCACCTACTCTCCAGTCACCGCATCAACACTGAATGACAGGAGGAACAAGCCAAATTAAGTCTTCACAAAATAATCCAATAAAGAGCAAAATGGCCCTTCCATCAATTGGGACCTTCCACCACGTTAGCTCATCCGTCACCCAATTTGCCACTCCAAAATGTGGCACCAATAATACTATATCTGATGCCCCTAACACTTGCAGATGTATCAAAACTAGCCATTCAACGGTTGTGATCGCTACCGTTTATAGCACTCCATCCCCAAAGCAACGACAAACAACCACGGAGTTCAACAGTGACGAAGTTTTCAAAAAGTTGGTGGGCAGGGATCCAACCAAGTTGGCGGAAACCTCGACGACCGTAATATTAGTGTGACTAGATTTTTTTTTTAGGGGTAGGGTGTGGGGGTTCTTTTTTTTTTTTTTTTTTTTTTTGGTATTTTGATTGATATATGTTGTCTACCATACGGAATTGACCCAATAAGCGTTGAAAATGAAGCATGCATGCGAATATTTGCGGTTCGTCGGTAAAATAAAACCGATCACTTGCACGCTAATTGCATTGCATATATGTCTCCTACGTACAGTGGCAACCTAATTTTGTGAATTCCGTTGACAATGATTTCCATCAAATTTTCTTGAGCGCTAAATGTAGCGCTTTACGCATTAGGACGTACGAGATAAAAGGAAAATGCTTCCTGCATCCATTTGTTACTGCCGATCTAGTTAGCTAGTTACATCAGCGATCGGGCGCTCGATCTCATGCTTCTTTTTAATTTTTTTGATGAAAGGGGAAGGTCACGCAAGATATATATGATTAGAGTTATGGTTGCGAAGTACCTTGATGATCTCGGAGGGGCGGAAGCCGCCAATCCACATGAAGCAACGTTCTGCTGGGGTCTGCCACATGCCGGAGGTGAGATGGAAGACATCGGAGCGGGCGATTATGCTCTTGAGGTTCGTCATGGCGTCGTAGTGGGCCAGACAGTTGTCCACAAGCATCCGCAGCTCGTTGTCCGGTGAGTGCTCCTGCACTGCAGCCCTCAGGTCGCACATCAACCGGTGGTGATCCTCCAGCCACCTCCCGTACTCCATGTCGAACATCGCGGCTTCTACAGCGCATCATGATATCGATATATATATATCTCAGTTCTTCGTATCAGTTAGTGATGGAGCAAACAAGAGATTTTTTTTTTTTTTTTTTTTTTTAAAAAAAAAAGTTTATGCCTGTATTGAGCCCACCATTGCCGCCGGCGAGGCCTTGATCCCCGCCGAGAAGGCCTCCGCCACCAACGAGTAAACCCTATTTCATCAACATGCATGTCATGTGATCAGTACAATCTAAAAGGAAAGATTAAAAGGTCTGGTGGTGCAACATTTTCGGGGTCGGCACCTGAGCTCTTGCCCTTTGGAGCTCTTGTTCCATCTGAGTTAGCCTTAATTTACTAGTCTCTAGTTGTTGAATATAAGCCTGTACATAATGGAAGGAAAAGAGAGAAGCAAAGGTGAAATAAGGCACTATAATCAGGAATCCAATCCAATTTAGAGAGGTACAAGAGGCGAAAGAAGAGGAAAGTAGGTGTCTAGAATTTTTAGTTGGTTCATTTTTCTTCGTTCTTTACTTTTACTTTCCTTTAGGTTGACCGACGTGTAACTGACCTTCTTCCTGAGACGGCTTTTTCTGGCCGCCTCCCTATTCTGAGCAAGCCTTCTCAATGTCTGCCAACAAATAGATCAATTAATCACGTACGCTGCATGGAGGACCTAAAGCTTTGGAATATATACCTTCTCTTTTTTCGGAGATTAAATGCGACTCACCTTTGCGTCTGGTGTTCTGGGCCCTTCTTGCTCCGAGCTTGCTGTGCCCTTCCTATTCCCTTCCCTCTGCTTGCAAACCGGGACAGAGGTCAAACTTATTTTTGTCAAACTACCAAACCCACTATGGGTTTCGTCTCAAATACCAAATCGAAGAATTATATTGCCAAGACACTTGAAAGAGAAGGGAGGAATATTTAACTGTGATTTCTGGCCATTACCTTCACTACTGACTTGACTTCCGTTTGTGGCTCAGGTATAGCTGCGACATCACTTCTTGGGTTCGCTGGTTCTATGGACTGCTCCAATGATCTTTTAGATGAACTGCTTGTTGAGGAGAGAAAGCTCATTTCACCCTATATACGTGTATTAAAGTTTGTTAAGCACGAAGCGACTCGTTTTGAAACATTACAAGTGCAGCAGCCTATCAAAAAACAAACGGAAAGGAATTAAAGGAGGAGAAGTTAGAGATGAAGGGCTTGTTTTGTTGCCCAGCATACCTTGGGAGTTGGCATTACGTGCATGGGCCGAGAAGGGAAAATGTTGAGAGTCTCTGCATACATGAATTCCTGCAAGCATTAGGCTTCTCGTAGGTGCAATCCATGATCACATCCCAAATGAAGAGTTTGAGCAGATAACTGACTCATTAAAGAAAGAAAGCACCGCCCTATGTTTCTTGGAAACGATCATCATTAAAGATATATAGATATAAAGACCCAAAGATCATTCCATAAATTAATATGAAAAAAAGGAAAAAATGAAACGAGAAGAAAGATAGAGAGACATCCGAGGGGTGGATGGACGAATGCGGACTGAACAGCACAACCTTCTTAGTTCTCAATGCATGTTTATCTCAACGCCATGGAGAAAAAAAGGGAAAGGAAGAGGATGCAGATAGAGGAAAAGATAATCCATATGCAACCTTTTGATTGTAGCTATAGGAATTTGTAAACGAAGTTGATGGGGTTCGTCCCCATTAGTTCTCCCAAAAAACGGAAAAAGAAGAAAAGAAAAGAACAAATGGATGATAAAAAGTTTGTTGCAAGTTATAATTTAACCCCCAAAAAAAGTTGAGAAAAATTATGCTATTAATGTTAAATTAAATATAAAAATTATTTTTGCCAATCATTTTCCAACAATTTAGATGTTCAAGTATTTCTGCGAGCATCCAGTAAAATACAGTACAAGGTTTGTTGGCCATGATCACTTCATGACCCGAATAGCTTTCCTGAAAGAAACCCAACAGCCTAATTATTCTCCCCGGCCACCTCTTACCTACTTCCCCATAGTTTTTATCATATGGTGTCCAAAAAATCAAATCAATAAGGCCGGCAGGGGCACAAAACTATGAGAAAGAAAAAGAAAATTAGGAAAACTAGAAGAGACTCACGTCGTTGCTCTTGAACTGATGAGTGATCTTGCCCATCTAGATACAGAAACAAGGCCGGATCCAACTCTCCCAAGTCATACGGTGCAACTTCCTTACTCCTGCAGTCAAACCAAAAAAACAGCCAAGTAAGAATCAAAATCTTCTTTTTCAATTTTAAGAAATCGATATCTGAAATATTTTTGCACCATTAAAATCAGCCTGTTTTCTTCATCAAAAAAACAAACAAACAAACAAACAAAAAGCCTATGTTGCCTATGGAAATCATATTCTAACACGACTTCTCCTCTCCTATCTCTGTCTCTAACCTTCCTCTACTGCGACATAAACCGATTTGCTCAACAAAAACTAGGATTCTGAAACATGGGTATCTTGGCAGGCCGTCTCCAATCTCTCTTATTAAAAGTTAGATGTTGAAAGGAAAGAAAAGAAATAAAAAGAAATAAAATCACACGTGACATAAGTTTTATCTCTCTCCACCTTTCTTCCGTGAAACAAAAGGAGGGGAAAAAAAGAAATAACGACTACATGGATGGGTACATGATATCCATCGAAACTAAAATAAATTCTAAGAAATGGGTTTTCTCAACTCTTTCTCATCCACCTACATACTATGTCAGAATATTTCTAAGAGAAAGATAAAAGAACACAAAGACAGACACGAACAAATGGTTATCTCGATCCGATAGAATATTTCTAGCATATAACCCCTTTGTATATCATATAAAATAGACAAATCTAATTAGACCAAAAGTTGATTTCTACAACTAACACTTCAACTATTTTCGTGACTATTACATGAAGTGTCCATACATGGTGGAGCTCGTGGAGGAGGAATGGATCATCCCAAAGGAACTCTGGTGCTCTTGCTGCTGCCCCTCTTTGTAAGGCCTTTTATCTCCCATGAAACGCTCCAAAAATCCAACTTTTTTGTTCTTCCCACACCTCCTCCCAGAGGATCAGAGCAGCCCATTAATGGTGAAACAAACTTCTGTTATTTCCCATCCGAACTCTCTTTGCAATAAAGCTATCAGAAAGCCAACTTTATCTTCCTCTTTTCTTCCCTCTGGATGCCTCCCAAGTCTCGTCCTCCTGTTCTGACCGAAAGACTTCGTCGAAACCGCAACAAGATAAGGTGGTGTGGACGGGGGTATGTTCACCGGATCCCAACAGATACTTTGGGCGAGGACAAAAGTCGCCGTAGACCAATGAGAAAGCGGTTCGGGGAGCGGTAAAAAGTAAAACGCAACAAACGACGGTGCCATGATCCCCAAGGCGGTTTTCCGACCGCGGGCTCCGTCGTATGCAATTAGATGGCCAATACACCCTCGATTACGTGCCCCCGTGCATGCGTCCGTATGCGTTACCCCTCTCGCTGCGAAGCTCACACATGTTTCCATTTCGCGAAGCGCCGTGCCGAGGCTTGGACGCGGCATTGCAACGGTGGCAATCCGACAATTAGATGGATCCCAGCCAGTTTTTGGGTGGGACCTGCACAATTAAGGGGTTTTTTTTGCACGGAGAGTCATGCAAAGATCACACGTGTCGTGAATCGCATGGCTAATCGACAACTTTGCGGGTTCTGGATGGTTTCTAAGATAGGAGCCATTTAAAGCAGTGGATGGATGCATGTGGTCACACTACCGCATATCATACACCGAGATATGTGTAAGCTTCGACTCATCCATTCAAAGATAGCACCAAATTATCAGTTTTAATTTTATCTTCATCTTTTAAAATATGAATTATCAACCATGGTCAGCTATTGACGATGGCACATGTTAACATTCAAACCATTAAACATGGTTATCATGTGTTACCCAAAAAAAAAAAAAAAAAGCTATCATTGCTAACTGCTAGTCTCGGTTAGCATCCTTTCCAATTAAGAGAGTTCGAAATTTCTAATCTATTGATAACATCTTCATCATATTTTTTTAAATAATTAAAAGGTTATGTATTGTAGATAGATTAAAAGTTATATTTCTTATATGGCTCTATTATTTCTTGATTTTTTTATAATTTATATTGATCATGAAATATGTCAACATGAAGAGTCAACAATTGATATTCATAATGATAGTTTAGTGTTTAAGTAATTGACATTAAAACTTGTATAACTTTTCAATGCCATTTTGATATAATCCATGTATAATACTGGAGAGAAAATCACTAATTTCTTCCAAAAGGTTGAAGTCTTTGAATACTTGTTTGAAAAAAATGAAATGAATAATATTATATAAAAAGTTCTTGACTTTCTATTGCTTATTTATGCATTTCTCCGTTCCAATTTGATTACATTCTCTGGGCTCTAAAAAAATTAGATCATAAATAGATGACTCATTTTTGGTCTTACGCGTTAATAGCACAAACGTAAGATAAGAGCTTTTGGGTTTCCTAAAGGACATGTACTGAGATTATAGACTTCAAATATTACTTACTTCATGTTACATTTGCCTATAAAAGTCAGTCAAAATGTCTGATAAGGTAAACAAAATATTGTAATTTTTCTTCTCATATTGTTGATCATTTCAATAATTTTTTTTGTTTAAGAGGTAGGATGTATTAAGATAAAGAGGGAAGGATGTGACAAATGCCATTGGCCGCCCTACCAAGTGAATTAAACAAAGCTGTGGGACATTTTGGTCAATAACCGTTTCCGAGCCCCAGACTACGAAGCGAGGCGGCCTAGGCCTAAAATACCTAATTGCTGCCGGGAAGCTGACGCATGCGTGACGTGGGGAACCCGGAGACATCGGGCCACGTGGCGTACATCCATTTGAAAGTCTACAGGGGCGTTAGGGGGTGGGCTCCACCGGGCCCCAGCTGCTCCTCTTCCAACTACCCCAAGATGCGGGTCGCTGCTTGCCGCCACCTTGTCTCGACACCACTTGTCATGGTGGTTTTGGCTCCATCAATTTTTTTATACCGCATCCATTTAAGAAAAAGCTTTAGGTTTTTTTGGTAAACAGAAAAAGCTTTAGTTAAAACGGGCAAGGAATAAAAAATAAGAAAAGTAAAGGGAGAACAAGTCAAATAAAGGTTCTCCATGATATCTATCGAAGATTGGTTAGGGATGATGATTTGTATTTCATCATCTAAAATTCATATTCATTTTATTAAAAAATTATTTATTTTATATCCGTCTCATATTTATTTTGGATCGGATCGGGTATAAAAAAAACACGTATGAATCGGATCGGATCGGATATACCCGGTCTCATAAAACTTAGTTTATTTAAAAACTAAACGGATCGAGTCGAGTCGGGTATATCCATTCCATATCCAATTTACTTAAATATTTTATAAACATATTTTTTTTATATATAAATGGGTCGGGTTCGGATCGGGACGTACTACTATCCGTATCCGATCCGAATCCGGAATCGGATTTTTTTATATAATCCATATCCGTTTATAAATCAGGCGGATCGGATTTTATCCGTCCTATTAGGATCGGGTCAGATCGGATACCCATCGGATCGATAAAATTGCCATCCCTAAGATTGATGATCTGTTGGTCGCCTGGTTTTATATTGAAAAGTCAAATAAAAAAAAAAAAAACATTAAGAACAGCACAAACTCAATTTCCGAAATGCTCTATTGCAATTCAAAATTAAAAAGAAGAATGGATAGCTTTTAAACTCGAAAAGAAGAATGGAGAGCTTTCTAAGGTTGGATTTTTGAAGACCAGCCGCAATTCCTGGTTCATTTGTTTCAGGTGGTGCTCGAATTAATCCATGTTATGGGACATGATAAAAATCTATCAAAATTCACCAAGCTTCGTGGTTGGAGGATCGTAATAGAATTTTTTTCTTATAATAAAGTAGTTTTGTCATCTTGATCTTGTTCCATGCATGGATGGCACGTGCATCAAGAAAAATGGTAGACTACTAGACTTTCCTCTTTTTAAGTGCAAAATATGTATTCTTGCTTCTTTCCCACCTATCTAAATTTTATGAGTCCTTAAATTAATATTTTTATATTTCACAAAGCTATCATTTAAGCTGCCACTCTTGAATTGAGAGTTAAAATATGGCTTTGTAGTCTATAAGCAAAAAGGAAGCAAAAGAGCCAAGCTCCAGTTGAGCCCTATGCCTAAGACCTTATCTCGAGCAAAGGAAGGGAAAGCTCTGTCTGTCGACACACAGGTTGACAAGTTCATATCAGCAACATTGTCCAGTTTTAACCTTACCTAACCTGATGACCAACAGCTAAATAAAAAAAAACTTAAAAACTGTCCCCTTTTCAGCATTTTCATGTAATCATCGCCATGCATACATGCAGGTAAAAACATACGTACTAGTGTCTCCGTCTCCGTATATCCTCTTTGATGATTGTTGTACTAGGACCGTTGGTGCAACTTTAATCTTACACTTTTGCAGTCTATATATTATCTTATTTGTCCATGGATGAACTACAGCACTTCAATTTCCGAGAACTCTAGTTTTCCTCAAACATACATGGATAACTCCCCTAGCAAATTAAAACAAACTTCGACTAAAAACAAGGATGAGGTTCTCTTAAGAGATATTAATTAATATCAAGTAATTATAGAACAACCAAAAACATGACAAGCCAAAGAGGAAATCGGATGGGGAAAAATTCCGTGGGAACTTGATGGTATAATTAGACAATCAGAACATGACAAGTCAGGTAAATGCATATCGATTGAATCTTTAAGTTCCATACTAATTAAGAATAAAAATGTCTTCTATCCTCCAGGTTCCTTAATTTTTTTTCTTGTCAAAGTTTCCATCTCTTATTACAATTAATATCACAAAAGAAAAATAGAAGAATGTATCAAGACATTGGCTTTGCGTTCGTGCATGTGTTTCTGACATTGACTCTAATGCAGTATATTAGAAAAGAAATCTCAAGACGACATCACAATTTCAACTCTTTCATATTCTATTCCGTGTGTCAGCATCATTGGAGTTATACTAAAATTGTTGTTTAGGAAGCAAAAACAAAGAAGATAATACCCTGTCCTTGTTGCGTGGCCTACAAACAAGTCGTACCTTCATATATTAAAATGAAATTATTGGATTAGGTGTATCAAAAACACAACCGAAGAAACAAACATAGTCTTCTAAACTATCATGTTAAGCCCTCACCCACTCCCCCGCAAGGGCCGGGAAACAGACTTGACAAGGATAGCCTGCAAAAGTTCTGTCGGACACTTATCATAATTTAAGTCTCTCGAGGGTCTTTTTGCAAATTGCCAGGGCCAATTTGTTATATCCAGGGCCCCAAGGTGACTGGAAAATATAGGTTCTTGTTTTACCCCATCCTTTTCTTTAACATTTTTCTTCCCCCTTAAGATGCGTGCCAGCAGCAAAAAGAAGAGAACCTTGACACACAAAAAGGAAGAAGTATAAGGCTAATCTCTTCTCATTGAATGGCTGCGCCCGAGCGGATTAGCCCAACTTGACAAAACTAATTGGTGGTGAAATCCTTTGTACACCGCATGCAGTGTAGAAAAGCTGGGCTAGTCCATACCGTCTCTTCAAATAAGTAGAATGTTATTTTTGTCCTTATCTTTTCGCGAATAAAAGAATGGCATCGAGAGTATTTCTATGCTTTTACTCCAAACAAAAAAAACCTTCTTTTCAAATTTCACTCTATCCCGGAATCCATTCCATTATTTTTGCTCTCCTTCAATCTAGTCGATTGTCCACATTTCTATCATGGCAGTCAGCAGTAACCATCTTAATGAAAAAGATGAGTTACCGTTAGACTTTCCCATACCCGAGTGAATGATGAAGAGCTAGGATTCTTAACTTTTCCGTCAATGGAGTCTAAGAATTTCATATTTAAATGCCGACAGCGAATACAATGGCAACGTAAAAACAAAGTGCAATTACCGAAAGGTAGCACGGTACTTATTTTTTATACAGGAAAGTGTGACACCCCTTCAACGCTCGAAAGAGAAGAAATTAGAGAACCACGAGAAGGTAGAGAAATTATACATTTTAATGTAATATTATGAGATTCATGCCTAAAGAGGGTGTCATAACGTTTTTTATAAAATTTATGATACAAATTCATAAAATTATAAATTTGTAGCACAAATTTATTGCACCGAGCATAATTTCAAGGTAGGATGCCTTATAATTCTTCTAGTATTTATAAGGTATCCTAGATTCATGACACTCTATGTCAAAATATGCTTTCTGGCTGTGTTTGGATGCCTTATTCCTGGCTGGAATAGGGCATTATTCTACTCTATTCCCCCAAACACCGGTTACAAGCGACGTGGGTCCCACTGGAATATCGATTCCAGTCAATGACCCCTATTCTCGAATTGGTGTTCCACGGTACCCCATGGAATAGTGTTGTTCCCATTTTTCGTATTCCAAGGGCATGTGTGGGATTTAAAAAAGAAATCTAAACCTCTCAAACGACAGCCGGCTCTTCATCCCGATCATCTCAATCCCTCTTCCCCTTGGCTAGGGTTTGCCGAAATCCTGTTGCAGATGTCTCCGATCGGTTGGTTCGGTCTCCGCAGGCAGTTCGTCTTCGGAAAGGTAGGTTCTCCGACTTGATTCTCCTGTTCTGGCTTCCGATTTCTCTTTCGTTACCTTCCTCTCTCTCTATGCATCTCTATCCGGCTTATCCTCGCTATTCCTAAAGCTAAAAGGTTGGTTTCGGGGGAGGGTAATGGCATTGAGGGGGCTCGGAAGAAGAAAATTGGCCATGGATACTTGACCGATCTAGGGTTTCTTGTACGTGAAGTGAAATGTCTGTAATTTTGGTGAAGTGAGATGGCTTATTTTCTCCATGTGGTGAACTAATTTTGGCTCTGGGTGCAACTAGTATATGAAAGAAGCAACCCTAACTTCATATGCTGAGCACTGAGTCAAGGATATACATCTTTCTTTCATGATGGTTCTTAGATTGCAACCTTTTTGGGTGCGGCTAATAATAACCTGTACAAATTTTCTCTGGAATCTGCTTTGATATGCTAGCTATCCTATAGGCTGCCAACATATATTCTTATATTCAATTTAGATCGAGAACTTGTGAGTTTTCTTTGTCTTTTGAGGGATGCTTGCTGGTATTTAGATGTTCTTGTGGAGATTTCATGTGGTCCTGGACTGTGGTATTTTTTTTTCTGTCTTGGTTTGCAGCTGTCGAATAGGTTGCTTTGCTCCTGAAGTCTATGTTCCTATTTTACTTTTACATATTATCTATAAGCTTATCCTTAATTTGGACACTATTTATTTTTGTTCTCGTTGGTTTCTCTCATCAAAGAAGACATTAGTGTGATAGTACGGAATTCAGGTTACTAATATATATGGTGATAATCATTATTACTAATGCATCTCAGATGCTTGCTGGTTACGTCAAGTGGAAGGATGTTGTTTATTTGGTAGATCTGGCATAAATGAATGATTTAAACTTCTGTTTTGCTTTTTTTAATCACTTCATATATGCATTATATGGAATGGGTTTTACTTCTCATTTAGATTTTTCTAGTGGTTATTTAGTGTGTTCTGATTATGGATTGAGTTGCGACATCTCTTGTCACATAAGTATATGCACTTTTTTAGTTTGTACAAACCTGACAAATACGCTTGCAGTATACACCCAGTAATTGCTTCATTTGATTTGGTTATTGAGGTTACTAGTGGAATACTATGCTTCCTGACCTCTATAAGCTTTTGGATCCGAAGGTCTCCTGTGTGCAGCTCGGCCATTTTTCATCTATGTCATGTAAGGCTTGTCCATTGTATTATGAATTAAAGAGTATGTATTTTTTTACTTAAATTCTTGATCAATATAGAATTAATTTCCTTTTTCATTTAATTTTATCATGTTTGGGATACTGTAGATAAGATGCCAAAATCAAAAACATCAGGAAAAAAGTTTGATGCAAGGGAAGGTGCGTCTCGTTTTAGAGCACCTAACTGGACGGATGCTTTGGATATGGTAATGCTATCCTTAATGCGGCAAGAGAATAATGATGGCAATTGTCACAATGGCACCTTCTCCCAAGAAACATGGAGGAGGGGGATGATTGCTTTCAATGGGAGGACAAATAAGTCCTTCAGTTTTAGGAACCTGAAGAATAGGTTAAAGATTCTGAAGAAGACCTTTAACTTGCACTATAACTTATCTAATCATTCTGGATGGGGATGGAATCCTATACTGAAAGTGCCTACATATGGTGATGAACAAATGTAGCAGGAGGTCATATTGGTGAGTGGTCCATTTATGTTGATATCGTATGTTCAATGCTTTTGGTAACATTATAGTCATTATCTTTAGAATTACTATTAACATGTTAACAAGGATTATGCTCGGATAAAGGATAAGCCATTTTCTGCATACGACGATATAGATATCCTTTTTTCAAAGAACACGGCCACAGGTCGACGGGGGGATACCTCTACTATTCTAGAAGGGGTATCGGACAATGATACCTCGAATGACGAATTTGATCAGATAAATTTAGATGACATCAACATTGGCCAATCATCACAACAAAGTGGTGGCTTCTACCTTTCATCATATGCTCATTTTGACTTATTTGATGAGGTATCCCCAAACAGCCCGACTACTTGTGCCTCGACTCAACCACCGAAATCCTCTTTAGATGCACGTCCCAAAAGTAATCCTGAAAAGAGGGCAAGGTCTGCATCAATTACTCCTATGGCACGTAGGACAAGGGCACAAACTGATTCAACTTCTGTCTTACTTGATTTGGTTAATCAAGGTCGAAAGAGACTCGAAATTGCTAGCAAGATCCTTCGGAGGGATGAGTTATCCCGTGATACCGTACCTTCCATTGCTGAGTGTATGCTGAAGTTAGAGAGTCTTCCCAGTATTACACATGAATGTATTGTTGCTGTAGGGGAGACCTTGAAACAAGAGATCAATAGGTGGTTCTTTATGCACTATGAAGGGGCCGTTCTAAAAGCATGGCTTAAAGACAAATGGATGACTTCTATCATATACCATAATTAATGGCAGTCCCTCCAGAAAGTTATGCTCATGTGCGTAATCTATTCATGGCTCCTCTAATGCCTGATGTCCATCAAGGTGTCCCGAATATATTTGTGCCTCCTCCAATACAAGCTGCTACTTCTGGTAGTCCAATTCCATTCATGCCGGCATCATTTAAGTAAAGTAGTAAAGATAACAATTCTCAGGATTGTACCCTTCCTCGTGAAACTCACGAGGAATTCATGCATACCACTTCTACACCTTCAACACATGATACTGATTATGCCCGTCATCGTTGGCCTTGACATATCCATAACATGTTTTGCTTATGTGATGATGTTATCTGTTTTGTGTGTTTGGTATAGGTAACTTATATAGTATCTTGTCTTAACTTGCTAATGAAAAATTTTGTTGTAAATAAGACATGCTTGTTACAGTTATGGTTTTGATATTTGTATAATTTACTGTGTTTCAGTATTTCATGTAAAGCATAACGTTTTGCATATGCTTGTATCTTTAACTTCTCTCTTTGTGTAATAGATGGATACGTTGCATGAGCTGTTGGCATTTTTAATGGACGAGGATAATATTGGCAGGATGTCCTAACTGCATTAATTAGTAGTGGCATCATTAATGTGCATGATTGTAACGTACTTATGAAGGTGCCATGTCGAACTTGTCCTTTCTCGGGTCACGATCTCATAATAGAAATGCTGAGTGGCCATCCAGATAGAGGTTATGACCACTTTAGGATGAGTAATAGTATGTTCTTCAAGTTAGAGGAATTGCTTGTATCACGTGGCCCTTTAAGAAGCACATGCAGTGTGACTGTGAAGGAACAATTAGCTTATTTCCTGTATGGCATAGGTCATGGTGTAACTAATAGAGTTTTGGCTGAGACTTTCCAGCACTCCGGGAAGACGATATCCCGATATTTTAATAATATGCTGAAAGCAATTTGTTTATTGAAGCAAAAATTTATAGTTCAACCAGATAACACCGTTGGCATGCACCCACGGATCCGTGAAAACAACCATTTCCATCCTCACTTTATGGTACCTCTCAATAACTCTGGAGTTAGTTTTTAATTACCAATAATATTAAAATTATAATTAACTGAGTTGGATGCATCACAGAATGCTATTGGAGCGGTCGATGGTATGCACATACTGGCTTTAATCAAGAAAAGTAAACAAGCATGATCTCATAATCGTAAGGGAACCATTTCTCAAAATGTAATGGCTGCAGTTTCATTTGATCACTCTTTTCTATTCGTTTGTACTGGATGGGAAGGATCTGCTGACGACATGAGAGTCCTATATTGGTGCGTCGAATCAGGAGGCTTCGCTATACCAGAAGGTATTTATTAGATCATTCAATTAATATAATTTCTATTTTTTACCCATTTTTCAATTTATTTGCCTTATCGTATTGTTCATATACAGGGAGATTTTATCTTGTTGATTCGGGGTATGCAAATACGGATAAGTTTCTTACCCCTTTTCGGGGCAACAGGTATCACCTAAGTACTTTTAACAATCCTAGGGTTCGGAGATACAACAATTATCGGGATTTATACAACCATCAACATGCTCAACTCAGGAATTGTGTGGAGAAGTCTTTTGGAATTCTTAAGAAGCGATATAAGATTCTTAGGAGTTCAATGCCATATCCATTCAAGGTCCAAAAATGTATTGTAATGGCTTGCTGCAATATTCACAATTTCATTCTACGCACCCAAGGAAATAATAGATACTTCAATATGACAATTGAACCATTGCCTGCTAATCATGACGAGGACGATGTCGACCCTTACTTGATTATTGGGGATGATGAATCTCGGAGAGATGATGAACTACGTAATTCTATAGCAAATAGACTATGGATTGCTCGAATATGTGACATAAGTCATACAAAATATCCTTTAATTAAGTTATAATTTTTTATGTTCTTCGATAACATCTAAGTATCATTTTGTTTGTACAACAATGCAGGCAATCAAGCTGCATGCTTTTGAGTTTTTCGAATGTCAACTGTTAGTTGTTACATAGTATTCGAAGGGCGTAGAAGAGGTATATATGCAACCTGGCCTGAGTGTCATCGAGAGGTGATTGGATTCAAGCATTCCTTGTATAAGAAGTTTAAAACAAGACAAGAGGCGCTCTTTGCATTTGACAGTTACATGCAACCTCCTGTTGATTCAATAATGGAAAATTTACATGACATGAAATACAAAGGAGGAAAAGAAGATGTGGCCTTCACAAGGAATGTGGGTTCACCTTTTACAAGCTTAATGTATGTTTTTGTTGCCTTCGTTGTAGGCTTTGTACGTGGGTTGATGTGTGGACAATCTCAGTCAGAAGTGTAGATGCTTAGAAATATTTGTCGTCGTTAATATTAGGATTTGAATGTTTTGTAAACCATAATGATTGTTAGCTTCTTTGTCCGGAGCTGTAGTATCTACAATAATATTTATATCTTTTGTTATGACAGCCTCAAGGTTTGATTTCATTATTATATTAGCAGCCCTTAATTTTTTGCTACTCATATTGACTTTTTGTTTAGACACCGATACGAAACTTGTCATTTGATACTTGCAGCAGCTATTTTAAGACAAGGGTTATTAAAGTGGCAGCCCTTAAAGTCCCGATATATTGAGCTTTTGTTAAGTTTCAAATCGTAGTTGATACATTCCCATGGTTGGATGGTATGATACATGGACAGGAATTTTCTTATGTTCATATCTTTTGTTATGTTTGCATTCACCTTCCTATGTTCATGCTATGCTACAATGTTTTCCTATTTTCATTATCAATGCAAACAGTAGTTTATATCTTGTTGATCTATAATAGGGAAGCTGGTAATAATAGGGAAATTATGTTGTTTCATTTCTTTCACTTATGATTTGTGTTGTTGTCCATATGCATCCATATAAAAACATGTTTCATGACTCTCCTAGAACAAACGTTGTAATTGGCTGATCTTGAACATTTGTGCAATCTGATGGGCTTCCTTGTATTGTTTGATTGTAAATATGTACCTGTTTTTTTAAATAAGGCAATGATGATGGGTTGCCTATTGATTGAGCATTGCTGGGAGGCAGGAGTTGAATTACACATTTGTTGTTTTCCTCTTGTAGCCATGATGCTCGAGTGAGATTACATTCGCTGTCCTGAGCCATTTTTCTTAAATTTATATTTGTACTAGTAATAATAGCAGCTGTTATGTGCTATGCTTATATTCTTGGCAGCCCTTATTATTTCAGGAAAATGGCATCTCGTATGGACAGTAATAGGAAACTGGTAATTTGATGAAATGCCTGTATTTTGTTGATTTTCATCTTCTAATCAGGAGTATTATGTTGTGATCTCAAATTTTAGGTTACTATTATCGATTGTAAGGGCCATAAAAGCATTTGTTTGTTCTATATGAATTATAGATTTTTTTTCTATATGGATTATAGATTTGTTTGGAGTTTTATACCTTTTCTTTATGCTTTCTTATGGATTTTGGAGTGCTTGTGGTTGTTTTCTTTCTTTGATTCTTAATATCTTGATGAAGTATCTATTTCTTTCTTCTTCCAAATCATGTTTTAATATTTGTTCTAGCCTTAATGGATGGTGGCATTGTTATAGTTTGCATTCATACGTGATTGCAAGAAAAAAAAAATTTCCATTTGGAGGAATTCTGTTTTCTTTCTTTGATATTGAGCCCTATTCAGGTTTCCTGAACCATATGGTGCATTTTTTGGTGCCTGAGTTAATTTAGTCACTAAAAGTAATAGCTGCAGCAGCAGTAACAGCAGCAACATCAGCAGTAGGTGCAGCAACTGATGGGCTTTGTTCTTAAATTTGTGCTTTCTGATGGGCATTGTTCTTACATTTGTGCAATCTGATGGGCTTTGTTGTATTGTTCGATTGTAAATATATACCTATTTTTTAAATTAAGACAATGATATTGCATCTGATTGTAGATGGTTGCAGCCCTTCATCATGTTTTGGTTATTAAGCTATCTTATGTTATAACAGTAATGTTATAAGCTCAATTACTAAATATGGCTGCACATATGAATGTTTATATTGGTGGCAACCCTTACTTTTTTCTTCCTTCTTATTTTCATGGCTTCATTTCTATGGTATATCTGGGAATTGTTAAACTATGCATGGTGCTGCCCATGGTTTATGATGTGAATGTATGTTTTGAAATATGTTTTTAATGCGGCAGCCTATACTCATGCTATTATATCTCCATTGAAGTATATTTTGTGAATGTTCTTTAATTTGCCAAATAGTGACTTGCTCTTGTATAATTACATATAGCATGAATCATGCGAGATAATCTGGCTCAATATTTTTTAGTAGTTTTATTTTACACAAAACAAAGTTCTTTTATATGAGGTTCTTCTTGAATTGATTTTCAATACACAATGGATAATTGTGCTTTACTCATTTCAAATACAGGAGTGTTTGATGCTTGTCAAAAGTTAAGAGTGTTTGGTGCTTTACTCATTTAAGTGACTTCTTGGTTGCTTGTTTTTTCTACTTCCATTAACTTAGTGGTTGTCATTATGCAATGGTTTTGTGAAACGAAAGCACTAGCAGCTGCAGCAGTAACAGCAGTAGGAGTAGCATCTGATGGGCATTGTTCTTACATTTATGTAATTTTATAGGCTTTGTTCTTACATTTGTGCTTTTTGATGTGCATTGTTCTTACATTGTTGTGATGTTATTTGCAATTATATCTTGATATGGTCTTATGAAAATGCTCTGCAATTCTTTATTGCAAATTCTATGTTACTACTACCCTGACAAACTTCTTTTTTTATATATATTATTTGCACTCATAATTGATAATTTTTTTACACATAGGCAACCAAAATATTTAAAATACTTTATGTTGCTGTTTTTACTGAACTTCGTATCGACTCAACATGCCATTCTTACTTCATGTGGTGCATTTGGATTACTTATGGGTGGAATATTCTTGGGATTCATTAAATGTGCCATTCATTGTTCTTTGATTTAGTAAGAGTCATGTTACATGTATGGCATTGATGATGGGCTGCCTATAGATTAAGCATTGCTTGGAGGTAGGAGTGGAACACGGTTCATTATTTCACTTCTTGATAGTATGGTTTATGATTTGTTGGGCATATAGTGCATTGTTTCGCTTTTTGATACTATGGTTTATGATGCTCATATATTTGATACTTGCTAGACAGGTCCAGGTGTGCTTCTATAATGTTCAAGTGACTACGTGTCATTCAAATTCTTTGTTTCCATAAGTTATATATTATTTGTGTGGCAATGATGATAGGTAGCCTATTGATTGAGCATTGCTTGGAAGCAGGAGTCGAATTACACATTTGTTGTTTTCCTTTTGTTGCCGTGATGCTCAAGTGAGATTACATTCGCTGTCCTGAGCCATTTTTCTAAAATATATGTTTGTACTAGTTTAAATTTTGGCAACTATTGTGTGCTATGCTTATATTCTTGGCAGCCCTTAATGTTCCAGGAAATTGACATCTTGTATTGATAGCAATATGAAAATTGTAATTTGAAGGGATACCTGTATTTTGTTGGTTTTCATCTTCTAACCAAGACTATTATGTTGCCATGTCAAATTTCAAGTTACTTTTATCGATTGTCATAATGAAATTTTATTGCACAGGTTTGGTATTTCATATATCTGAATTTAGGTAGTTTATGTGAATTGTATATTTTACACTACTGACAAGTATTTATTATTAAAAGTAACTATTTACCTTTTGTTATAGGGGATATAATACTTCAAAATGGTCCGTAGAGCAGTTTGCACAACTATAGTTTATTACGAGTTGGTGCTGATGATTAAGGATTGAAGTGTAACGCGTGAAACATAAACTGTTTTGCTAGTTAATTATATCATTTTTTTTATATTTGTGGGAACTCAGGTTCATTTGTGCATTGTCTGGACATGTATATTATATTCGTGTTCTTGTAAAAAGTACTCATCTTGTATAGATTTATTATGATAATTCAGATTAATAATAAAATAGGTACTTTTGATGTGAATATTACATAGTTTGCTCATGTCATAGGATATTTTTTACTTATATTATAAGATATCTGAATTGTATATCTGTCCTTTCATATGCAATTTAATTTAAAAAATCAAGAGTCAAATATTTATTGTAGCAGGGATTTTTTCAATTCATGTATTTGTTTTATCAATAATAAACCTTTTCTTTAACAATGTCTACTACTAAATAGTCAAATTAATCTAAATTAAATAGATTTATTAATTATTTTCATATAAATCATAAATTTGTGCTGTCCTTGATGAACCTGGTTTTTAACAATATCCACTACTAAATTATCTAATTAATCTGATTTAAATAGATTTATTAATACTTTTCATAGATAAAAAAAGTAATTCAAATAGGATAATGAAGGTTTACTGGATCATAATAATAAATTAAATAATATCTGTTGTTGTAGCGATATTAATTTAATATATTGTAATAAGCAATTAATTTGTATAACATCATTTTAATACATCATAATTTTAAATTAATGTTAATAAATTTATTTAAAATTTTATATTTAAAAATATCATACTAATGAATTATTTGGTATAACATGTTTTTAATAGATCATATTAATAAATTATTATTAATATAAAAATATATTTACTTAAATATAAAATTAAAAATAAATTTTATAAATCATTTTATCTTATTATTTGAGCAGGGGTATTTTTGAGATTTTAAAAAAATTCTTCCCTTATTCTTGGTGGAATACATGCTTATTTTCATGTCATCCAAATACTATTTGGAATAACACTGCATTAATTACACTGGAATAAGGTGGAATACCGGATTTTGATCCAAACAGAATTTGAGAATAACAACGAGAATAGACTATTCTTGAAGAAACCTATTCCTATTCCAGAAATAACTTTTTGCCATCCAAACACTACCTCTATGATTATTACATTCTTTCTCAAAATTATGATATCCTAGTTCAAAATTATGGCATCTCTTTATAAAATTATAACATCCCTACATAGATTTAAATCGTGATACCTTAAATTTATTCTAAATATCATAGCATGTCCTAGATTTATGAAATCCTGCATTTTAAATACTCTCTATAAGATTATTATATCCTAGTCTAAAATTATGACATTGCTTTGTAAAATTATGATACCTTTCATAAAATTATGTTATCCCTATACAAATTTAAGCCGTAATATCTTAGATTTATTCTAAATGCCATAGTGTACATTAGACTTATGAAATCCTATTTTTTAAATATCCTTTGTAAGTTTGTTATACCATAGTTCAAAATTATGACACTACTTTACAAAATCATAATATTCCTTCATAAAATTATGACACTACTATATAAATTTAAGTCATGATGCTTAGATTTATTCTAGATATCATAGTATATCCTAAACTTATAAAATTTTACATTTTAAAAAGTTTTTATTAGATTATTATACCTTAGTATAAAATTATTACATTACTTCACAAAATTATGACACCCCATCATAAAATTATGACACCCCTACACTGATTTAAATCGGAATATCTTAGATTTATTCTAGATATTATAGTGTATCCTAGACTTACAAAATCCTGTATTTTAAATACTGTTTGTAAGATTATTATATCCTAGTTGAAAATTATTATACCATTACACAAAATTGTGACATCCCTATATAGATTTAAGCTATGATATCTTAGATTTGTTATGGATGTCATAGTATATCATAGACTTATGAAATCTTGTATTTTAAATACTCTTTATAAAATTATTACACTTTAATACAAAATTATGATACTACTTCGTAAAATTATAACATCTTTTCACAAAATATAATACTCCTATATAGATTTGAGTCGGGATGCTTTAAATTTATTCTGAATATTATAGTTTATCATTAACTTATGCAATATTACTTTTTAAATACTGTCAATAAGATTATTATATCCTAGTACAAAATTATGAAACAACATTATAAAATTATGACATAGCTTCATAAAATTATGACATCCCTATATAGATTTGAGCCATGATACTTTAGATTTATTCTGGATATTATAATATATCCTAGACTTATGAAATATTACTTTTTAAATATTATTTGTAAGATTACTACATCCTAGTATAAAATTATAACACCTCTTCACAAAATTATGATACTCTAGCACATATTTAAACTAGAATGCCTTAGATTTATTATAATAGTAAGATATAATTTTTTTTACATAATGTGACACTCCTTTTTTTTATATTGAAGTTGATTTTTCAATTATTCCATAGCTTGTAAGTGTGAAGTTCTGACAACTGTTTAAAAACTCTTGCAAGCCAGTAGGTTATATTCAGAATGTTTGAAAAATGGATTTTTCAAGTATTCATGTTGATATAATTTGCAAGATCCCATTTGGTGCCTTCATAGATATACAACCATTCATAGTCGAAGGGCCACTTCTTATGGATATAGAGTTCACTTTTTGTGGTAAAGTCTTAGATTTAGTGTGAAGGAAGTGGCACTGATCATGGGTCTTTCATGCCATAGGAAGAAGACTCCATCATAAGCTAATATAAAAAAAGGCAAGTTATTCTAAAGATTTGGATAGAAATTGGAGATTCAATATAAGAGTTTGAAAAAATTGATTGCTTAACTTTAGTTCTCAAAAATACAAGAAGACATTGAGGGTATTGCGAGACTTTGGATTGCATACTTGCTCGAAATATTTTTGGTATCAAAGTTAAATCAAATATGTCCAAGATATCACATCCCTTACTTGGATGAGTTATCTCAGTTAGAAGTAAATAATTAAGTTTCTACAATCAAGGACTTGACGCCTTTAGGTCTTCCAAGATTGTTGATTGCTTGAAATCCAAGAAACCAGTCCAAGTGAAGAGGTCTAACAAGGGTAGAAGGCAATCTATCCTATTTGGTTGTTCGGTGACTTTATTGGTAAGAATAATCCACATACAAAAATGACCATAGTTAATAAATTGAAATTCTTTCATAATTTTAATATAGAAAATGCTAATGTACAAGTATGATTCTTTAAGCATACCATAATGAGAGTCCTAGCTAATCCTAATAAACTACCTAGGATGTTGAAGTGGCATGATAGCCACTCGAAGTCCCAGAACATTCAGATAGACAACATGCAGCCCTATGAGTTAGTAAAATGATCTATGGTGTTTTAAATCTTTTGTATTCCATAAAGTCATTACCATTATTAATTTAATTTGATTTTCTTCTTTGTTTACAGGTGGAGAGGGCTATTATACATATGTCACAGGAGTAGTAGCTTATCACTTTAGAAGAAGCATCCCTAGTTTAAAAGTAAGTTGTACAACTTATGCACAGATGAGGGCTGAACTTGAGGAGGTTAAGAAAAGGTTTATTATAAGTAAGAACCTCCTAAATTCATTGCTCAAATAGGAAAGCATTGCAATAAAGAAGAGGACAAAGGGGAGGACATGGACGATGGAGAGGAGGAGATGGAAGTCATGTGGCAAGAAAAATCAAGGATGGGGAAAAAGAGGAAGGACACCCCTGAGATAGAGGATGATATGGAGGACAAACAACTATCTTTGATCCCTTCAATTATTAGAGAGTGAAAAGATAATCTTGACTACGGAAGGCCTCATATTTGAAATTGGATCCTAGTTTTGAGACCGACCAAGTCAGAAAAAAGTTCAAGATAAAGGCTACATCACAGGCTGAACAAGATAATAATCCTCTATAATTTGAAGAAGATGAAAATTTTATTAACAATTTTTTGAAAGAAAACATTAGCTCATAAGTCTTTTGTATTTTTTTTTATGTATGATAACCTCTCTTTCGAGATCTTGTTTTATGATACCCTTTATACTTTTTTATCGCAAAGAGGTTGTATACATCAATGAACATGGAGGCAGTATCATAATATTACATGTTCACGATTTTCTTATTGATCAAATGATAGTTGATGATGTAAAGATTTGAATATATCTTTGTTTTTTTGTTATTCTTGTTGTATATTATGATACTCACTTTTTAATGTTTTATATTTGATTTTAGTATTATATGACATCATGTGATATTTTATTAATCAATATATTTTGTATTAACAGATTATTGATACTGGGCAGGAGTTCCTAACAAAGAACTGAAGAGAGCATCTGGAGAAGATAATAAGTGCCTCATTTCACCTATTATGACTGTCAAAATGTGTATAAACTCTTTATCGCCATTTCTTGAGCTTGTTAGCATAGTTGGGCATATGATTTTTAAAGGAGTTAGTAGGGATGGCAATTTTTATCGATCCGATGGGTATCCGACCCGACCCGACCCTAATGGAGCGGGTAAAACCCGATCCACATAATTTATAAATGGATATGAGTTATATAAAAAAATCCGACTCGGGTTCGGGTTGGGTACGAATAGTAGTACGTCCCGACTCGAACCCGATCCGTTTATATATAAAAAAAATTATGTTTATAAGATATTTAAGTAAATTGGATATGGGACGGATATACCCGACCCGACCCAACTCAACCCGACCCATTTAGTTTTTAAATAAATTAAGTTTTATGAGACCGGGTATACCCGACCCGACCCGATCCACACGTGATTTTTTTATACCCGACCCGACCCGACCCGAGCCGAGACGGGTATAGGGCGGGTATGGGGTGGATAATTTTTTAGCGGGGCGGGTATGGATTTTGGATGACCCGATCCAAACCCGACCCGTTACCATCCCTAGGAATTAGTGATGAAGAAAAAGGGTTTATGTTTATTTTCACTATTATCAACTCAAATAATGCCTACTGGTACCCGATTGTAGTTGACATGGAAAAGAAAGTATTAATGCACCTAAGTTTAATAAAAGACAATGCCAAGTACAAAGCCAGTGCCAAGAAGTGGCAAAAAATTATCAATCCAATGTTCCATATCTTATATGATAACGAAAAAGTGATAAAGTGAAAAATGGAGAAAAATGTTGAATAACATTCTTAGCTAGCTAGTTTACTAGATTGTGGCCTATACTATGTAAAGTGCATAGATTTTCTTGTTCATAAGAATAAGCCAGACTATTGGGACTTCACATAAGATGATACCAGTCAATACCAGTAATAGCTTGGAGCAAGAATCTTGAAGGAGAGTCTTAATAAGAAAATAAATGATGTTTCTAAAAAATAGGATGAAAAACTAAATATTTATTATGATTTTTTCTTTCCAATGGATGTCACCCCTTCAACATTAATGAAAAGAGTAATTATATATCTTTTTTTTAAACCAAAATATTGTTACTTCACTTATTTTAATTCAAGCAATTTTTTAAATATAAGATGTTATATTCCATGTCGGGATATTATAAATTTTTAAAGGAATATCATAATGTTATATAAGGATATCATAACACCATCTATTAATGTTTTAAGTATTTGTTCAGGGATGTTATAATTCTGTAAACGGATGTCATAATTTTTATGAAGAGGTGTTATAATTATAGAAGGGATATATCTAGTTTATTTTTATCGCCATGTTATATTATGACATCTTGGAAGTTACAATATAGGTAAAAGATGATAAGAAGACCTGGAAGGATAGGTTAACAACTTTAATTTAGCATTTTCTGCAGAGGTGTCATAATTTTTGTGAATGAGTGTTAT
Source organism: Areca catechu (assembly GCA_021397845.1). Taxonomy (NCBI): domain Eukaryota; kingdom Viridiplantae; phylum Streptophyta; class Magnoliopsida; order Arecales; family Arecaceae; genus Areca; species Areca catechu. The sequence continues at coordinate 32,645,332 of CM038045.1, forward strand.
ATTAAGAAAGGGTATCATAATGTAGTTTTCATATATATTCATCATTTTTTTTTCTCCGTGGTATATTATGATATTTTGGGAGTCATAATTCAAGCCACAAATAATAGGAAGTCATAGTAGGAGGGGTTAATTCCTTCAATTTTTTATTTTATACCAGGATGTTATATGTTTATGAAGAGATATTATATTTCTATTTCCGTATATATTTATTATCTTTTTTCTTTGTGGCATATTATGACATTCTGAAAATCATTATTTTGGCCACGGATGACATGAAGTATTGGTAGGAAAGATTAATGCCTTTAATTTTTTATTTTGTGGTAGAGTATCATAATTTTTATTAATGAGAGTCATAATTTTTAAGAAAGGGTGTCATAATTCTATTTCCACATATATTTATCATTTTTTTCTATGTGGTGTATTATCACATTCTGGGAGTCATAATTCAGGCCACGGATGAGAAAAAGTCCTGTAGAAAGGGTTAATGCCTTCAGTTTCTTATTTTATATCAAGGTATCATAATTTTTATGAAAGGATGTTATTTTTTTCTGCATATATTCATCATCTTTGTTCTTCATGGTATATTATGATATTATGAGAGTCATAATTCAAGCTATGGATAACAGGAAGTATTGGTAGGAGGAATTAATACCTTCATTTTTTTTGTTTTATACTAGAATATTATAATTTTTGTGAAGATGTGTCAATTTTTAAGATGTGTCATACTTCTGTTTTCATATACATTCATCATCTTTTTTTCTCCGTTATATATTATAATATTCTAGGGGTCATAATTCAGACCAAGGATAATAGAAAATCCTGGTATGAGAGATTAATGTCTTTAGTTTTTTGTTTTATATTAAGATATCATAATTTTATGAAGAGATGTCATATTTTTTGTTTCTGCATATATTCATCATATTTTTTCTCTACGATATATTATAACATTCTTGGAGTCATAATTCAAGCCATAGATGATAGGAAGTATTGGTAGAAGAGGTTAATACCTTCAATTTTTTGTTTTGTACTGGGATGTCATAATTTTTATGAAGAAATATCATAATTTTGTAAAGAAGTGTCATAACCCAATTTCTAATATTTTAGTCTTGAATGCTATAAATTTATTCTTGAAGTCACACATTAAAACAACATATCATAATATATAATGTTATAAATTTTTGCAAACATCATAAAATTATACAAGACTATAGAAAAATTAAACTAATTATACTCTCCCCTGTATTAGTTGACTACATACATAAGCATCCAACTCATCTAGAAATGGATCGGAAGATGGTACAGTAGTTTTAATTATTTGTTGGATTATTTTACTTCTTGATAGAAAGTGTTCCTTTATCTTTTACCAAGACTATTTTCGTGTTGTTCAGAAAATATGTCAACAGAAGTCTTGTTCATATTTTTTCTTGACTTTTTTTACTTCTGCTTTTGAGTTTGCCCTTAATTGTATTTTATCTTCGATGGCCTTTCATGATGATTTGGTCAGGATCTTGGATAAGAAGTTATGTACTTGGTTAAGATGCATAATTGGCATCCACTATTCTTCTGAATAATAGTATTAGATCATCTATCATTAAATTAAATATATCTTCTAACATGGAAGTTATCTCTGCAAGCTTCACCATCCGATGATTCATCAAAGCATATCTACAATTAATGGGATATCATATTTGTAATATAATTTTATGACATATAATATGATTTTGTAAAAATAAAATAGGACATATTAATTTACATAATGTGAGTGCATACCATGATTTTCTGATGCTTTTATTATAAAATTAAATATTATAGTCAAAATCATTGAATTGATATTTCATGTCTTTTGCATCATCTCTTCAAAAAATACTTATCTAGAATGCGAAATACTTCACTTTAATAAAAGATTAATAAGCTTGCCTATACAAGTATCTCCTGAATTGAAAAGATCAGTACTAGCATTTGACCTCCTCCAAATGGTTGTCATATGAAATTATATAATTTTTTATTATCTCCTTGCTTATTTCATTAACTTCAATCATCTCAAATAACTTTACGAAATATACAACATAGTTGTTAACTTCTTCAATTAATTTTATATTTGATGTAGCCATTTCAAGGATCTTATTCTAAAATTTTTTGAATATACATTATACATTTGGCTACTGCTTGTCTCTCAAAGGTTGATGATATTTTTAGAAAAATATTCATTTGTAACAATTTATTATCTTGCTCATTTTTTGCTTTATATATTTTTTTAAGGCATCTCGTACTTATAAATGATCTCTTGAGTATAATTTTTGAATTTACAAACCCATCAAAAAAGTAATTGATGCTTTTGCTCCTCTGTAAAGACAACATGCCTCTACAGGATTATAAAAAAAGTATTAAATATCTCCACATGCTAAAAATTTGCAAACATGTACATAAATCAAATATAATGTCATAGAAATTTATGAAGAATGTATCCTTAAGATAAACTAAAATCTATTTATGCTGACATTCATAAAAGTTATTTAACCAATCTATAGTCTTGTATTTTTCATATTTCTTCATAAGTTGTGCTCATATTTTCTTGAAAGCCTGTGTCGTAACTGTGTTATATATCACCTCATTAAACTTAAATATAAATTTGGGATTGGCTATGCATATATGGTCGATCTTTTTAGGGATCTTCTTTAATATATGCCAAAGATAAAATCGATATTATATATTAGAAAAAAACTTCTTGACAATAGCCTTGATTGCCTTATCTTGGTCAATTATGATAGCATTGGATGGTTAACACCCATTTCTATATAGCCATGATTGAAATTCCCATTTAAATGACTCACTTCTCTCATCTGACAATAATGACCAAGCAAGGTAGACTGTCTATGATGGTTAACTCTAATAAATAGATATAATGACATTTGATATATATTTATCAGATAAATTGAGTCAAATGTTAGTATATTATCAAAGTAAGTACTTGACATTCTTGATTTTAGATGGATCCAAAGATAGTCCTGAACTGTCCATTGTCATTCAGGTCCAAAGTATAAAAAAAATTGCATTTCTAACTTGCATTTTTGTGAAGTGGATTGCCATTAACTATACATCTCTTTCTTTTAGCTGACTTTGACATTCCTGATAGATGAAATTATGAGCATCCTTCCTAATGAAATCCAATTACCTTCTACCCATTTTTCTTCTTACAATGGCAGAGTATATTTGAATTGTAGGTATATTCACTGCATGCATATTGCTATATCTTTTTTTCTGGTGTGCTGATCCTTCGATGGGACTATAGATAACTGGCGATTGATATGGACAACTCATTATTATGTTTTAGAAAAATATTATTCAATATTCAATTACCATTCTTAGAATTTAGTCTTATTTTTATTGATGCCTTACAATCAATTTTATTAGTGTCCCTAGGAATAATGAAATTATCTATTTTCATAGATTTTTCTTGTCTCTAACATACTAGGTGTGTGGAGCATATTTTTTTCTTACCATTGGACCTATTATACATGGTTGTGATTCCAAAATCAACTCTTTCTACATATTTATTGTAAAAATTGTACGCATCATTTGCTGAATTAAACTCCATTTCAATATGAGGATCAATATAATCATTGTTTGTATTCAGGACAGTAGAAGAAGGTACATTCTTTTGAAATAACACCGGCAACCTCATTTAATTGATCATATTGGATATTTTTCAAATATATAATTTCAATATCATCTATAGAAATCTCTGTACAAGATCAATAACATCAATATCAATAGTGTTATGTGACATTTTCTCTGGAGGATATTATAATTGCACTATCCATTGGCTAAAATATGATATTCAGAGTATAATAATATGGTCCAAAGATAAAAAAAAAATTCTAAAAATATAAGAATTGGACTTATGACACTCATTCACAAAATTTATAACATTCATTCAGAAATTTATGACATCCCGATAAAAAAAAAAAAAAAAAATTGAAGGTTTTGATTTTTCTATAGGACTTTCCATCATCCGTTAATTAAAATATAACTCTTAAGCTATCATAATATGATATAGCGATAACTTGACATGAAAATATGAGAATTGGACTTATGACACACCTTCACAAAATTTATGACATCTTTTCAAAAATTTATTACACCTCGGTACAAAAAAAAATTGCACATTTCAATTCTCCTACCATGACTTCTCATTGTCTATTAGCTAGAATATAACTCTCGAGATATCATAATATGGCACAGAGATAGGTTAACCTAAAAATATGAGAATTAGATTTATGATATCCTTTCACAAAATTTATGACATCCCTTTAGAAAATTATGATGCCTCAAAACAAAATGAAAAAATATCAATTTTAATTCCGTCTTAGGACTTTTTTACTATCCATTGACTAAAATATGATACCTAGAGTGTAATAATATAGTTCTGAGATAACTTGAACCGAAAATATGAGAAATATGACTACCTCAATATAAAATAAAAAAAATAAAGATTTTGATTCTCTGTACCATGACTTTTTAATTATCCATTGTCATAAATATGACACTCAAAGTATAATAATATAGCCAGGAGATAAAAAATTTTTGAAAATATGATATTTGAGCTTATAACATTCCTTCACAAAATTATAATATCCTTTCAAAAATTTATGGCACCTTGGTACAAAAAGAAAAACTAAAGGTTTTAATTCTCTTATCATGACTTTTCATCATTCATTGATTAAAAAATAACTTCCAGGATATCATCATACTGCACGGTGATAACTGAAAAGAAAACTAGTAGCGAGCATGCTTTGTATTTTAAAACTTTTTCAAAATAACATGTAGCGGAAGCATGATAAAATGATTAACATTTAATCTAAGCATGCTTTAAAACTTTTCTATGCTACTTGTCCCAAGATCTTGCATGAATGATTAATATAAACAGTGAAATCATGAATTCATGCTATGAACATTTCAAAGCAACATATCTATATATGTAAAACCATACCTTGTATGAAATGGAGACGCTCTCCACTGTGAAAGATCCAGGAGCAGGAGGAAGAACTCTGCTTAGCCGCACACGTGTCCGGCCTCTACAGGTGGTTCACACCAGGGCTCTTTCAAAATCTACTTCCACTCCAAGTGCTAGCTTGTCGTGGAACGATTTGATCGGGACTCCTTTTCTTCTTTCGATGCCGGACTCTCCGAATGAATGAAGAAGCTCAAGAGGTGGAGAATGAGTGGTTGGAACCCTTCCCAAACACTCAATCCTAAGACCTAGATCTCTAGGTACAAAAATGCACACTTTTCTCCAAAAACCTCACACCTATAAAACTAGAACATTTTCCTAGTTTCTTCCCTTTCTTCCCTTTGATTTTTCCAGCATTTATTTGCTGAATTTTTTTCTTATTTTCGTCCTCCCATTTCAGCCCCTTAAGTAGATGGAGAGGGAGAGAGAGAGTGGGGAGTTATAGGTGTGGTAATGGGTAGTTATGGGGAGTTATGGTCATGGGAAGTTACATAACTCCCCAAAAATGAATTTAAACTTATTTAAATTCAGATTAAATGTATTAATTGATTTTAATTCATAACTAAAATCAATTGGGTCAAGTGTGCATACATTGGGTTCAACCCGATTGGACCCAAACCTATTTTGAACCAAATCCTATTTGATTCGTTCCAGATTTTTATAGCTCAATCAAATTGGGCTATCAAGTAATCACATTACTTAATTCACCTCCATGCATCACCAACTATTAGTGAAAATTTTATGTCACAACTTTTGTGACATCAAGTGTCTACACTTGCGAAATCAACAATTGTCGACACTTACACAAGTGTCGACACTTTCAAGAATATCAAGTGTTGACACTTGGATAAAGAAAAACCCTTTTTCTCTGTGAGTCCACGAACGATTCCCAATCGTTCTCCGATCACTAGATCAAGTAGAAACCCCTATGGTGTGTGACCCCATAGGTTCGAACACTAAGCCGGTAGCACTGGAACATTTCCAATACCAGTCAAAGTCGCCATCTAGCAATGACACCCGACGTCCGGATAGGTCGAAGTTGCAGAGCAACAATCAAGAACCAGGAGATATGGAAACCTTGTAATTAATCCCTTTGACCTCAATGCTCAAGAAGACTTAGGGTTTAACTGCCCAACCCATAAAGTCCATCAACAATGTGTCTCAATCTCACAAGTCCTGTAACACTTTACAGTGACTACCCTGGCCAAGGTTTTGCTAAATTGAAACACAGTAAGATATCTGCTCCAAACACTTTGGAGGGGTCAATCCCATCTTGATCCGATCACCGCTACACGAGTACTTAACTGTACCCAGAAACCTTCCGTCCCTGGATTAGAAATCCAGATAGTCCAGTACCAAAGTACAGTGAGTTGCTCGCAAGCTACCATGACGATCTCATGTCTGAGGGATAACTACGTCCATATCAAAACTCTAGGCTGAAAAAGTACAGACGGGTCATGTTCGATGAAATGTCAAACACAACATCTGCATGCCATACCAGTGTCTCTACACTCTTTGGTTAAGAGGACAACCAACGACTATGGCACACAATGACCTATACTTGATATACTATCATCCTGAAATAAGTATATCATTTGGTCGCGAACAATTTTAGGACTATATGATATATCCTCTCTATATCACATACAAATAGTCCTAAGGATTTCATCACTGAAGAACTCATTACAGAAAGATGAAATAGTGATGAACTGCCAGAATAAACATTTTATTCAATAATATAATTCATATATAATTATATCAAATGTACAACTGTTTACAGTAGAAATTGGCTTTGGGACACATTTCCCAACAATAACTTGACCTGAAAATATGAGAATTGGACTTATGATATCCATTTATAAAAATTATGATACCTAGGCACAAAACCAAAAACCGAATGTTTTAATTCTCCGTACTATGATTTCTCGCTATCCATTACCTAAAATATGACTACCGAAGAAAGTTAACAATTCTGATATTCAAGATATTACCAGGTTAAGTAATTTATGACATTTTGAGATATTATATAGTTTCCTAATGCATTAAACTTCTCTAACTATCGAAAACAATTGATGTAATAAAGAATTTATGAAAAAAATTATAAAAAACAATCTATGAATGGAACAAGCCTTCAATTGCTTACTTCAATCTAGGACCAAAATCGATTCTTTATATCCGACGTCCAGAGTACTATTTAGAGTGAGGAAGGATCTTACTTCAACCTCAGACGCTACTTGATTTTTTAAACCCGACATGTAGAGTACTTTTCTCAGAGCGAGGAAGAATTTTACTAGAAGTAGTTTTTGAATATTTTAGAATCCAATATAATATGCTCTCTAAGTATCTTGGAGGGAAAGGGTATTTTTATCCATTCAATTTTTTTTAAGAAAGGTTGACAGGATATAAATGTATATCAACTTGATAACAAGCATCGCTCTCCCAATATTCAAAATCGGCATTTAACGCAAGTTATCCCGATACGCCAACTCAGATTTATATAGACCAATGGGAAAAGGTGGTAGGGCTAGCTCGGATTTTTTACACCGCGTGCGGTACGTACAAAGAATTTCACCCAGTCGGTGACAAAAGTTTCAAGCGCGGAGCCTATGAGGGTTAAATGTTGGTCTACGCCTGGTATTCAAAAGATGTCTCCAAATCAATTTGGGTCCGGTTCCACAAGTTACAGGGGCTGGACCATGCTTGGGTCTGAGTTTTTAAAACCAGGCCGAGATCGGCCATTTGTTCGATAGCCTTGACCGGTCCCAACGACGACCTCAGCTATCATGGCATCATCTGCTGCAAATAATGTACAGTATAATACACATACATGCATAATGAGCAGCTAATATAAGCCCTACCATTATGGATAACATAATAAATGATTAAATAAATAAATAAGCTGTCTAATTTTTATCATAGTAGGTGTTCATTTCATGCATGTCAAAGATGGCCAGTGCACAAGGCTCCTGCTGCAAAGAGAGAGATAAATATACACAAGCTTGTCCTGCATGCTAAGAGATTGCTTACGTGTTCCAGACCTTGCAAAACATGATGCAGCAACTTTACCTTCATTCCAAGGCTTACCTCTTCTCTGCACCGTGGTGCGACCAATAATATAGTCGGTTCAGTTGTTTGGCAATAATTGCTTCTAACTTTTCAAAGAAGAAAAAATAAAAGAGTAAGCCCTGACCAAGTGAAATGTGAAATGCCGATGCTTTTATGTTCTTTAGGAAAATAAAAACCGTAGTCCGGTGGTGGAAGCGAGTACTTATAACAAGAGAAACATTGGGAAGCAGCATCTCTATTTACCATTTCGCGGCATTGTGGTCCCTCTTCTATCGAAGAGAAGCATACATGATCATCCATTTACGGTTATATTTGGTGAATCGTCAGAAAATCCTGAATGATAATCTGAATTGCCTGCAAGATATAACACCGTTGGATAGGTTGCCAGATTACCGTGTTTGATATACACAGATAATCTATCAGTAAGATTGATTACTATGTTTGGTATGACAAATAGGTTACCAATAATCTAAACTCAAATTTTTAAAATATCCCTAAATCAAATTTATTAAAAATATATTAAAATATAATATAGTGATGTAATATAATATTGCATTAATATAATATATTATTCGATATTTTTTGATGTAATATAGTATTATATTATTTGATATTTTATAATACAACTATTTATAAAATTATATAGTTAATAATGTATTATATATTATTATTATATATTATATTATATCAAATATATTATACTATATTTAATATAATATAATATATGTTATGTTATGTTATAAAATGTAATATATAATTCAAATTATATTATATTACACTCTATTATTATATAATATATATTTTAAAATATTCTATTTTCTAATATTACAAATAAAATAAAATAAAATATATTAATGTAATTTAGAATAATATCATTATATATACTATAATATTGTATTACATTTTGTTTTATATTTTATGATATAAAATATATTATATTAAATTATATTTAATATAATATGTTTTTACATTATATATTTGTATATAATATAAATATATTATATTAAAATTAGTAACATAATATAATATTATTTTAAATTTAATAATATAATATATATAAATTTAATATATTACTTAGTATATTTAAAAGATTATATATAATTTTTTAACATTTATTTAGTATAAAAAATAATTTTCAATTTTAATATAAAAATATTAATATTTAATATTTAAAAATATTTAAAAATTATATTTTTAATAAATAGCTAAAATGTAAAATTTATATTTTTATGAATAAAATATAAATTTAAGAAGAGATCCCCACCAGCTCCGAGAGGATATAGATGAGAGGAAGAAGTGAAATGTTCCGTTTGCGGGATAATTTTTGTAAAAATAAAAAATACCAGATTACCACATCTTCGATAATCTGAATAGCCACCTCTCATCTGGATTGCCATAATTCAGATTACCATTATAACATAGATTATCGATTTAAAAAAATATCAAACAAGATTATCTAGTGGGTCTAATTTAAAATTATTGATAATCTAGATAGATTACCGTCTACCAAATCAAATGCAGGATTTTCAAGATAAATTCTGCCAAGCAGCAGCGATGGCTCATGCTATCCGGGTTACAGTAGCCAGGTTGTTGCTACCCGATTGCATATGATCCCATCACCAGCTACGGGACTGGAACTCATGTTACGAGTATTGTTGCATGCTTCAAGTTTTGCGACGGTGTTTGGCGGCGAGATTTGCTGTTCTCGGTCTTGCAAAGACGATAACGTTCGTCATCGATCTCTCTTTGGGGAGACGGATTCACCTCGAGAATTATCTTGACGGTCTAATCCTAGTGGATGAAAGTCCTGTTATAACTAACAATCAAATAAAACAATTTTTTCATGACATTCTCGTAAAGTCGAACACAACCATGCGTTGACGTGCATCTTCTCGTCTCAAGTTGGTAATTGACATGTTAATTACTGGGGGGAGAGAGTCCCCCCTCGCATCTTTTACACAGAAGTTAGGAATTAACATCCAGCAATCATATCCCTTTCGGTTGAAATGGATTCATGAGCTAATAGGCAGGCTGATAGGATCTTAAGACAGAATGAGGTAAACTAGAAGCAAAGGTGCTCCCATGTTTTTTGAGGACCAGACGATTTATGTTCTACATGATGCAACCTCCGGGGGATAAAGAACGCCAGCAACAATGATCACCTGGAGAAAGACAAGCATGGGACAAGAGCGAATGACGGTAAGCCTTTCCAGAACCAAACCAGCATGATTCATGAGTTCAAAGGCACTCTTTCTAATTTATGGCTTGATGTCAACCATGAGGTGCTTACAAGATCAGTTTATGTAGCGAGAGTCCATCGAACAGGCTAAGAACAGGAGAATGGCCTGCTCTGCCAACAAAATAACTTCCTTCCCTTCATTTAACATGAACACGGTAGCCACATTCTGTATATATCTGCTCCTGAGCACTGGTTCGAAAGAAAAATAAAAGAAAAACACCAATTCTTGTTGCCAAACAAGATTCACAAGACCTAGATACATATACAAAAGCCTGAATTAGATCTTACTCCGAGAAACATCGATGCCCCTCTGGCTCGAGCAAACATTGATGGTCAACCAAAGTCATCTCGAGGAAAAACAGGCATATCAGACATCCTCATCTGGTCAATTACCAAATTTTCTGCTACGTACATGGTGACTATAAGATGAGACAGTAAAGGTGCTGCGATCTGCCATTCAGTTTATGAAAGTGACAGCCAAGGCTTACACAGAGAAAAGCTGAAGTTCTTTGATACACCAGCACTCAAGGAGAAGTATACATATCGCAGTAACATCCAATAAGAGTCCAACAGGAGATGGGGAGAAGGGGAAAAAACAGAAAAGGGACAAGAAGCTTCTGTTTTGCTTCCTACATCTAAGAAAGCCAATACGGGAGACTTTGTTACAAAAAGAAAAACCTTGCATTACATGAGGTTCATTTCATGACATGCCAGGTGCCGTAGAAGACAAACTCCTGGATAATAAGCAGCAATCAGAAAAGTTCTAGTCAAAAAGGCACGGTTGCGAAACGGCCTGACAAAAGAGAAGTAGCTAAAACTCTATCCACCAATTCTGAAGGGGAAGATAAGCAATATCAGCACTCCCAAAGATTTTAGAATTAGGGAATATTGCGCGCTATTCTTGCCATTAGCTATTAAAATTTGAATTGGATGGGGCAAAGAACTATATGCACGCATGCACACGCACACACGGCCCTCCCTGTTGGAAGGGAAACAGATGCAGGACATGATAACAGAAAATTTACCTAACTACGAGATGCCTCATATTAAGTTCTACACCACTTGACGGTGTTCACAACTGATACAAAATCTACTGATAAGAATTAATACGTTAAGAGACTAAAAGAGTTTCATGGATTAACAGAGAAATACATATCAAGTAATGCATCAAAAAGTAAAATCTAGGGGTAACATGAAGAGAAAAACTACAGTTCAACAAGACCGACATACTAGGTGAAGGTTACAGAAACATAGACATCTAGCACGGGCTGTCCATCGAAAAAGTAATAGCTGGATGTCTTCATCAGACCACTGCTGAAACCTGGAATCCACCCAAGATCAGTTTGGTACAGAACCCCCCCCCCCCCCCACAACAACCCAAAAAAAAAAAAAAAAAAAAAGAAAGAAAGGCCTTCCACAGGTCACAGCATGCTATCTGTTCTAGCAGGCAACCTCCTGAAGAAGTTAAGTGGCACCGAGGGAAGCTTATGGCGGAACCTCGGATGTCTCAACACATACAAGCCCGTCAGCAAGGCAACAACACGGAATGGTGTAACATAGAGCACGATGGCAGCAATCAAGCAGAAGGTCACAAACAAGGCAGTTGCTCTTGGATCTCTCCAGCTCAACAGGGATTGTAACCTCTCCCCTTGTGTCGCCAGATCACCGACCACGGTCTGTATCCTCCCCGCAACACTCCTTAAACGGTCATACCTCATCCTCACAAGATCAGGAGGCCGAGATGTAGGAAAAGTATCAAATTCTTCATCCAGCTCATCAGGATGTGCAGACTCTGCATGCGAGAGCCGGGTGTCCATGTGAGGAGGATTCCTGGGCCTCCAACGAAAGTACCAGACACCGATCAAGAATAGATACAGGAAAATTGTTGGAAGTATCAATTCCGGGTACAAAACCAATATCACGAAGAGAATGTGAATAAGTATCGTGGTCAAAGGATTCCTCCAATTGCAAATCTGATCAAACCATTTTCCGACAGATATCAGAGCGCCCAAGACACCCATGATCCTGAAAAAGTTAGCTTTGCTCTTCCGCATGCTCCACATGTGAGAATCCACATCCAACATATACTCCACAACCTCCTTTCTCAATGGCGGCTCTGCGCGGCTCAACCTCATCGATACTATCTGAGTGGCCTGGTGCCTCAAGTTATCAAGCTGAACAACAGACAAGGGGTAAAGGTAATGCATCTTTGGCAGTAATGGCTGGGAATACATGTGCAACATATTAATTAAATAGGAGCATGTGAAGCGGACAGCAAGCTGAACCTCTCCCATCTTCTTCACCCCCGAGGGTAGCAACACGATAAGAGGGTAATAATGGGTGTAAACCCGATCAGTTTCAAGTGTAGAAAGACGGATCCTCACCTTCCCTATTCTGGTGTCCCTCGTACCAGCTGCCTTCTCCCCTCCCTGCAAGTGACAGTTATCAAATACACCGATTGTAATAACCGTACATGGGTCATATACCTCCCACGTGTATTGTTCATTCCACTTCGGAGTAAAGCTATCTATGATAGTCCTTGTACGGACCCATTTCTGCCCATACTTAGCGACGCAGTATGCATCGGTTGTCCCACGCCCATCCTTGGTCTTCATCGGCAACAACCCCTGAGCATTCAAGATTCCTAGTTCCAGAACTCCAATACTTGGCTTCCACAACTGTTTTGCAGTTGGCCTAAGATTACTGCTATAGTGTGTCGATTCATCCAAAACATGGTACCCACCATCCAAACAAATCCTCAGATGAATCCGACTCGAGAACTTTACCTCCTTCTTCTTCTGTTCACCATCCACGATCACATGCTTCTCGAGATTATACCACCTGCTATTGACAGGCTTGTAGTCCAGCCTCCTGTCCACATTCTGCAGGGGAATGACAGTCTTCCCCAGTACCTCATCCTTGTTGGGTGCCACCCGATCTTCAACACCCAGAACCAATTGCTCCTCAAACGGTTCGGCTGCTACAAACATAAGATCCTCATTCCACATAGGATTAACCGTCCTGCTCTGTGATATTCGAGTTCTGAGAATTTGATTTCCGAGCATAACTTTAACAAACACTTCAGGGAACCTGCTTTTATCGCTAGGTTGCAAGTCTTGGGCTTCGATAACATTAACCCTGACATACCAAAGCTTAGGAGTGAGGTATACCTTTGACCTTATACTTGCAAGGCCGTCACCTGGAACGGTTGCAGCATCTGAATGCCAAGCTTCCGGAAATGCTTCATCTGCTTGAGTGCCCATCCAAACTGCTAACATCAGCTCTCCCTTCACCTTATCCCCCTTCCGGTCTTCCAACCTATACCATTGCGGAGCCAATGGGCTGTCTGGTGGAACTCGCTTCGGAATCTCGTTTAGATCAAACAACACCCGACCGATGAAATCATCCTTCACAAAATCCTTATCTTTGACGGTGACTTCCACAGAGGAAGCTTGGATCCGCTCCTTTGAGAAGGCAAATACTTGGTTCCATTCAGGATTGGTCTTCTTCTCGAAATGGCGGGTTGTGCCCTTGTAGTTCCCCAGCTTCACCTCCACATAAGGGTCACAACTTCCAGTTACATCCTTGGTCGGCAGGTCTTTGGCCTTCACGACACGGACATAGAGATACTGCATCTGCTCCACGAGGTCATATGTGGTGGTGAGCTTGTCACCCGCAACTCCACCACCAAGGTGAGGAGAGGTCTCCTTTAAGGAGTACTCCTGGGGATGAAGAGGTCTCTGCATCATCTGAGACTATTGACAGGAAAGGAACGGACAGGCCTCCGACTCAAATGATCGGTAAGGTGAAAGAGCACGATTTCAGATCTCGGAGGTGTAAGTAATTTTGAAAAAGTACACAAAATTTGAACTTTCTTGAAATGGAGGGGAAAACCTTAATAGAATCCACAATAACCCGAGGTGCGGATCAAAACAGAGTGAATTCTGAACTTAAGCCTGGATGTCCGCAGGAGAAAACCAAAAGGAAGGTAGAAAAGAAGTCCAGAACCTAGATTCTGGAGCGAAAGAAAGGGAACGATAGAGATATCAGAGTACCAGATTTGATCGCGGCAGCCATAAACCAAGGCCCCAAGTTAGAAGCCGAAAAAAGGAACAGGCAAAAACGTCATACATTTCTTCCGAACCCACCACCAAGCAACGAAACAACGTGATCCCCTGAAATTAAAACAAATGCGAATTAAAACACATGAGATCAGCTTTGTTAGCTAGGATTTCAACACCCTGAACAGCCACATCAGCTTCACCTAAGAAAAACAAACCAAAAAACAAAAAAAAACAAAAAAAAAAAACAAAACAAAAAACATACGCCCCAGCCATGGGGAAAGTCTCGATTTTTTCTAAACATATTTATTCATCGAGAAAATTTTAGATCTTAATCAACATTCGACTCTGAACCCTACCAAAAAAAAAAAAACTGTTTTTGTCGGAATTAATTAAAGATGGACTCAGAGCATTAACAATAAAAAAGGAAAAAAAATTAAAAATGCCTGTTTTTGTAGGAAATAATGATGGAGTCAGAACATTAACGCTAAAAAAGGAAAATCACACAAAAGACAAGTAAAAGCTCGCATATACTTCCCCAGCCTTCAACACAACACCTGCCTACAGAAATGAATCAAAGATCTCAAACGGATATTCAAAAGAAAAGCCAAAGTAGTGACGGAAAGAACATAAAAGGAAGAGAGAGAAAGAGGAGGAAGAGAGATCCGAACCTCGATCGATCGGTCGCCGGATAGGGCCCTTAGAAACCCTAACCCGGGGGTTCTCAAGGGTTCTCCGATGGAAAATCACCGAGTTTTTTTGAGATTTTTCAGGAAAAAGTAGAACGGCGACGGAGCCAAGGGAGCAAAAGCGAGGCGACGAGAGCGAGCTCCAGAGACCCAGAACCGCAACCTTTTTATCACCTTTTCTTTTTTAATTTACTTTTGCGCTTCCCTCCTTTCCTTTTTTTAGAGAGAACCCGAGGCAGTCGTTTGAACTCGTGGTAGGACCCGGCCGGTCAAGTCGCACGTCCGACAATCTCCTTTTTCTCAATAACCGAGATATCGAACTGTAAATTTTATCTCGTTGAGGGGGAGGCAACCTGGTGGCGAGCATGTGATAGGAAGCCAGCTTTTGGTGGTCCTATTTTGGACGGTTGTGATTTAGTATCTAGGTGTGTGATATTATTATTATATTGATTGGTGCCTGGCAGCAGCGGGCTCCCGATGCGACGCCCCGTAGGGATTTAAGCAGATAACATGACGTTAAGCTGAACATCCCTGTCACGGAATTAATCCCATCCCATCATCATCCGGTGTGCCGTCACCCTCCGCTTGACATCACCGGATGGATGCCAAAATGGTGACTTCAATTGATTCAGTGGGACCTAGGTAGGACTTGGGACGTTACAACGCACCAAGCGCCAGCATCCGACACGTGGAGATGTTGGCGACGTTAGAGGGGAGAAGCAAGCTTTGGTGGAAACAGCTGAGAAGATGATCTGGGTAATGTTGTGTTTGGACTCGTTTGATACAGTTCTTTTGGATGAAAAAGTTACTTTTTAAAAATAAAATTTTAGCATGATTGATCACCAAAAAATATATATATTTCAAAATAATTTATATTTAATTAAACATTTATTTTTAAATTATATAAAATACTTATTAGATTTTTAATAAATATAAAATCATGTCTTTTTATTTTTAAATTTTATATATTTAATAATATTATATTTATATTAATATAAATATAATATTAACATATTATAATATAATACTAAATTATAATAATTTATTATATTAATATAGTACACATATATATTAATATTTTAATATAATAAATATATTATTATATTAGTATAAATATTTTTTAAAATATTAATATGTTATAACTGTTATAATATTTATATTAATATAAATATTATGATAAGATTAATATTTATAAGGATAATATTTAAATGGTATTTTTAATAATTTGTATACTTTATAATTATGTATATTACTATTCAATATTTTATCTTAACCCTTCATTGATATTTTACAAAATTTCAACAATGCATATTAAAGTAATGTAGAAAGGAAAAAAAAAGGACCGGTTCTCATCCTATAGAAAGTTCTAAAACTCTCTCTAATCTTTTTTATGAATTTTTATTTTTAATAAAATATAAAAAATATCTTTTCATTGGTTTTTTTTTTTTTTTTTTCCTCTTGAAACTCCAATAAAATGAGGGAACTCATCTCTACTTTTCAGAAATTACCTCTTCTTTCTGTCATATCTTGTAAACCAAATAAGTCCATAATGATACATTGATGATACCACTTACTTTTTGTTCCATGAACAATCCAACATGGAATATATATTGGGAAATATAGGATATATAAGTTGGGAGTAGCCAATAAAGCCATAAAAGAAGGCCATTTTTTTTTTTTTTGAACATGGTTGGATACGGTGAATATATCTTAGCAATATTAGCACATTTTGTCCTATATAGTTTAGAAAATTATTTGGAGAAATATCTTTTAACTCCTCATTTTTATCCAAGCTATAATTACACCCCTCCACTTTAGGGGTTTTCAATTTATTCCATGACATTATGTTGATTCTTCTATATTTTCTATGATGTCACTAATGACCAAATACAAATAATATTTTCAAGAAAAATTTTAGGTTGCGTTTGGTATGCAGTAATCTATCTAGATTACTGGCAATTTTAAACTGGGCCCACCAAATTATCATGTTTAGTATTTTTATAAAATGGTAATCTATCTCGCGCGGTAATCTGGATTACCGCTCTCATGTGGTAATCTGGATTATCGCTTTATATGGCAGGATCGTTGACGTAGAGGAACTGACGGGCGCCATGTCGAGAGAAGATGCCACGACGACCCTCCGGCTCGGACCCCACTACCGAGCTGAGCTGAGCTCTTTCAGGATAGCAGGCCGAGCGCAATCCTCCGCCAGGTCGAGCTCATGAGCTCGACGCCTAGGTCGGAGCCGCCTTCCGCCCCTCTAGAGCGAGACCCTCGGAGGCTAGTGCCCTGCGGTCGAAGTCGAGCCACGAGCTCACCCGTCGATGTGGAGCCTCTCCGAGCGCACGCCCTCTGGACCGGGTCCGCCTGGCCACCAAGATCGAGTATCTCAAAGCCGACCTGAAGGGGAAGGTCGGGGTGTATGGGGTACTTGAGCAAAAGGTCAAGGACCTTGAGAGGGAGCTCGCCGATGCTGAGGGACGAGTAAAGGAACTCCTGACGGCTCGCAACCTGGAGTGGAGTCGTTCGAAGAAGGCGATCGACGACCTCTCTGTCATCGAGAAAAAGCTCAACTAGTACAGTGCCAAGGCCAACCGGCACAAGGAGACCGCCCAAGCTGTTCAGGCGGAACTGGCAGCTGTGAAGGAGAAGCTTGCCGCGGCTGAGAAGGTGGCAGAGATGGCTGCCAACTCGGCGGAAACAGCTAGGCTGGAGGCCGCCGAGTCGAAGAGGGTGGCCGCTGAGGCCACGAAAGGTGCTGAGGATGCCGTCGCCAGGTTCAAGGCCTCGTAGGACTTCGTCACTGAAATCCAGCAGATGACATCGGATTTCTTTTATAAGTGATTCATGTACCTGCACAGCCCGGTCGAGGTGATTATTCCTGACAAGGATCGCAGTCACCTCAGGTACCCTTCGGCCACGGAGGAGGAGGCTGATGAGGAGGTCAGCACAGGGGGTGCGGACTTAGAGCCTTCGACACCAGCCGGGGGTGATCCTACCGAAGTCGGGGTAGCCCAGCCGGGGACTTCTGAGGGCGAGAGCTCCCGGCCTCAGGACCCAGCGGGGAGGCCAGCCGGGGCTCCCTGTCTTAGGTTAGCGTCCTGGAGCTGGGCTCGGGGACATCGATTGCTGAGAGCTGCTTGGCTCGAAGTTCTCTTGGCCGGAGATCTGAGCTCCAATCTTGAGGAGGGCATCCTGGAGCTGGGCTCGGGGATGTTGATGACTGAGAGCTGCTTGGCTCGAAGTTCTCTTGGCCAGAGATCCGAGCTTCGGTCTTGAGAAGGATGTCCTGGAGCTGGGCTCGGGGACGTTGATGACTGAGAGCTGCTTGGCTCGAAGTTCTCTTGGCCGGAGATCTGAGCTCCGGTCTTGAGGAGGGCGTCTTGGAGCTGGGCTCGGGGACGTTGATGACTGAGAGCTGCTTGGCTTGGAGTTTTCTTGGCTGGAGATCTGAGCTCCGGTCTTGAGGAGGGCGTACTGGAGCTAGGCTCGAGGATGTTGATGACTGAGAGCTGCTTGGCTCAAAGTTCTTTTGGCCAGAGATCTGAGCTTCGGTCTTGAGAAGGGCGTCCTGGAGCTGGGCTCGGGGACATTGATGATTGAGAGCTGCTTGGCTCGAAGTTCTCTTGGCCGGAGATCTGAGCTCCGGTCTTGAGGAGGGCGTCCTGGAGCTGGGCTCGGGGACATTGATGACTGAGAGCTGCTTGGCTCGAAGTTCTCTTGGCCGGAGATCTGAGCTCCGGTCTTGATAAGGGCATCCTGGAGCTGGGCTCGGGGATGTTGATGACTGAGAGCTGCTTGGCTCAGAGTTCTCTTGGCCGGAGATCTGAGCTCCGGTCTTGAGGAGGGCATCTTGGAGCTGGGCTCGGGGACGTTGATGACTGAGAGCTGCTTGGCTCGAAGTTCTCTTGGACGAAGATTTGAGCTCCAGTCTTGAGAAGGGCGTCCTGAAGCTGGGCTCGGGGACGTTGATGACTGAGAGCTGCTTCAATGATGCTATATTTCCTTCTTGTTCTCTCTTTCTTTCCTTCCCCACTCTTCTTCTTTCTCTTTTTTCTTTTTGTTGTTGTTTGTTTTTTGTTTTGTTTTGTTTTTTTTTTTTTTGGAGTGGGGAGATCAGAGGAGAGGATGCTAGTTGTACCCTCATTTTGTTCTCTTTCTTTCCTTCCCCTCTCTCTTCTTTTCGAGTGGGGAGATCAAAGAAGAGGGCTGCCGGGCTTTTCCCCTTTGTTCTCTTTCTTTCCTTCCCCTCTCGTCTTATTTTCGAGTGGGGAGATCATAGAAGGGGGGTTACCAGTCTTGATTGCCTTGGAGCTAGGCTCGAGGCCTTCCTGGACGTGGAGCTAGGCTCGGGCCCAGGGGGTTGCCTGAGATCTTGGCCCAAGTCTTTGGCGCCTTAGAGCTAGGCTCGAGGCGTTGATGGGAGCTACGTGGCCCTATGATCTCTTGGCATCTCGGAGCTGGGCTCGGAGATGTTTGAGATAGAGAGCTGCTTGGCTCGAAGTTCTCTTGGCCGGAGATCTGAGCTTCGGTCTTAAGAAGGACGTCCTGGAGCTGGGCTC
Source organism: Areca catechu (assembly GCA_021397845.1). Lineage (NCBI taxonomy): Eukaryota > Viridiplantae > Streptophyta > Magnoliopsida > Arecales > Arecaceae > Areca > Areca catechu. The sequence continues at coordinate 32,664,960 of CM038045.1, forward strand.
GGGGACGTTGATGACTGAGAGCTGCTTGGCTCGAAGGTCTCTTGGCCGGAGATCTGAGCTCCGGTTTTGAGAGGGCGTCCTGGAGCTGGGCTCGGGGATGCTTGGAATTGTGGAGCTACGTGGCTCGAACATTCTTCGACGTCCTGGAGCTAGGCTCAGGGATGCTTGGAATTATGGAGCTACGTGGCTCGAACATTCTTCGACATCCTGGAGCAGTGGAGCACGATCATGTACATCCCAATAAAACTCAAACCAAAATCCCAATTAACCCTTTCTAAAAATTAAAATAAGGCAAATGGACTCACTGGTGTTTGAAAGGGGCCCTCCACTGCTCACCGGAGAGGAGGACAACGGCGTGAATGAAGCTTGATGGGCAGTGGTGAGGGTCGATTTAAAGATGCTACCAGACGAGATTCCATGTCGGTTGGGGATAAAAGACTTCGTTGATCGAAGTCCAAATCCATTCCAAATATGATGCCGACAAAGTCCCTCTCCTCTACGGCCTCTCCTCCATCTTCTCCGACAAAAAACCCGACCGGATAGGAGAGAACGAAAGTCCCCTGTTTCAATTTCTACTTCTTTTTTTATTATTATTTTTGAACTGAAGTCGGCAGCTTCTGCCGACTTCAGCCCAGGCGGCCCAAAATCAGGCCCATTTACAAGCCGGGCTTCACATTCTCCCCTCCTATAAAAAAAAATTTAGCCTCAAAATTTAAAAAAAATCTAAGTCTTTCAAAACTCAAATATATATAATCCAATACACACAGGTACCATTCTGTCCAAATTCAGCAATCTCAATAAAAGCCTCCATTCTTCCATTATAATACACTTTAAATTACTCATAATATCTTTAGTCCACTGTACTTTCGCTGTGCACTCTGATATAAATTATTAAATCCTCTAATATCTTAATAATCATTATATTAATTTCTAATCACTTATATCATTATCTGTAATTTTATCAAAATTAGATTTCCAAAATAAATCAAATCCATAATATAACTATATATATATATCCATATTCATTGACTAGTCTCCATGACATTCTTCCAAAAATTAAGCTAGGGATAATTAATCCTACATTTATTCGTGCAAGCCTTCTATACTTAGCAAAATCCTTGGAATTATAATATACGCCTATCAAAGAAAATTACATAAACTTTTAGTATGATGATTATTCCAGAATATTCGATCAAAATCCTAATTCTACTCCACTCTCACTATCTATTCTAATCAATAGGATCTTTGAACCATGTTCTGATGCCACTAAATCTATCATGCCCTGACCCTAAATCCGAGTTGGATACACAACAGACAGTCATATGCCCTTAGGTTTATTCTTCCCTCGGACACACAGGACCTGCATTCTAGCAATAATTACCCAGCCAAGCACGCACGTAATACTTAAACCCTAGCTCCTCATTGAGTGGTTTCAAATCCCGATTGATCTTCCGGATTTGTAACAAAAATATAGAAAAATAGGAGGGTGAGCTATACAGGCTCAGTAAGTTTTTATCACCTCCAATATACAAACATAAATATGCCAATAACAAACAACAAGCATAAACACATTATATAAACAAGATATCCAGCATCAAAATAATATAACCAGCAATATTATGCAAATATGTACACTTAAATGCAACCGACACGATTATGGATGGCCAACTATTTACTTTACCCTCCTAGTCTCTCAGACTATGCCCACGATCGGCCCGTGGCTAGCCTCGAAAGAGAATAGAGTCCTTACTACATATACCGCTCATCGGTCATGTACTGGTGATCGCCCCACTAGAGGTCCGGAAGGAAACTAACTCTGATATCACTTAAAAAAGCATGCATCCTCAGCATATGCCAGCAACTGCTATACATGGCTAATAACAAAAAGGCAACTAGCTGACTACATATACCGCACGTCGGTCATGTACCCGTGATTACCCCACTAGAGGCCCGAAAGGAGACTAGGTCCTCGTGTGATCATAATCGGACTAGAGAGCGACAACACCAATACACAATGCATGCAACCCAATGCAATCCAATGCAGATTAAAATATACTACACATATTTAATATTTCATAAATACATACTATATTTGGCATATAATATCAGAGGTCAAGATAACTTACCAGAAAGGACTTTATATTGCCTATTTAATTCTCAACTTTGATTCCGCTCTATTGGCAAGAAAGATAGAGACCCTGACAAGGTTAATTATATAATTAATTTTCTATCTAAAATAAATTAACATGAAGAAATAATTCTTAGTCCAGTCTAGGTCTTGGCCAAAATCCCAAAAACCAATTCAAATATTTTATTATTATTTATGACATTATTTATTTTTAATTTTTTAATTTTTTCCTTTTTCTCTCTCTTCATTCTCTCTTCCTCTCTCTCCTCATCATTTTTTTCTTTTTTTTTTTTTTTCTTTTCTCTTTTTTTTCTTTTCCCCTTTTTTTTCTCTTTTTCTTTCTTTCTTCTCTTCTCCCGATCTCCCCTTGCCCCATTCTTCCTCGGCTCGTTCGAACCACTCCCCCTAGTTGCCGGTGATGGCCATGGGGATGATTACCGAGAAGAGGCCCGACGAATCGAAGGTGGACCGGAGGAAGGACGGCGGTGCAGCCACAATCACATATGGCCCAATAAAACTCAAATCAAAACCCCGATTAACCCTTTCTAAAAATTAAAATAAGGCAAACGAACTCACCGATGTTTGAAAGGGGCCCTCCACCGCTCGTCGGAGAGGAGGACAATGGCATGGATGAAGCTCGATGGGCGGTGGTGAGGGTCGATTTAAAGATGCTACCGGATGAGCTTCTGTGTCGGTTGGGGATAAAAGACTTCGTCGATCGAAGTCGTAATCCATTCCAAACACGACGCCGACAAAGTCTCTCTCCTCCATGGCCTCTCCTCTATCTTCTTTGACGAAAAATCCGATCGGATATGAGAGAATGAAAGTCCCCCGTTTTAGTCTCTGCTTCTTTTTTTTTCTGATTTTTGAACTGAAGTTGGTAGCCTCTGCTGACTTCAGCCCAGGCAGCCCAAAATAAGGCCCATTTATAAGCCGGGCTTCACAGTAGCAATCTCAAACCCTAATGGAAGGAAATCGATGAAAAAAATCTCCTAAAAAGTGCGAACAATAATTTGTTAAAAAAAAAAAGAAAATTCTGCATGCCAAAGCATAGAAACTTAAGAGAGAGATTTTTAAAAAATGTTTGAAATTCAATCTCTTGAATCAATTCAACCTTTCAAATCAAATAACCAATTCAAACTCGGATAGTAGTAGATCATAGAGGATAGCAAGCTATTAGTGTATATATGCCATCATCTAATGTAAGAAACCAAGAGTGAATGCAGAGAGAGAGAGAGAGAGAGGCCCAAGAACTCCAATTTAGTATGAAGTTCTTAAGACTAGGTAGGAGATGGGTTGAAAGCTATTAATAGATGATAGTCATTTATTTATTACCTTCGGAGGTTAACATCATGATTAGTTAATCTTTGAAAGCATCCATTCATCCAATTAATGGCAAAAGGATTGGTTTTGATGGTAGGGTTCAGTAGGTCAACCATACATGCATAATGTTGAACACCCTTAAACATCTTGGATGAGATGGCAAGGATCCTCTAGGCTAATTTCCTTAACTTTTATGACAATTCAAGCCCTTCTCATCTATCTTGTTTTAAATATCTTACTCTCCAACAACCTTGTCCATGGCACCATCATCTCATACCCCCTTATCCTTTTAGTCGTTACCGGGAGCCTCATTTAGCTAGAATCGCATCTTACCATAAGTGGGGTAGAGGGCTATATTGAATGATCGCATTATGAGAGAGTCCACAATAATAGAGGTGTTGGGTGCAATCCATCACAAAGTGTTTTTGTGAAGCCCAGCTAGTAACTGGGCCGTCTTAGGCTGAAGTCGGCAGCCCTTGCCGACTTCAGTTCAAAACTCAGAAAAAAAGAAAGGACTAAGCGATGGAAAATAGAGGACTCATCTTCCCCTCTTTGTTGACTGGATTTTTCGCCAGCAAGGTCGAAGGGATAGTCGTGGAGAGGAGGGCTTCGTCAGCAATAAGGTTGGGATGAGTTGGGACTCCGATCGATACGGTTTTCTTTCTCCAAATGGCTAGGACACCATCGATATGTTTCCCTTTAAATCTCCCTCACCGCCGCCAAATCAAGCCTATTGAGCTCCTTCCACGATGTCTTCTTCTTCTCTGATGAGCGACAGAGAGCCCTTTCGATGTCAGTAAGTTTTATTCCTTATATAAATTGTTTAGGGGGGGTTTAATCCGATTTTCAATTTCGGGTTGCATGGACCGTGCATCGCCGGTGGTCGCGCCACTGTCCTCCCTTCTATCCGCCTCCGATTTGCTGAGCTCTTCCCGGTGATCACCCCCCAGGGCCGCCGACAACCATGGGGAGGTTGGTTCAGTTGGACTGTGGAAGAGCAGGGAAGTTTGGGAGAAGAGAAGGAAGAAAGAAGGAAAAAAAGAAAGAAAAAGAAGGAAAAAGGAAAAAAAAAGAAAAGAGGAGATAGAAAAAGAAAGGAAGAGGAGAGAAAAGAAAAAAGAATAAAAAATAAATAAATGAATTTTATAAAACCCATCTAGGTATTTATATTTGTTTTCTTATTGATTAACCCGATTTTCATTGACTGATCTAAATAGATATCTAGATCAAGCCTAGTCCTATACCAGATCGAAGAATCTTTTTCTTATTTAGATTCAGGATTAATTATTTAACTTATTTTATCAGAGCCATCATCAGTATGGGAGTATCGAGGATCTAGAGTTGAATCGTGTGTTTCTAATAGAATCAGTTTCAAGTAAATTATCTTGACCTCTAGTATTACATGCTAAATATATTATGGGTATTGTGCAATGTTAAATATGTGTGGTATAGTTTGATCTGCATTGGGTTGCATTCATGTGTATTGGTGTTGTCGCTCTCCAATCCAACTATGATCACACGAGGACCTAGTCTCCTTCCAGGCCTCCAGTGGGGCGATCACTAGTACATGACCGATATGCGATATATGTAGTCAGGAGCTAGTTGCCTTTTTATTTTTTGCCATGCATGAGTTGTTGGCACATACTGAGGATGTATATTTTCTCGTATGATATCAGAATTAGTTTCTTTCGAGCCTTCAGTGGAACGATCACTGGTACATGACCGATGTGCGATATATGTAGTCAGGATTCTAGTCTCTTTCGAGGCTAGCCATGGGCCAATCATGGCTATGTCAAAGGGATTAGGAGAGCAAAGTAAATGATTGGCCATCCATAGTCGTGTTGTTTGTAGTGAATGTGCATATAATATGATATTGCATTTTATTTTATTGTAAGCTGATTATTCTGTGATGCATGATTTGTATATGTTTGCAAATTGTTATTAACATGTTTATGCATATATATTAGAGGTATTGATAACTTACTGAGTCTGTATAGCCCATCCCCTATTTTTTTATATTTTTTGTTACAGATCTGGAAGATAAATCTAGCTTTGGGACCAGTCAGTGAGAAACTAGGGTTTAGGTGTTAATCCCTTATTTTATGATTTATCCTAAATTTTAGTTGAATTTTATCTATATGTTAACTTTGATGAAAAATTCTAGAAATAATTAGTGAAATTTGTTCTTTACCATTGCTTGGATATTGAAATGAAGGATAGGCTTAGCATGATCTCTAGGATGATACCTTGGATTGTGCAACCGGTCACGTAGCCGATCCCAGTACTGGATTCGGAACGTGACAGAGTGGTATCAGAGCAAAGGTTCAAGATCAAGATGTCTTAGTTAGTGAGAGTGGGGTAGAATTAGGATATTGAAAGATATTTGATGATTTGAAAATTTATATCAGAGTGCGCAGTGGAAGTGTGGTGGACTAAAGATATTAGGATTAATTTAAAATATATTATGATGAAAGAATGGGAGCTCTTATTGGGATTACTGAATTTGGATAGAATGGTACATGTGAGTATTGGATTACGTATATTTCAGTTTTAGAAAACTTAGATTTTTTTTAAATTTCGAGACCGAAATTTTTTTTGGTAGGAGGGGAGGATGTGAAGCCTAGCTCGTAATTTAGGCCATCTTGGGCTGAAGTCGGTAGCCCTTGCAGACTTCGGTTCGAAACTCAGAAAAAAAAGAAAAGGCTGAGCAATGGAAAACAGAGGACTCATCTTCCCCTCTTTGTCGATCAGATTTTTTGCCAACAAGGTCGGAGGGACAGTCATGGAGAGGAGGGCTTCGTTGGCGATGAGGTTAGGATGAGTTGGGACTCTAGTCGATACGGTTTTCTTTTCCCAAATGGCTAGGACACTGTCGGTATGTTTCCCTTTAAATCTTCCTCACCGCCGCCAAATCAAGCCCATCGTGCTCCTTCCGCGATGTCTTCTTCTTCTCCGATGAGCAACGGATAGCCCTTTCGATGCCGATGAGTTTTATTCCTTATATAAATTGTTTAAGGGGGATTTAATCCGGTTTTCGATTTCAAGTTGCATGGGCCGTGCATCGCCGGTGGCCACGCCGCCGTCCTCCCTTCTCTCCGCCTCTGGTTTGCTGAGCTCTTCCTGATGACCACCCCCTAGGGCCACCAGCAACCATGGGGAGGTTGGTTCGGTTGGACCGTGGAAGAGTAGGGGAGTTCGCAAGAAGAGAAGGAAGAAAGAAGGAAAAGAAAAAAAGAAAGAAAAAGAAGGAAAAAGGGAAAGAAAAAAAGAAAAGAGGAGAGAGAAAAAGAGAGGAAGAGGAGAGAGGAAAGGAAAGAGGAAGAGGAGAGAGAAAAAATAAAAAATAAATAAATGAATTTTATGAAATCCATCTAGGTATTTATATTTGTTTTCTTATTGATTAACCCGATTTTCATTGACTGATCTAAATAGATATCTAGATTGAGCCTAGTCCTAGACTAGATCGAAGAATTTTTATCTTTTTTAGATTCATGATTAATTATTTAATTTATTTTATCAGAGCCATTATCTATATGGGAGTATCGATGATCTAGAGTTGAGTCGCGTGTTCATGATAGAATCAATTTCAGGTAAGTTATCTTGACCTTTAGTGTTACATGCTAAATATGTTATGGATGCTGTGCAATGTTAAATATGTGTGATATAGTTTGATCTACATTGCGTTGCATTCATGTGTATTGATGTTGTCACTCTCTAGTCTAATTATGATCACATAAGGACCTAGTCTCCTTCCGGGCCTCCAGTGGGACAATCACTGGTACATAATCGATGTACGATATGTGTAGTCAGGAGCTAGTTGCCTTTTTATTTTTAACCATGCATGGCAGTTGTTGGCATATACTGAGGATGCATGTTTTCTCATGTGATATCAGAGTTAGTTTCCTTCCGGGCCTCCAGCGGGGCGATCACTGGCACATGACCGATGTGTGGTTGTGTAATCAGAATTCTAATATCTTTCGAGACTAGCCACGGGCCGATCGTGGTCATATTCAGAGGGACTAGGAGAATAACATAAATGGTTGGTCATTCATAGTCATGTAATTTGTATGTGAATGTGCATATAATATGATATTGTATTTTATTTTATTGTGAGATGGTTATTTTGTGATACATGATTTGTATATGTTTGCAAATTATTGTTGACATGTTTATGCATATATATTAGAGGTGTTGATAACTTACTAAGCCTGTATAGCTCATCCCCTGATTTTTTATATTTTTTTGTTACAGATCTGGAAGATCAATCGGGCTTTGGGACCAATCAATGAGGAACTAGGATTTAGGTGTTAATCCCTTATTTTATGATTTATCCTAAATTTTAGTTGAATTTTATCTATATGTTAACTTTGATGAAAAATTCTAGAAATAATTAATGGAATTTATTCTTTGCCATTGCTTGGATATTGAAATGAATGATAAGTCTATCATGATCTCTAAGATGATACCTAGGATTATACGGTCGATCACATAGTCGATCCTGGTATTGGATTCGGGGCATGACAGTTTTGTTTATACTCTTTTACTATTCACTTCTTATCGATCTTTCAAGAACAAGAGGGTGAATGGAAAGGGGGAATCGAGGGGGCCTAGATTCAATCATCATTTACATTGGAGGGAAAATTTAAACCAATCTGATTCCAAAAGACAAGAATTTTAATCCTAAAAAAAGTTTCAAGCTACCACATGATAATCACATGACATAATCTCTTAACCATTTGTTAACAAGGATGGTTGGAAGCATTACATTGCAACGAAGTGTAACATCAAGTATATATATATATATATTTTTTTTCAAGTGCTGCTTCGCATATGAAACATTAACAACATTGCATTTAACAAAAAGTTAATTTTCCATTTTTCCATGACATCTTTACTTTTCGCTTGTTATTTTTATTTTTATTTTTTATTTTTTTTAAGAAGAGCAGGGGATAAATCCTGGTATAGCTATCCCCACTGGGTCCCAACCTTGCTAGGCTTGTTCGATTTGAACCGTAATTTTTTCGCGTACTCTTTCCATCATTGATGAGTACATCAGCCTGACACCACTAAGATACCGAAGTATTGCGTTCTCTCGCTATCCCGATCACGTATCCCAGAAAAATTTCTGGATTTAGTCGAGTCACCCATGATGATCATGTCTCGAACTCGTGACCGATGAAAAATAAGGCTAAGCCTCTATTAATCGGACTACCGTCTTAGCGATTATTTTTTGCTTGTTTAAAGCAACGAAAGTGACAAGGGTAAAAACTATCGCGTGACCCGCACCTACCTCTCTACATCACTTTTGCCAAATATTAATTTTTATATCCAATATTATAGATAATAAAATTCATTTGTATATGTATATTTTAATAATAATTGTAAAACAGGCTAGTAAACTATAAGCAAGCTAGTATAAATATAAATCTTGAATCAAAACTAAACTAAACTCCATCGAGACTAAGTACAATCATTGCAAAACTATCACAAACATGATGAAACCTAAATGGGTTATGGGATCCTTGCATGATCCAAATTATTGAGTTATGAACCACTTTCTCAAATCCCATTAATCCATTGGACGGAACTAGTCAAATCACAAACTCCTAGGCAATATGAGTGTTAATACCGAACCAATTCAGGACAACCTAGATTCAATTTGAGTCTAAACCATATGTAAACAATCCAAAGATTCAAGAATGAATCCGACAAAGTTGGAAATAACCCTAAATAGTCATCTCAACTGGACCAGACTTGACCTGAAAACCTAGATCGGGCCCATTTGGTTGCAGACCTCCCCTCCATCAATTTCAATCATCTGTTTGGTTGGAGTCTCGTGAAGAATGGTGATGGTCATCATTTTTTATTTTATTTAAAAATTTTAGAAAAAATGAATAAAAATAAAAATTTGTTTATCCATCATGACTCATCAATTAATATTTTGAAGGATGCAAGAAAGGGTGTATATAACATGTGAAGGATGAATTTTTATATTGATAAATTTATTTTTATTAATTTATTTATAAAATTCTAGTATTTTTATATTTTTTTTGTTCAAGCTATATATAATAATTATTTTATATTAATAAATTTTATGACTAACTATTATAATTTTAGCATATAATTTTTATAATTATAAGTAAACAATTAAAATTATTTTTTATTTTTAATTTATATTCATTATTTTTAATTAATTATTTGTATAAAATTAATTAACTATTTATGTTAAATTACAAATTATTTAATTATTTTATAACTAATATATAAATGAATTTATTCACATATATATATAATTATTTATTAAACTAAATTATATATTTATATAATTTTTAATAATTATAAATGGTAAATATTATAAATTTATATGTTGCTTCATTTTTTTTATAAATAAGTATCATAAATTAATAATAATAATCTTCTTTATTAAAAAGAATTTAATTATATATATATATATATATATATATATATATATATATATATATATATATAAATCCAGGGCAAACATAGGATAAGAGGCAGGGTTTTCTTTCATCACGCGAGAAATAGCCCCGGGATTGAAACAACACGGTGGGCGGATCACCGAGATATCACGGACATTATCTGCACGTAATATCTCGGCGTCGTGGGTGCGGCAGCCTTTCCGTTGAGGGATACAGCTGTAGGTCTCTTTATTTCAGAAAAAGAGACATGGAAACCGTACCTCCTCGTGGACTGCATCATTGTAACCCTCCAATAGTACCACGAGCCTCGCACGGGCCCACGCCAAATTTGTCCGTACTTGGCGGTTAAATCCGGGTAGCTGCATTGCTGGACCGATGACGTGTGAGAGGATCATTGGATGAAAATACACGATGGATCTCTACAGTGTTAACTCCATCCAGGCCGTTCCTATGCTGCCACTGACATTGCCACCAGATGCGCTACGCGCACATCATCAGATGTTCCTTAGGAATTAAAACATGCACGGTCCCGTGACGGAAGTTACGTATGATGGCAGGCACACCGGACCCGGTTATTCTGGTGCATGCTGCGGAGCATCAGCAACGGGGTCCGTTCACCTAAACACCGCGCTGGAAAATAAAGAGAGATGCGGCATTTAAAAAAAAAAAAAATCTCTCCATGTGCAACCCTTTTAGAACAGTGGTAAGAAAATCTCGCGAATTAGATGCATGGTGTTACTCTATAATAATATTGCTGTTGATATTGGTGGCGCGTAGCTTAAAACAAAACCCAAAAGGCCATTTGAGATTTTCATTGTTTAAAAAGGTCAATTATGAATCAATTCAACAACTTGTAACTACTAAAGAATGGTAACCCTCCACAACCAATAAATAAAAAAAAAAAGGAGAGAGAGAGAGAGAGAATAGTAACACATGTAGAACAATTTTGTATCATTTTCTTCATTATTTTTCCCTTGCATACAAATGTTGCTATTAAAAATTAAGCTACATAGACTGAGCAAGCAGGATAATATGTGAGTGGCCGACTATACTCAAATAAGGAAGTATGCTTGGTGCTTTGACCTAAAAATAGGAGAGAGATTTTGAAGGATTGCTAAATTTGTCCGGAAGGAACCCTCTGGTATTTAAACGTGATGTGACCGGATCGCTGATGTGGAGCAAGGAGCCTGACATGGAGCTTCCATTGGATGCCATGCCAGATTACCGCCACAGGCCCATTCGCCGGGCTGAGCTCCCCGATGCCAACGGGGCCGCCTGTCGAAGCCAGGCTCCGTTCCCCGCCAGGTCGGGACGCCTAGGTCGGAGCCGAGCTCAAACCCCACCAGAGACAGACCTCTCGAGCCCGAGCTCGGGTCCCGTGGTCCGGAGTCGAGCTCAAGCCTTCTTTGCCACGAGAAGCTCCCTCGAGGCCGGGTCCCCTGGCCTGGGCGCGCCTCATCCACCTCAGCCAGCTCGAGCTCGATCAAGGCTAGGCCCATCTGGCCTGGTACCGAGCTCGGCCCCTTTCCGCACAGCCGAGCTGCTGCAAGGCGAGTCCCCTGCAAGTAGGTCCCATCTTTCCAGCTCGGCCCCCAACGCAAATCAAGATGTCAACCGCCAAGGAAACATCACCTCTCATCCGAAGACGGTGGCGGGCCCCCCGAGGACCGTGCGACAACACCCGCCACGTCACCATTAATGCCCATGGCCGCCATTCACACCAGGAAGAAGGAAAGCCCACATCAAGGCACTGTGCCCCCTACCGGCTTGCTGTACGACCGGGAAAAAGATACCAAGGAGCGCGATTCCCAAGAGCGGCGGCGCGACATTCGAGGCCCTGCCGTACTTCCAGGAAGGGCAAATCGAAGGAATGTCAGAGGCTCGTGAAAGCTTTCCCAAATACCTAATAAAGAAGGCGTATCATTCACGGCACGGCATCACGTCATACCCATCTGCCAACATGGGAGAACCCCGAGGCAAGCCGCAAAATAGGACCCAGCCAGTGTAAGCAAAAAAGGAGGTAACACTCATTTCTCGATTCCAAGCAAAAATAATACAACCACCACAAAGAAGAGAGGAACCAGAGCGACACAAAGGAAGAAGGCCAGAGAGGAGGGCAAGACCATCTCGGCCAACACCATTCCCAGCTCGTCCTCATCTTCCACTCACACTATATTCACTCCTCCTAACGTGGAGCACATCCAGAGGGGCTCGACCAGGAGGATCTGTTCCCCTGGATCGTCACTGACTTGACCGTCGGAGTGCCCCCGCCGGAATCCCCGGTCCGGGTCCCTGACGTTGCTTCCTTGCAGGTCCCGAGGCACCGGAGACGTTCCCAGGCGGACGGACGCGACACACCTGACGCCATCAGCAGCTACGGACCATGACGATCCGAGCGGCAACAAAACCTAGTAATAATTTTTAAAAAAATAGCAAATATTTTAAAAAATAAAAATAATAAAATACAAGTCAAAATAATAATATTTAAAGATTTCGCATCACGAGCATGTACCTTAATTACTTGGTAACTGCCAACACATCATATACATGATAAGGCTTGATTGCACGTGTTCATGAGTTAAGCTATAATTGTCACCTGTTGGAAAGGTTTTGAATATTTTTTAGCTTAACCACGCGCGTTTGCGGGTTGTTATTGGTTGGTTAGTTGATAGAGACCGGATCTACGGCATATCAACAAGCATCTCATGATCAGTATCCAAAATCATTTAGCATTTCATAATATTTGCATCCAAGAATCTCTTATTTTATATCTTCATTCAGCATCACACCAATATTATTTGAAGTATCGTAATTCTTCTTTTTCAATAAAAAAAAAAAATGGTGACAAGCATATGTAAACATCTGGCCACACTAATTGTCTCTTGATTACCAAAATTTGTCCAACATGGAACCTTCTAGTACTTAAGTCTAATAAGGAATTTAGAAAACAATGGAGATTTGAAAAATAAATAAATAAATAAAAATGATAGGATATAAGTACGGACAATAATATTTGAAGGTCTCCTATAGCGCTCTTTATATAAGATGAAGATTAGCATTATGGACATGCACCTTAACTGCTCAATAACTACCAACACGTAGGTAAGGCTTGATTGCATGTGTCCATGAGCTAAGCTATAACCGTTCGTCACCCGTTGGAAAGGTTTTAAATATTTTTTTAGCTTGACTGTGTGCGCTCGCGGGTTGCTATTGGTCAGTTAGTTGATAAATACCGGATCTAGAGCACATCAACTAGCATCCAATGATTAGTATCCATATATTTTCTAAACACTAATCCATCATTTAGTATTTCATAATATTTGTATCTAAGAATCTCTTATTTTATATCTTCATTTAACATCACACCAATTTCATCAAAAATATTGTAATTTTTTCTCTTCAGAAAGAAAAATATGGTTACCAACATGTGTAAACATCTTATCACTAATTGTCCTTTTTTATATTTCTATATATTAACAAGCTTTTTCTTGGTACGAGGGATAGACAAAGAAAACTTGAATGCCACAATAATAGAAAATATGCATTCACTTTAGCATACAAAATCTCTTATGGCTCTCTTAAGGAAGAAGTGGCAAAGTCACAAAACTATATGCCCACATGGTTAGAATATTGCAAACCTTTTGTCATTACCTACTTCCTATCACTTATTTATTATTGTCTTTGTTAATATTTAAAGCAATATATATATATATATATATATATATATATATATATTTAAAATGTTTGAAAATAATTTTTTTCGTGGTAAGTGGCAGAATAAATTTGGTGTGACAAAATTTCAAAAGCGCTATAATATAAGATTAGGAATCTGGCCTGGAAAGCGGACACAACTACTGTCCCTAAAGAAGATTTGGTTCCCTTCTCGTGCGAAAACAAATTAAACCACATGCTCTCCTTTAAGGTACAACTCAAAAGCCAGAACTCTAATGCCCGTCCATGGCACGATATTGAACGGACGCCGATCAGCTCGTTTTCAGTCTAAAAATTTAAAGTGGGAAAAGATTTGAGAGAGAGATTTAAAATTGTAATTGAGGAATTAATATCAGAGAGGGAGAGCTTGAGATGTTGGATGCCTTGAAGGACTGGGGTAAAGGCCTATTTATAGGTTCAAAACTCCAGAAGAAAATTCCAACATGCCCTCAAACTAGCCGTTATGGTCATTACAAATTTAATTACAAAATTGATTAAATAATTAAAATAAAAAATGATTAATACGTTATAGCCGTTTTGGCATTTAAACGAGAGAAAAAAATGGAGAATGATCGAACGGTCGCATGCGGAGCGCGCACCTACGCTCGCGCGGGCGTTCGATCAGTGGTCATGGATACGGAGAGTTTTAAAACTCCCGTGAAAAGCCAACAATCCCCCACAAGTTTCAAAATTTATAAAATATTTAAATTCAGTAAAAAATTTAAAATTTTTGAACTTTTACTGTGCTGAGTACAAGTACCACTACAAAAAAATTGAGCTACACTCACGTGAAAAATATGTGGATAAAAGCTTAAAAAATGTGGATATATGCCTCACCCATATTAGTACACACGATTGGTTAAACGTGGGTATGTCCGGCATGGGTATAGCTTATAGCCATATTTTTTTTTCGTGTGTGTAGGCGTGCTTTATCCACATAATATCTAATGTAAGTAAGATTATATACGTGGATATAAATCTAGTCTATACCTTTCTTTATAAAACGTAGGTAATTAAATACAAGCGAATTAAAATTCGTTGGAATTAACAAAGTATGGATATAAATGAACCTGTACTATTAATAATAAAACGTATATATATAATTAAATATAGTCCTGCTCAATCCAATTTCAAAATATGGATCACTTGTAATAATAAATAAAAATAGAAAGATATAAAATAACTACAAACAAGATAATTTTCATCATTATATTAAATATAGTTGAACATACATGATGGTAGTCTCACAAAAATATTGTCTCAATAACTTTGTTAATTTCATCAAAATCCAAAGAACAAGAAATAAAATATAGTACTGATTTCAAAAGAAAGTAAATACTAAAACTCAAAACATATTATAAAACAAGTTCCAACTATTTTGCTGCACTATAAAAAGATAAAGATAAAGTAAACTTTACAAAATCTCCATATTTTCCTTGACACCTTCCATTATATCACTTGAATCTGCAAAAGAAAGGAATCATATAAATATACATCATTTCAGAGCTAGTATAAATCATTATTAAACTAATAATGTACATAGATACATATATAATCTTTTCACTAAATAATGTGAGTGCCCACAGCATGTTTCATTAAACATCGACTTTTGTCCTTTACAAGCAATGGAGCATCGGGCTCAATTGCATAAGAAATAGAAACCTCACAAAACACATCTGCCAAACTTTTGTCCATCAATATCTTGTCTTTATCATCAGAAATAAATGTTTCTTTGCCTACTTCTTTCTGTGAGATATCTAATAAAATTATTTTTTCATCCTGTAAGTACTGATTTCATATAATATGATGAATAAGTCCTGATGATTCATCATTTAATAATATTGAACCATTCTATTAAAATTTATAAATTTATTAAAATAAATTTTGCTTATAATTTTAAATGATTAAAAAATGGATGATATGTTCCCTTGAAATGAGTTTAGTTCAGCTCTATCACCATTCTAGAAATAATAGAGTTAACTAACTTTCTTAAAAAATATTAAATTACAAGTATTGTATAAAATAATGATATCATAGATACCTCTAGATTATAATTGCTACTGACATATGATATTTTATCTATCTTTGATGAATGATCATCAGCTTCTTTCATGTTGGCAATATCTTATTAATAAATAAGTATAATAACATATTAAATTCATTAATCAAATAGCAAGTAGAATAAATGGTCATCAGGATCTTCCATGATAATTTCATATTTTCAAAAATGTCAGAACAATTCTAAAAATAAAGATTAAGTTATCTAATCTCATTCATATAGAAATAAAAAAAGAATACACATTTAACTAAAGTACTCACCGAAACTATTGAACCATAAATATTTGCTACTTGGACTTGGAGAGTTCCAACTTAACCTGCCAAGTCATTAACCATTTTACACAAACTCTTATTGACTTCATTTATTATTTTAGAGCCCCACAATGAACTAGGATTGGTCCTATCCCTAATCTACGGATCAAGTATGGTCTTTCTTTGCCAAACTGTTTAGAAAATACTTTATCCTCTTTATATCTTTAAACATTTCCTTTTGGTTTTAGTAAACATGTATGTATTAATTACAAGAAATAAATATTATAATAAAAAATAAGATAGACTTATAGTTTAATTGACTAATAAAAGATACTTACAACTGATGGAAATTCTTCCAAGGTGCCGGAAATCATGCAGCATGCGGAAGTGAATTTCAAAACAAAAATTCTAAGCATGAAACCCTAATTGGCTTGAAAACCTTAATTCCCAGGAACCCCTTATGCAATACCAATTAATGAAACATAAATGGAGTTAGAAAAACATACTTGGACCGCTGAAATCCAATCCTTTCCACGAGGCTCACAAGTGCAAGCCCTCCAACGGTGATCCACATAAGAATGGTACCAAGGAAGAATCCCTACCGGGATTGCTTGCTTCAACAGAACTCTTAGGGCAGCCTTTGGACCTTTGACCACTATAGGACAACCTGTCCTACTGTAGGGCACTAAGAACACTGTCCAATACCACTCTTGGTCTTAGGACAATCCTCCTATAGGACTCCTTAGGCTTATATCCTAAAACAAAGCCTTGTCCTAAAAGATTAGACCTT
This sequence comes from Areca catechu, assembly GCA_021397845.1. Lineage (NCBI taxonomy): Eukaryota > Viridiplantae > Streptophyta > Magnoliopsida > Arecales > Arecaceae > Areca > Areca catechu. Next base: position 32,681,662 of record CM038045.1, read on the forward strand.
GTCTTAACATGAGAAGTCTTGTCTTAAAGAAAGGAGGAGGGAGGGAGAGACGGAGAGACACTCAGAATATCTTTACGGTGAAAAAGATCTCTGAAACTCATATCACCGCCCATATTTATAGTTTTAAGAGGGGCGTATGATATGTCCTCCAACAGGTTATCAGATATGATTTTTCAAAACCGAAGAGAGGTTATCTGGCTTGAAATCATATCCAATATGTCTTATCAGGCATCAAAGGACATATCGGCATCCATTCACTTTCCTGGACAATCTGTGACTTGCCACATGGCAAGTACTGGTCTCTGGGAAGCCAAGAGGTGCCTCTTCAATCTCCAAACATCGGAGAATATGAAGAGTCCTAATAGCAGAAGGACTCTGCTTCAGGACACGAGCCAAATGAAGAGACGCATCTCTTTATGCGTGCTTTTTTGCTTCCACACTTTTCATGCCATTTCAAATAGGCTTGACCGGTCAAGTATTATCCTAAGGGGTGTGGGGTTCATATAAGAGGTGTTCCTGATATGAAACTCCCATAGTTTCATCTGCAGAAGGACTCTTAGTCCTTCTATACGCACTCTCCATCTCTCGCGCGTGCCAAGAGGCGCCAAAAGTCCTATGCACCTAGGACTCTTCATAAAATCAGTTTAATGCCCAAATAAAAACCAGATAAAACTTGGTTTAAGCTGCCCCACTTAGGACTCAACCTAATCTGGGTTTTCCTCAAATAGGTTAGTCCAAATACCAAAAAACTGGACCCAATCCAATTGGGTTAGGAATTGGGTTAGCTTACATATGCTAGTGTGTAATATGGCTAACCAATTAGGATACCATGACCCTAATTAGATCACGAATGACTTCCTTGGCCAACTCTCTAATATGTGTGATCCTTTGGGTTCTACATTTAGCCAGCAATAGGTTTAGGTTTGAGCCGATTCGAACCAATCGAACCCGATTGACCTAATTAGGTCAAATTGGCTCACCTAATTGTCCAATTCGAATCACACAATGAATTGACTCATGAAACCAAATCAATTGGTTCATAAAAACCTACAAGACAAAATTGATATCTAGCAACATGTCATACCAACCCAGAAAATGTGGAATTTGGTGGAAAGTACCAAAATATCCTTCAGTAGTAAGTTACTGTGCAATTCAATCTTTCGATCTTCCATTATCTCGATTAAGTGATAGGTATGGATATATGTCAAACCCTAACACTTAATCATATCGAATCTCATCTCGATCATGAGGACTTAGCTGATGATTGATTAGAAACCACTTCTAATTTCATCCTGCTTTGATCAAAGGCTCATTGAGTCACTCATCGAAGAGATTACATGGGATAACAATTTCTTTTACTAGAAAAGATCGATTCTTTGTTGGTCCACTCACATCCTTCGTATACCTTCCACCATACCTAGAACATCCCGTACATGACTCAATGCCATAAATGAGTATGAACCAAATTATGGCTTAGTGTGCACAAGGAACCATGGTGATCTCAGGTCTAAAGACCACATTCATCCACTCTGGGATCTATCTTTTGACAAGTAATAAGACTTCCATAAGATAATCCTGGTGCGGATCAGTCTAGTGTACTCATATCCTGATGAGCACCATTATCTTTGTATTAGTGTCTCTACACAAATGGTTGTGAGATCAACCACCCTCATCAACTGAACATACACAGGATAAGCTAGTCTTTCTGGATTCATCGATTCCCGAATCGATGGTCCAATGACTAGGAACATTCTAGATTAGGGTTTATAGGAATTAGGTCTCACTGTTATTTTATCATAACCCTAATTCCATTGCCCTACTCTATGAGGTTCATCAAAATCAACGAAAATATGGCACAGCAGTATATGATGAATCAAATGCCTTTATTAATATGAATAATATGTCATACATGAGCTACAAGTTTACAAAAAGGCATTCATAATGATTGGCTCTTAGGGCATTTTTCTATCAAACTCCCACTTGCACTAAAGCCAATCGCCCTTGTATTTTATGCCCATAGAATCTAAGTGACGATCTAATTGCTGCTTGGCTAATACTTTAGTGAATGGGTCTGCTATATTGTTCTTTGTGTCAACTCGTTCAATGGCAACATCTTGTCTTTCAATGATCTCTCGAATGAGGTGGAATCGTCTTAGAATGTGCTTGGACTTGTGATGAGATCTCGATTCCTTAGCTTGTGCAACAGCCCTAGTGTTTGTTGGCTTCACCCAGTGATTTTGATGAATAACAAAACATTGAGTGCATATTGTATACTAATGTGGATTTCAAGTTATGAGTTTTCAGGAAGAAAGCACCTCAAAATCTCAAAAACTTATGGTTCATGGCACGTAATGGCATGGAGCATTTCTCACGAACCCGGACATCCTCTTCATTGAAAAAGGGCATCTAAATGATTAAATATTATGTGTTTATGGTTCATTTAAGTTTCAAGATTTATATTTATGTTTTTGAGGCTGTTTACACTTGAATCTAACTTTTTCAGTCTCAAGTGTCGACACCTGGAAAGTCAAGTGTCGACACTTCAGCATTTGGCATGGACAAAAATCCTTGGCACGCCAAGTGTCGACACCCAGAACCAAGTGTCGACACCAAGTGTCGACACTTAGGTTTCCAAGTGTCGACTCAAGTCCTGAGAATTTTGAAAATATAGAACTTTATCATTTAAGGATTTTTGTGTCAAGTGTTGACACCTGTGCATCAAGTGTCAATACTTGAAAGTTCAAGTGTCGACACCTAGAGATCAAGTGTCGACACTTGACAGCCAAGTGTCGACACCTGACAGCCAAGTATCGACACTTGCAGTCTGACAGCTCTAATGAATCTATTTTTCTGGCTTGCAAAACTTGCTTTTCAAGCTCCAAACGGCTATTTCCGAGGTTCCAACGGTCACAAACCATTTTTTGGAAGGTTCTTGGCGTATTTAACCTCCACCAACCTCATTTTAAAGATAAGGAAGTGTATTGAAGTGCATTTAAGTCTACTCAAAAGCCAAAAAGCCTATATTCTCTCAAATACTTCACATCAAAAGCCTCTTATAGTTTGATTCCTTGAAAAGCCTACAAGCTCATCCTTACTTCATTCCAAAAGAGGCACTTTGAAGGAGATTCTAAGGAAGAGTCAAGACAAAGCATCAACTTGAGCTTCAAAGATTCCATTCTACTCTTGAAGAGAGTTTGTTTTAGTTTTAACATTGTATATCTATTTTTACATTATGATTTGACCTTGCTTTCAAGGGTGTCTTGAAAGAAGGTTATTGTGGTTTGTTGGTGAGCCAAAGGGATAAAACCAACTAGGATTAACTTGTGAGCCCGAAGATAAAACAAGTGTTAAGGTTTGTTGGTAAGCCTAAGTGATAAAACCAACTTAGGTTTTGACTGTGAGCCTTGTGAAAAACAAGTCAACTATAATCTTGTTTGAATTATAGTGAAATTCCCAAGGGTGGCTTGGGAAGTGGATGTAGGTGCTAGGTTTGCACCGAACCACTATAAACCTTGTGTTTGTGTGTGATTGCTCTCTTTCTCTCTTGCTCTTTGCTTATTGCTACTGTTTTAAATATCTTGCATTAAATTCATCATTCTTCACTAGCACCACTAGTCCCTCTCATTATTGTTTTAAATTTTTTAAAAGATCCAATTCACCCCCCCTCTTGGGCTCCATCTCTGGGCAACAGTGTTCTCACAATACAATGGTACTGGCTGATGTACATCAGGAACCATGCCCAATTTCATGATGAATTTCTTCATCCAGACAGCTTCCTTTAGGCTTCACTAGCAGCTATGTACTCTGCCTTAGTGACTGAGTCAGCTACTGTTGGCTGCTTTGTACTCTTTCAACTCACTGCACCACCATTCAGGATGAAGACATACCCTGATTTTGATTTGCTATCATCTGGATCTGATTGGAAACTATAATCTGTATAGCCTTCTAGTTTCAATTCAGATCCTCCATATACTAAAAAAATATCTTTAGTCTTTCTCAGGTACTTAAGAAATTTTTCATAGCTTTCCAATGATCCTTTCCTGGATCTGCCTGAAACCTGCTCACTATGCCCAAGGCATAAGCAACGTCAAGTCTGGTATATAACATAGTATACATAATTGATCCTATAGCCGAAGCATAAGGAATCATAGCCATTCTCTCTCTTTCTTCAGATATCTTCGGAGACATTTTCTTTGAGAGATGTATGCCTTGACTTATAGGCAAGTAACCTTTCTTACTTGCATCCATGTTGAATATCTTCAACACTAAGTCTATGTACCTAGACTGGGATAAGCCTAGCATCCTTTTAGATCTATCTATGTAGATCCTTATACCTAGTATATATGATGCTTCTTCCAAATCTTTCATAGAAAACTTTGATGATAGCCAAGTTTTAACCGACTGCAATATTGGGATATCATTCTCAATGATCAGTATGTCATCCACATACAAAACCAAAAAAATAAGTGCACTCCCACTTGTCTTTTTGTACACACATGGTTCACCACATTTTTGACAAAACTAAATCCTTTGATTGTTTCATCAAAATGGATGTTCCAACTCCTCGATGCTTGCTTAAGTCCATAAATGGACTTCTTTAATTTTCATACCTGATTTGGTCTCCTACTTGAGACAAAACCCTCTGGCTATGATATATAGACTTTTTTCTCAAGGTTTTCATTGAGGAAATCAATCTTTACATCCATCTGCCAGATCTCATAGTCATGGTATGCTGCTATGGCAAGCAGTATCCGAATGGACTTGAGCATGGCTATTGGAAAAAAGGTTTCATCATAGTCTATACCATGTCTTTGTCTGAAATCTTTTGCTACCAGTCTAGCCTTGTAGGTTTCAACTTGACCATCTGCTCCAATCTTCTTCTTGAAGATCCATTTATACCTTATTGGGTTAATTCCTTCAGGTGGATCTACCAAAGTCCAAACCTGATTGGAATACATTGAGTACTAGTCCATTTCAGATTTCATGGCGCCAAGCCACTTGTCGGAGTCTCTACTCTTGACAGCTTCCGAATAGGTCACAGGATCATCATCCTGTATGATACTGGCTTCATTATCATCTCCGATGATAAAATCATATCTGAGAGGTGCTCCCCGCACCCTCTCTGACCTTCAGAGAGGAAGTGTATATTGTGGTTATTCTTAATCCACAAGAATTTCTGGTTGAGGAACTTCACTTGAAGACTTACCGGTTTGTTGGTTCTGTTCTTCACATAACTTAAGTGAAGAATCACTACATCCTTCTTGGATAAACTCTTGTTCCAAGAGTGTAGCATGTCTACTGATAATTAATTATCTTTTGCTCAGCAGCATTATAAAAGAGGTATCCAATACCTTCTTTTGAATAACCAACAAACCTGCATTTTTCAGTCCTTGCACTTGGCTTATGTCCAAAGATATTCTTGACATAAGCATGGCAACTCCAAATCTTCAAATACTTAAGATTTGGTCTTTTGCCATTCCATAATTCATATGGAATGCTATTCACTGATTTAGATGGAACCCTGTTTAATATATATGCAGCAGTATCTAGGGCATGTCCCCAGAAGGAAGTAGGAAGATCTGTGAAGCTCATCATCAGCCTCACCATGTCTAACAAGGTACAATTTCTCCTTTCTGCTACTCTATTTAATTGGGGTGTATAAGGAGGGGTCCATTTAGATATAATTTCTTTGTCCTTGAGATGATTCATAAACTCACAAGATAAGTATTCACCTCCTTGATTAGACCGAAGAGCTTTAATACTAAATCCAGTTTGTTTTTCAACCATACTCTGATATTCTTTAAACTTATCAAAGGCTTCGAACTTGTGTTTTAAAAGATACACATGACCGAACCTTGATAAATCATCAATAAAAGTGATGAAATAAGAATATCCTCCTCTGGCCTGAGTTGACATAGGTCCACATACATCAGTATGTATTAGACCTAACAATTCAGTCGCCCTCTCTCCATGTCCAGTGAATGGAGACTTGGTCATTTTTTCTTTGAGACAAGATTCACAAGTTCTTAATGATTGGAAATCATCAGAGTCAAAGTAATTATATTTGACTAACTTGTTTATCCTTGACTCATTGATATGACCCAATAGGTAGTGCTAGAGATATGTGACATTGTCATTATCTCTTTTCCTCTTCTTATCAGCAACAAGAAATTTTTTTTTATTGAATTGCAAAGTTAGAAGACCATTTATAAAACATCCAAGTCCAAATACTTTATTATTTTGAAGAATTGAGCAGCCACTGCTCTTTACATTTATTTAATATCCCTGTTGTAATAACAAGTGTATGGAAATAATGTTTCTAACAACATCTGGTACATAGAAGCATTCTTCTAGCTTTATCACATTACCCGAAGGTAATAATAGAAGATAGGTACCCACATCTTCAGCATGTATGGCTTCACCACTAGCCCCATGCAGCTTGAAGTCACCCCTCTTCAGGCTTCTAATTCTGTGGAGTCCCTGCAATGAATTGCATATGTGAGATCCACATGCGGTATCCAATACCCATGAATTAGAAATGGAAGCACTCAATGATAAATTAGTTTATATCATGTACAAACCTTTAGATGCACCACTTGCATCTTGCTCACATTTGCAAGGTAAATCTTGCAGTTCTTCTTCCAATGCCCAGTCTTGCCGCAATAGAAACATGCTCCATCAGCCTTCTTAACTTTCTTGTTCTTCTTCTGGATGCTCTTCTTAGGGTTGAATTTTCTCTTCATACCCTTCTTCATTACTTGCTTCTTTCTATCAACAAGAAGCACCTGAGCCTTATCTCCTTTAGAGTGGCTCTCAGCCATCTTAAGCATGTTAAGCAGCTCTGGCAATGAAGTATTCAATTTCTTCATATGATAATTAAGAACAAACTAAGAGAAGGAATCAGGAAGTGACTGCAGGATCAAGTCCTAATTGAGTTCACCATCCATGATAAACCCTACTTGATCCAATCGAGTGATCAAGTCAATCATTTTCAGTACATGGGTTTGCACAAGTAAACCCTCATTTATCCGTGCTCGGAACAACTGCTTCGATATTTCATATCGGGCAGCCCTACTTTGCTCTCCATAAAGCTCCTTTAGATTGAGCAATATGGACTGAGGTTCCGCACCTTCATGTTGTCTTTGGAGCTCGTTGCTCATCGAGGCCAACATGATACACCTGATAGTTGTACTGTCATTTTGTCACATTCTGTGTGTGGCAATTTCCTCCTCTGATGCATCCTCTCCGATCACCACTAGATCCGGAGAATCAAGTATATATGAAAGCTTCTCTTGAGTCAAAACAATCCTCAGGTTCCTCAACCAGTCTACATAATTTGGACCGGTTAACTTGTTGGCATCCAGGATGCCCCTTAGTGATAAGTTTGAAGCCATTAAAATAAATGTCCTTCATTTAATTAAAGAACAATATTAGCAGACCACTCAATGATGACATTCATAACTAGATAAGGACTTTATATCTAATTATGTCTCCCACTATTTTTTTCGAATACCATAATCCTCAACTATGGTAAGCGGGAAACCTTCCTAGTTTCCTTAGTGGGATTGAGATCCTGATCCCTCATTAGTGCCTTGTGTCACACAACAAACACTAATGAGTTCAAAGGTAGGACAACCTTTCCAATTGTAACTCGTACAATTCTCAACAATTATCTTTGCCTCTAAGACACTTATAGCCTTGTGCCACACAACAAACTATAATGTCTTAGTTTAGTAAAACCCTTCATTTCTATATAGCCATGATTGAATATTGTTGCCCTTGTGTCACACAACAAAGCAACAACTCCAATCATGCCATAAAGCACTAAGTGCACAAAGACAAATTTCATATCAAACCCTATAGTAGGCCTTGTGTCACACAACAAACCTACTATAGTTTTGACATGAATTTGTCTTAGCATGAAGGAAAGCATATTATAGCTTACTTAACCAATCAGCATTACCAAAATAGGGTTTAGATGTGACCAAATTGGCCAGGTGAGTGGGAGGGGTGAGGGGGTCCCCCCGTTGCTTTCCTTAGACACCAATTGATTGGCCAGGTCAGATAACGGAACCAATTAAAAATCTCATTCCCTTTACCTTTCCAGAATCACTTGCCTAGACACCAATCGGCTGATCAAACCCTAATTGGTTTTGCATCATGACTAAGTTTTTGCTATGACTAAATATATTTTTGATGAGAGCTTTTGATGGTCTCAAAACACATTCTAAATTATCATGATTACTATGCTTATAACATATATAAACATGTAACATATCATTATAACATAGCATGTTATGTTAAATAAGAATATTATAGCTAATATGCAAATCAAGCCATGATAGATACATAAAAATATCTTTCACCTCACTTGTTCATGGGATATGGCCACAGCGGCACCCCTACATGCCATGGGAGACCCATTGAATGGGAGGAGAGGGCCTTTAAACCCTACTTGGCTCCTATGACCGGATGGCCATGGTGACTAACCCAATCTAAACCAGTTACTAGGTTCAATCAACATGCACAATTTCATACTTGACATAATATCATGCATTTCATAAAAACTGAAATTAAACATATTATCCTAATATGCAAAACTTCATACAATTACATTATCATGTCATTTCATAAAGAAACCAGAAATCATGCATATGAATTTGGTCGGGTCGACTCGAATAGGATTCGGGTCGGCTCGGTAGTGGAATTTCATAAAACTCCAAAAATGATTCATAACTAGTATGCCACAAGGATGGCTCTGATACCACTGATGGAAATTCTTCCAGGGTACCGGAAATCATGCAGCATGCGGAAGTGAATTTCAAAACAAAAATTCTAAGCATGAAACCCTAATTAGCTAGAAAATCCTAATTCCTAGGAACCCCTTATGCAATACCAATTAATGAAACATAAATGGAGTTTGAAAAACATACCTGGACCGCTGAAATCCAATCCTTTCCACGAGGCTCACAAGTGCAAGCCCTCCAATGGTGATCCACACGAGAATGGTATCAAGGAAGAATCCCTACCGAGGTTGCTTGCTTCAACAGAACTCTTAGGGCAGCCTTTGGACCTTTGACCACTTTAGGACACCCTGTCCTATTGTAGGGTACTAAGAACACTATCCTACACCACTCTTGATCTTAGGACAACCCTCCTCTAGGACTCCTTAGGCTTATGTCCTAAAACAAAGTCTTGTCCTAAAAGATTAGACCTTGTCTTAACAAGACAAGTCTTGTCTTAAAGAAAGGAGGAGGGAGGGAGAGACAGAGAGACACTCAGAATATCTTTACAATGAAAAAGATCTCTGAAACTCATATCACCATCCCTATTTATAGTTTTAAGAGGGGCATGTGATATGTCCTCCAACAGGTTATCATATATGATTTTTCAAGATCGAAGAGAGGTTATCTGGCATGAAATCATATCTAATATGTCTTATCAGGCATCAAAGGACATATCGGTATCCATTCACTTTCCTGGACAATCTGTGACTTGCCACATGGCAAGTACTGGTCTTTGGGAAGCCAAGAGGTGCCTCTTCAATCTCCAAACATCGGAGAATATGAAGAGTCATGATAGCAGAAGGACTCTGCTTCAGGGCGCGCGCCAAATGAAGAGACGCGTCTCTTCATGCGCGCTTTTTTGCTTCCACACTTTTCATGCCATTTCAAATAGGCTTGATCGGTCAAATATTATCCTAAGGGGCGTGGGGTTCAGATAAGAGGTGTTCCAGATATGAAACTCCCAGAGTTTCATCTGCAGAAGGACTCTTAGTCCTTCTGCACGCACTCTCCATCTCCCGCGCGCACCAAGAGGCGCCAAGAGTCCTATGCGCCTAGGACTCTTCATAAAATTGATTTAATGCCCAAATAAAAATCAGATAAAACCTGGTTTAAGCTGCCCCACTTAGGACTCAACCTAATCTAGGTTTCCCTCTTATAGGTTAGTCCAAATACCAAGCAACCGGACCCAATCCAATTGGGTTAGGAATTGGGTTAGCCTACACATGCTAGTGTGTAATCTTGCTAACCAATTAGGATACCATGACCCTAATTAAATCACGAATGACTTCCTTGGCCAACTCTCTAATGTGTGTGACCCTTTGGGTTCCACATTTAGCCAGCAATAGGTTTAGGTTTGAGCTGATTCGAACCAATCGAACCCGATTAACCTAATTATGTCAAATTGGCTCACCTAATTATCCAATTCGAATCACACAACGAATTGACTCATGAAACCAAATCAATTGGTTCATGAAAATCTACAAGACAAGATTGACATCTAGCAACGTGTCATGCCTATCCAGAAAATGAGAAATTTGGTGGAAAGTACCAAAATACCATTCAGTAGTAAGTTACCGTGCAATTCAATCTTTTGATCTCTCATTATCCCGATTAAGTGATAGGTATGGATATATGTCAAACCCTAATACTTAATCATATCGAATCTCATCTCGATCATGAGCACTCAGCTGATGACTGATTAGAAGCCACTTCTAATCTCATCCTGCTTTGATCAAAGGCTCCTTGAGTCACTCATCGAAGAGATTACATAGGATAACAATTTATCTTACTAGGAAAGATCGATTCCTTGTTGGTCCACTTACATCCTTCATACACCTTCCACCATACCCAGAACATCCCGTACATGACTCAATGCCATGAATGAGTATGAACCAAAGTATGGCTTAGTGTGCACAAGGAACCATGGTGACCTCAGGTCTAAAGACCACATGCATTACTTCTACTCTAGGATCTATCTTTTAACAAGCAGTAAGACTTCCATAAGATAGTCTTGGTGTGGATCAGTCCAGTGTACTCATATCCTGATGAGCACCCTTATCCTTGTATTAGTGTCTCTACACAAATGGTTGTGAGATCAACCACCCTCATCAACTGAGCATATATAGGATAAGCTAGTATTTTCGGATTCATCGATCCCTAAATCGATGGTCCAATGACTAGGAACATTTTAGATTAGAGTTTATAAAAATTAGGTCTCACTGTTATTTTATCATAACCCTAATTCTATTGCCCTACTCTATGGGGTTCATCAAAATCAACAAAAACATGACACAACAATATATGATGAATCAAATGCCTTTATTAATATGAATAATATGTCGTACACGAGCTGGAAGTTTACAAAAAAGCCCTCATAATGATTGGCTCTTAGAGCATTTTTCTATCAACAACTAGTCCAGCAACATCATCATTTACAGGTTCAAGTTTAGTGGTCTTAGATTCTTGCGCATCAAGTACGGCATCTGCTCGGCTTCAATGTATTCCCATTGTTATCATACACCTTGAGAAGATTTTTTAGCACAAGCTTCACTAAATGCATCGGAAACCCAATGGCTTTCATTGCCTGCAATGCTACAAGCGCTCTCTCAGGAATCAGGGCCATTTTTAAATCAGTGCTATCAGAACCTCAAGCAAGAAGAACAAATTTGGCGATGCAGCAACTTGTTGCCCAGAAATGGAGCCCAAGAGGGGGGTGAATTGGATCTTTTAAAAATTAAAATAATTATGTGCAGGCTGTGTAGTGTTTGTGAATAATGCACTTAAGTATATGCAGTGGAAAACAATAAGTAAAGTGCTGGAAATAAAGTGCAAGAAGAAAAAGGAGATAATCACACACAAACACCAAGTTTTATAGTAGTTCGGTGCTCTCCAAGCACCTACGTCCACTCCTCAAGCTCCCCTTGAGAATTTTCATTATAATATCTTCAAAGATTACAGCCGACTTGTTTTCCAAGACTCACAAGTTAAAACCTAAGTTGATTTTGTCACCAGGCTCACCAACAAACCTTTACACTTATTTTGTCTTTGGGCTCACAAGTCAACCCTAGTTGGTTTTGGCTCACCAACAACCTTACAACCTACTTTCAAGAACCTTGAAAGCTAGGTCAAATAATAATAAATTCAGAATACAAGAATTTAAATACAAACAAACTCTCTTCTTAGAGTGGATGAGGAATCTTTGAAGCTCTTGAATGATTGCTTGATGTGACTTGACTTGGAATCTTCTCAAGAATACTTTTGGAAAGATGAAATGACAGGAATGTAGGCTTTTTCAGTGGAATCTCTCATTTTTAGCTTTTGAAAGTGGAGTTCTTGAAGAAGAACTTTAACTCTTGGATATTTCCTTACTTTCCTCTTTTCTCTTACTTCATGAATGAGTTTGGTGAAGCTTAAATACATGAAAAACATCTAAAAAATTGTTTTGGACCGTTAAGGATCAAGAACTAGCTGTTAGAAGCTAAAAACCATAATTTCAGGCTGTCAGAAAATATTTCCGTTAAGGCTGTCAGAACCTGAGTGTCAATACTTGGCTGTCAGGTATCGACACTTGACTTCCAGGTATCGATACTTGATACAAAAATTTCTCCATAGGTAGTTCTGTATTTTCAAAAAGTCTCGGATCTTGAGTCGACACTTGGAAACTTAAGTGTCGATACTTAAGTTTCAGGTATCGACACTTGAGTTCTGAGTGTCGACACTTGGTGTGCCATGAAAAATTTCTGTGTGCCAAATGCTGAAGTGTCGACACTTGGGCTCCTATGTGTCGATACTTGGTTCTGCAATTTTCAAAAGCAAGTACCAAACATGCCAAAAATATAAAGTTTTTTAATGAAACTTAAATGCAACATGCATAAACAATAATTGAACTTATTTATATCTTTTTTGGATAGAGAAGACTTCTCAAATCATGAAAAATGCTTTGTGCCAAAGCGTGCTATGATATTCTAACTTTGAGAATTTAAGGTGCTTAACTCCTGAAAATTTATAACTACAAATAATCATTAGTACAAAATATGTACTCAACATTTTATTATTCATCAAAATCAAGGGTAAACCCAACACAACTTAATCCACCAACAGGAAACACATTCAAGAAGGAGATCAGAAATCGTAGCTTCTAATAGATTAACAAATAGATTCAATATTCGACTTCAAAGATGCGATAAATCAAGATAAAAGTAAAGATTCTTTGATCAGAGCATAAAGATAAGGGCTGAGGGGATAGTGATTCAATAAAAGAAGCAAGGACCCTGGCAGGGGACCTGAAGCATCTAATAACTTAGGGAGGAAAAGGGAATCAAGATTTGGGACTTTTGCAATTTACCTCGATTGACTCGAAGTGGAAACAAAGAAGAGCCTGCGATTCTTGAAGCGATTTTGCTCGATAAACCCTAGGGCGAGCTCGAAACCCTCTCCATAACCTCGATCCCAAGGGAGACTTTACCACATTTGCATGCTGTTCAGAGATTGATTGAGAGTTAGGGTTTGGGAGAAGAGGGCTCTAAACTCTAAGCTCCCCCTCAATCGCTCAGTCATGTTCTCTCTTTACACACCGGGGAGTGTCCTGAACGAGGATCGAGGGAAATGGAAAAAGAAGACGAGTAACGTGTCGCCCATCGATTCTATTGCCTCACAGTTTTGCTCAAGACTCAAGCAACTGCTCTAGGACCAGATTCCAGAACATTCTTTAGGTTTATTAGTTATTTTCTCTACCTTTAATTGTTCTTTAGGAGCATCAGAATCACTCGCGCAACAACGCTAGCTTCCGGATGCTCTCATAAACCTCCAGAATGTTTTAGACTTGAGATCAATATTAATTTTTTTGGACACTCTTTTTTTGGTATACCAACATTTATCCATTATATTTGATTTACTCATGTTTAATAGTTTAAACGTAAGTTACAAATTGATTATAGCATTTTCACATTTGCCAAACTTGGATATATATAACCTTTTTTTAGAATTTGAACTTTTAGTCACGTATGTATTTTACGTATCTAAAAAGCTTAGATGTATGTGACTTTTTTTGTAATGTACCTTCTAGGTTTGAATTTATATTTAGTATAAAAATATACAATATGAAGATAAGTTGATCATAATGCGGAGTAGCACTATCTAGGCCATGCGCTTGCCTTGATTTTCATAAGAGTTACTAAGAATTCATCCTGATCCCATAATCGCGACCTCACAACTACTCTTATTAAGATAGATCCTTCAAGAATACATGCAACAAAATTGTACCTCACTAAACTCATAACCTTGGATCTATTAAGAACTATACTCAACCTAACTGTCACAATAGAGCACTATATCATAGGGATGGAGAGGAGACAGACTCCTAAAAATAGTGCTCCCAGACATCACCTCAAAGACCATTTCCCTTTGAACTTTAACCATGGGGTTGCCATAATGGTAGGGGTCCACTCTAGTGACTAATATATGGGCTTAAGCCTTATCCCCTTGATATCTCAAATACCGCAGCCTTCGAAAGGCCTTTGGTCAAAAGATCTGCCAGATTATATTTTGATTTTATAAACTGCAGTGATATTATATCTTTCATTTTATTTCTTATAGTTTTATACTTGATTAGGATATGATCATTCATCTTTTTATTAGTTGTCTATTGATTTAACAGATCAATTAGAGTTCTACAATCACAGTTTAAAGAAATTTTTAAAATTTTTGGTGAAAAATTTTTTATATTATTTATTAAATCTCTTAGCTATTATGCTTCAGTACATGTAGTGTCAAGAGCTATTAGCTTAGATTATAATGTACTTCTAGTGATTATTATTTGTTTACAAGAGTCCTAAGATACTGCAGCTCCTCCTAACAAGAAGAGATACTCTGTGATGGACTTAACATCTAATTTATCTGTTATCCAATTGGCATCACTAAATCTCTCAAGTACTTCTAGATAACCAGAGTATACTAGAGAGTAATTTAAGATTTCCTTAAGATATTTAAAGATTCTTTCTAAGACTTTCCAATATTCTTTACTAGGATTGCTAGTATACCTACTTAGTGATGCGAAACTAATATGCATGCGATTATTTTTGTGTATTTTATATGTGCAGTCAAGTAATTAATTCCCGAAAATTGGATCAAAATAAGTTGTAGGGAATTTTATATGAATTTTAGAAGTCAAGCATGCAGATTGAGACCTTGAAAAGCAATAAAGAAGGATCGCCGGGACTGAGAAGCCTCGGTTAGAGCAAGTTCTCCTACAATAAAATTACTAGTGGCAGAGGGGGTGTACCTGACAACGTCTGAAGCACCCGAGGAAGATCGTAGTGAAGGGATCTCTTGTTCCTCGATGGATGCGGCCTGGAAAACTGAGCCAAAGACCCGTGGATACTCGGCTTTCTGCTCGGTGGTCCGATTGAGGCTTGGCTGGAGTCGTTGGATTCGTAGGAACTCGGGGACCTGCAAACGACCTGTCAAGGGTTAGAAAACTCACTAGGAAACAAGGAAACAAGGGAAAATAGCAAAGGGGAATAGAGTTTTGGAAGTGGTGGCCAGGGCTCTGGAAGGATGGTTGGCGGCAGGAATTCTATTGCAACACCAGGAAGATAAAAGCACAAATAAAACCCCTTAAGCACAAAGCAGGGTAGCACAAAGCAATATAAGAGAACTCAAGTTTAATTCATATCAAAATCAATCCTCATACAAGAGACTAGGGTCTTTTAAATAGACCCTTAGTCTTGGGCCCCAAGTAAGGATACATTAGACTTTACATAGGAGTCCTTTTCCCTCTTAAACCCTAGCTAGGAAAATAAGGCAACATAGGTAGAAAAAATCCCAAAATTTGCTCTCCCTCTCCTTATCTTGGTCGGCCAAGGGGGTGACCTTAAGTGGCCGACCAAGAAAAGAGTCACCATAAGGAATGGCGCCCTAACTCTTTCCTGGGCCTAGGCTAGCCCAATTTCCTTCCGGTTGGTCTAGGGCTTCTGGTTTGTATTTGTTTTTATATTCTCCTCCTGGGGTCTTCAAGTCTTCAAGCTGGGTTGGACTTGGGCTAAACTTCCATGTCTTCAATCTAGTTGGACTTGGTCTTCACTTGTATGATATGGTCTTGAATCTTCAGTATGCTTGGACTGGACTCAAAAAAATAAAATTAGCTCGACATGAGCTGACTAATACTGGACTGGACTAGCTCAACATGAGCTAACTAATACAGGACTCAACTCAGCTGGACTAAGCTTTATTACAATGGACTCGAATGTCATTAAGTGATCCACAAAGGGTTGAGAAGCCTCTGCCTTATTCTGGTGCCTCTGGTGTCCGCACCAATTATCCCGGGGTGGGAGGAACTCGACCCTATCGAGTGAAGATCAGACTAGCTCACATATCTCTTGAGAAGGTCTGGGTTGAGGCGTTGCAAGTCCTCTCGAGAAATCCATGAATCGTCTGACTCTGGCAAGGCCGTTGCAAGTCCTCTCGAGAAATCCATGAATCGTCCGACTCTGGCCGGCCTTGCCATCGGATCAGGTAGCGTTGATAGCTGCGGTCCTGGGTTGTAATGGCTTGATCATCCAAGATACACTCGATCCGTTCTCTTCTCTCAGGCCAATTAATTGGTGGACACTCTGGATAAGGATCACTCTCAACAGAAGGGATAGGTCCAAAAGCCTCACTAGGTATTGTTGCCGGTTCCCTATACTCAACCAGGTCTGTAATATTGAAGGTAGAACTAATGCCCATATCCGAAGGCAAGTCTAACACATAGGCATTTGATCCAACCTTCTTTAACACTTTAAAAGGTCTGACTCCACGAGCATGAAGCTTCTTAACAGTCCCAGGTGGGAGCCGCCCAGGCCTAAGCCTAATCATAACATAATCCCCTACATCAAATTCCTTGACCCTTCTTCAGGAATTAACCAATTTTTTATAAGTTTCATTGCTTAGGTTTATCTTTTGGCTAATGTCCTTGTGCAGGTCTCTAATATGCTGTGCAAAAGACTCTGCAGACTCTGAGACTCATGCGTGAAGAGGTAAAGGAATCAGATCAATGGGGCGATTAGGCTGGTACCCATGGACTATCTCAAAATGACTCTTACCTGTTGTCCTATTTACTGAACTATTATAGGCAAACTCTGCTCTAGGCAATAATAGATCCCAAGTTCCAACATGTTTACCTACTAGGCATCTAAGGAGGTTTCCTAAACTACGATTCACCACTTCAGTTTGGCCATCTGTTTGAGGGTGGTAGGCTGTAAAAAACTTAAGCTTGGTCCCTAACAGGTGCCATAAGGTCTTCCAGAAATAACTAGTGAACCTAACATCCCTATCAGATATGATGCTCTTGGGTAGGCCATGGAGTTTAACCACATGATCTAAGAAAAGCTTAGCTACTCTAGACGCATCAAAGGTCTGAGAACAGGGGATGAAGTGAGCCATTTTAGAGAACTTATCGACAACTACAAAGATAAAATCATGTCTCTTCTGGGTCTTAGGTAATCCTAACACGAAGTCCATACTTAGGTCCTGCCAAGGGCGATCAGGCACTGGTAAAGGTATGTAAAGACCAGTATTCTGCTTCTGCTGTTTTGCAACAGCACAAGTCCTACATCTGGCTACAATTTGTGCAACATGCCTTTTCAATCCTGGCCAAAAGAACTGGTCCTCTATTGCTAAGATTGTCTTATTTCTACCAAAGTGACCAGCTAATCCACCAGCATGGGTCTCCCAAATTAGGAATTCTCTAAGGAAAGTTTTGGCTATACAGAGTCGATTGTTCTGGAAAAGGTAGCCATCCTGAATGGTATATTTACTATGGACACTGGATGGTCCTAGCCTGAGGGTCTGGTAAATGTCTCCAAAGTTTGGGCAGGTTTCATATTCATCCTTTAACCTATCAAACCCTATGACTTGGGTGCTAACCGATCCTAACAGTAAAGACCTACGGCTCAGGGCATCTGCTACCTTATTTTCAGTGCCGGCACGGTGCTTCAGGACAAAAGTGTAAGCCTGAGTATACTCAATCCATTTACCGTGCCGTGGATTCAGTTTCTTTTGGGAGTTCAGGAACTGGAGTGCCTCATGGTCAAAAAATAAGACAAATTTCTGCGGTAGTAAGTAATGTCTTCAATATCTAAGGGCCTGGACTACCGCATAAAATTTCTTGTCATAGGTAGAGTACTTAAGTTTAGCCTCATTCAACTTTTCACTGAAGAAGGCTACAGGTTGATTCTCTTGATTTAGTACCCCACCTATTCCTACTCCCGAGGCATCGCAAGTGACCTCAAACACCTTAGTGAAGTCAGGTAATCTAAGGATGGGTGCATGGGTCATCTTATCCTTAAGCTCTAGGAAGGCCTTATCAGCTGCTTTGGTCCACTCAAATGTACCCTTTTTAATGCAATCAGTGATAGGTGCGACGACTGTACTAAAATTCCTAATAAATCTTCTATAAAAGGTTGCTAGGCCATGGAAACTATGCACATCGTGGACACTAGAGGGTGTAGTCCACTCAACAATTGTCCTAACCTTTTTAGGATCTGCAGAAACTCCCTCAGGGGTGACAACAAAACCTAGGAAGATAACCCTATGTATCATGAAATCACACTTCTTAAAGTTGGCATAGAGGCTATTCTCCCTAAGGGTCTGGCATACTAGTCTTAGATGACTAAGGTGGTCCTTCTTAGTCCTGCTATAAATCAAAATATCATCAAAGTAGACCACAACAAATTTTTCGGTAAACTCTTTCAGGACCTGGGTCATAACCCTCATAAAAGTACTTGGTGCATTGGAAAGTTCAAAAGGCATTACAACCCACTCAAACAGGCCATCCTTAGTCTTGAAAGCAGTTTTTCACTCATCCCCAGGTCTAATCCTAACTTGATGATAGCCGCTCTTAAGGTCTATCTTGGAGAAAACTCTGGCTCCGGCCATCATGTCAACATATCATCCAATCGGGGGATGGAAAACCGATACTTCACAGTTATCTTGTTGATAGCTCTACTATCTACACACATCCTCCATGTACCATCTTTCTTAGGGGTCAGTAGAGCAGGGATTGTACATGGACTCAGGCTCTCCCTAATGAAATCCTTCCTAAGCAATTCTCCCACTTGTT
Source organism: Areca catechu (assembly GCA_021397845.1). Classification (NCBI taxonomy): domain Eukaryota; kingdom Viridiplantae; phylum Streptophyta; class Magnoliopsida; order Arecales; family Arecaceae; genus Areca; species Areca catechu. Next base: position 32,700,547 of record CM038045.1, read on the forward strand.
TCTGTAATTCTTGATGCTCACTAGGATTCAGTCTATAGTGAGAAAGGTTTGGTAAAGTGGCTCCTGGAACTAAGTCTATTGCATGCTGGATGTCTCTAAGGGGTGGTAGTTGATCAGGTAAATCCTCAGGGAAGACATCCTCAAATTCTTTCAGAGCTTCAACAATTTCTTTAGGATGTTCCTTTTGGGTCGGCTCAAGTATTTCCTTGGAGGTCAAGATCCAAATAGGGTTACCCTCAGCAATCTCCTTTTCTAACTCCCTAGCCTTAATCAGGTTAACTCCAGGTTTCTTGTCCTTAAGGCTATTAGAACCCCTCTTAACTGGGTCTCTAGGGGGAGCTAGATTGATAACAAACTCATTCCCATGGTAGTTAAAAGCACAAACATTGGTTCAACCATACAGGGTTGCATCATGATCAAAAAGCCAAGGTCGACCTAGAATGATACTACTTACTTCCATAGGGATGACATCACACCAAATCTTTTCCTCATAGATTTGCAATCTAATTAAGATTTGGCACTTAGCTTGAATCTGGATGGAGGTGGAATCTATCCAAGAAACTTTGTACGGGTTAGGATGGGGAACTGTGGTCAATCCTAAAGATTTAACGGTATTGGCAGTGACGGCATTGACACAACTCCCACTGTCTATGATGATCTTAAGAACCTTACCCTCTACCTTAACAAAAGTCTGTAGGATGCTAGTCCTATGCCAATCTTCCTTAATTGGGGTTTGGGTTAAAATGCACATAACCACTCCTATATGGTTCTCAGACTCAGGTTCCTCCTCCTCACCTTCATACTCATCTATTAATTGATCATCAACCTCATAAACCTCTCCCTCAAGTTCAGCTACAGGTTCGGGCTCTTCTTCCACTAGCTCACCTAAGTGTAGGGCGGCTGGGCATTGGTGCATAAAGTGGCCTGGTTTCTTGCATTTATAACAGGTCTTCTGGGGGTTGTTACTCCTATGGACCTCTACAGATTTTTCTCTATCATCTTTACAGGTCAAAGGAGTATTCGACTGAGGTCGACTTGAACCTGGCTGACTAGGAATGGGTCGACTCGGACTAGGTCGGCTGGGCATGGGTAGGCTCTGGTGGGGCTAGCTAGCTCCAGGATACTGCTAGGGTATCTAGTGAGCTCAGGTCTACGGTAAACGGGCCCTCTCTGAAAATGCTCATGATCCCTAGCAATCTAGTAAGCATGGTCCAGGTCTCTAACCTCTCTCATATAAAGCTCTTTCTTAATGTCATCTCTCAGTCCAGCCCTAAACCTAGATAAGACAACATCTTCAGACTCCCTCAAATCACATCGCATGGAATACTCATCAAATTTTGCGATGTACTCATCTATACTCCTGTTACCCTGATTAAATCGTTTCCACTGATCTAGTAAACCACTACGATATGAAGGTAGAACGTATCTTGTCCTAAGCTTACCCTTCATGGCCCACTAGGTGATTATAGGATCACGCCCTCCTAGACTAAGGGTTCTCTCAACACTAGCCCAATATAACCTGGATTCCTAAACCAACTTAAGCTTAGCAAACCTAAATTTACGCTCATCCGTCATATCATACCACGCAAAATATTGATCCATCTCTCCCTCCCAATCTATATAGACCTTAGGATCTAGACAACCATCAAAAGTTGGGGCATCAAGCTTAACATGTCTATAAGATCGGTCCTCCTGGTCTACAAAATCCTGATTGGGCCTTCTAGGACGAACCTCAGAGATTGGGTCAGGACGATGGTCTCTCCTAGGTTCAGCCTCAAAGTATGGATCAGGGTTTGGGGTCCTCCTAGGCTCGGGATTATAGTATGGGTCAGGCTGGGGGGCTCTCCTAGGTTCAACCTCACGGAATGGATCAAGGTTTGGGATCCTCCTAGGTTCAGGATTATAGTATAGGTCAGAATGAGAGGCTCTCCTAGGTTCGACCTCATGGTATGGATTAGGGTTTGTGGTCTTCCTAGGGTCAGGATCATAATAAGGGTCATGGCGAGGGATTCTCCTAGGTTGAGGGGACTCAGGATCTAGCTCAGACTGTGACCCATGGGTTCTCTCTATGGTCCCTACACGGCCTTCTAACTGATCAAACCTATTGGCAAGATGTTCAAGTCTATTGTTGGTTTGGATACCGGAATGAGTTAACTGGGTCATCTAGGTAGTTAACTGGGTAGTCATCTGGGCCATTTGATCAGCAAGGGCTTTAATATGGGTTTCAAGATTGTCCATGGATTCAGTCAAAAATGGAGATGGTGGATGATATGAAACTCCTGATCTAGTGCTCATGCAAGACTCGATCAAACCGACTACAGCTGACTAGACCTAGAGTCCAAAACTAGGTGCTCAATTAGGGTGGCAAACTAGCCTATAGTAACCCTGTACTCAGCCAGACAGGTGTAAGGAGAGTGTTAGGTCCCTGATTGCCAATCCTAGACACCAATCAGAGATTGACCAGGTAGGCGGACCAGTACACAAGCCCTTTGGAATTGAATTCCCTAAACCACCGTTCTAGACACCAAGCACAAGGCACACACAGGTTTGCTTGACATAGTGATCTGACACTTAGCCCGGACCCGACCAGTTGGTGTCCCTAGTCCACTAGGGCAAATAAAGTCTAGTTAATTTTAGGTTAGGCTTGGGACCGAATGCAAGGGACACCAACTTCCAAACTTGTCTTACTGAAAAAAAATAGAGCCAAAATTTTGCAGGCTATATTTCGGCTTGCATAAAATTCACAAATCGAAATAAAATCTACAAAAATTCTAAAAAATACTTTGAATTATGATGAATCTAAAAAAATAAATTTTAAAATTTTTGGAGTTCTGAACAGGATGAAATAACTAGAATAACAGAGAATATACGAACTGTAAAAATGTAGAAAATAAGCCCTAATCTAAGCTCTGATACCAAATGATGCGGAACTAATATGCATGCGATTATTTTTGTGTGTTCTATATGTGGAGTTAAGTGATTAATTCTCAAAAATTAGATCAAAATAAGTTGTAGGTAATTCTATATGAATTTTAGAAGTCAAGCATGCAGATTAGGACCTAGAAAAGCAATAAAGAAGGATCGCCGGGCTGAGAAGCCTTGGTTAGGGCAAGTTCTCCTACAATAAAATTACTGGTGGTAGAGGAGGTGTACCTGACAATGTCTAAAGCACCCGAGGAAGATCATAGTGAAGGGATCTCTCGTTCCTTGATGGATGAGGCCTGGAAAATCGAGCCAAAGACCCGCGGATACCCGGCTTTCTGCTCGTGGCCCGATTGAGGCTTGGCTAGAGTCGTTGGATTCGTAGGAACTCGGGGACCTGCAAATGACCTGTTAAGGATTAGAAAACTCACTAGGAAACAAGGGAACAAGGGAAAACAGCAAAGGGGAATAGAGTTTTGGAGGTGGCGGCCAGGGCTCTGGAAGGATGGTTGGCGGCAGGAATTCTGTTGCAACACTGGGAAGATGAAAGCACGAATAAAACCCCTTAAGCACAAAGCAGGGTAGCACAAAGCAATAGAAGAGAACTCAAGTTTAATTCATATCAAAATCAATCCTCATACAAGAGACTAGGGTCCTTTAAATAGACCCTTAGTCTTGGGCCCCAAGTAAGGGTACATTAGACTTTACATAGGAGTCCTTTTCCCTCTCAAACCCTGGCTAGGAAAATAAGGCAACATAGGTAGAAAAAATCCTAAAATTTGCTCTCCCTCTCCTTGTCTTGGTCGGCTAAGGGGGTGACCTTAAGTGGCCGATCAAGAGGAGAGTCACCATAAGGAATGGCGCCCTAACTCTTTCCTGGGCCTGGGCTGGCCCAATTTCCTTCCGGCTGGTCCAGAGCTTCTGATTTGTATTTGTTTTTATATTCTCCTCCTGGGTTCTTCATGTCTTCAAGCTGGATTGGACTTGGACTAAACTTCCATGTCTTCAATCTAGTTGGACTTGATTATTACTTGTATGATATGGTTTTGAGTCTTTAGTATGCTTGGACAGGACTCAAAAAAATAAAATTAGCTCGACATGAGCTGACTAATACTAGACTGGACTAGCTCAACATGAGCTAACTAATACAGGACTCAACTCAGTTGGACTAAGCTTTATTACAGTGGACTCGAATGTCATTAAGTGATCCACAGAGGGTTGAGAAGCCTCTGCCTTATTCTGGTGCCTCTAGTATCCGCACCACTTAGTTTGTCTACTTTATAAGCTATATCTGTACGGGTTTTATTTGAAATATATAATAAAAATCCTATTCTTTGAGAATATCCTAATTGATTAATAGGTTCTCCTAAATTTTTAATTAAGTAAAAAGCTATAATCATAGAGGGTAGAGATAGGATTTAAATCAAAATATTCAAATTTTTTAAGCATTTTCTCCATTGAATATACGAGACTTATTACTATTCCACTATCTATTCTTTCAAGCTTCATTTCTAAAATTACATTAGCTTCTCATAAGTCTTTCATATCAAAATTATTTGATAAGTAGCTTTTAGTTTCTTGGATTATTTTTATTGATGTTCCAAACAGTAATATATCATCTACATATAGGGATAGTATTATATAATCAGTATCATGTCTTTTATAATATACACATTTATCATATTCATTTATTTTAAAATTATTATTTAAGATAATTTCATAAAACTTAATTTGCCATTATCTAGGAGCTTGTTTTAAACCATAAAGAGATTTGATTAGTTTACATACTTTATGTTTTTGTCCTTTTACTTCAAATCTTTGAGGTTGGTTTGTGTAGATTTCTTTTTCTAATTCTTTATTTAAGAATACCATTTTTACATTCATTTGGTAAATTATTAATTTATGAACAAGGCTAAGGCTATCAAAGTTCTTAGGATAGTTATTCTCGCTATAGGAGCATATGTATCAAAGTAATCTATATCTTTCTTTTAATTAAATTCTTTTACTACTAACCTAGCTTTATACCTTTTTATTGTTCCATCTGACCTTAATTTTCTTTTAAAAATCTATTTTATTCCTATAGATTTATTTTCAGGAGGTAAATCAGTTAAAATCCAAGTTTTATTTTCTAAGATTGATTGAATTTTACTATCTATAGCTTTTTTCCAATGTGATGATTTTGATGATGACATCACCTCATCATATATAAAAAGTTCACCTTATACTAAGAAAATGAAGAAATATTCATCAAAATCTTTTTTAACTCATTTTATTTTGCTTCTTCTTAGTTCATGTTCAGTTTTTAATTCCGGTTCTGTGGCTCTAGAGGAAGATGGTTCATATTCTAAGGGTCTAGAGATTCCAGGCTTAAAAAGAAATATATTCTCAAAGAAATAAGCATCTCTAGCTTCTAAGATTGAGTTATCGTTATATCATCAATCTCTAATTTTATAACTAAGAATGTATAGGCATTACTATTTTTGACATAGCTTATAAATACAGCATCTATAGTCTTGGATCCTAGTTTTTTCTTTTTGGGTTTAGGGATATTAACCTTAGCAAGGCATCCCCATACTTCGAAAAAGTCTATGTTAGGAGTCCTCCCTTTTCAATGTTCATAAGGAGTTTTGCCACTATCTTTAATAGGTATTCTATTTAGGATGAAGCAAGAAGATAGAAGAGCTTTTCTCCATAAGTTCTTGAGTAAGCCAGAACTAATGAGCATAGTGTTTACCATATCCATGAGGTTATGATTTTTATACTCAGCTATACTATTAGACTGTGGAGAATAAGGAGCAGTCACTCGATGAATTATACCATGTTCTTGATAGAAATGGAGGAATTCATTCGAGGAATATCCCCTCTTCTATCATACCTAAGGATTATAATCTTTCTTTCTTATTGATTTTCTACTTCACTCTTATAAAATTTAAATTTATTGAATATTTTATTTTTAAATTTAATTAGATAATAATAATAATATCTAGAAAAATTATCTATAAATATCACTATATACCTATTACTACCACGGGTCATAGTCTTAGTAGAGTCACATACATCATTATATATTAATTTCAAGATTGAGAAATTTCTTTTAATCAATTTGAATGATTTTCTTGGCTATTTAGATTTAGCACATATTTCGCATTTAGATGAGTCTAGATTTGATTTAGGAATTAGTTTTAAGTCCATCATGTGTTTAACCTTTTTCAAGTATACATGACCCAACCTATCGTGCCATAGATTTTATTTAGACTCATTCACAAAATGAATTGATTTTTAGCTTTACTAATAAAAGAATTTATTACATTCAGTTTGAATAAGCCTTCACTTACATATTCTTTTTCTATGAAGGCATTATTCTTAGTTATTACAATCTTATTACAATCAAAGATAATTTTGTATCCCCTTTGAATTAGCTGAGACCTGCTAACAAGATTTTTTATAAGATCTGGAATATATAGTACATCCATTAGGATGAGAATTATTCCTGATGTCATCTTTAGGTTGACTCAACCTTGTCCCATAATTCTAGCAGTTGTATTGTTCCCTAGGATCATACCTCCTCTATTTGAGTTCTGAAAAGTAGTGAACTAGGAGTGATTAAAATAAATATGAATATTAGCTCCTGAATCCAACCACCAATTAAGATTGGAAGAAGTAACATTAATTTCAGGGTTCAAGCTTACTTATCTAAAAGAGTCTTCTGGACCTTCAACTACATAAGCTTGGGATTCGAAGAAGCAGAAGGTTTGTGAGGAGGCTCATTCTTTCGATGAAAGTAGTATCTTGCAAGATGATTTATTCTCGTGTACATAAAATAGAATCTTTCACTTAGATCTTGGGCAGGCTTGCTGGATCTAGTATTATGGGCTTTAAAGGTTTTACCCTTAGATTTGAACTTGTTTGGATTAGGAATGTAGGGTTGGTTTGATTGGTATTGGTGGTTTGATTGAAATCTAGGTCTTGATTTTGGTTTAGTGTTATTATTAGTTTGGTATTGTTGGGTTAGGTTAGCTTAGACACTAGGAATTCTAGTTTGTTGGGTTTTAGACCTATGTTGGTCTTCTATCATGATTGAGTTTAGAAATTAAGCTAGGATTAATTCTCCTTGCTTTTGGAGCTGATTTTTGACAAAGCCATTCCAAGGAGGCATTTTATCTAGAAAGCTGGAGATCCTAAATCTTTCAAAGAATTTATCTTCATTGGCTTAGAGTTTTTTTAAAGTACTCTTAGAATTGGTGAAGCTGGTCATTGATAGGTTTGTCTTCTATCATATTAAATCTAAGGAATGATGCAATGTTGAATCGTTCAACCCCAGCATCATCAAGGCCATATTCAGACTTTAGGATATCCCATAATTCCTTCGCACTCTTAGCCAACAGGTAAATATCGTAGATTGAGTTGGACAAGGTACCAAGGATTCTACCTTTACATAGGTAGTCCTCTTCTAGGGTCGTTGGTGTGGTTGAACTAGAGGATAGGCTGATTGGTCAATCACTAACCAAAGTCCTAAAATGGTTAGCTAAAATTTTATTTGGCTTTGCCACATCCTAAAATGGGATCCATCAAATTTTTTGGATTTAAGGCTAATAATGTCATCTTTAAGGGTTACCATTGGATCCAAGTCAGGTTCAGAGAGGAAGATCTGGAATATAAAAATAATTTTGTTAAGGATTTGTTTAAATAATCCAAGCATTTTTTTGGATATATGTTTCTAAAAATATCTCCTAATTTTTTTAATTAAGATTTTATTGAAATAATCATTAGTGTGATCAGACCTATGGTTTGTTAAGATTTTTTAATTAAGTTATTTGTCTCTAGATCCTAAAGACTTTGGTTAATTTATTTATATAGTCTTTTAAAAGTTAATTTGTATGCTGCAATATAGGTTCGGGGGATCTTCAGTTAATTTTGAACAATACAATTAATTTGTATAATACAAAAGAAATGGATATTATACTATAAATAAAAAAAAAATATATTAAAATATATAATATATAAGGCAAATAAACTTTATTAAGTATAAATAATTATATTTATATACATGCACTATAAACCACAAATCTCCTTTAGACTGTTAATATTTAAAGTAGAAATATATATGCGTGTATTAGTATATATATATTTTGAAATGATTGAAAATAATTTTTTTTTGTAGTGTGTGGCAGAATGAATTTGGTGTGACAAAATTTCAAAAGCGCTATAGTATAAGGTTAGGAATCTGGCTTGGGAGGCGGATTGAACCACTATCCTAAAAAAAACTTAGTTCCCTTCTCATGCGAAGACTAATTAGACCACATGCTCTCCTCCAAGGTACAACCCGGAAGCCAGAACTCTAATGCCCATCGATGGCACGATCTCGAATGGATGTCGATCAGCTTGTCTTTAGTCCAAAAATTTAAAGTAAAAAAAGATTGGAGAGAGAGAAAGATTTTAAAATTGGAATGTAGAAATATCGAAAAGAGAGGGAGAGCTTGAGATATTGGATGTCATGAAGAGCTAGGGTAAAGGCCTATTTATAGGCTCACAATTTCAGAAAAAATCTCCAAAATGCCCTCAAATTAGCCATTATGGCCGTTACAAATTTAATTACAAAATTAATTAAATAATTAGAATGAAAAATGATTAATAAATTATAGCCATTTTGGCATTTAAATGAGAGAAAAAAAAGGAGAATGATCGAACGACTGCACGCGGAGCACGCACCTGTGCTCGCGTAGGCATTCGATCAAGGGTCATAGACATGGGGAGTTTTGAAACTCCTGTGAAAAGCTAGCAATTGTTATTTCCCTTTTGGATACTGAAGATGGGCAGAGAGGCAATGCTCACAGGGTGCACCTACAAAAAAGTCCTGATTGGAAGCGGATCTGGCGAGAACCCTCCGATACTCAAATTAGGTGGTAGGTAATAAAAGGAAGAAATACGAATAGAGTGTAGAGAAAGAGTATTGGTCATAGACGTCTTTGGAGGTTCTTAGGGAATCCTTTTTATAGGTCAGAGACAATGATATTTTCATGATGGAAAAACTCTTAGTAAGTTTGGTGAGAAGTAATAGATCTGAAGTTCCTGTCACGTGGATTATTGGAAGATCATTCAATTTGTCTAAAATATCTGCTTTCCATTAATTGGGGCTTTGTCTCTTATGCATAACCAGTCATACTTCTTAATGACAACATGGACTATTACACGAGATTGGTCATGCTCTTCTTACTTAGAAGGATTTGCTAAGAATTATGGAATACAACTTCCTGATCATGCAACTGGGTGCATGGAGATGAGCATCGATTGATTCTTTCCTTGGTTGCCATGAAGAACACTGCCTAAAAATCTATCCATCCTTGGACAAGGATTTGGGATTGGCCCGAGTACCCTTATCGAGGTCATGGGTCAATATGGCTGAAAGACTCGAGGCATAACCCTGCTCCATTTGAAGGATGTTAGGCCTTGACTGCCGGAGGTAAGATAAACCTTTACCGGGATTGAAGGTCAATCAAGTTGAGAAGGTCCAATGGCGTGGTCTTGCTCCATCCAAGGAACAGTGGATCCTGACTATCGGAGACGATATCGGCTTGCAAATCATTAAGATGCCAAGGATGGTGAGTTAATCCCCCATTAATTGTTTTTTCATTATGTTCATAATTTTCTTGTTATCTAACATTTATTATCGATTTTACACCATTAATTATAATGTCCACTAACTTTAAAAACCTTTTAGATAAAATCATCGATAATATACAAACCATCTACCTTTTTTTTTTCTAAGTCCATCACAGGTGCTTCTTGTATATTATTTTTGTCTTTTCCCATATTTTATATGGTGACTATGGAATGATTTCACAATCATCATGTATAAACATAAAATTCTAAGATGTCGAATAAAAATGTTTATGGCCATTATATAATACGTAAGAGATTAAATTTAGTGATAGGCCTCTCTATATTTCATTTGCCATGTTGAGCCCAATACTTCTAGCAACCATTCCATGATCACCATATGAGACATAGAAAATAAAATTTAGTAATAAGTGTTCTATGCTTTATTGATTATTTATACCAAAATTTATGTTTTCATATAGTAACTATATATGTTTTCGAATGATTCTTTAGTTACTATAGAGTATGGAAAATAAAATCCAATAGTAAATCACATTTTATTTTATTTATTGTATCAATTACAGTTGAAACTTTATATATATATATGGAATCACTATATGCTCTCTAAACTTTAGAAAGTCTCTCTCCTATCTATTGATCATGATAAGATCTAAATTTTACATCTCAATATAATAATAAGAACCATTTATTGATCGTTGCGTGAAACTCATGAAACAAAATTTAAAGAGTAGCCTCTTTATTGTACATATATTATATTATGACCAAACATTTTTTTCTATAAGAATCATACATAGCTTTGCCATTAAAGCATTTCATGGTCATCATATGAAAATAGAAAATAAAAATTTTTAACATTATCAAAAGAAAATAAAATCTCAATGACAGGAACCTTTGTAGTCCATTGAGTACAATAAACCAAATCTTTATGTTTGCATGCAGTTAACATAGGATCATTTTAGATTCATTGCATAAAATACAAGAAATAAAATTTAATGATAAGCTCTTTTATGTTTTCGTTGATTACAATGAGACTTGAATTATGCATTTTTGTATAGCGAGCACATAATCTTTGTATGCCACTATATAGTTTATTTATTATTGTTGTCGCTTAGATTACCATAGCCTGTAGCTCTAACATGCCCCGAATAAGCTGGCCTCCCTAAGAGCATCGGGTTCTTCATCCTCGCATCTTCACGACCGGTTGGTCCTGCAAAAAAGAAGAGACCTGAATCGAGGATTTCAATAGGATACTTCGATAATCAAGTCAGTAAGGCGACCAAGGAGAATAGATTCTCATGACGATGGCTTGAGATACCACCGCATAGAGAAAAATAGAAGAAGAAGATAGAAAGAATAAGAGTCTCTGAAATGTTAGGGGGTTGCTTACTGTTCAGCTCTTTGCCTTTGCTCTCTTACCATCCCTCTCTTGGTTTATCCCCATCCTGGAGGTCCCTCTTATCGTTATATAGGAATTGATTCAGCCAGATCGGGTTTGGAGCCTTGGTTGGGTGCTTCTCCTAGAGTGTCCCCTATGGAAGGGGTACAAGCTCTTCAAAGCCCCGTTGGACAAGGTTTGAGATTCCTAGGAGAAGGTCTTCTTGCAGGGGGTGCAGCCAGTGTGCTATAGAGCCTACCCCCTTGGTGGGGCGATCTCCTATGGAAGGTTCATGTGGCATGCCACAGGATCTGGGACCACAGCTAAGTGCTTCCACTTACAGGGGGTGCAGATGGTGCAGTACAGGTCTTGAAGCTTTGGCAGAGCATTCCTTTTACGGAAGGTGCAGACGGTGTACTACGAGATCTGAAGCCCCGGTGGAGCACCCCTCTTGCAGGAGATGCATGTGGCATGTTACAGGACCTGGAGCCTCGATGGAGCACTCACCTTGTAGGAGATGCGAGCGTGTGCTGCAGGACCATAGCTTCAGTGGAGCACTTGTCTTATAAAAGATGCAGGCGGTGTGTTACAGGGCCCGGAGCCCTGGTGGAGCACTCGCCTTGCACCATAATTGTGACTGGTCTAGTGGAGATAGTGATGTCATGCTCAGGTGTCACTATCCGGGCCTCCCTTATGTCTATTCTCCGGGAATCACATTTTGCCTGCCACCACTCTTGCCATGATCAGAGGAATGTCTTCCTACCTCCAAGGACTTGGTCCAGTCTGGAGCTCGACTGGCCCGAAGCTCTCTTCGATCAGGAGCTCACCTCGAATGGGTGCTCAACCTTGATCAGGAGCTTATCTCGGATGAGAGCTTAACCTTAACCAGGAGCTCGACTCGGATGGAAGCTCGACCTTGATCGGGAGCTCACCTTGGATGGGAGCTCGACCTCAGCCAGGAGCTCGACTTTGGATGGAAGCTCAACCTCGATCGGGAGCTCACCTCGAACAGGAGCTCGACCTCGATCGGGAGCTTGACTCGGATGGAAGCTCGATCTTGATCGGGAGCTCAACCTTGACTGGGAGCTCATCTCATATAGGATCTTGACCTCGATCGGGAGCTTACCCCGGATGGGCTAGGTGGCTCTTTCCATCACCTCGTCAGCTAGCTATGTCAGACGTGGGTGCCATGTCAGCGGCTTGCTACATTAGATGCCCCCTACTCTCAAAGCTCGAGGTATTCTTGGGCTTGAGGCAAAGGGAGTAGACCGACACTACTAACATGGAAGGCCCCCAGGCCCCTCATTAATCATTGTGATTGCTTGTCGATTCGTGGATTGGCGGTCTGCCTTTAGTGAGCCACCACAAGAGGTCCGGCTGGATGCTGTGGGAGACCGTCACCAGGATCCTCCCCTAATGGCTCGTGATAAGTCCTCTGCTGCTCTGTTGAGTCTTGGGACAGGGGGGTAGCGAATCTCTGAGGTAACCCTCCTTCGACTTTGATTGTAGTTGGCCTAGGATGTCCTCCTGGTGAAGGACTGCTGCCGGGGGCTGATCAAGCAAGACATAAATATTGAAAATTATGTTCCAAAGTCAATCGTCTAGACTATAGATGGTTATGCTATTTTGTAATTATATATGAATTTCTTAATAAATAAAAGTTATTCTTTTAGCTATTCATCATATATGCATTTTCTTGAAAAGAACTCTTGTGTAATGGAGTCCTTAGAATTATATTATATTTGATATAGAGAGGATATATCAAGTAGTTCTTAAACTGGATAACAACCAAAGGATATATTATTATAGGACGGCGATGTATCAAGTGTAGGTTATTGTATGTCATATTTGTTTGTTGTCCTCTTAACCAAGGAGTGTAGAGACACTGATGTGACATACAGGTGAAATGTATGACATCTCACTGAACGTGACCAACTACGAAGCTCCCTTCAGCCAAAGGGTTGCTCGCGAAGAGATATGGGTATATGTGTCCTTCAAACCTGAGGTCACCATGGTAGCTTGCAAGCAACTCACTGTACTTTGATACCGGACTACCTGGATTTCTAATCCAGTGATGAAAGGCTTCTGGGTACAGTCAAGTACTTATGGAGCGGTGGTGGATCAAGATGGGATTGACCCCTCCAAATGGTTTGGAGTGATTGACTTACTATGTCTCAATTTAGCAAAATCTTGGCTAGGATAATTATTGTGAGGAGTCATAGAACTTGTAAGGTTGAGACACGATTTAGATGTACCAGGTTAGGGTTGGCAATCAAATCCTAGGTCATCCTGAGCATTTTGAGATCAAAGGGATGAATTATACGGTAACCATATGCCAAAGGTTTTAGAAAGTTGCTCTGCAATCTTTGACCTACCCGGATGTCGGGTATCATTGCTAGATGATGACTTTGATTGGTACTAGAAGTGTTTTAGTGCTACCGGCTTAGTGTTCGAACCTATGGGATCACACGCCATAGGAGTTTCTATCTAATCTAAAGGCTGATTGACTATTAAGAATCGTTTGCCATCACTGGGGGTCAATGTGATTGACCATGTTCTAAATGTTGACACTTGGAAGTGTCAACAGTTGCAAGTGTCGACACTTGGAAAGTCAACACTAGGAAGTGTCGACATTTGACTGTGATGAGCAAAAATTTTGGAACATTTTTTTGGAAAGTTTTGATCTCAATTCGAATTTCGAATTCTGGTTGGTTTTGGCTCCAAGCCTTCATAAATGATGGTCATTCTTTGAAAGGTTTTGACCTCAATTCGAATTTTGAATTTTGGCTGGTTTTGGCTCTAAGCTTTCATGGAATGATGGTCATTCTTGCCTTATGAGCTTAGAGCCAATTTAGTATAGCCTTTGACCTTCTCCCCCAATCACTCCTCCTTCCTCTTTCTCCATCTCATGGCTGCCTCTATAAATAAGGATTGTTTTAGGGGATGCTGAAGAAGAAAAAAAAAGGAGTTTTCTTGTTGAATGAGATTGTTAAAATTCTGAGAGGGAAAATAAAAGGGGCTTGGGAGGACTAGGATTTTTGGTGTGTGACTACCTAGCACTCAAGCTAAGTCTTGGGAAGAGAGCTAGTTAGGAAGGGTTCCACCTCTCCTCCTTATCTTCCAAGAAGTATATTGGCCTCAAGGATCCTAAAGAGCTAGCACTCTGAGGGAGTTGATCATAATCGAGTCCTGGTGTGAACTACCCGTAGAGGCTAGACACGAGTATGGCTTGAGGGCTTTTCACAACCTCCTTCTAAAGGTATAACGGTAAAGTATCCTTATGCCTTTTGGTTCTTTTCCTGCTTATGATGTCTTTTGCGTGCTACATTATCATACTTGTTCCTATTGCAGGCAGATTGGTAGATCATTTTGATCGATCTACCAAGCCTTTCGCTGTGCTTATTTTAAAATTATTTTAAAATATACTTTTTCTACCATGCATGCTCGTTTTGCTTTTCCTTCAATAAAGTCCTGCACCAAGGTTGAGATCGTGGAGGCTAAGGCCCAGACCCTAGCAGACTTGGTACCGAATCTGGAGGCACGAGTGAAGTTGCTGAAAACTGAGCTTGAGACCTTCCAGGTACCATTAAAGAAGCTTGAGGACCGAGTGGAGGACCGTGAGGTCAAGGCCACGAAGTGGGAGGAGTTTGTCCATGACCTGGAGAACCGGCTAGCAGACTCCACTACCATAGTTCTGCATCTGTATGGGAAACTGTAGGCCTCCCAAATACGGTCGGATCTCTCGGAATCCCATGCCATAATTATGGAAGTGAAAGTGCTCGCCTTCGAGATGGTGATTGGAGCATCGAAGGAGGAAGTTGTGCAGGCTGTCACACAGTACAAGGCCTCGGAGGCATTTAAGGATGATGTCGGCGAGGCCGTCTGTGATGCCTTCTACAAGGGCTTCAACGAGTGCAAGAGGAAGGTGGCGCAAACCTTCAACCACCTAAACTTGCACAACATAGTGGTGGACAAGCCCAAGGGGGCGGGTCCACCTCGATAGAATCGATCGCTGGAGCTGCTTTGAGCCGTTGTAGGATACCGTCGCCCATGTGGTGGCCAAGACGGTGCTCTGACCGATGCCTCCACAGAGGCCAGCGGGTCTGGAGAAGCCTTGCTTTCAGGGCCATGAGTGACCTGGGGTCCTTTTCTCTTCTTTTTTTTAGTTGTGTGGGGTACCTGCCACCTGATCTAACGGATAGATGTCGTGAGAGTTGGATGAACTGTTGGAGGCAGCAGTGCCAAGCAGAGTCTGGGCATTTTTATTCTGCTCACTAGTTGGTGAGGATTAGGCCTGGATTGGATCGGCAGATGCAAGTGCTGCTGGATCAACCACTAATGAGGATGGTGCCGTGAAGTGTCTCATCCTCCTTTCACCAGGCCTAGGGCTTAATGGACGAACGTAGGGCTTTGGAGTCTTCGACTTTCTTCATTGGACATGGAGTCCAATGGATAAGTATGGGGCGCTGAGGCTCCCGGCTTGATAAGTGTAGGGTATTAAGGCTCCCAGCTTGATAAGTGTAGGGTGCTGAGGCTCCCGGCTTGCTGAGTGTGGGGTGCTGAGGCTCCTAGCTTGCTAAGTAGGGGTGCTGAGGCTCTTGGCTTGCTGAGTGTGGGGCACTAAGGCTCCCGACTTGATGAGTACGGGGTGCTGAGGCTCCTAGCTTGATATGTATGGGATGCTAAGGCTCCCGGCTTGCTGAGTGCATGGTGCTGAGGCTCCCGGCTTGCTGAGTGTGCGGTGCTAAGGCTCTCGACTTGCTGAGTATGGGGTGCTGAGGCTCTCAGCTTGTTGAGTGCGAGGTGCTGAGGCTCCCGACTTGATAAGTGCGGGGTGCTAAGGCTCCATGCTTGAGCTCGATGGGAGTCTCCTCCAGGTCATCGTCCATCTGGGTGCATTCCACCAGGAAGTCAACCAAGACCTGGGCTCACTGGGAGGCCTTGGGTGGTAGGAGGTGTCGAACTCATTGAGTTTCACCTTCCACTTGGCCAAGCACCCCAAAGTGTCTTGACGACTCAAGATGGCTCTTAGGAGTTGGTCAGTAAGAACCATAATTGGATGAGCTTAGAAGTAAGGCTTGAGATGTTGAACAGACATAATAAATACAAAAATAAGCTTTTCAGATCGAGTGTACCTGATTTTTGCATCATAGAGAGCATGCTGTGTAGGAGACCAGTCTTTAAAGACCATCCCTATCGGTGCAGACCAGCACCGAGCTGACTACTCCTGGGGAGATCACCAAGTAAAGGAGGTGCTCCTCCCTTGCCTTCGACCTGGAGAGCAACGAGGGAGAAGCAAGGAGCTTCTTTAGTCCCTCGAATGCCTTCCGGCATTGCTCCATCTAGGCGATGTCATCGACGTCTGCTCGCAAGAAGCTCATCAAGGGGGCCCTCTCTTCTTCAGCTAGGAGAGCTCCTACTTGCACCATCTTTAGAGGATCTTCATCGAGGGAGAGAGATAGCAGGTGCTCCACCAGCCCTCCCTTCGGCTCTAGCTCTCTCTGGCTTAACTGACCGACTATAGGGCCCTTCTTGGTCCCTCGGGCTCCAGGGACAGTTTGCATGTAGTGTAGGATCGACTGTCGGGACCTTCTCATCTCCTTAATCCCATATAGAGTCGGGAACTGGATGAGGAGCTGCTTGGTCAGTATAGTTGTGTCTAGCAAATTGAGCCCGGGATGCCCCAGGATCACATTATAGGCCGAGGGAAGCCTTACGATGATGAAAGTTGCCATTATGGTACTTTGCTGGGGCAGCATCCCGGCGATGACCAGGAGGGTAATCTTCCCTCCACTCCAACAGAATCCCGGTGAAGCCGACGAGGGGCGTAAATACCGACTTTATTGAATCAGGAGACAGGTTCATCCTTGCAAAGACATCATAAAAAAGGATATCGATGGAGCTTCTACTATCAACCATTTTTTTTTTACAGGATGCATAGCTATTATTATTTCTACAACAACAACATCATTATTCGGGTTATCCACCCCAGCTAGCCCTTCTCTCATGCAGGGGAGTGTAACATCAATCCTCTCCCTCATCTTGGCCCTCTTTAGCTCCCACCCTGCCCCTAAGAAATCATCCCCACCGGCTTAATTATCGATGGCAACATGGCAGGTCTCAGCATCCTGGGCCACGAACGGAGCTCTTCTTCCCATGAACTTCTCGAGATAGCCCCGTTTGATCAGCTCTTCGATCTCCTTCTTTAGGTGGTCGCATTTCTCAATTTCGTCATCATATTCATGGTGGAACTAACAGTATCGGGACTTATCATGTCCACTGGATGGCCTCAGTGGGGGAGGGCGACATAGGTAGTGCTTGCCCTCGATTTCTATTAGGATTTTGTCTCTTAGGGCGAGGAGAGGTGTGAACTTCTCATCCTTGACAGGACCATCCCTTGGTTTAGTGCCTGTCCGAGGGGCCGAGACTTCCTTGGGCATAGGTGGCCCGCTCACCTCCCCCTGGGCCTACCTCTTCAGGGGCCTCCCATCCAACTCTCTCCGGGTGCGGTCGGCCTCCTTTGCATGGATGTACTTATGGGCACAGAGGAGGAGCTCGGAGTAGGACTTTAGAAGCTTCTTGTTGAGGGAGTAGGTGAAGCAGGAGGTCCTAAGCCCTTTCTTCAATGCCAACATGGCGATGAGCTTGTCAAGATTGTAAATCTCTAGGGTAGCCACCTGGAACCGGGACATGTAATCCTAAAGGAATCATGGTCCTGCTATCGGATGAAAAAGAGGCTGTCAGTCTCGCATGGCACCTTTTGGCAAGCATCGAAGTGTGCCACAAATTTTTTCTCCAGCTACTTAAAGGAGTTAATGTTCCTTGGCTCGAGGTAGGAGTACCTGATTCAGGTCACCTTGTAGAGCGTAGCTAGGAAGGCAATGCAGAGGAGGGTGTCAATGGCCCCTTGGACCCACATAGAGCCTTATAACTCTCAAGGTAGTCGAGGGGATCTGTGGTTCCATCATAGGGATCTATCCGGGGCATGCAGAACTGACTGGGGATTGGTTCCTCCTGTATTCTATGAGAGAGAGGTGGACAAGCATCGTAGC
Organism: Areca catechu; assembly: GCA_021397845.1. Taxonomy (NCBI): domain Eukaryota; kingdom Viridiplantae; phylum Streptophyta; class Magnoliopsida; order Arecales; family Arecaceae; genus Areca; species Areca catechu. The sequence goes on from CM038045.1 coordinate 32,718,514, forward strand.
ATGCGGGCTCGCATGGAGAGCCCTGAATCTCGATAAACTGGTAGGCTAAATTAGCCAGTTTGCGCTCTTGCTTCTCGAGGTGCTTCTCCGTCCAGCGATGGATGGCCTTATCTATTGACCCCTCCATAAAGGCCATCAAGGGAGAAGAGAGCGTCAACCGGAGGAACTCGTGCTTCAATTCCATGTCGTGTCAGCATCGCAGCATGACACAGCACCATGGTCCAACATCAAGGAGTGGCTCTCTTGACTGATCAAATCATCCTAATGCCTCTTTCTGGCTGCTTGTAGGCTCCCTCATGGGTATGAGGCTGCCTGCACATGCGACGATCGTTGCCGGAAGGACCTCAAGCTAGTGGGAGGCTCGGCGGCCTGGGTAACAGGTGTCCTCGATTGCTGCTATGTTGCTAGGGACTGGTGTTGGTGGTGCAACTAGTGCACTACCGCAGTCAGGGTCCGGACTGTCGTGTGAGTGCGGTGATTTGCATGGATTGATTAGCTAAAGGCAGGGGTGGAAGAGCATGGAGCTCCACCTCCTGGTTGCTTTGGTCGCCGCGGTGGGATGGATCTCCTATGTGGCTGACGGTGGCCTCCCTAGCATGGGTTACTACCATGGGATCGGTGAAGGTTGGTCGATGACTGTGCCCCCCTTCCTGGTTTGCCAATCTGTTGTTGCCTAGATTACCATGGTTGTAGCTCTAACATGGCTCGGATGAGCTGGCCTTCCCAGGAGCATCGAGTTCTTCATCCTCACACCTTTGTAGTCGATCAGTCTTGCAGAAAAGAGGAGACTCGAGCCGGAGATCCCGGTGAAGACACTCCGATGGTCAAGTCAGTAAGGCGACCAAGAGAAACAGATCCTCTATGACGGTGGCTTGAGATGCCACCATGTAGAGAAAAATAAAAGAAGATAGAAAGAATAAGAGTCTTAGAAATATTAGGAATTGATTCAGCCAGACCAGGTCTGGAGCCTTGGTTGGGTGCCTCTCCTAGAGTGTCCCCTGCAGAAGGGGTACAAGCTCTTCAAAGCCTTGTTGGACAAGGTCCAAGGTTTCCAAGAGAAGGTCTTCTTGTAGGGGGTGCAGCTGGTGTGCTGCAAAGCTTGCCCCCCTTGGTGGGGCGATCGCCTGTGGAAGGTTCAGGTGGCATGCCACAGGTCTGGGGCCATGACTGAGTACTTCCATTTACAGGGGGTGCAGATAGTGCAGTACAGGGCCTAAAGCCCTGGCAGAGCATTCCTTTTATGGGAGGTACAGACGGCGTGCTACGGGACCTGGAGCCTCAGTAGAACACCCCTCTTGCAGGAGACATAGGTGGCGTGCTACAAGGCCTGGAATCCCAGTGGAGCACTCGCCTTGCAGGAGATGCAGGAGGCGTGCTGCAGAGCCTTTAGCTCTGGTGGAGTACTTGCCTTGTAGGAGATGTAGGCGGTGTACTATAGGGCCTGGAGCCCTGGTGGAGCACTTGCCTTGCAAGAGAATTATGGCTGGTCTAGTGGAGATGGCAATATCATGCTCAAGTGTCACCGTCCGGGCCTCCCTCGTGTCTATTCTCTAGGAGTCATGTTTTGCCTGCCACCGCTTCTCCTGCCATGGTCGGAGGAATGTCTTCTTTCCTTCGAGGACTTGGTATAGCCAGGAGCTCGACTGGCTTGAAGCTCTCTTTGGCCAGGAGCTCACCTTGGATAGAAGCTCGATCTCGATCGAGAGTTCGACTTGGACAGGAGCACGACCTTGGCTGGGAGCTCGACCTCGATTAAGAGCTCACCTCGGACGGGAGCTCGATCTCAATCGAGAATTCGACTTCGGATGGGAGCTCACCTCGGTGGAAGCTCAACCTCGACCAGAGCTTGACTTAGATCGGAGATCGACCTCAACCAGGAGCTCACCTCGGATGGGAGCTCGACCTCGATTGGGAGCTCGACTTTAGATGGGAGCTGGACCTTGACTATGAGCTCACCTTGGATGGGCCAGATGGCACTTTCTGCCACCTCGTTGGCAGCTATGTCGGATGTGGGCGTCAGCAGCTTGCTACATTAATTATGTTAAAATTTAAATTTTAAATTTTATATAGAAATCACACATAATTACTATGGAACTCTTTCGTGTTCACTATCTAGAAATGGGAAATAAAATGTATCATATAAACAAAATGACAATGAAAACTTATTAACAAACTCCTTTGTAATTGATCGAGTATAATAAAACCAAACTTTTATGTTTTTGTGTATTCAATATGAGATCATTTCATGCTCATTGCATAAAAATATAGAAAATAAAACTTAATGATAAGCACAACACATTTTCATTGATTATGGGGATAATTAAGTTTTGTGTTTTCTTGCAATGAGCACATAATATTTGTATGGCAATATTTGTATGGCCAACATATGAAATATTTGAAGTCAAATATAAAGATGTATCATTCTATAGTTCACTAATCATAATGAGTCTTAGATATAATGTTTCCAAATAATGACCAGAGAACTATTCCTACACAATCATGAAAGAAAAAATTTTACTATAGATCCTTTCATATTTTATTTATTAAATTAAGGTATAAATTTTGCATTCCCATTTATTAATAGCATAACTATTTTGTGCTTATAATATGTGATGTGGGGGCTAAACCCCTGCCCTCAGTATCCTAGGGGTCCACAAGCTGAACTTCACCTCCAAAGACTAGGACCCACATACCTTTGGTCGGAAGAGGATCGTACCATCAAGTCCCCTCGGCTTGATTAACCTTCGGCCCTATTAAAGGTGTACTTCATCCTTGGTGGCCAAAGTCCGACATTCTTTGGATGGGCTATAGCTATGTCTTGAGTCCCTTGGCCCTAATTGACCCTTGGTCTTGGAAAGGGTACTCAAGTCGATCCTGAGTTCTTGCATCCAAGGGCTGATAAAGGCTCTAGCAGCTCCTTTCAAGGTAGCCACAAGAGGAATTAATCGATGCTTATTTTCATGCATCTAGTAACATAACCAGGAGGCTATATCCTATAATCTCTGACAAATCCTCTTAATTAAGGGAAATGCGACTTGTTCTAGGTTATAGTCCACATTGCCATTAAGAAGTGTGGCTGGCAATACACAAGAAACAAAATTCTAATTAATGGGAAGTGGGTATTTTGGATAGATGGAATGATCCTTTGGTACTTTACAAGATGAAATATACAAACTTGTCACTTCTTGCTAGACAACTGAGAGATTTTTTTCAAAAATGTCCTTATCTCTAGCTTATAAAAGGGGGTTCTTTAAGAACTCCCAATGGACATTTTACATTACATTATCTTTCTACTCTACTCTCCTCTCTTCCTTCTGTTGCCTGCCACCTGACTTGATCGTCGAAGGGCCCTTGCCTGTTCTGTCTCTAGCCAGGGCTTTCTTACAGGTCTAGCCCACGAGCACCACCTCTCCAGCAACCTCCAACATCCGGATGTGAAGTAGTGACAATAATATGAACAATGTATTATGAAATGAAGGAATTGTTGCACGATCTCTGAGTTGCATGCAAGATTTTCAAATATTATTAAATGTAGCAGAATTAAAAACCTAATTAGCATGCTTCATAATCCATATCATGTATGCATAAGATCTAGAAATAAATATTCAAATAGATCAAACCTATTTACCTACTATGCTGCTCCATCTTCTTCGAATTGGATATGATAGATTCTTAGGATTCTATCGAAGTCGTGCATCTGCCAGAGTCTATCGGTGCCACGCAAGTACCCGATCTCTGCTAGTTTTTACAGGGGGCATGTTCTTAATCAAATCTTTGAGGTCATGTTGTAGCACTAATTACACTAATACCATTCATCGGGGGATCATTCATGCATAATATGAATCCCCATTTTCATTATCATGATTGTTGGTATAGATGCTCTAAGAGAAGGAAGAAGAGAAAAAATAAAATAGATAATATAATTAATTGGTAATGCAATGTTTCACTATAAAAAAATAAAATTTATAAGATTGGAACTCCCACTCTCAATTTTGTACAGTTCTTTTAACAAGAAATCATAAATCCCTCTCTCAAGTTCTCAACTCTAAGCTCCTATAGGCTCTCTGAAGATCCTTCACCATTCTTTTGATCCTCACACCAGTCTAGTCTTCTATTTATATTTTTAGCTTTTAGTACAAAGAGTATCTCACCAAAAATCCAATGATCTAAACCGCATCCAAATCAGAGTCCTATAACCTCTCCAACTCGTAATTGAACTTTAGATCAATTTCTCACCATCGGATCACCTTGATTACGTGCAAATCATGCATAACAGGCTCACATAGCTTCAAATTATATCTAGGCCATAGGATCTTCAACAGAGATCATGTTCAGCCGTTTGATCATGTGGCAGATGCATATACACCATGAAATCTTGTTGTAGACAACTCCTCATCATGCGTTCCCATGGACCACCAACAAACACCATGACACCATGTGATACCAGGGAAAAAGGGACTTGCCTGGGCCTTGGTTTGCCATGCACCCGCCTATCGTTAGGAAAATAGGCAGTTTCATGCATGCAATTTCAATTTTTTTTTTTGAAAATTCAAACAACAAAAGTTACAAGATTAATCAAACTAATCAAGTCATATATAAAATCTAATCTATAAACTATATATAGCATGATTAGTACGCATATAAGATATAATACTCAAACATAAAAGATACAATCATACAAACCTATAAGCATAGACTATATCTATGCAACAAATCTAATGTTATAGACTATATCTATAGCAAAATGATTTCATAACTCATTATCTTTACTTTCATCAACGATCGTCGCAACTGGAAGGTTGAGAAGTGAAGACTTTACGAGCTACATAGGATGTCTAGCCTCTACAGGTAATCCATATTAGAGCTCTATCTTGACCAGTCTTTTTGGAGTGATAGCTCTTTTTTGAGACCCCGATGGTTGATCTTTTCTTCTTCAAAATTTTAGGATGCTCTAGGAGACAAGAAGAACTCTGGCGAGGACTAAGAATATAGAAGAAGTGGTGGAATAAACTAGACTCTCTAATCTTCCTTACTTCCCAAACCTAGTAAAAACACTAGGTAGCTCTCACCTAAGACAATTTCCTATCTCATGTCCCAAACCCCTTTTTCCTTTGGTAGAAGACTTTTCCATCCTGCAAAATCAACCTTTTTCTTCTCTCATGTTCGCTAGCAACCCCATTATAAAATAGGCACCCAAGTGGATGTTAGGAGGTTAGCAAGGAGTCAAGGAGTTAGAGAGATAAGTAGAGATGGTTCCAACCACTTGAATTCAAAATTCAAATTTGTATTTAAATTCAAAGTTGAATACAAAATTCAAGTTTGAATTTAAATTCCAGAACCAATTTAAATTTGAATTCATAATTCAAATTCAAATAATACTTAGATATAGTCCAATCCAATTAGACTCAACTTGAGATCAAACCAAATCATATTTGGTTGATCCAAAATTCATAGCTAAATCAAATTGAGCTAACCAGCAATCTAATTACTAATTAATTCTCTCATAATTTACTAACCCTTAGTGAATAAACCTGACACAATATTTGCAAGACTGATGGTTAAAACTTGGAAAAATCTTAAGTGTCAACTCACCAAAGTGTTAACTTAAAGGTTAACTATCAATCATATTGATAACTAACCCCTGAAATGATTTACAATCATTGACCAACCATCTGATCAGGTAGAAACTTCTATTGTGTGTGATCCTATAAGTTCAAACACTAAGTCAATAGCATATAAACACTTCCTATATCAATCAAAATTACTATCTAGTAATGATACCTGATATTTAGATAGGTCAAAAGTTACATAGCAATAATCATGAATCTTTGGCATATGGTTATCATATAATTCAACCCTTTGACCCTCAATACTTAGGATGACTTCAGAATTTAACTGCCAACCCTTAAACAGCTCATCCACTGAGTATTTTAATCTTACAAGTCCTGTGACTCCTTACAAGAACTACCATCGTTAAGGTTTTGCTAAATTGAGATATAATGAGATATTCATTTCGACATTTGGAGGGGTCAATCCCATCTTGACTCACACACGAACTCTACAAGTACTTGACTTTTTCGTTACTAGATTAGAAATTCAGGTAGTCCATCATCAAAGTATAGTAAGTTGCTTGTAAGTTACCATGGTAATCTTAAGTCTGAGGAATATTTTATTCATATCCCTTCACGAGCAATACTTAGTAAAAGAATGCTCTATAGGTGGATTACGTTTAGTAAAATGTACTACATTTCACCTGTATGCCATACCAGTGTCTCCACACTCTTTGATTAAGAGGATAAACAATCCACATGGCACATAATGGCCTATATTCGGTACATTATCATTCAATAATAATATATCATTTGGTCATGAACAAGTTTAAGAATCATATGATAAATTCTCTTTTTATCATATGATAATGTAGTTCTAAAGACTCCATCACAAAAAAGTTCATTACAGGAAGATGTAATGTGATGAATTGTCAAAATAATTTTTATTGATAATAATTTATATACAAAGTTAACCATCTACAAGTTAGACGATTAATATTAGGAAACATTTTCCAACAACTTTTACTTAGATTAAAGTTAATCGAAACAGTATTTAATATCCATCTTTCATTTGTGATCTTCGAACTTTTTGATTCTAAGAGTTTTAGTAAATGGATGGGTCAGGTTATTCTTTCTGTCGATCTTCTAAAGGCCAACGTCATCTCGTTCCACGATCTCTTGTACAAGATGATAGTGATGCAAAATATGCTTGGTGCGCTGATGGATCTTCGGTTCCTTCACCTGAGCAATGACTCTAGTGTTATCACAATATAAAAAAATTGGATCATAGATCACTTATCGTAGGGCGATCAAAAATAAACCTAACTCACTACTATAGCTAGGATAAGCAGGATCGTATCCTTAGAGATCAAGGATAATTATTTCATAAAGAAAGTAAAGAAAGATGGATTGTAGAAAGATTAGAATAAAATAATTGATTAAAGAAAGTGATTTTAAATTTATTGATTAAAGAGAACAAGAGAAGTAACATAGAAATACGAATCTATCATGTAAACAAGTTTTATTTTATTTTCTTTATATTGTAATATCAATAATATTTATAAATTAAATTTTAGTATAATTTATCTCTTATTAGATACGGACCATATCCAGAAATCATGGTATAATGATAAAGGGATAGAGGGTGTAGGTCATGTATGTTAGATCAAAACCTCAACCAGCAAAATAGATCAAAAGATATGAATAATAAAAGCATAATCTTTATTGCATGAAATTTAAGTACAAAAAGAAAAATAAAATTCAATTACAAGTTTCATCTTTATCCTGAGTTGAAGGAGCTTAGCCGTGCATCACTACCATGAGCATTTCCTCCATAATTTTCTTTCTTTTTCAAGCCTACTACAAGATATAAACAAGAAAATAAGAAAATAAATTAATAAAATTTTTGCCATGAAACTGATGCCTGGACTATTTTCTGGGGTCTTCCTTTTATAGAGCTTATCAAGAGCTTTCTCCTGGTCAAATTTGGAGTTAATATAAGTCAGAATTAGCCATATATTGTGAAAAACATTCCCAACCATCAGATCTATAGCTTGATGGAATGCTGGCCGTTAATCATTGATCCCTTTTCTTCTCCCAGGCAAACCAAATCCTTAACCAAATTCTAGACCGAATCCTAGATGCCTAAGGACTCCACCTCCCAGTCAAACACGAGTCTCAATCAACTTCTCTCGATCTCAAATGGATTGAGGCAATGATAGCGTAGATGGAGGAATGTGGCAGTGATAATGGCAAATGATTGTGGAGTTGGTGACTAATCAAAGGAAGAAGATGGTGGCCGGCTATGGATCAAGATAAGGAAAGATTGGACCGAGAGAAAGCTCTGGTGGCTTCTCTGGCTAGCAAACGATAGCAACGATAGAGAAATAGGAAGCAGCAGCGGCATCTCTAGCTAGGAAGGAGATGATGGTCATCTCGAGCTATCAAGGGGATATCGGGAGGGATTGATGGGTGGTGACAGGGTCAGTGGTAGCTTCTCCATTTAGTGATGGTCTCTCCGTGGCAGCGGCGGCAAGGAGGAGGAAGAATAGGGCTTAGGGAGGACGATGGTCCATGGAGCAGGGGTGTAAACCAAAGATCATGGCTGCCATGGATCGCTCACCCTTTTTGTAAACCAAATAGCCGGTCCACCATGGACTGGCTGCTTTAAAATTCATGCTGGACTAAATTATTTTGATTATTTTTCTTGATTCTGGATCTATTTGAACTCTGATTTGAGGACTGTTTGAGTCGTTAGATTCCAAAATGGTGCTCTTTCCATCCATGGACTTTTTTTTTATAAAACACTAATAAAAATATTAATTTTTAAGAAATATAGATCAAATATTTATTTTAATACTTTAATTATGATATTTAATAGACTTATCAACCATCAATGGAGGGTGCCACTCCTAGCCGCTAATGAACTTTCATAACCACACAGCTTTCTTTGCAGCATCGGATGTCACAATATACTTTGCCTTATAAACTGAGTCTACCATGATGTGCTTCTTGAAACTTTTTCAGTATATTACTCTATCATTCAAGGTAAATACAAATCTTGACACACTCTTGCTGTCATCCCTATCTGATTGAAAACAAGGGTTAGTATACTTTACAAGTTTTAAATCAGGTTCTCCATAAATGAGATATTAATTTTTAGTATTTTTTAAATACTTAAAGATTGTTTTCACAACCTTCCAATGGGCCTCACTTGGATCAGACTGGTATCTGCTCATTATCCTTAGTAAGAATGCCATGTCTTGCATTGTACATGTCACTGTCGAAGCATATAAAATCTTACTCATACGCTCTTTCTTTAGGAGTTGTCACATAATAAGATCTCAGAGAAATTTCATAGCCTATCAGAAGATAGCCTTTTTTGAAATTCTCCATGCTAAATTACTTTAGCACAGTATCAATATATATAGACTAGGACAATCCTAGTAATTTTTTAAATCTATCTTTATAGATCTTAATTCCAAGGATATAGGAGGCTTTTTAAAAACCCTTCATGAAAAATTAAGATGGCAACTAGACTTTTATTCCATGTAGTGCATGTATGTCATTTTTGATTAAAAGAATGTTATCCACATATTGTACAAAAAAATAACCACAGAACTATTAGCCCACTTATAAATACAGGATTCCTTTCTCTTTTTTACAAAGCCATACATTTTAATTATCATATCGAAATGCATGTTTCAACTCCGAGATGCTTGCTTCAATCCATAAATAAACCTCTAAAACTTACATACTTTTGACTCATCTATAGATGTGAATCTTTAGGTTGCATCATATACACCTTCTCATCCAACTCTCCATTTAAAAAAGTTGTTTGAATATTTATTTGCTAGAATTCATAGTCAAAATATGTAGTCAAAGCAAACATAATCTGAATAGACTTGAGCACCACTATAAAAGAAAATGTCTCATCATAGTCAATATCATAATATTGACGATATCCCTATCAATATTAATTGATATTAAATAGATGCATTTACTGTTTTACCTAAAAAAAAATGCATTTAGTGCATGCACTATTTTAAAAAAATCATTTTGGGGCCATTTTTGGTGAGAGGACGTGGAATTGGCCCCTATGGCTATAAATGTTTTTCTTTTTTAAAGTAACCATCCTTCCGAATTAATCATTTCAATAAGGACAACAAAATATAGTCATGGATCAGCTTGAAACATTCATAATATCATATACAAAAATATATATCTCAGATTTTTTTAAACTCTTCATTTATTTGATGATTGCATCCATCTTTTGGGGGGGGGGGGGGGGGGCGGGGATGGGACATTACTCTAATGAAAAAGACAGGAATATATGAATGGTGGTATGTGCTTTTCAACTAGAAAGCTCGAATACTCAATAATCCATACCTACCCAAAAGACCAATGTAAGCATTACATCATATATCAATTGAACTCTAAAATAATTAAATTGCAAGTGAATCTAAGCAAGCTTACCATCAAAGCCACCGTATATTCGTCCATATAACTAGCAAAGTCTATTTATTATGTTCCTCATATATATGTTATCTACTAGGCTAAGAATTTGTTGATGAAAGAATAAACCACAAGACCCAAACTATATATTCTTAGACTATCTAGATCATTAATATATGAATACAATATTTTAGGAATATTATAGTGTGCAGTTGAAATGAGGATTGTTACAAAATGATAAACCACTCATAACTTAATAAAATTAGTCACATTTTATAAACCAGACTTTTGTCTGATAAGAGATATCAATTTATTTTTTACTAAATCTCTTATTTTCTTTTTATGGTCACCATAAAAAAAGGGGTTAATGAGGTCATATTGAACTTTTCCCTTTCTATGCAATACAATCTCATCACTTACGGTATTTAATCTAAGGACAAGGGTAATGTCGATCTCTACAAAATGAACTAGACTCTTACCGAACTTAAAATCCTTGCCCTCATCATTCCCAAAGGATAACAGTACATCCAATAATCGTATGCTTTGCTTGATATATGGAAGTTGAAATAAATGATCAAACAGAATAGCATATATTCTTTTCTTTTACTCCACGGGCATCGGCATAATTAGTTTCTTAGCAACCTTGATGTAGTAGCTAAAAGAACATCTTTTGTTGACTATATTGCTTGGACTAATATACATTTTTTTTACCTTTCCTTGTTGCTGCCATCATAAAACTGCATAATCAATAAATTTAATTAATATATATTAGAATTTAGAAATATCATTGTCATATCACAAACATATAACAATGTAATTTATCGTGCATTCATTATTGATCATCATAAACCTAACAGAGTATATTAATGAATATTATATCAGAACAATCAAATAAATAAGGGTTATGAAATATAACAATAACTATATGAAATATGAGTTTTCTTGGTTCATTAACATCGTGGAAGAACTATTTTACTTATGCATTTATTATATTAAGTCTTTAAAGTAACTTCCGTCAAAAGATATGTAATATATTATATAGGTATTGGGAGTTATAGTTTTGGCCAATAAAGAGTTTTTGTTACAATGCTATCAATCCAGCAAGCGATAATTAAATACTCATAAAAAGTTTTTTGTGGTGTTTCTTTTATTAATATTAAAGCACTATGTTAAAGCTTATATTCTTTCTTTTTATAACTCTTAACTTTTGTTTCTCTCTTCTCTTGCACTAAAAAAAAGATATGTATTGTATGTACTAAAATAAGCTTTTAACTACAATAAAAATATCAAAAATCATTGATATAGTTTGTGTTAATTATGTACAGAAATGTTATGTCTGCATGATTCAATTTTTTTATATTGAATTTGATTAACTTAATTTATATTATACATGGTATAGTACAACTATATTTAAATATAACAATGCAATGGATAAAGAAGAAGATACCACGACTTATACAACGAAAAAATAGTAATACCGGAGAAAATAGACCAAAAGAGACTACCGCATCAGACTATACTGGAGAGAAGATGGATGGACTAGGAAGAGTTTTTATAAAAGAATAGATAGTAGAAAAGAGAGTGAGAAAGGATTCTCACAAAAAATAGATGGTGAGGAAGAGAGTGAGAAATGACTCATAAGAAAATGGATGCAAATGAAAGTTTAATGTTGAAAAAATAGGGATTTTTCGATGAGAAATGGAACAGCTAGATTGTTTTACGTGGAAGGGAATAAAACAGTAGTAGATTAAAAAATTTTGAATGAATGAAATTGTCAAATACAAAAATTAAAAATTAATTTTTAAATGAGATATATATATATATAATAGGGATTTTTCGATGAGAAATGGAACAGCTAGATTGTTTTACGAGGAAGGGAATAAAACAGTAGTAGATTAAAAAATTTTGAATGAATGAAATTGCCAAATACAAAAATTAAAAATTAATTTTTAAATGATATATATATATATATATATATATATATATATAGTGGATATTATAAGAAAAGTTGAATAGAGCCTAAAAATTAGCTAGTGGTCAATAAATTGGCCACCAGTTAAAAGAGTAATTCTTTGTGTACCGCATGTGGTACAACAAATCCGGCATGGCCTGCATCGTATGCTTTTATTGGTCCAAAAATATTCACGGTAGTATGATAGGACAAAAGCTGAGATGACTAGCATTAATTAAAATTTTCGTCCAGACCAAAATACTCTTATGACACCCTAGTTCAAAACCTACGAAATCCTGGTTCAAAAATGATCTAAAACAGTATTACGACATCCTAGTTCAAAACTTACGACACCCTAGTTCAAAACCTACGATACCCTGGTTCAAAAATGACTAGAAACAGTATTACAACATCCTAGTTCAAAATCTACGACATCCCTGCAGAAAATATAAATTAAAACTAGAAACAGTATTACGACACCCTAATTCAAAAGTTACGATACCCCAGTTCAAAACCTACGACATCCTTGCAAAAAAATATAAAATAAAACCTGAAACAGTATTATGACACCCTAGTTCAAAAGCTACGACACCCCAATTCAAAATCTACGACACCCCTGCAGAAAATATAAAATAAAACATAAAACAGTATTACGACACTGTAGTTCAAAAGCTACGACATCCCAGTTCAAAACCTACGTCATCTCTGCAGAAAAATTTAAAATAAAACATGAAACAGTATTACGACACCCTAGTTCAAAAGCTACGATATCCCAGTTCAAAACCTACGACGCTCCTGCAGAAAAATATAAAATAAAATCTGAAACAGTATTACGACACCCTAGTTCAAAAGTTCGACACTCGAGTTCAAAACCTACGACATTCTTGTAGAAAAATATAAAATAAAATCTGAAACAGTATTACGACATCCTAGTTCAAAAACTATGACATCCCAATTCAAAACCTACGACATTCCTGCAAAAAAATATAAAATAAAATCTGAAACATCATGTAAAAAAGGGACTGAAGGAAAGGATATTTTAGTTTGGACAAAAAATTTAAATAAAAATTAAATAGTAATTAATTCTAGTCATGTTTAATTTTTATCCTATTATATTATAATAAATATATTTTGATCAATAAAAAAATATGGTGCAGATCATGCAGGATTTCTCGCACAGCACGCGGTGCGCAAAGATTTTTTCCCAGTTAAAATCCTCAAATTTTTTTCAATTTTGACACTCCACGGTCCAACAAGAAGTATAGGTTCAATGACGTGGCGGCTCACCATAGCACAGACTACTCCGTCGACGAAAATAAAAAGCGTGCCCTACGACGTGTCAAAATAATTCAGTGCCCGCGAGCACCCGAACGCCTCCACCATCCCACTTCTCCAAATCCCCCGCGCTCTATCGCTTAACATCCTCTCGAAGGGGAATCAAGGAGGTGGAAGAAGAAGATATGAATGAGGACCGGATCGATTCCTGCACCTCCGCCTCCGACACCACCGCCTCCGGCGAGAAGGACCCCTCCGCGGCCCCCTCCCCTCTCCTCCACCCCCGCCGCGAGCTCTTCGAGCACGGCCTCCTCCCCATCTCCAAGCTCATCTTCTCTGACGGAACCCTAACCCTAGCCTCCCTCAAGAACAAGCTCCTCCAGCGATCCATCCCCTCCCCCGACCGCGTCGACGCCTCGATCATCGCCGACGCCCTCCAGATCTCACCCGACATCGCCCTTCTCGTCCTCGACACCCTTTCCGCCATCCTCCCCTCCGATTCCGGCTCCGCTGGCACCGTCGACGTCCACGACCTCGTTCTTTTTCTCTACATACAGTCGTATAAGCGCCTCCTTCCTCGGGCGCACAAGGACTCGGCTGCGGTTGCCGATGTCTGGCCCGCCACTTCGGCTTTCGATAGATACCTATCCGCCCTCTCGCCGCTTCAGGTAGGGGATTTCTTTCCGTTCACATCTCTCTTTTTTACATCTCTAACATTCGATCCAAACAAGCTGCTTTAGATGTCGTGTTGCTGCTTTTGATTTCGTGTAGTTGCAAAATAAAATGATGGAATTGATGATTTCTACTACTGCAGACCGGGGGACAAAGTTAATGCAATAAGTAATACAGCACAAGTGTTCGATGGTGCGTTAGATGTTGGGCGGTATAGTGCTGCAATTACCGTTTCATCGGAATTAATTTATGTAGCAATCTAAAACTGTTGCTCACCCAAATTGATCTACATGTAATAAAAAACAGTCATTGTCGCAGGTAAATTAAAACATTTGGAAGAAGGATTTTAATTAGGACAAAAAAGTTCAGATTAGGTTGTCTTTGTTTTCTAGAGGACATTCGGCAAAACGAGAAAATCAGTGAAAACTGACGGTAAATTATAAAAATGGTTCTTTATTAGTTATTTTTACTATAGAGCTAATGCCATCAGCTTCCTCCCCTTCTTTTTTTTGGGGATGGGAATGACTCCAATGGTGCTATATCCAGTCATTTACAGTATACTTGACTCCATTAGAGTTCATCTAGTACACTAGATAACTGTTGAAAGTGTCAGATTGTATATCAAAAATTTGTGGCAAGCCAATAAACAGACTTGTTAAATATCTGGCCAAAAAAGGTTCTGTTTTAGGTCTTGTTAAGAAAGCCTCAAAAGAAACTTTGTTCTCAACAACATTCTGTATCTGCTAAAGCATAGTAGTAGCATGTAGGTGACAAGGAATTATGATGATGTGGTTTCTAACGAAATATTTGGATAGCTGATCAATGGATCTCAGGGTGTGCATAATGTAGCAGGCCCATCTCCCAAACATCTATTTATGGCAGAAATGTAATATGAAAACTTTCTTAACAGTATCTCTTAAAATTCTTGTTGAGTAGTTCTTGTGGGTGATGAGTTTTGATGAAAGATTCCAATGATGTAAATCTTGAGACATGTTTCTTGTTTACTGCTGTCAACATTGTTTCCAACCGCATTCATGTTAAGAGTGCGAGGTCCTTTATATCGAGCTTTTAAATAAATGTTCCTGGATCATTTTCTTGATGTAACAGAAACTTGTTTATTATCAACTATTTTCACTTTCTGGACTGCACCTTTTTTTTTGGTTTGTTCTTTTTCTTTCACTTTCAAGGTTGATAATGGGATGTTGAAGCAAATTTGCAACTGCAGAGATTTGCTGCTTTGAATTGCCACAGACTTTTTAAGATAAAATTGTTGGTACAATCATATTAAATCAATACAATAATGGCAAAGAGATGAAAGCAATTGAAGAATAAGTATAGACCATAAATGTCTCACATTAAACCCTTTTTTGTTTTCTTGTAGTTTTTTATGATTATATGATTAAAGATTAATCTGTAGGAATTGTCATTTGCTGATCTTCTGAAATAATCATAATGAAAATCTCTTTTACAACTGGACCTGATAAGTTACATGACCTTTCCCCTTTTAGCGATCATATACTATAGGGTTGTTTTGGGGTCTTGTGGTTTATTGCTGCAAATATCTGAACTTCTTCATTTGATTGGTTTTACCCCCCAAAAGCATGGAGTTCCTTTGAGCATGCACTTTCTTAAGATCAACATAATGAATGGAGCATTTCAGTTGATGAGTTTAGAAATTAATTCTCATATTGTCAAACTTTTGCAGAACGTTGAAAGTTGTAAGAAGGAAACCTTTCATTTAAATTGTCAAATTCAATCATGTTGCCTCAGCTTTGGATATCGTCAATTGCTTGTATTCAATTATTACAGCTCTTATAACAGATTCCTGTAAGATTTATGATTTTGCTAAGAATTTACTGCCTTTGTTGTAATTTTGTACGTTCAACATTGCAGATTGTATGCAGTAATAGTCGTCGTTCTATGCCTTCACAAGTGGATGAAGAAACCCATCAATTATCATATTTACAGAAGCATATGGCCAATATACTTACTCTATTGGCAGCGTCAAGTGAAGGCGATGGTGATGAGTCTCTGGTTGTTACGCTAGGATATACTGCTTTTTTTCCCCCTCCATTCTTTTACTAGTTGTTTAAAATATTTTCTCTACTGAAATTATTATGTCTTAAGGATAAAAGCATATAAAACATGTTTTGAATTACAATCTTTCTGTTTTCTCATGATGGGAATATGTTAGAAGTGTACATATTGTTTAATTTAGTAAGTTATGTGGGCCAACATTTGACTTGATGTAGATAGAAATTCTGATCTGAGATTTTCCCAATCCAGATCATAAATGGGGGTGTGCAATCAGAATTACTTTCAAACTTTGCAGAAATACCTGCAACAGATTGAAGCCTTTATCAACTAGAGGTAAGTATTTTGCCCCCGATGGATAACAAGGATTGAAATACCAGACATACTTGCTGTATATATCAAGGTCTGTTGAACCGGTACCGGGACCCATACCGGTCGGCGGGCGGTACGGTACGGTCCGTATAGTACCGTACTGGCATGTATACTGACATGCCAAATTAAAAAAAAAAAAAAAAAAAAAAAAAAAAACTTTCTCCCCCCTCTCACCGAACCGACCCAAACCGGGCTGAACTGAGCCCGAACCGATCCTAACCGGGCGGTTCGTACCGGTACTGTACCGTACCGTACCGGTATGGAAAAATTTTTTTTTTTAATTTTTTTTCAACGGTCCGGTGTCCGGACCATTTTTTGATGGTAAACCGTACTGGCTCTTGGCCGGTACGGTATCGTACACTTCGTACCGAGCGGTACGGGATGGTACCGCGAACCGTATGTACCATACCAGCTAGAAACTGGTATCTTGCGCCCCCCTTGAGATTGATTCCTAGGTGAAACTGTCTGAACAAGCCTAAGCTGTCCTGAGCCAGCCATGAATTGACCTCGTACTGCTCACTACTGAGCTTAAAGTTGTCATGACACATGTTTTTCGACATACTACTAAACTGGGCACGATGTCTTTATGGTCTGTACTGGAGTAATACTGTATCATCTGATGACTGGAATGGTCCCATAGGGTAGTTTCTAAAACCTTGAAGGATACAACAAAAGATGGGGAATACTAGAGAGGGAACATGCCTGGAATTTACAGTTTCAGTCCAAAAATTACAACCATAGATAACCCTTCCCCCTTTTTTAAATTCTGAATTGTTAAACTGGTGCAATTTTTATGTCTATGCGACTCTGTTGATTGAGATTATATTTATGTTCATCTTGCACTATGTATCTGTGATGCAATAAGCAGGTTGTGGGCAGGTCTGTGATGCATCCCAATCATCATAGATAAGGGACACATGAGAAGTAGAGAGACATTTATGTTTAATCTTGCTTTGCTTTTGTTTTGAAATTTATGTAGAGTCATTGCTACTTTATTGTGCACTTCTAGTTTACTTTTTTGCACCAAATTTTTAGAACAATGTATAATTCTTTGTTCAGAATGTAATAATGGTCCAAAAGTCCATTCCTTTTTTCTGTATTGTCCATGATTTACTTATTTATTTAAAATAAATAAATATGTATCTATTTACATATCAAGCCAATGTTCCTGTTGCGTACTATGGCTCTTCAAAAATGTTATATCAGAGCCTGATGCTTGTCTTAAGTCAACCATTTGGATCATGTTTGCCAATAGAAGTGTAATTTTAGCTTGTTTGTAGGTGATACCATTGGAAAGGTTTGAGCACCTTGGGTTCCTGATTCAGTTCTCTGAAGGAATTCCATTGAGGGAGGCTGCTCCCTTTTTTGCAAATTCAGATCCAGAGATGCCAGCTGTACCTGTCCCTGCTGCCCATGTTCATGACTGGGTTTTGCAACACATAGCTGTTTCGTTAGAGCATAACACTGAGAGAGTATCAGCAAAAGAAAATGGTCCGCAAAATTTCTCAGATCAGGATGTGCCTATGTTTGATGCCTCTGTAAGTCGGTCAAGGGTACAAAGCAGCAGCTCACCAACTGTGACCTCTATGCAAATCAGCCCAGCATATTCTAGAAGTCAAACTTTTGTAGAGGGTATATCAAAAGCTTCTGTGGTTAAGCAGGAATGTGATATTAAAGGACATTCTCTAAAGGTAGTGCTACATCACCAATTCTTTCATCAACATATTTGCATATTGATCCTTTGTTATTTCTATGGTGCATACTTGTTCATTGCTTAGTCTGATGATCACAAGTTTAGATTTTGCCTTGCCTATACAATTTTGATTGTAACACATAAGCATTGTATAATGTCTATTTGATGAGCTAATTTTTAATCAACTCTTTGAAAATATAGATGATACATAGCCTGACTTTTGTAAGTTTTAGTTTGTTGCCCAGCTAGACAACTCAAGAGGGGGGATGAATTGGATTTTTCAAAAATTTAACTCAAATATGTGTTGCCTTTGAACACTTGTAGAGTAATGGTGAGCAAAAATATGTGTTATAGCAATTCTATAATAGAATGCTGAAAGTAAAAGCAAGTAAGTAAGAGATCATACACAAATACACAATTTTTATAGTGGTTCGGTGTATCCAACACCTACATCCATTTTCCAAGCTTCCTTTTGAAAATTTTCACTATAATCTCTCTAAGATTACAGCTGGATTGTTTTACCGGGCTCATAATCCAAAACCCGTATAGCCAATTCCTAGCTAAACACCTAATTTCAATCCTCAATTGAAGTTAAAAAAATAAAATAATCAAAAAAAGAGAATATGAATACAAAACTTCTTGAAATGAGCAAAAATGAAGCAATAATATACTAAAAAGGAGACTCTTATAAATTTATGAAATCTTCAAAGCTTGTTTTCTTGCTGAGAAGTCAATGATTGGAAGTCTTTTCAGGTAGTTGGGAGTAGAAGCTCTTAAATCAATGTTCTTTGGCTTTTTTCTCTTTATTCTTAACTTTCACTTGATGGCTCAATGAATATTCTCAGTTCTTGTTCTTCAATGAGTTTGGTGAGCTTTTAACATGTTTTCAGAGCCAAAAAGTCAGTTTTTAACTGTTGGGAGCCGAAATAGAGCCATTAGATTCAAAACTAGATAATTTTAAACTTTTTGCAGAACTAACCATTATACTGTTGGCAGTTCTTGAGTCAACTCAGATCACATTTGAGTTCGCTCGCTCCACAAGTGAGTAGATTCGGTTTCAGTTCTCCAAAATTCATCTTTTTGTTTTTCACCATTAAGCCGGCTCAGATTGTTGGGGTCGACTCGGTTTTCATTCATTCAGAAAATTAGCCTTTTGTAGAGCATTGTTGGGTTGACTCAGATAATTGGGATCGATTCGGTTTTCATCCGAGTCGGATCAATTGATATTTGGATCGACTCCGTTGTCAGCCTTCAAGATATAGCTTGTGTAATTTTCTATTTTTCTTGTTGAGTCGACTCAGCTTCTATTTGAGTTGGCTCGGCAGCATGCCAGTTGAAACTCTTTGTTTGTTAAGCTGAAACTTTGTGTAAGGCTGAAATTTTAAGTCTTTAAAAAATTTATAATTGCACATCCCAATACATTGTTTGTTCTTGAATTTCACCGGCTTTTCCTTTTCTTTGGGGCTTCAAAAACATATCTTTTACATTAAAATTTGTTACTCTCAAACTTTTCTTTTAAGACTTTGTCATTTCCTAAAACATGAACTTATCCAACTTATTAGTTACATTATATACTCAAATATTTTGTTATTTATCAAAATCAATCTTTGCGGCCAATATAGTTTATATGTTTGATAAGATGTCAAACTATGTTTTAAGAACCAATATTGAGTTTCATTACATACCTAGTGAATCATGTTCTCATAATTGGATTCTGAGTCTTGAATATCATCCCTCTAGAAACCAAATTTTCATTGCCTGATCACAACTTACTATATTATGGAAAAGCTTGACTCCCACCCTGCTTTCTCTTTTTCCTTTTCCCCTTCATTTCCTTCTTTTCTTTCACTTCCACCCTCTTTGCCTTTGTATTTTCAATGGATGGCATACAATTTCATCTCCAAAGTCCATTGGTTGTTGATGTTGTAATAGTCATCTCTGTTAGCCCGGTTGTGTAGGTGTTTGAACAAATCCTAGGAATTCATAACGTTGGAAGCCAACATATTTGAATTTGTAGGCTGAAGCTAACTGATGTAATGTCGAAGCCTATGAATTCTTCTATCAACGGTTTGGGAGGACTGACTTAACATAATGGCCCTTTTTGAACAATTTTTTGGATGCTCACCTACTTCATGAGTCATACCGCATTTCTTTTTATAAGAACACAGGATTCACAAACAATATGAACTTTTCTTGAAGTTGAAAATTGAGTGGAATTTATCTTTCCCAAATATAACAGAAATATGCAGATAAATAACTCCCAGGAGAATGAAGAGAAATCACACTTTGAAGAACTTGTGACTTTTCAGGAGAAAATGAAGCCACCATCATGTTATCTGGAGTCTGAAAGCCAAGTCATGATGCTAATGTGGGAATTTATCAGATATTACAACAAGAGAGTTCTTTAGGGAGCAATATTTAACAGTACAGTGACATGATGAAGGTGCTCAAATTGCTGTCTACTTCTTAAAAGACTCCATCATGTATCGGGAAGTGGAAGCAACTTTTAGAGAGCATCCAGTAAGTGGGAGAACGGATAGTTGACACCTTACCAGACTGAATGTACCAGTCATCCAAGGGAATGTATAGGTAGCAAGGGTTGTAGAATGGAAAACAAAAAAGTTGTTTTCTTTGTGAGGTAAATCAAAAAGCCTCTGAGCATGGAAAAAGATTGCCTTCCCCACTCCATACCATTGTGCTGGATTTCATTTTTTTGTCTGAATTTCTAGAATTCTTATGAACTTGACATCAGAACAAGGGAAGGAAGTTTGCCTTCACTGCACTTAGTCCCAAGAAGGATAGAGTGGGGAGTTTTTTTGTACTTTTGACCTTACTCTTTAAATGTGTCCTTAAATAGCAACTCAGATATTTGCCAAAATGATTTTATGTGATCATTTTACATCACTAAAGTGTTCTTTAGAGGAGACATATGATTTGCTTGGTAAAGAATGGAATTAAATTCTAGGAGCATTTAATAGCATGACCTATGAAAAGTGTATGACATGGTTGATTTGAGCATGATGGAGGTTTCTGAAAAGATGTAGGTCATGCACGTTGTGTTTCTTTGGTTTTGTTTGTGTTGTGACTAAGAGGACTTTAAAAAGATTTTTAGTTCTTTGACATATGCAGAAAGATTTTAAGTGAAATGTTGCTAATGGCTATGATAGTTAACTAGGTAGAAGTCTTCAAGTTTCCACTTTTTCAATTCTTTTTGCATTTGGTGATCATTATTTCTTCATGGACCATCATTGGATGGATTCAATTTAAAAATTTTGAATTTTGGGTGGTCCAAGTTGATGAGATATTGTTCTTGCGAACAAAACTGATTCCTTTATTTTTTTAGAATTATTAATAAATTTGTTGGCATAGGTATCACCAGATTCCCACCACAAGCCTTGTTACCTTGTATTAAAAAAAAAAAGAATAGAGAAATGCAGGATCATTCTGTTGCACAGACTGTTTCTTGGAGCAAGGCAGATTGGTGCAACATTGGACTACATCCATGCAGAAACTTGCGCACCTGATTTGGGAGCATTGTCATAAAAGCAAACTTATGATAAAGTTAAGTTGCTGGTGTAGGATTGCTGATTACATGCTAATGAGTGACATGTACGGTTTCACTGTAATGCTCAGGTACTAACATGATCCTTCAAGCCCTCAACTTGAATTTGGATGGAACAGACAGATTCTAGAACTTTATATTCTTATTGCTTTGAATGAAAAGAAAGCATGTTAAATTATAAACAAGAGCTAGAAGGAGTTTGAGATAACTAGTAGCTTTACCTTACTATTGAAGGTTGTTTGACATTCAAAATCCATCAGAGCTGTCAAAAGGTTGTTTGCAGCTCCCCAGAAACCACCAGGTTGCTGTTGAATGGTCTTCAGAGTCTATCAGAGCTTGCTTGGATCCATGTAGAGAGGACATTAAAATTTGCCTAAGAGTTAAACTTATTTATTTTCTTGACATTAAAGTTTGCCGAAGAGTTAAACTTATTTATTTTCTTGAATTAAAAAAAAAAAGTGTGAAAGAGGATATTATAGGCTCCGGCATCTTACACCGATGGGAATCTGTGGATTCACTGAAAATTTGATTTGAACTAGGACAAAATTACAAAAAAAAAAAAAAATCTAGAAGCCAATTTCTAAGCTATTTACAGTTTGAACACTATTGACAACAGAGTTACCACCATTAGTTAGGCTGGAACTCTGGCCATCTGAAGGATTTGGACAGCTGAAGCTCTGAAGGTCTGACTCTAAGGTTGGCAGAGCTTGTTGACATGACCTTCTAGAAGCCCTTACTAGACTGGGGTTCAGATGGTGTTCCTGCTGTTGTTCGAGGGTTTGTATAGATGCTTGTGCCATCTGACACTCTGACTTAAAGTTGGCAAAGGAATTCTTATCAAACTCGAGCTTGACTTGATCTCAAGTCATGCATGACCAATATCAGCATTTGAATGGTGATACTGCTGCCTAAGCTCTGGACAGCTGGATTCCAGGCACAGTTTTACCATGCATTTGGGACTACTAAAATTCTTGGGCCTTGTCAGCATGCCATAGGGCATATCTGGTGCTAGTCTGACCAGGCTACCAGTTCTTCAGTCTTCTCTATGGTCTCTTGAAGGTCTGAGCCACATATGAGGGTAGTTAGTCCAACTTGCACCAGATTAGCTAACTTAACATGAAATAAGTTGTCTGAAAACTATCCTCTCCATTTTTTTGTTTAGTTTGTTTTATTTATATTTGTTTGATAGTTCCTAACTTCATATTATAAATTATGAACTTATGATTTTGACAAATTCTCCAAGGATTCCTTCCCATCCTCTCTATGGTTTACCTTAAGTTACGATCTGATAGATTGCATCCATCATTTCTGGATTTGCAGTTAGTATGAATAATATCTAACAATTTTTTGAAAATGGCATGAACAGGAAACAAATTATAAACTATTTTCATGCCATATGTAGATACACTAACATATCTGCTGGACAATTTTCTTTGTTTCCTCAACAATGCTGTAATCCTAAAGCTTTTATTACGAGATACTCCCACATGCCTTATGTATGCTGAAAATTTTAATTTTAATTAAATTCTTTGAAGCCTGATTTTGTTTTGGCCATCGCAATTAATTGTCATTTACAGGTTTTAAACTGCCATGACTCGGTGATATACATACTAGCACCGTTGAGGTATGCTACTGTTTATGGATGTTTTGATGCAACCATCATTCTTGGTGCTATTGGTAAGGTATGTTTGGTACTTTTGGGTGATCTATCATTACTATCATTTCGGTAAAATTTTATAGAAGTTTATTTATTTTCTTTTTTTTTATGAAACTCATCAATTTGAACAATTTCTTTAAATATGTTGGATAATACTGTACGTTATTGTCACATGTTTCCCAGTTTTGAGTTGTGTGTAGCTATTAAATGCATCAATTTGCACAATTTCTACATGTTTTTAAAGTAATTCTGCACACTGTTTTGTTGCTTTTCCTGGGTTCATGTTTTGTGGAGCTGTTAAGTTCATACTGTGAAGGATCTTCCACCCAGTGTGTATAATCTGATAATCCTCCTCCAACTTTTCAAGCTTTGTAATGCTAGCACCACTTGCTATGCATAATTTGTCAAGATCAATCCATCTTCCCTTGCAAATAATGTTTTCAGTATTCTATTAAACGCGGTTTCAAACTTCCAGTGTAGTTAGACTTGTAATCAAGAGGAAGAACTTCTGAGGAATATTATTTATTCACTGTATGAGGCTTGTAAAACATGCTAGGTGCTTGTTAGAGATATTTAATGCCTTCTAGGTTTATAATTTAAGAACCTTGGCTAAAAGTAAAGAGTATTATGGCTTTACTTTGGAGAGGAAGAGAAGGATCTTGTGGTATTTACCATCCATTGAAATTGGAGTTTGAGGGATTGTTAAGTCTGGGGTAGATTGTCATACTTTGGTGAATAAATGGATGGATCATATTTGCTTATCCATGATAAGAGCTATACTACCAAGGGAAGTTTTCTGTTGGTGCTTATTGGAAGAATCTTAATATCAGCCACTGGAGGATAATTGATTTCATAAGTTGCAGTATGTAGTGTTTGGAGCTTCCCCCTTGATGTGCAGTCTTGGTTTGGTCTTGCTGGATGTTCAGTATCCATTGCTTTCAGTACATGGCTGTTTATTGGAAATGGAAATGCATTCTAGTTGAGGATAATTTTCATAAAAAAATTTTGGTTGATGTGTTTTACCATAAAATACTTGGACCTCTTATAATATTTTATCTTCATTGCACATCAAGATATGTTAGGGTCGTGGATGGGTTGAGTATTGTGCCAGTGCTAGATATGCAACACATCACCAGTTAATTTGATATAACCCTAACTTCATTGTTAACCATGACTCTTCCTCTCCCCCTTATTATCTGTAGTGTTAGTAGTCCACCATCGCCATCTATCACCGTTGTTTCTCTCATTATCACCATCACCCATTCACCTTGCATTATCATCTTTGTTTATCAAGTTTCTTTTTTCCCATAATTTAGCTGTATAATCATGTGATCCCAATATAAATTTGTTATGCTCAAAACTTTGTTATGAATTCTACTCAAATGATAATGGTTGAAAAATTTGACTTTGGATATTACTGGACTGAGGGTCTTCATTTGCTTAGGAAAATGATCAAGTGTTGTGATACCACCTCATTTATGTAACCTTTTATTTGAAATTCTCATCCCCTAACGTTCCTGTTAGGTTTTTTTCTTTGCTTGGGCCAGCTACTTATAATACTTTGTGCCAAAGCATTTTGGTGTGATTTTTCTCTCCCCATCTTGCATTACTTCCCAAGACTCATTTGCAAAGTACATACACCAAACATCTCTAACAAGTTGAAAGAGATCAAAGCTTTAAAGCTGAATTAATGTGTGCCTGTTAAACTGTCATCATTTTCTTCACTAGTCTTTTTAAT
Source organism: Areca catechu (assembly GCA_021397845.1). Taxonomy (NCBI): domain Eukaryota; kingdom Viridiplantae; phylum Streptophyta; class Magnoliopsida; order Arecales; family Arecaceae; genus Areca; species Areca catechu. Next base: position 32,743,472 of record CM038045.1, read on the forward strand.
TCGTGTCAAAGGAAAAAAATGTTGTTAGAAAAGAAATGGAGATATTCAGAACAATGTCTGAACTGACTAGCTTTTATTTTAATTTATTTTTGATGTTTTTGGAAGATGAAATTTGACAACTTTCATGTTTGTTTCACTTCGTTACTGTGTGGGATGTTTTTTTGTGCGTTTTTTTTAGCTAACAATAGGCACTGAAGCCTAAAGGATTTTATTGGAATAAGAGAGACTTGGAAAAGCAAGATGAAAGTAATAAAAGAAGAGGAAGGAAACAGTGTTTCAATTCATTACTGTGTGGGATGTATTTTTTCCTTTTTTTGGTTTTTTTTAGCTAACCAGAGTGCCTAAAGGATTTTATTAAAATAAGAAACATTAGGAAAAGCAAGAAAGAGGTATTGAAAGAAGACGAAGAAAACAAGGAAAAGAAGGGACCCAAAAATCTGGTAAAGTATATTAACAAACTGCCCAACTCTAATCTGTTTCATGAATCCCGTAAATGCAGCAACATCCTTCTCAGGCACCAGCATCAGCCAAGATTTCGGCAACATCCTTACCTTCTGGACCAAGCCCATCACTCCAGTGCCTTCATTTCTAAATATCCTCCTATGCCTCTCTAACCAAATTTGCCAGTGAACAGTTGCCACCAACATTAACCACCCTTTTCTCCAACTCTTGACCAAGCTCGATCTGCAGTTGCCCCACAAATCTGAAACTTGGGTGATCTTCTAATTTTGAGGAGCCTTCGAAAGTGCTTCCATAAGCATCGCATCTCACAAACAAACAATCTACAGACTCATTCTCCCTACAGAGGATGCGGTTAAAAGGCAGATTCCATTTCCTCTTCTTCATATTCTCTCCAGTTGACAACCTATTATCTACTAAAACCGAATGAAAAACCCTTATATTTTCAGGGATAGCATTCCTCCAGCTTAACAGAACAATAAGGAGAAAGAACTCCTCCCTTTCGAAAAAACTTGTAATACTCTTTAGTTGCAAAAATCCATGTCTCGTTCCATTTCCACATCATCGATCTCTTTCATTTGATAAGGTCACCTGATGAAGCAACTGACCCAACTCAGTAACTTCTTCATCCTCCTCTGTTAATAGATATCTGACCTTCAGGCTAAACAGAACGTTCTCCACTCACCTCTGTTACATAATCAGCCACCAAACTATTCTGATTCTCTGCAAGCTGAAACAGTCTAGGAAACATCTGATTCAATAAGAGCTTCCCTACCTAACAATCCTTCCAGAACAGAGTGTCTTCTCCACTTCCCACCTTTACCTTTTATTCCTTAAAAAACTCTCTTCTATTTTCTGGATAGGTCTTGTATTTTTCTAATGTACAAAGAGGAACTACCCAACCTCCTTTTATAATTTCTAAGCTTGATCAAAAGTTTCCAAGGTAAGCATCTCTCTTGATGTAGACACCACCACTACTTTGGAAGACATCAGCTCTTCATTGAACAATTTCAGATCATTGACCCCGGCCCCTCTTCCTCTTTCAGCCTATCAAACATCCTCCAATTAGCTAGATGCTGGCCCCTTTTTGACTCCTTTCCCTTGCTGGAGGAAGCCTCTTCTCAGTGCATCAATTCTCTTCCTAACCCAATTTGGTAACAGCAATGCAGACATGAAGTACACTGGAATAAATGAGAGTACATAACTGACTGCAGCCTCCTCCCAAGGAAAGAAACCTTCTTTTCCATCCAGCCAACTTCTTTTCTACTTTCTCAGTTAACATCTGTATGGGATGAACTTTGATAATCATTTTAACAGATTGTTAATCCACTTTTGGAATTTTTTTTGTTCCACATGTTGGTTTTTTGTATGTAAGAAATAAAGATTACTGTTTCTACATTTGTCTCTCATATGTGTATGCATACATGTTCTATACTCTTTCCGTTAATAATAAATAACTCATTCATTTATGCTTCTACCTTGCCATTCTGAAATTATACTTATCATTCATGCATTTTTTCAGGCTGTGAGAGTAGAGCATTGTGAAAGGGTACAAGTTATCGCAGCTGCAAAACGCATTTGTATTGCTAATTGCCGTGAATGTGTGTTTTTTCTGGGGGTAAATCAGCGACCTCTTATTGTTGGGGATAATCATAAACTACAAGTAAGCAAGTTGTTGTTCATGCTGGTGCCTTCGTTTTTGTCTACCTGTTTATTATTCATACATACATATGTACAAGAGTGTTTGCTTGCACGGACGCATGAATGATGGAGTCCAATAATGCAGGTTGATCATGGCAGAGATGTGTTTTGGTGCATGTATTGTAGAATTCATTGAGAATAGGTTGAGGGATGTGAACGTCTAAAGTTTTGGAGTTGAATCAATTAAGTATGAACTATGAAGTGAGAATTGACCAAGATGGTCAGGAATATAAATAGAATCTGGTGGTTCATCACAAGGAGACAGACTCAGATCCTTTTGAATGGTCACAGAAGAAGAGGGAAAAAGTAATAACGTGGATGAAAGTTGTGTGAAATAATTTGGAAAAGTTGGTTGTGACCAGACCATAATTGGAATGAATGATTAAAAAGGACTCTTTGAGGAAGGTATCTGACAGTTAGGAGAAAGGGCTTGTTAATTATGTTTATAGTTGATCATGAATTCTGTTGGAAATATATCTTCTAGTTATGTAGTAGGTGGCTCCAGGCAATAGAATATGGGCTCCATGCAATAGAACAGCTTGCCTTGAATTTGGCAGCCAACAAATCCTAGTAGCCACAGGTCCTAGGTCCTGCAAGCTATATTTAATACCTCCATTATTTAAAGAAAGAAAATAAATCCTTCTACTTTAGCAAAAGAACCATACCCATGTTATGTATTCCCCCCTCCCTATCTTAAAAATTATTTTCTTGATCTTAAAACTTTTGTTTTAGTCATGCTTGACAATATGGCTTATAACCATCCAATTGAAAGGAAACTAAAAAATGTTGTTAAATTTGAAACACATTCTCAAACCTAGGGTTTTCGAAACTATGCCGAACCATCCGATTTGGCTTGTACCAAACTGTATTAGACCTGAATCGGGTCAGTTCGTCTATGAAAATCAGTTCCGTGGCCAAACCGGCTGGAACCGTGCTGAATTGGGTGGTTTGGCGGGGTTCCAAGCTAAACTGAGCAGTTCAGCTTGTTTTTTCTTTTTCTTTTAAAGTGGAGAGGAGAAGGCTCGAGACTTTTCCTCTTCTTCCGACTTATTTCTACAGTAAAAAAAGAGGAAAACACAAATCAAAGATTAATTATATGATAGCTTTTTTTCTACTTTACCCTCGTAAAGTCTATAAATATCTTGTTTTGTCCATATGAATCTTTTGAAGTATTTGATTTTGGATGACTAATTTGTCAAAAAATTTCAGTAATATCATAATCTAAATCTTCCAAACGTAACTTACCATATCTTGTCCTATTTTTTAGTTAATTTTTATCAAACAAAAATTTGCTTCTTAATTTTTTAGGACAACATTGGTGAGGGTCAATGTCTTGGAACAACATTGGTGAAAATCAATGTGTTTCATCTGGAAGGATTTGCAACAATTTATTACTTATTTTCATTAAAAATTTTTAGTAGGCTTTTGGATGAAGAACATCACATTTATCAAAATTTGTAAGTTTTTTTGCACAGAAAATACTTGCATAGAATTTTTTGCTTGAATTGGCTAATAGATGCTCATGAATATCCCAACTTGACTATTATTTTAGGAAAGTAATGTACCACTGTATATATGGAAATAGAGGAAAGCACAACTATAATTATATAAAGATGAAAAAGGCATCAACACATTTGAAAAAAATGGACAGTACAAGAAAAAATCATATTTAGTCATTTTATACCATAATAGTATATTTCATAAAAATCCTTGATTTATGATGATTTATCTATGGCTAGCATATGAAAATGGAGAAAAACACGCAACATAAAAATGCAAAAGGCATCTAGATAGTTGAGAAAATAAGTAACCATATTAGCCATTTCATATCATAATAGACATTTTGAAAAAAAAAAAGTAACCATATTTTTTTCTCATGCCATCATATGAAAATGGAGGAAAGTACATTATATAAAGATCGAAATGTATCAATGCATTTGAAAAAAAAGGAATAGCATGAAAAAAAATTATATTAGCTTCATATTATAATATTATATTTTATAGTAATTATCCGTGATTCGAGATGGTTCAGCTATGGCTATCATATGAAAATGGAGGAAAGCATATTATATAAAGATGGAAAGGTATCAAGACATTTGGAACAACAAGTAACAAGATAAAAAGGCATCAATTTGGATTTAGAATTACTTAAGAAATTTTAAAAAATTGATTACATAGTATAACAAACAAAAACAAGAAAGAAAAGCAGGAAAAAAAGAGAGAAAAAATGGCGTATCGGTTTGACCGGCATGCTTGCACATACCGTGTGTATGGAACTGGTACCATATCGTACCATACCTATCGGCTATTAGTATGGGTACCGGTTCAGAAAAACTTGTTCAAAGTCCTTAGAATGAAGTCTTTCTTATATTTTTGACTTTTTTTTTGGTAGGGCCTAATTGATGTCACTGAAGAATATGTGTTGATGGACTTTGCTCCTCTTGAGAGAAGAGGATATGATATCTACTCATCTCAACTCCAAAATCAATGATGGGACATCCAAATTGGCTATTTACACTATGATCATGATCTATACCAAGGTTTTAAATACCAGTACAGAATCCATGTCATTCTTTTGATGGAATGCTATGGTATTGTTACCTACAGTATGACCAAAACTGATAGCTTCCAAAATAATAAAAAACCATAGGCATAGGTACTGACCGGTATAGTTGGTTCATTACCATGAGTATGCACCAATACAAACCAGCAAGATAGGTACATTTTGGTATAGCTGCTTTAGCATCCAAGCACCCATGCTAGTGCTAGTTTTGCACTGGAATTGTATGCACTGGTTGTACCATCCAGTTCCGGTGGTTTTTGAAACCATGATCTATACTACAAAAAATATCTAGCAATCAAAGTTTACATAATTTTGTGGTCTCTACCTCTGACACACAAAATGGATGGTTTTATTGAGCTAGTTTGCTAATACATGATAGAGCATTTAAATTGAGAATCCATCTTATTGATTATAACCTAGACATTTTAAACATGTATAGATTGAAAATTAATAGATTTAATGCTTAGATCATAGAAAACATGGCCTTAAATCATTTTAGCTGTTCATTTTTGCACTCACTTGGTACATAAGTTAGAGATTACCAAAATACGGGATTGTTGGTTTCTAGGCATTTCTAGTGATATAGCTCCCGAGTAACTTTGTGAATCTTCAATTTGAATGTCTTGTTATTGATTCTGGAATCGAGAGGAGTAGATACTTTCTCCTCTCAAGAGGAGCATAATCCATATATAATTATGCAATGATGTCACTATCTACTGATGGCAGTTGATTCTTTGCAGCCTAGAATACAATACTTTTTTCTTTGGTGATACTCTCTTTACCTCATTTGACTTCAGAATTGTTCAAGTGACTCCACCTCTCATATCCTCAATATGTCAGGATTCTAAATATGTAATACTTGATCTGCGAACATGCTCTGCCTTGCGATTGTGAAAAGAATTTAGACAAAGTAACCATCCTGGTTATGATTTCTGCTGGGAATCTATCAGTGAAAAAGGAAATTGAACTCCAGGTAACAACCCTGAAGTAATTTATTTTGAAGATAATCAATAAAGGACTATTCTGGAACCCATGCAACCTGTGCAATAGGATATAGACAACCTTTTGTAAGAATTTCATTTTAACATCATGTGTCCTGACAGTGGTCCAAAATATCTGGACTATGATGAGCACTAAGAAGCACCAGCACATGCAAAACTAACTTATTCTTTTGCATACGACAATAAAATATCAGTGCTAATTCAAATTATTAAAAAATAGATGTGCATACAGATCTTAGTTTTTCATTCAAGATTGAATTTCTGCCCCGCTTTGTCCAACAGGTGGCACCATTCAATACCTATTATTCTCAGTTGGAGGAGCACATTGCTCAAGTTGGTGTGGATTTAACTGTCAACAAATGGGATGAACCATTGGTGCTTGGAATGGTTGATCCTCATGATTCGTTATCTCACCCTGCCGGGGTTGCTGATGTCCAAGCTGAGTCTGCGAGATGCCTTGATGCTGATCAATTCATTATTTTTTTGGTATGCCTTATATTTCACTAGGCTGATCTGTGTAGACAGTGTTGTATATTTTTTTTCCTTTGACATTTTTTTTTTTTTTGAATTCTTGGACATCTTTCTTTTTTAACTTCTTATTTTATGAGGCATCAGTTAGTCCACCACAACTTTTTTGACTTGTCAACTCCCAATGTTCCTGATACCATTAATTTATATTTTTTCTCGGTTGTCATAATGAAATGTTTAACTGTTGCCCTAAATAAGAACCCTAACTTGATCTGCTGTTGGTAACTGCCTGTTGAATATTTGCCATTCCTCTCAAATGTGAAATCTGGTAACTTAATCTTTTATCTTGTGTCCAGATTCCGAAGTGCTTGGGAGCTGAATCTCCAAAGCCCACCAAATACATCCCATTTCGATTGCCTGAAATTTACTCACAGTCCCAAAAGAGAAGGGTAATATGTATGCTAGAATTTCAATACCGCATATTTTGCATGCACTGCTCCTTATGCTTAGGTTCTTTCTGTATTTCACAAAATTTTAACTCTAGTGTCACATTATAATTAGTCATTTTTCTGTCTAAATCAACATGTATGTTGGTTTTTATTAACAATTCCAATGCCGGTATTTGGCATTTTCTTTCTCTTACATGCAAGCTATCTATCGTATTTTTCTTCTAACTTATTTTCATATAATATAATTTAATTTCAGCATTCTGTTCTGAGTGATATCCAACGAGCTCTCAGGGATGTGCAACTTGATGCAAGTCGGAAACGAGACTTAGCAATGGCGTTGCATGTGCATTTTAAAGATTGGTTATATGGTAATTCTCAGATGGATAGTTTCTTTTTAACAAACCCCACCCCTCTGTATCTCTATCGCATGTCCAGAACATCAGTTAATCATTATGAAAAAAACATATTTTGACAATAGAATATTTATCTTTATACAACCCATATCCTTATGTATTTATTATTTTTTAATCAAAACATATTTCTGTTAAGAATATGCATGTCCCATAATGTCGTGTTCTAATATTAGATGGTGGTTCACTCATGATCACAAATTTCATAGCTAAAAGATCCGCAGCACTGATGATGCCTGTAATGCTATAGACAACCACCTTGTGTGTGCGCGCGCATATGTGTGTTGTGTGCATATGTGCATGTACAGCACTTGAATTTTGATACTTTTGTGACAGTAAAAAACTGTCTACCGCAAACACCTTTGGTTTCCCAAAGACATCGTGTAGGTTTTCCATGTTTATACTGGTGTGAATGGACGTGCAATTCCTAAAAAATTTAGTTGGCATTTTTTAATTGTTTGCTCCTTGGGACCACATAGTCAGGTTTTTTTGTGTTTATAGTTAAAGGTGGGATTCTTGAGTTCAGAATGTATTCTGCAACTGTAAACACTACTTTCCCTGTTAATACAATGGTGCAGCATGCTGCCATTTGTATTTGCCAATTAGGTTCTGCAGTATGATTATCAGTTTCTCCTTCGCGATGGTTCTAATTGCAGTTGTTTTATGGTGCTGAAAATATATCATATCGTTACTTGTTTCTCGTCTGCTGGTTTCAGTTGGGTATTCTCCTCAGCAACCTTATTCCATAACTCCACTCTGTTGTTGGGTTAACGTGTTTGTTCCGTTTAAATATTTTATCAAAATACACAAATATTGAACGATCAGGGGCTTTAGCCCCCCGATATAGACTATTGCATTTACCCAAGATTTTTTTTTTTTCGCTGTCCCCGCATTGCTACTGAGTTTTGAATTATTTTGGATGAGAGAACACCAAGTAGTGTTGGTCATAATACTCGAATTAGAAAAATAGGTATAATTTTATAGCATATTCTGATGCAATGAAACATCTGTGACTTGTTATCTGGTGTTATAATGTTTCATTTTCTGTTGCAATCAGTTAGATGGCCTGATTCCACGCTTTGTATCTGAATGATAACTAAATTTAACATTGAAGTGAAAGTAGCATAACTATGTTTTCTTGCTATGCCTGTTCATCTTATTACTAATTTGCCCATTGCATCAGATGATACCATATATGTTCTGGAGACACGCTAATGCTCATGTGGACTGCTGCTTTTTTTCAGATAGGAACAGGTAGAAGTTTGACTGTGCCAACTTTTTAATCTGTTTTGCAGCTTCTGGAAATATACGCCAGCTTTATTGTCTGCAAGGTGAGTGAACTGATGAGTATTTATTGTGGAAGGTGTAATCCTAGGCTTCCTAGGTTTTGTAAAGTAAGACCTCAGCTCAACACCTTTGTTGTGCATCCGAGCCACCGTCAAAATTTTCGTCCATTGCAGTTGCTGGGGTAATTCAGTGTATTTTATGACTGGATATATTACTCAATTTGTAGTGGGCCAACAGAAGCAACGGGAATATGCCTGCATATTCTTTTGTAATCTCAGATTCTGTTATTAAGGTGGGGTTTTTAGAATACACCTTAGGGCTTGTGGGTGGGTTGTGTGAGGATGTTGTGGTACATAACTGGGTGGAGATGCTGGTAGATTTGTTTCCTGCTGAGAAATAAATCAAAAATCAAAATCAACTTTTTTAATCTTGTGTAACAATTGATTTAGCATGAACATTAAAATTAGTACCATGGAATTAGAGTTTCTCTGCTAGCTGCTTGGCTTGAGTCTTGTGGTTAAAATTGTTAAATGATGCAGTACCATTGTCAGTAAATTACCTGGGCAATGTTTCAGATTTCATCAAGGGTATTTTTAATGATGTTTGCATGGGCCAATATTTGCTATTTTTTTCCCTGTAAACATTATTTGCTGTTGGGGCTACAATGCTGAGACTTTGTGTATGTGTTTTTGTCCACAGGCTTGTCTGGATGCTAGAATATGTTGTCTGTTGAATTTTGGATCCCTGAAGTGTGGAACCATCTAAAATAGAAATACACCAACGATCTTATTTATATATAGTATAATTTAAGATTAAGACTAAAGTACATTCAGGAGAAAGTTGAACTGAAATACTCTGATCCTAGTATATGTAATTCTATTGATGAGGATGAAAATTTGATAATTGGATGAGTCATGAATCAGCAACAGGAACCAGAACTTGATGAGCCAAGATCGTCTCCTCAACCAGCCAGTTTTGTAGCTAGCAAGGCTACGATGGATGCTGAACAATGGACAAGACAGTTGCATCTTTATCGAAACACTCAGTTCATTCAAATTCAAACATTAGAGAGAATGGTGCTAGTACTTTTTTAGATAGTAGGGAATCTAGTGATCAAGAAGGGGTTGGAGGACAAGAGACGCAACCGGCTATTCATCTTTGATTCACTGGTAAGTCGCAATTTAGTTACGTTATAGGATACAGACCATGGTGAACCAGTTGATAGATCCCGTAGTGATATAATTTCATATAGACGATGGGCCCCACGATGTCGTTTGAAACACGGTACAGCTGCAGATCTTGCATGTGGAATAAGATTCATAGATGTATTAGGATCATCCTCATGTTCAGGATTCTTTTATCCATCTTGCATGTGGAAAAGATTCATAGATATATTAGAATCATTCTCATGTTCAGGATTCTCTTATCCATAGGTGTATCTAAGACATCATCTTCTAGTGATTATTATTCCATGCAATCCGAAGCATCTTATGAATCTAATTTTGCTACTGGTATATTTTGATGAGCCCTTGCAAAACTATATCATCAGTTTCTGGATATTTTTCAAAATCGGAACATCAGCAAGAGACCTGCGATATTGAGACCTCAACATGGATATTTTTCAAAGTCGGAACATCAGCAAGAGACCTGCGATGTTGAGACCTCAACGAAAGATCTGCGATAAGTTACGATCCATTATGCTTACCTCCTAGGATGAGCTTAGCTATCTGGTTAAAGAGATCTACTGATCTTCTTTCTTGATCTATTATATATACCTTAACGAAAGATCATCCTCATGTTCAGGATTCTCTTATCCATCTTGCATGTGGAATAAGATTCATAGATATATTAGAATCATTCTCATGTTCAGGATTCTCTTATCCATAGGTGTATCTAAGACATCATCTTCTAGTGATTATTATTCCATGCAATCCGAAGCATCTTATGAATCTAATTTTGCTACTGGTATATTTTGATGAGCCCTTGCAAAACTATATCATCAGTTTCTGGATATTTTTCAAAATCGGAACATCAGCAAGAGACCTGCGATATTAAGACCTCAACATGGATATTTTTCAAAGTCGAAACATCAGCAAGAGACCTGCGATGTTGAGACCTCAACGAAAGATCTGCGATAAGTTACGATCCATTATGCTTACCTCCTAGGATGAGCTTAGCTATCTGGTTAAAGAGATCTACTGATCTTCTTTCTTGATCTATTATATATACCTCATTAAATTTACTGATCTTCTTCCTTGATCTATTATATATACCTCATTCCGATTTACTGATTTTCTTCCTTGATCTATTATGTATACCTCCTGGAATGAGCTTAGCTAGTTAAAGGAATTTACAGATCTTCCTTCTCAGTATATTAATGAACCTGATATTTCAATCCAGAATTTACTGATTTTCCTTCTTCCTTCTCAGTATATTAATGAACCTGATATTTCAATCCAGAATTTACTGATTTTCCTTCTCAGTATACTAATGATCCCGATATTTCAACCAAATTTTAAATATTGATGTATAATTATAATTATAATTATTTTTTTACTTTAATTAATTATTGATAATCTTATTTTAATTATAATTTTGTATTTTACTTCAATTAAAATTAATGAATGTAGACTTACTTTAATGTATTAGCATTTTTTAAATTCTAATCCTAAATTCTCAACCCTAAATCCTAAAAAAAAAATCCTAAATCTTAAAAAAAAAATCATATCGATACATGGTACGATATGGTACTATACCGGTCTAATGCTGGTACAGGTTCCGGTACCAGGATCCTTGGCACTTATATTTCAACCAATATGCCAGAAAGTAATTTGCCAATTGTTTTTATTGTCAACAGCCTCATCCCTCTGATTCCCCAAGCACCATCTAAGCTCCCACAGATCTCCCACTATCTCAGGCTCCAAGCAAGGTTTTTACGGTAATCATGCAAAATACCGGTACTCTGACACCCCATGAGAATTTCCTATAAGAAGTTCCATAACAAAATTCTGATCAATACTTAAATTCTATAATTTATAATTTCAGATGCATAAGATTGAACATAGACATTAGAAAGGTCCTGCTGCTGCTGCTAAACTGGGAATTCAATAGGTTCTCACACAAGTAAAAAAAAAAAAACCCAGTATCTTGTCTTTCAAAGACTCGGGCCCAAATGTTACTGCTTTGAAATA